>OY728148.1:38166245-39416245 GCA_963277665.1 Viscum album
TGAGTCATTTTCAAGGTTTATTTCGGTTTAGGTATTTATTTTACATCAAAAAAATTATTAAACTTATTAATAATGCTAAAAATTGGTTATAATTGATTGAACCCATAAGTTAATGTATTACATCCAAAAATAACCAATATTTTAGCCCTTCAAAAAGTTAATCCTCACATATAAATACCCATTTTACCTCCTAACCATCAAAATATTGGGCATAATTTCCCACTAAACTAACCTGTCAAGAGTCACTTCAGGTTGTTTTCAAGGGTCATAGAATTTCAACTATAGCATTAAGAATAAACCTTCCCAAGTAAGATTTCTTAATCCTCCTCTTTCTTTTTTAATGTTCAATAATTCTATTATGGTTTCTTTTAGAATTCCAATTTAATATACTACCTTACTTATAATTATATATTAATTTCAACCATTATATATTTTTAAATGGTTGTTAATTTATTATAACTCATTATAACCTTTTTTAAAGTATATATAATGCTGATACTATTTTGTATTGATTTGACCATTATAAAAGTTTGGGAATGTATAATGTGTGTGGTTTTCAATGCAATGAAATCCTTGTATGGATACTAAATGTTGATGTAGCTGTGACATAGTTTTACCAAGGGATAATATCCATTAATATGGAAGAGTAGTTTTCTAATTGATCACAACAAAGTGCATGACAACGGGCCTTCCTATAAAAATTGTATGACACTCCTAGGGGGTATTCTTTTATTACCTTACAATATCTTCAAATTACCATTTGAAGGATTTATACTATATTCAATTGATATTGTACCTTTAAGAATACATTTAGTTCAACTGGATATATATTTTTATTAATATATTTACTGTATAGGAATACTTTTTTACCAAATAATTAATTATTTTATATGGAAAATATTATAAGATATTCCTCATTGAGAATTGTACTATGTTTTTATATGTTTTCAATATTTGAACATTATCCCATTTAATATTTTGTAACATGATAGAATAATTTGGCATGAAATAAAGGGTCGCTCCTAGTATAATATATCCACTTTTTTTCACTGGTAGTTGTCGTAAGACATTTATGATAGTGTAATTGGAGAATAATAATATTTATGCTAGGTGTCTTAACATAAGTCCACGATGGATTCTTTTAAAGAATATGTAATTATTTATTCCCCTCACACTATTATTAATTTTTATTAACCTTTAATTTGTTCATTACAATATTTCAAATTTATTTATTTAGGCACCTTGTTTCTTATGATATAGCATAAAATTATAAATTAATTCATGTTTCCTTTCAATATGATTAGTTATTACTATCATAGCAGTGAAAGTTTTTATAATTTCGGGGGATTAATTTTTCTCTCAACATCATTTTATATGGAATGACATTATTTAATTATTTATGCAATCCCACCTAATTTTTAATATCTTCTAATATAGAAAACCTCTTAATTTTTGTATGAGTTATCAAATTATATAGTATCCCATTTCTTGAAAGATCCAATACGAATAAAATGTATGAAAAATAAATTCCTTGGGGAATAATAATGTTTTCATGTTTTTAGATAATTTATTATTCATTTCAATGTAAAATTATATTCATTTGTGTATCTGATTTTATAAGGATATAATAATTTTAGAGATTATGTATTGCGACATATATATCATTTGTAGTAAATGATCCATTAGATCTATGGTTTTTGATTCATGGTAGTTACAGTTGGTATCATAGGATAGTTGAGTAGAAACATTAGAAACTATATTCTGAATAACTTACTTAGAACCAAATTAGAAAATGATAATGGATAACATAGATTAAAACATACATATTATATATTTAATGAATATATTAAAATAAATTCACCTTTGTGTATATACGATATGCTAAAATGTTGGATCATTACAATTAATGATTTTAGGGATGTTGATGAATATTTTAGGGATAGTCATTTATCTAATTAGGCTAGGAGTATGATGAAATCCATCCTAAAGACATAGTTTTATCCAAGAGATATATAAGATAAAAACTTCTAAATTTTTAAAATTTGGGTACATATAAATTAATAATATGGTATTTCCAAATATATATACATTGTAGCTATTGTTTATCAATCATAATTAACTATTTTATTTTTTATTATAATACTATGAATATGAGGTGGACAGTTAAATTATCAGATGGGGTTGGTGGTTTATTCCATGAATTTATCATGTTCATTCAAAATATTAAATTTATTTTATAAGGATTTAAGGAAAAACATGGTCAAAATGCAGAAATCAAAGTATGGAATTAGCACTTGAAAATAATGATGTGACAAGAGTTAGTATCAAATAAATGTTTTGATATTTTAGGGAATTAGTTTTCATAATATTATTTTATGGATTCTAAAGTAGATATCTGAAAAGAAATATCTTATGTATAACTAGTATAACCACATATTAATTTCATTTCCAATGTATTTATAATATTTTTCATTTTATAGATAACAATTAAGAGAAATGTTTCTAAAATTAAGAGTCTATCAATGACTGAAATTGTGAGGATTCTATTTTTTAGAGGTTGTATAATGTAACATCCCAACATTTTAATGACTAGTTTTAGGAATATTCATTCAGAAACAGAAATTTAAATGGTATATAAATTTTTATATTTCATATAACCTATTAGTAACACACATAATTTTCACCAATGTTATTAATTTATATAAATTTCATAGCTAATAAGAAATTTATTTATTAAAAAGAGTTTTAAAAAATAATGGTTCATTAGATGACCAACAACCGGTCATATCTAGAATGGCCAATGGGCTCAAATGTAAGACTGATGGGTGATAAAGACACATAACCTTATGTTATCCTTCATGATTCTCTAATTCTATCTTCTATACTTTATATACACACACACACACACAAATCACTTATGTTTATATGTATTTTCATATATATAGTTTTATTTGATAACTACATTCTATTTAGTTATAGTCTTATTTCCCCATAATATCTAAAAATAAGTCATTTTTATTTAATTAATAATAAAAGTTTGATTTATGTTTTTATTATTTTAAAATTTGGGGCACTCTAATATGATATTAATTTAGTCTCAGATAAATATAAATAATAAAATATGATAGGATTTCAATTTAATTTAAATTTTTAATTTTATCTAAATAAATTTATATCTTTTATTAATATATAATATTACTTTTTAAAGGATATGTAGAAAGTTTTATAAAAAATTAGATAAATATTAATTTCATTCATTAAAAAAATAAATGTATTATACTGTCATATCTAGTAAATAAACACTATCACAAAATTAATATAGACAAGAAGACTATGTAACTGTATAAAAAAATACATACCTTATAAATATATTTGGACAAGTACAAGAAGGAATATTTAAGGGATATTCTTAATGAATAATAATAAATTCAATAAACAAACTTTATTTGATGGAAATCCACCACGAATATTGATCATAACATTATGATCAAAAAAGAAGAAGAGAATTATTAGGGAAATAATGGACATTATCAAAATATGTGAGTGAACTATTGTAATTAATATAGTGAGTAATAAAGTGGGAATAAATGTCTATTTATATGTTAATGTTTAATTTTTCATTTTAATTTTTTTTAACTATATAGTTCATTAGCATTATGAAAATTAGTCAATAAGACGATTAGACATTATTATTATTAGATATGTTGATGTGATTAGGTGACTGAATAGATTATTATAATGATATTTATAAAAACAATTATTTAAAAAAATAAATATATTATGAAAAGAATAAATTTTATCTTAAATGTATGAGTTTATAATTAAATATTATTATTAAGAAATAATATTTTAAATATATTTTAAAAAATAATGTATTTTAATGTACTCCTAAATACTTTTTATTATGGTCAGAATGATTAATTTTATAAGAAATTGTATATATATATATATATATATTAATAAATAAGGTTATTTTTTTAAAATATAATATTCCCATATTTTGGTAAAAATTATGATAAAAATAATATTTATCTTTGGACTTATCACATCAGAATTATACTGTAGTGATTTTTTAGGAATAATTTGAAAATATATTTTTTTGGTGATAACATTAATATTGTTACTTTATAAAGAACATTGATTTCATGAAATCAATATTATGGAAGAATGACTAATAATTTATGAAATATTTTATTAAATAAGAGTGAACATATTTAATTATAAATTATAAATTAAATATTGAAAATTTGAAAAATAAATGTTTAAAATATTTTTTGAACCAAAAAATTGATTTCTGAATTTAATGTTACTGTATTTTGTGTGAATTAATTGAGTTTTTTGGGAGGTTTATTTTGTTTTGGGAATGACTTGGTCATTAAAAAAAATTTCAAACTCATTATTAATCCATATTTTTTTGAATTGATTAAACTATAAGTGGTTTCATTATTTATTATGACGAACTATTTTTTAACCCTTAAAACAACACCTCATCAAGTATAAATTAAACCATTTCCATCCTAACATTTCAAAAATTAATTGCAATTTATCTCTATACTTACTCCTCAATATTCACTTCATGGTGGTTCCAATGTTCTAATAATTCCTTTTATACATTTTTAGAATCACCATTCTAATATAATGCTCCCCAATCAACTTCTTTCCCTTTTCATGTTCATTACCATTATTTTACTGTCTTTTTGAAATCCATTTTCTTATGATTCCCAGATTTTTTAAATGTTTTTATAATCCATATGATATTATATAAATGGAGGTTTATTTATTTACACTCTTTATATCTATTTCTTGTTGTGGTTATAGTCATACTATATTGTATCTATAAAATCATCCTCAATTTTTTATAAAGTAATAAAGTGTGTGGTTTTCAAATAAATAAAATCCTTATATTGATAGTAAAATTGGTTGTCTATAGAAATATTTTACAAAGGGGTAATAACAACAAAAAGGGTACATTGTGATTGTACTCAATCGCTACATTTTTCATTGCAATGGCCATTCATGTACACCCAGTTTGACTCTTCTAGGGTATATTCATTTTTGAATTTACATCCTCTTGAAAAACACAATTTTATGGATTTATTCATCATTTATTTTATCTCAATATTTTAAAATACATGAATTCTAACTAACTAGATATTTTTATTAATTCTATGATTGAGGAGGAATATTTTGTACCAAAGAATTTTTTATTTTATATTGAAAATAATGTAAGATGCAACTCGTTGAGAAATTATTCTAAGTATTGATATTTTCCATTCAATAAACATTATCCATGAAATCCTTTTTAATTTTATAGAAGTCATAAGAAATGAAATTATTGGAATGGATTAAAATTATATATCCCCTCATTTCACTAACAGGTCCCATGAGACAGTTATGATATGGTAATGGGGGCATCATTAACAATTATGTATGATGTCTTCTCACATTGCCAGGAATATATTTGTTAAGTCGTATCAAATATTGTATCCCCACCACAAAATGATTAGTTTATGTAATAGTTGAATTTTATCATTAATATAGCGGTCTTGGATTTATTTATACTCTCAATTTAATATTATATGGCATAACTCAAGTTTTTCATTCATTTGTATTTTCACAAAGATAAATTATTATTACCATAGAATTTATAATTTTAATATTTTTCATGGATTTTATTATGTTCTCAGTTTAATATTATATTGAATGACTCGGTTTATTTTTTATATAATTCTACAAATTTTTTAAATTTCCTCTACTGTGTAAAATCCACTCACTGAGCAATTAATCTCACCCTTGATATTAATTATGATTTTTCTATAGGTATATAATAGGAATACAACATATGGAAAATATATTTTAAGGAGATTAATAATGTTTTCTTGTTTTTGTTTCAATGAAATGAAAAAACCATTATTTTATTTTTCTTCTAAGAATATTAAACTTCTAGATCCTATATATTCCTATCTATGTACTATTTTTAATAAACTATTCATCAGATACAGGGTTATGGATTCATGGACTTTACAATTGGTATTACTAGAATGTTTAGTAAATTCCATAACAATTATATTTAGAAGAACATACATAGAACCTATAAGGAAAATGATCATTTATAACATATATAAAATCATTCATATTCTTAATTTAACTGATACAATAAATAATGTTCAATTTTATGGATATATGATTCTAAAAAATCATGCATCATTTATTGTAGTGGTTTTTGGTAACATTCATGATAATTTTTGGATATTCATTTTAGAAATTGGGTTAATAGTATGAGAAACCCCAACTAAAAATTATATTTTGATCAAAGAGTTTTATATTTTTTACTGAAAATATCATGTCTAAAAATTCGGGACCTAAAACCATCATAATACGATATTTTAAACTTTATATTCTTTTTAAATATTTATGACAATTCATGAAAAACTATTTTGTTTTTTTAATACATGGAATAAGAGTTAGAATGTTATATTATAATTATGTGTCTAATAGATCAATTGATGTAATTATTACGTTTTCTCAAAATATTAAATGAATTTTGTTAATATCGAAATAAAAAATATGTCAACACCCAAAAATCAACATAGGGATTTCATTGTTGAGTATTATGATGAGACTAGATTTAGTGTCAATGAAATTTTTTGGTTATTCTTATGAATTTGTTTTCGTAATATTATCATATGGTGACTAAATTAGATATCTTAAATGAACTAGGTTAAGTATTATATGTATTACCTCTTAGTATTTTCAATACCATGTGTTTTAAATGTGTTCCTTATATTGATAATAATTAAGAGAACATTTGAGTTTATTAAGGTTTTTATAAATTAATAAATTTATGAGGACACAATTTTTTTATGTTGGTAGAATTTAACAACATGAAATTTCCAAAGAATGTTTTTATGAAATTTCAATCATAAATATAAAAATAAATGATAAATAATTTTATATTTTTTAGATAACCAATTATTTATACATATATTTTCCACCAATATTACTGTGTTACGTATTTTTCACATAAAATAAAAAAACATTTATTGAATTATAATTAGAAAAATAGCATCACATATTCCGAGCAAGAACCCATCTTATATAGAATGTCCCTAAGACTCAAAACCATAACCAGGGGTGATAAGTATGCATCAACGTCATCCATCCTCCATGATTCCATACTTATTCTTCCATACTATATATAAAAATGTCAATTTTATTTTATTTATGAATTCATTTAAATATATAATTTTATTATTATTACATTAATTTTACTTATAGTCTTATTTCTAAAACATCAAAAATATTATGTAATTGAATTTAAATGGTTAAACAATGCATCATGCATATATTATTTATTATATAAAATATGTATATTGTTATATAATATTTTTTAATTGATAAATATAACTAATCAATAATAATACTTTTTAAATTTAAATTTAAAGGTTTATATTTAATATTAATCATCATATATGTTTTATTATATTAATTTTTATATTTTTACATTGTTATATAACATGTTTTATAATAAAAATATAATAATTGTTAATATTATTCATTAAGAAAAATACATTAATTGATGTTGTTCAAGATGGGTTTTTAAATTTTAATAAATATTTTATAGTTTTATATGTTAAGAATGTACTTGGTACGGGATTTTTGTAGCTAGTTTTGTGGTATTTTTAAGATATTCATTGTAGTTTTCTGACTGTTTATTCCTATATCTTTAGAAGTGGTGTTTTTATTGTTGTTTCAATATTTTTATGGAAGGTAATGTGAAAGTAATTCATTTTTGTGGTGATTATGGTGGATATAGTCATTAACTTTGGGAGGGGACGTTTTATTGTATTATTATTATATGCATGTATCATAGTTATCCTTGAGTCTGGAAAGTAGTTTGTATTATTAAATAAGGTACTATGTATGTGATGGAAATTTATTTTATTTGACTAATGAAAAATTGCTGATTCTTGAAAAAAGTGTGTAATGACTTGGATAAATTCAATTATTGTTCAATAAAATTTTTAAATTAAATATATAAGTGATTGGAATATTTGACATAATATGCATACAAACTGATAAATCGTGAATTGTTAAATGAATAAATAAAAGAAATATTTTATATTTTTTTATTGTACCTTTATGTGTGATGGGTGGGGATAAATTTATGTTATAATTGGTGGAGGATACTAGATATTTTGGTGGACATATATTGATGGTGTTGGGTATGGTAGTGTTTTCGGTATAGATTAAATGATATGGGTAGTACCTGAATATGATATTTTCCATATATTATATATCATATTCATCTTACAATATCAAGATTTTTTTTTGAAATTGGAATGTTTTGGGATTGGGAAATTTTCCCTATCACTCATGCTAGTGTGGGAAATAATGAATAAATAGTCTCTACTTTTTCTCTCGATTCTATAAAAACTGTATGTTCTTACAGATTTAGGATATGATGCACATGTTTTGATATATAGATGGTTGGTTGAGAATGATGTGACGTTGTCATTATGTGCAAGGATGGGCTATGGAATGAGATACATGATTGGGATCACATATAGTTGGAGGAGTTAAGGATGTTAATTTAATTCATATTCACAACAACCAATGATGATTACAATTTAATATGTTTTGTAGATATGAATATGAGGTATGTGTTATTATAATAATGTGGTATGTTTCAATCAATATATCGTTATGGTTATATGGACCTGAAATTGAATAGAGATCTATGACATTTATAATTGTATATTGGGAGAATGAAATAATTTGTTATGTTATAATATGATTACATCTTTCTATATTAAATTATTATTATTATTGACCCTTTAAAATTATATTTAAGGATAATGTGTTGTCGAGGTCATATGATAGTCAATTTTATTAGGTTCATGTTGGTTCATTTATTTATTAACTGAGGAACTGGAATACATCTTCCATATTTTCAATAGACCATTTGAGTAGGATCCTACTGATCATTGATTTATGTTTACTCTTATATAAACTTTTTTATTATAGTATTATGTATTCACTTATAAAGGACAAGATACAAATTACATGGTTACATCTATTGAATTATATGTTGATATTATTATAATTTACATTTGGTATATCATTTTGTGATAAATTATTCTATATGATTTTTCATGTCACATGGAGTCATTACTTTTATTTTTATTTTTATTAATTATTAGGGGTTCTATTTTAATATTCCAAATATATAGGGAAATTCCTCTTATTTGTGTGATTTATAAACTCGATACCAGACATCATCCCATGGTTTGTAAGTGGTTGGATTCATGGGTCATTATCATTTTCACCAAAGGCCTAGATGGGGTACTTATTTGTGTGATTCATGAAAAATTAGTATCAATGTTATGAGTGAGGGTTAGAATAATGATTGGATTTATTAACAGGTGAGTATTTCAAGGTCATGGTAGAAAATCAACATTGTGTGAACCTAGTGAGTGATCTACTAAGGGAAACTGAATTAGACAATTTTTATTGATGACCCCTACACTCAGATGCAAGGAAAAAATGTTTACAATACACCTAGGGGTGGAAATCCTAACTCTAAAATATAGGCATAGAAGAGGCATGGGAATCATGTTTTTTAGAACATGTGATATAGTTAGGTTCATTTTGGATAAATAAAATGTTTCTAAAGAAATTAATCATAACAAATTATATGATTTACGGTGTAATAATTTTATTTATATTTGTAGTTATAGATGATGGTCATAATTTTCATATGTATAAGGCTAGTGAGGTGTGGAAAGATCATTTGGTTGAAATTTTGTGGGTTTAAGTAGTAGAAGAGGAAGAACCATGTAGAATCTCAGTATTTTAGTTCCATTTTCTAGGACTGTGAAACTAAATGGGAATCATATATAATTTATATATGGATAATTGGTTATATTATTTAATGATAACAATCATTATTATTAATTATAATATTTAATATTGGGTTTTTTCTTATTAGTCATATATGAGGGGCTACTCTCAATTAGTGGATCATGTTCATTGGAGAGCACAAGAATTTTCAGATATCATGAGATGGTTAACAGATAGGGTTTCAAGAAAAATTTTATTCATCGATGATGGAATTAGTAAAGTGTTAAGATTTCATATCCCCTCAAAAAGATATCTCATGATTTTTCATTATCATGGATAAATTTAAAAATATTCTATGTTTGGTTTCATAAATATTTCTAGATAATTTTCATAAAGCAGTCTGGGTCAACCCTAAACCGTTCACACAAGCCTATCCACGACAAGTCCCGAGAGTCATTTCTGATCCCCCTGGGATGAAAACTAGAGTCGGTCATAAATGTATACATGAGTGAATGATTGAGGTCTAGAGATAAAACTGAGACCAAATAAATAAATAGAACAGATAGATCTCATAACAAAACTACAACTAAATATTAAAAAAAAGGAACCGATCTAGATTAAAAGTACCAATTACAGAACAAAATTGGAAACAAGACCCCGCTACAATGATCTTTCTGTGACCCCTTGGTCATCTTTAACCACAAGCCGGAAACTGATCTAACACACGCAGCCACAAAAGAAAATGTTTAAACATTAGCTGAACCTATGACTAAAATGGTAAAGGATTGGAATGAGCAGAAAAATTCTTAAAGGGATTCCATTAGTAAACCATTGAATCCATGTTTTTCTTTATGCAAAGTTCTATGATGAAAAAAGTTTGGAAATACAATTAGAAAAATAATTTTTTCCCATTTAATCAAAATAACTCCACTTTTACACTATAAGAACCAACTCACAACATATATTATTTCAAAAAGAGTTTACCATTCTACAAATAATACAAACCATGTGATATCAAGGCTGTGAAAAATATATATTGGTAAATAATAAAATGTGAAAATAATTTAGTGTAGCTGAAAATAAAAAAGCAATACAAGCTGAAAATTAACCACTATACCAGAAAATAAGTAAGAAATATAAGAAGTTACCATTGGAAATCCTGAAAATTTCAGGACAACCCCTGAATACACTCTTTTTGGAACCACTTTCCAATATATGGTGAATCTCTTAAGTCTATTACCAAATGGCCACCATAAACTGACCAATCTAGTGGAAAATCCCATCTGACCTAACAAAAAATCTAGAGGGAACCTACCTATCTAATCAGGGTTGACCAGCAACCATCACTTGATCATCTAAAAGATACATAGGAAACCATGGTGGTTATACTAATATTGTGTAAGTAGGATGTCCTCACCTGTGTGACTCATCTTACCATGCTTTCCTAATCCAAACATAGACTCCAATATATGATAACCCCTAAGGAGTGTCCCTCATATATAGGAGCCCCATATTTATATGCATACATTCCATATTAAATGAAGGCACCTACCGAGCTGCTATAACATATAAACATTAAAACATTTTAGAAAACTTTTATGGTTTCTAACCAGACACACACATTTATTTAAATATATTGCAATCACCACTGTTATATATACAATGCTAAACTGTTCCTTACGTTCTAAACACACATTCAAACACTCCACAATTAGCAATAATAATTTTACCGTTTTTCGATCCACACTAAAACATGTTGCAAACTGAATTTCCAGACCGCATAGAACACATTATAAACGATTATTTACAAAACACATAAATAGAAACCAAAACCACATTTTAAATACATTTAGAAACCACTAAATGGGACCAACATTATCTAAAAACTAAAATCAATTTAGAAAACTAAACTTCCTTGAAAACTCCAATTACCATAAAACCTTAAATAGAAACCTATTTTATTTATAGAACATAAAACAGTCCAAAAAAACATTAAAACCTTTCCAAAACATTTTAACATATTTAGAATACTATACCAACATTATAATATACACACCTAAAATCTTATTTTGAAATAAAATTCAGACCAAGAAAAATTTTTTAATGCCTTGCCCATAAAATCACAACTCTCCAACATTATTTTAAAGGAACACAAATTAAAACATTTAATTCCTTAACCCCTTACAAACATGTTTTAACACCATAACCAAGGAACAACACTACCAAACCATGTTCATTAATAACCAATGTTGTTGAAATATAATAATGTATATTCATTTCATAAGTGCCCAATTCCTTCTTAAAGAAACATAAGAAATTCCTAAAAGCTTTATAGGTATCACAACACTATGAAACATACACTAAAAATCATTTAAAACTAATTTTTAAAAATAAAATAAATTAAAAATTTCAATAATAATTTAAACAAGGGTGTTATAAAGCTGCAAAACTATTTTGTAAATTTATATAAAATGGAAAGCATTAAAAGAAATATGTTAGTAAAGGAAAACATGGATGCACCAACTGAAATCTCGTGTGATTGGAATGAAACATTAATCGGAGGAAAAACGATGCCCCACAGACAAATCAACAACCCTAAATAGAAAGGAACCCTGAGACACATATTAACACTAAAATTTAGTGTTTTAAAAACAATAAACCCCAATCTAAACCACGATATATTGAGTGAGGAGAGAAGAATAATGAAAGAGAACATACCAAAAGGAACCGCCCGAAGGAAGAGCGGCCACCAGAAGAAGTGTTGGAGGGGAGGAGCAAATGTGTGAAGGTAGGGTAAGATGAAGAGTAGTGAGGGAGGGAAAGGGGAAGAAGGTTTGAGTGCATGGGATAAAAAAATGGAGTATGCGTGAGATAATAAAGGGATATGGGTTATTAGGGAGATGGAATTAAAAAAATTAAATGAATTAATGTTCAGGAGAATGAGATAATTGGGTGATTGGATAGAGGGAAATAAAAAAGATATTAATTAATGATGAATGTGGGGTAATGCGTGAGGGATAAAACATGGGGAGGTGTGATTGGAGAGAGGTGTGAGTGGAGAGAGGGAGATAAAGGGGAGTAAAAATAATAAAAAAATGAGATAAAGAGAGAAATAGGAGGGATGCATGATGGATAATAGATGGTGTGGAGGCATGCTTGGAGAATGGGTTGAGTGGGGAAAGGGATAAGAAAAAAGAGGAAATAAATGGGGAAATCGGGGTGCATGAGAGATAAAAAATATATATGGAGGGAAAAAATGGATTAAAACCATTTGAAAAATAAAATCAACTACCATAAAAAACAAATAAATAATAATATAATGATAATGATGATAATAATAATAATAATTAAAAAAATAAATAATAATAATAACAACATTGTTTTAATGAAAACATTTATAATAATATTAAAAATTACATAATCATTACAACACCATAAGTTATATTAATGATAATAATATTAGTGATAAAGATATAAATAGTAATAATGATACATCATAATTTTATACATTTTCTTTTAATTAATAACAAATTTAAAATAAATCGAATAATAATTATATTTATATCCATTTTTATGATAATTAGGTAATTAACAACATTAACTAAAAAACATTTTTATCTAAACAACAATGATATTATTAAATTTATGTATTAAACATTTACATTATTTCACTGTCATAATGATTTATTATTTTATGTAATGGGTAACCGTAGGGTATCTGATCCGACTTCACAATTACTGTTATCATTGTGGTACCCATGCACAGGTATGAGACTCCCCAAAATCATTAAATATCAAAAAAAATAAACATGAACTGATCCTTCCCCTTTATGAGGCTATTTGAATCAATGAAATAACAAAATAAAGTAATTTAAAAAGACGGGGTGTGAAAATAGGGAGTCTAGATCATGAAAATTAGAGATTCTAAAATTCATAGATATTGATTCGTTCATTTCCCTATTTAGTTTTCCTATATATATGAAAGTTTTTAAAAAGTATGATTTGATCAATAAGATGATTTTATAGTTGATACATCTAATGTTTGGAGTCATAGAAACTCTTCGTGGAAAATATAATATGTTAGGGTATCATCGATGTTAGAGAGTTCAACAATTAAATCAATAGAGAGATATGATCAACAATGGGTTTCCATTTATCTATGGATTATTGTTATCATGCATCCAATAGGGATATTAATACTATTTTATTTTCTTTTCGATACGATGGTAATTGGTGATTCCCTTTATATGACCTCTTTGGGTAGTTATATGGTGTGGGAGATCAATTTCTATTTTTGTTGCAACAATAGTTTAATTATTGTCCATATTTTATGTTAGATTTATTGTTCTTTAGGATTTTGAGAGGATGTAGAAAAGGTAATGAAAAACCCCATTATGTCCATTTTACATAGTGAAAGTAGGATAAGTGCGGCCATGGGGATATTCCATAGTAGGGGTTGTGAGGTATAGGTGTTGAGTGGGGTCAGTTCCAAACCCTAGAGATGCTGATAATATATGTTCAAGATATTTCCAAAAATCTATATTAAAATAATATACCTAATATAATGTCATTTTTTATTATAATTTACCCTAACAATATTTCATTTTATCTACCTTAGTCTACACTATACGTAATAAAGTGGAGGGACTTCCAGTTTACCTAATATTGACTACACCAGTTTGTGGTTAGTCGAATTTTCATGATATTAAATGGGGTTGTGAGATAATGTTAGGGGAATAAATAGTTATTCTAGGATTTATTAATATTGAGGATACTTCAATATAATTACATCTACGGCATGGAATGAATGTATCATATAAATATACTCATCAATTTATTCTTAAAGAGATTTTAATTTATTGTTGTTGAAGGAAAGAATGTGGTGTTTTCTGGTGACATGGGTCATAATATGGGTCATTGGAATTTATGGATCCATTCCTCTAAGATAAGATTTTTTTCATTATGAATAATATTGGGGTAGGTTGTGGTGTTTCCTATAGTCATTGAGATGTTTCAAGATTTTATTTCCTAAAAACGTTGAAATGCTAAACCATCAAAATGATATATATTTTAGATAGATATGGATCCTAATGCCTCTAATTTTAAAAAATATACTAATTAGTTACTTATATTTTGTTGGATTTTAGGATTTTTCAATATGTTTTAGTAATGAATTCCCTCATGCAACCCAATGTATCATTGTCGTGGTGATCTAGTGTAATTCAAAATGGTTGAAGATTGTGATATGATGTTATTTATAGTCAACCTAAGGATAAATAATACAATTATATATATGAGTAATAAAAATATGAAGATAGTCTATTTATTATATATGTTTAAGTGATATTTCTTGTTTTTGAATATTGATATATGGATTTTGTGTCAACACATGTGTGAAGAAAGAGGGCATCTGAAATACTTTTTGCAGTTGTAATTATTTTCACATTTAGTTCATGATAATTATATTCAATATCTAAAACTCCCAATATATTAAAATGGGACACAAAAATATGTTTTTCATGAGTTCCTAAAAAATCTTTTATCATTTACATTTATGAAATTATTTAGTTTCCAATTTTATAGGATGATTATGATATGCATCTTATGGTAGTTTTTCATTTCATTCAGCACTGTCACCTCTATGGAATATCGACCAAGTGCATTATTATTATCATGAGGGGAGTTTTCTCAGGAATTTGGAATTTTTATATGAAGTACAAGTCAATCATTTCATGAACATGGAAAATTTTTATTTGTAATAACTAATAATATCGAAGTGTTCTATTCTTTCCTTGATCTTTTGGGCAATTATCAAAATTACATGACTGTTATCTATTATAATGGAAGCACATTAATTTCAATGACTAGGAAATATATACACAATTTAATAGTCTAATTTAAAAAAAACAACTTTATACTAGAAGAAACAGTCATTGATATATCATATTATCCTTTAGTTTCTAGTTGATGGGGTGATGTTAGAGGGTTTTTATGATGCTACTCATATTTTATTAGTTTTATTTTTGATACAATTTAATAAAGAAAAATTATATGTGTATAATAATTTAACATGCTATATAAATAAAAATTACCCTTGTGATCTTCAGTTAGGGTCCATAATGTAAAATTTCAGGCTTTGGTGACATTACCTCATCAATGAACACTTTGTGATCATTACATACCAAATAATTTTGAGGAATATTTTCTCTCAAAAGGATTTTGGTCTATGATAAAAGAGGTGGATATAATTCAACTAATACTATGATATCAAGATCTTATACAATACACAGAATGATAATGTAATTAAAAATGTCATTAGTAGGAAGTTGTTGGGGGATGATGTTTGGGAGTCTGTTGATACTTGGATGGTAATGAAGGATATTTCTGTAATTTATCATGATATCAGGGAGGATGGTGGTAGATTTTACTTATAATAGTTTATTTTTAAATAATTTTTTTTAATGGGTGTATGTGTCTTAGTGGTAGAAATGTATATAGATGTGATTTGGGATTCCATCTTCCATGTTTACAAAAATATGTAATGGTTAGAGGAATAATTCTATGGGGTTTTGTTTCAAGGAATATTTTTATATCCCTGGTAATGTAAGAGATAGTTTTTTATGAATATCATATATCACCTTTAGTAGTGAAACTTAGTGAATCTGAAATATAACTTTCCCTAATGGGGTAATTTTTTTGAGGATTGAGATCAAGAGGCTAATGGTATTGTTTGTATAATGTTGTGTGGTATCTTAAAAACTAAGGGAAAATAATCATGTTTTATGCTGGTTTTATTAGTTTTAGGATGTCCCAGAGTAGAAATATGGATAAATTTTTATTGATTTAATAATTGGTTGTCCAGAAGAACAACAATAGTTTGATATTATTTAATTTACTGTGGATCCGTGCATAATGATGATTCATTTCTTGGTGACTAATCTATCAAGTTTCAGTTTTTTTGGAAGGGTGGTATTTGTATGAGATAGATAATCTTGATGGGGGTACCGAGGAATATCATCTCTTATCCAGATCCGCATTTACATCATTATTATATGGATTCCTCCTATATTCTATTGTCTATGACATATGTTTTAGTAGTTCCTTCCATCCTTATATGGATGGTTTGGCAGTGTAGTCCATTTAAATGTTTGAAGATATTTTGAATGGAATTTTTTAGATTTTTTGGAATAATGATGAAATACCATGACTTAGATGAATTTTCTAATAATAATATACATTAATATTAAATTATCATATTTTTTTGAGGAAATAATTAGTTATCTTTGGAAAAACAATTTCTGAGTCCAATTATGGAGAGTCATCAGTCACTGTACCATAAGTTGAGATGATCATGAATAAGAAGGTAATGATGTTCCTTGGTGGATGTTTATGGGGAAACATATTCAGATTTATTATACTGATTGAAATGAGATACCAATAGTATTTAATGTCATAAATCCTGAATTTTATTTCTGTTTCCCTTCATCAAGGATAGTGTTGGTTTTCTTGGGGGATTAATATTTCGATAACTATAAATCATAGAGATATCATCATCTTTAATTTAATTATTTTTATTGTTGTTATTTATTGATTTTATTTTATTTAATGGAAATAAAATAATTATTTTAGACTCTAATGTGTATGTAAGAAATTTTGGAATTTTTTTAATGAAATAGAATTTTGAAAACTACATAATATGAAAAAAATTAGTAGAAAAGAAATATGGCCACATGAAGAACCATGAGGGAAATCCCACAACCATGAGGAAGAATCTAATCTTAATCATAATATCCGACCAAATTACATATATAAAAGTTGTGGTATAAACTTGTATTGTTTATAGAATGATGATATGACTTACAAACAAATGGCCAGCATGGGTCAACACTGGGTAGAGCGGAAATTATATGGTAGAAGTGGTGCTTCTCATATATTTGATCAATACCAAATCCAATTCTAAGATGTGGAATATTTCCATTGTCAGAATCATTGTGAGATATTCTTTCAATGATGTACTAATCATTTTGAAAATATATATGTGGCTGGGGGATGAGAAAAATAACACGATTTCATCTTATTTTGGTAATTAGGGTTTAAATTAATATTCATCATAAGCCAACTAAAATAAACCATGGAACTCAATGAAAAATGATTGATATCATGACATTTAACTAACATTTAATGATTCAGAAATATTACATATTAGAATACTGCATCACACCACCCACCCATATTAAGAGTACTCAAGTCTAGCATGTAAAGTTTGTGTCATGTTTATTAGAACCAAACCTAATAATAGAGGGTCGCAGGAGTGACCGATGAATTTATTTAGATACAACATTACATTAATCATCTCTATACTCTATAACATGTATGTTTTTATGGGACCAAGGAATATAATATATGAACCAGTTACAATAAAATTTATTCTTTGTTTTATAGAAGTGAGAATATTATCCTGAAGGTTATTGTGTATTGTTTCATTTAACCATTAAATTTATCAAATTGTATTTGGATTAGTGTTCTTTTCAACAGTATGGAACCATAGTGAATTTTCAATTGTATCCATATTCAGTGAATATAAAATTATGTTCAACCATGAATGAGTTTTAACGAAGAATAAATATTGTGTTGAAATATTTTTCTAAAAAATTTTCTTATTTTTTTGGATCTATCTTGACATGAGATATGTGATAAAAAAATAAATATGAAGTACATTATTTTTTATAGATTATATGAAACATCATTTTTGGGGTTAATAGAATGGTTCCATGTAATTTGAGCTTCCTCATTGGTGTCTTAATGGGTCATTAAATGATAGTAGAAGAAAAGATTCCAAATAGCTTGCAATGAACAGTTGCTGCCTGGTTAGTACTAAATATGAATATAGATAGGGAAACCATATGAACAGCCCTACTCTCTAATAGATGTTGGAACTTGGGCTGCACATTGGAATTCAATCCACTTGGGTTCTCCCAGAAGAAAATGCAACATAATACCTCTTGGATAGAGGGAGTCGCACGATTGGTTCACAATTTTGCAAACATTGCATCCAAATTTTGTCGTCCTTAAAATGTTTTGAATTTTTGATACCCTCCATTAAAATAAAATATTATCACCCAAATTTATTCTATAATTGACCCATATAGCTAGGGTGAAGAAGAAATAGCTTCCAACCCTTCCACGGGTGTTTCTACTTCGATTCATAGGTGTTTAAAGTGTCATTTATTGAATATCAAAGTACTATATAATTATTTGACATTATTTCATTCCCTATTAAAGTAGAGGATTAGTTTTTTGTTTTTTCTCTTTAGAAATCTCTAAACCCTTATTTTTCCAATATATTCATCATCTATGTGGTTTCAGATAGATTAATTCAATTCAAGGGGGTACATTTCCGAATTCATTCATCCATGAACCAGAGGTAGGTGTTATTAATGAGTTTTTCCATTATCATTATGTTATACATGTGTCTACGGTTTTTACAAAAAAGTATCATGTTTTTTTATCATTTTAAATAGACACAAGAACTGCTTTTAGCCATAGTTTTAGGTGTGGGACCCTTAATAGGCCCATTTGGGCACTTCAACAATGTGATACCAAACCTAGGTATACCCATGGGGTATGCCAAACCTTTGAAACTAGAAAAATGATTTTTTTAATATTGAGTTATGTAATATCATGAAATTAATGGGTAGTTGTTCATAATGATGCATTTTTTAATTTCCTATGTGGATTTTATGAAATTTTCAAAGGATGTGTGTTGGATTTTGATCAAGTAATGGGTTTAAATGAATGAAAATGATGATTTTAAAGTGGGTAACGTATTTAAAAGAGGTATAGAACTCAATATTATTTTAAAAGGGGTTTTTATAAGATGTTAAATGATGGATTGATATTTGGGAGTCGTACCATTTTTTGAAAATTTAAATGTATGTTCTGAATAGTTGGAAGTGGAAATGAAATCCATATGCATGTTTTTAGTTTTTCAAAGAAGACTAATCTTTTTGGAAAGGGTGACTAAAATTTTACATTTAATGAGTAATTTTATTTGTGAATTATCATGGATTTTGAACTCAAATTGATGTTAATTATTGTCTATTTATTAACATGGAATAATTGGGTGTTTGGTAAAATTTTAATGTGTTTTATTAGTTATGAATTTAAAAATTAATATGTCTTAAATGGGATGTGGAATGTAGTTATATTGTGGTTATTGAAGAATTTACACATCTCATAGTGGTAGGTTGTATGTGTGGGGTATTGGATTGGGGCTCTAATCCCACGGGTCGGGGTAGACTGATACTCTTAACCCCACCAATGTATTTCTCAAGATAGGATGTCAGACCGTGTCATTGTGCTCAAAACATAGGGATTGAGGCTCCATAGTTTCATGTCAAGCTACACTAATCCTCATGTCCCACCAATAATCTCTTTGTTTAGGATGTCTGAATAAGGCTCTATACTCCTAATGTTTGTGTAACAATGATGATTTTACAGTATGTCTCTTTTCAAATTTATCTTCTTCGATATATTAGCATCTCAAAAAATTATTTAATTATTATAGATGTATCCTAGATGTGGATAATGGTGTAAATTAATGAGATTATGTAAATTAAGAAAATATTAACTCCACATGATTATAAAATTAATTAATTGGTTTTCAATTAATGAAAACCAATTGAATATAAAAGATATATTTTATTAAAATCTTTGTTTGTACCATAATGATATTTTATATAATTATATTATAGTATAAGCAAATACATATTTTGAAAATAATAAATTAAGTGTTTTTATTTTTTGTAAAACATAAATGTCTTGTAACAATTTTAAAATTAATGTAATTATTTTAATGAAACTTTTTTATCATGAAATTTATTATTAAATTAATATTTTGTTCTCATATTTTAATAAGATAATTTTATAACACCTTAAAAAAATATTTCAATGTGTTATAATATATGCTATAATTTTAATAATGATTTTATATGAAAAAATGATGATTTTACATAAAAATTAAATTTATCAAAATTATAAAATTATATTCATAAAATGGATTTCATTTCATAAAAATACATGTCCATAAATGGTCAGGGTGAATACTTTATCTTTTTAAAAAATACATCAATTTTTGCTGAAGAATAGAATACAGTAATTTACAATATATATACATTACAAGTTAAATACACTATTCCTTGAGTTATGGATAATTTATGAACCATAATTTCAAACTGTACATCATTATTTTAATTTATTTTGTGGAAATTATCCATCCATTCATTGTCTTCAGCCATAAATAATAAACTAATGAATAAAATAATGACAAAACACCCCTCTCATCTACTACAAATACAACACCTAAACACCTCTTCTCCTCACACTTTATAATATATGAGACTTTTCCAATTTCTTCCCAATACACATCCTAATACCCTCACCCATTTCTATGAGACTTGGGTCTCAAAAAAACAAAATAAAATCCCATTTTTGAGGTTTTCATGGAAAAGATTTAAAGAGGTTAAATCCCTTTTATTTTATTTTATTTTCATTTCAATTTTATTTGTTTTCTTATCGATCACTCACCTATCCCATCCAAAGTGACATGATAACTCCAGTATAATTTATATATGAAAATTTTATTATGTCAATGTAAACACAACAATCAATATTATTCTTCTTTTAATTTTATTTTAAAGATGAAAACATTATCCTTGAGGTGATGATTTACTGCCTTCATGGTCAACATGTTTTATTTTTTGAATTCCACCTTCAAGTGAGGTTATAAAACAATTATTATGGTTAAAAAATATTGTATATTAAATATTATTATTTATTTAGTGTTATGGATGTAGTACATATACATGATATTATCTAATAATAAAAAACTATTTTGCAATGATTGAAAACACACAAAAATAATCTAAATGATTATCACTAACATATTATCTAGTAACTAATCCTAAAACAAAATAACTAAATGAATGATAAAACAGATTAATCATATTTAATTTATTTAATAACTTATATCATCAATTATTGATATTTATTCACATTTCACTTTATCTTTTCTATTTGTATACAAGTGAGCAAATCATGAAAACAATAGAAATAAACACTTCAAAAATATGAAATTGAATCGTTTAAATCTTCAAAAAATTCATAAATGAACTTTATAAAATTTTTAAAAATACATTACTTGTATAAATCGATATTAATAATTTAATTAATGAATTTCATTATATTTTCCAGAATGTTGACCACAATTTCCGAAGTCTTTCAAACATAAGGTAATGGTTTTTCTCATCTCACTTTTAATTCGGTATGATATGACTTATTCACCACATATAATTTGTGTATGGTTTATGTAAACATCCCTTTTATGTATAATATCATTAGATAATTTATATTAATTTTATTGAATGTTACATTTTAATATTATTATATTTATGGGTAATACAATTTTATTGATTACAAAGTGGTAAGAGTTTCTTACCGAACAACTATTTTTCAATCTGGTTACATTCCCTCTATCTTTAAACTAATGTAATTCTAAATTAAGTTCCTATGCATATTCTAAAATAAGTTTTTATGTTTGAAGACATGTATCTAGATCAGTTAATCATTACTTGATTTGGAATGACTTGTTTTATATGGTTCTATTTTTTTTAAAAAAAATTCTGATAAGAAATCCCCGTTGAAGGGAACTTCTTAACTTATAAACCCTTTCCATTTACACTCCATAATTTATTTTAAGCCCACAATTTAAAAAATATTATGAAAAAACATCATAGTACATTTTTTGTTTAAATTCTCTATAATATTTTCCCTTAAACTGCACTAAAGTTGCTAATTTATAAAGATTCTTAAAAAATATTTTTGTATTCCTTCTTTTAATTATAACCTAATTTATGCATAAAAAATAATTTCATATACTTTAAATATTATTTTATGGGGTATTCGTATTTAAAATATGATTGTATGACAAACAAAAAATACATTTCAAAATAACTCTTCATTTCAAAGTAAAAGGGTATTTCACGCAAAAATTTAGCATTTATTTTAATAGATTATTTTCTCGAATTATTAAATTTAAAGTATTTCAATGTGGTATTAGTCAATTTTATTTAATGATATAGTTTTAAATAGGTATTTCAGAAGAGGATGAATGTATTAGACTTACTATGTGATAGGAGGGGGCCACTATATCCCCTCAATGAATTTATCGGTCTCATGAGATGAAATAAGTTGGAGAAAAGCCTTCTATGTTTGATTATAGGTAGTATTAATTTGATATGATGATTGATCTTGGAAAAAATTTGTTGGGTATCTGCAAACATTCTTAATATTTCATGAGGATATATCTTGATAGTAATTGTTTTTAGGATAGATCTTTAAAGTACATACATCCAACATTATTTATTACCTATTTATGATATAAGTAATTCATTATTAATGTGATTATTCAACTAATATAATATCAATGTTTATGTTACATGTGATTATTTATATGGAATTATTAATTCAAATTTAGTTTATAAAATATTATTCCCATGATTATATATTATTAACATGAGTTTCAGTTATTCACCATGATTTATTGTTTATGTTTCAGATATATTTTTTTACTGTTTACCATTACTAAGAATATTTGATCACCCCTTTTTTAGGTATTATTTTTTCCAAGATGTGAAGATGCATTATTTTGATTTTTTTGATTATATATGATATGTAGATGAATCAAATTGATTTTTTATATCCTTTTATCCGTCTATGATTTAATGGAATGATCATGCATATAATAACTCATGATAACCCATTAAAATGATATTTCCTTGGGGATTTTAGTATTTTATCTACTCCAATGTATTAATGTAAGGAAATTACTCCAGGATACTAGAGTCTGGGTATTTAATATTGGTGTCAGGTCATGTTTATTAGAAACATTTTATACAAGTTTTAGAATACACATATTAGGGAACATAACCCTAAGATCAAATTTTAGTATAAGAATATAATATCAAAGAATTATGATATAGTAGATATTATGTGGGTATTTCTATAAATATATCCATTTATGGAATAAACATGAGGATTTAGTTCTAGAAAATACATAACTAGGGGAAGAAAATTAAAAATGGTGTCACATGCCTCATTCAGGGTATCCTGGTACAAAATAACATTCATTACTATGAAACATTTTCGAAACTACAATTAGACATTATTAGGATAATTCACATTTTTCATTAAAATAAATTATGAATTATTTTAAAGTTAATATGTTAACAATGTATCCACTCTTAAGATTATGGTATTGGGAATTCATAAATCTCCAATTTTTGTTAAATGTGTTTACTGTTCTAGATTATGTTTTATGATTCATAACTTAATTTAGTGTATGACATTTTTTAGAAATGACTTATTATAGAATAAATTAAAACCATATCAAATAAATATTCCATATATGGATTTTCCTCTTATTTAAGATAATTATATAATATTTGGATTTGTAATATGTTTGAGAGACTTATAACTATACAAGGATAGTAGAGTCAGGTTTTAAACAATATCCATACCTGTAAGAATCATCATAATCCCCAATATAGATGAACAATATTATACTACTTCATGAATCAAAACACACCAAAATTAAAATGGAATAAAAATAAATATTCACCATAACAATGGATATGTTAGTAAGAGAAGTTATTTCATTCTTTGTTATTAAATGAATGAGGGAAGGTTAGCATGAATGATTATTGAATCTCAGAATATGTTAATCAACTGGTGTCATTGATACCAAACATAATGGAAAAAAATATATTAAAAACATGGAATAAATAAAAAACATTGAAAATTTCTTCAAAAAATATTTCCATCACTGACATAGATTATATATAAAGAAGTAATTTCTATGTCAAAGAAAAAGCGAGGAGAATAATGTTGCTATGTATGAATCTAAATTTTCAAGGATAAAAATACATGATGAGACTAAAAACATAACCCAGAGAGTATGATTTATCATTTTTTAATGGTTTAATGTTAAAACGATGAAGGGAACTACTATCCCAAAATTTCTCATCATATAATGATATAGTATCATTTTTTATCAGTGTAGAAAAACAATTTTCTTTATATTATGATTTTAATGAAAAGTAAAAGAATAATAGGAGAACAATGGAAAATATAGATAATGCGATGAATGCAAAGAAATATTTTCCCACATATGATAATTGTTGTAATAATGACCCTAGGATTTTTTTTGATTGGATTGGGTGTTTTCAATATGTGATGAAAAAATGTCACTAGGAAAAATAATGTAAAGTAATGAAATAAAATCATGACATTCAGTTTTTCAAATGTAGAGAAATGTGGAACTACAAAAATAAATTCCCAATGAATCATGTAAATATACCTAAGAATATGAAAAGTAATGAAGGACTCTCTTATTAAATTACTACTCTCAGTGGGGAATAACTAATATATTATTGTTTTTAACTACACGATTTATGTTGTAAATTTATTTTAACAATGATAATATGGTTATAAGAATCATGATATATATATATATATATTGTAATGTTATAATTATTCCTTAAGGATTTGGATGATTTAAAGGTGATCAAGTTATTAATTTATTTTTTATGCGTTCTTAAGTTTAACATTATGATATTTGAGGAATATAATTTGGGAAATTTAGTGATCTTTTTACTAAATATTTAAACATTGAATTTGGACAGCATTATTTTGAATTACTCTTATGCTAGATAATTTTGTAATGGATTATGTTGAACTTCAATTACTATTTTTTGAGGTTAAATTATGATATATTGGAAATTTTCTATAAATTTTTTAATTATTAAACATTTATGATGATGTATTAAATACACAGGGATATTATGATTTATTAGATGAGCTTCAGGCGAGAAAACACGATTTGAACATTCATTTATAGGTTTATGGGATGATGTAAAAATAGATCAAACCACAAAAAATTATGATTTTAAGATTACATTATGTAAATTAATCATGTAAATTATTTTTTAGTTGATTATATGAATATTAAAAGAATCAATAACATCTATGAAAAATATTTCAGAACATAAAGGTTATTTGTTTTTTTCCATATGAGAAATCAATAAAATTATAGAAGATCATAAATTTAAATCATTTTGAAAGTTAACATTCTAATTATAATTTATAATATCTCCATCAATTAGAAAAAGATAATTAAATTTCTATTCTTTTTCCTCTATTATCACTTTTGACAAATTTTCTCGTACCCTAAATAATAGTTTTTGGGAGAACATCAATTTTTTTCCTATTATTAATATGCTATTTTATTAACCCTATTTCAAATATCATTTTCCCACAAAGAATATTTAATTTTCAACAATGGATTTTGGATGTAAAATTTTAAATTAAGATGTTGAAATTTATTGAAGGTGGCGATAATATAACCACATAAGATTTTTCAATTTGTGTCTTTTTAAATTTAATTTCTTCAATAGATTTCCAGCTTAAAAATGATTTAAATATTTTTATTTAATTATCATAGTTATCTATAGGATTATAGGAATGGAAGGAATTAATGAGGTCATGCAAATTATGAAAATATATATTACTCAGGTTTATTTAATTAATACATTGGTTTTAAATTAATGAAAACCATTTGAAAATAAAGGATATATTTTTATAAAAAATATTTATATACCAATGATGAAATATATATGAACAAATTAAATTAGGTATTATCATTAAAATATATTATTTATATTTATATATTAAATATTAAATTATTTTTTAAAGGCATCAAATTTTGAGATGAATAAGATAATAATAAATCAAATTTTACCTATAAAATGCCATATTAATCTGAAAAATGTTTTTACCACCTTTTAAAAGATAATAAGTTTTAAATAAAATTTCTAAATCAATTATAAAATATATTTGAAAAAATAAACATTATTTATTAAAGCCTCTTATCAAAATTTACATTTCTTAAATGTTTTGAATATTTTTAATTAAACTTTTTTTTCTGATGAATAATAATGTGACTGATGGGATTATAATGTGACTCTTATAATAATAATGTTTCCATTAGAATAATAAACTCACATATGTAAGTACAAGTAATATTTATACATCTTATAAATGTTAATATGATATAAATATATTAAATTATAAGTAATTAATGATTTTGAAAAAAATGATTTGAATGTTGTTATTTTTGTATAACATAATTGTTTATTTAAAATTTTATAATTAATAACATACAATAAAAGATAATTTATTTTCATAAAAATATTTTTAAATTAATTTTTATAATCTTATGATTATATTATAAATTTTTGAAATCCTAATTAATCTTTTAGTGTGTAACAAAATAAGTTATAATTTTAAAATTAACATTTTTTAAATAAATAATGATTTTATTTAGAAATTAAATTTAGTATATTAAGAAATGTATTATCATAAAATGGTGTTTATTTTTTAATTCTAAAAATTGAAAAATGGTTGGGTAAATTTTTGATATTTTTCTAAAATACATGAATTTTTTTGTGAATATAAAAAAACAATAACTTAAGGAATATATACATTTTGTGTTAAATACACTATAAACTGAGTAATGGATGATGTGTGAACCATAATAAAAATATAAAATTTATTAATTTAACATATTTTTTCATAATATTAAAACTATTCTTAGTATTGACAAAAAATAATAAACTAATGAATAAAATAATGTTAAAACACCTCTCTCCATTATAAATATCACCCATCACCACCTCTTATCCTCACACCATCCAAGATTTGATAATTTTTCAATATATTTCCAATAGTATTCCAAAACCCCTCCACCATTTACTATATCTTTTGGTCTCAACAGAAGAACAAATCTAATCCCCTTAATAAAGTTCTCAATGCAAAGTCTTCAATAGGTGAATATACTCTTTCTTTTATTATAATTTTTTTTCAATTTCATGTTATTTCTTATATATTCATATGATACCCTATGAAAAGTTACATGATAACTCTGTTATATTTTCAATATATTAATTTTATAATTTCAATCGATGATCTCCCATCATGTCTCTTATCCTTTTAGTTTTATTTTATTTATGAAAACATTGCCTGTGAGGTGCCGATGTTCCTTCATCATGGATAACATCTTTTAATTTTTCAATTACACCATCATGGATGATTATAGAATTATTTTTATTGTTATTGTTTTTTATAAATATTATAAATTATTTATTTTTCTCTAAATTTTATATATTTATATATATATGAAATTAACGTATAAGATAAAAATTGTTTCTGATAATAAAAAAAATTGTCAAAAATAATCTAAACTATTATCAACAATTTCTTATATAATGATTCATTATCAGAAAATATAAAAAATTACTTATATAAACTTTTAATATAAATTTAGTTTATTCATAAAATTTAACTTTGATTCTAGATATTTATTTCTAATTCACATGATCATTAGTACATGTATAGAAGTGAACCAATCATGAACACAAAGGATAATAACACTTTTGGAATGAAAAACTTAATATTATAACTCATTAAAAAGGAAATAAATGAACATAATAAAATTATACCATGTAAAATAAATGTTTAAAATGTTCTGAATTAAATTAATTATGGATTTAATTTGATTACCTATGATTTTAAGCCTAAGTGAATATCGATTTTGGACACGAGGTAAGGGTTTTCTCATCTCACTTTTATTTTGGTGGGATGTGGATTATTCACCACTTATAACATCTGTGTGGTTTATGTATAATACCATTTTATGTATCATATCATGAGATAAATTTTCTTTATGTTATTCAATATTCCATTTTAGTATTGTTAAATTAATGGTGCATACAACTTTATGGATTACAATTTGGTAAGGGTTTAATCCAGAAGCTCCATTATTCATTTGGGGTACGTTATATCTTTATTTACCTCAGGATAATACTTAATTATTTTTATACGCATCTTTTAAACTCTCTGTATATGTTTCAAACCCATTTATCTGGATTAGTTCATCTTTTACATGTGGGGAAATACATGTTTTACAAGGTTTCGTTTTTCAATAACTCTCAATAAGCAAGTCCAATTAAAAGGGTTTTCCCAATTTCTTACCTATTATCATGCACACAAAATAATCTTTTTTAAGAAAAAAAATATCATCAAAATGTTTTATAATGAAATAAATTATATTTAATTTCTTTTTTATGAAACAAATACTCTTTTTTCTTTTTATTTACTCTTATATATTTTTCCTAAAACCACACTAATGAGACTCATTTCTAATGTTTCTTAAAAACTCATTTTACATGATTTCAATTAAACGGGACATCATTTATGAATAAATAATAATTTAATTTTCATTACATTTCATTTTATGGGATATTAAGTTTTTAATATGATATTATGGAAAATAAATATTAATTTTCCAATCTAATTTTCTTCCATATTAAAAGGGTATTTAACACTATAATTTGTTAATGATTTTATTATAGTATTTTCATCTATGATTATTATTAAAATATTTTTAAGCAGCATGTTAAACCATTATTTGATGAAATATTTTAAAATTGATTTTTTACACAAGAGTAAGGCATTGAATTTATTATGTTATTTGAGGGGTACTATATATCCTATTGATGCATCGATATGTCTCATGAGATGAAATTAGTTGGTGAAAAACCCTAAAATTTGTTTCCTAGAAGTTTTAAATTTTTAGGAGGATTAATCTTGTTATAAATCAAAAGGGTATCAAACCAAATAATTAAACCTTCTTGAAGATATATCTTGACATTAATTATCATGATGAATTATCTTGATATTGCATACGTCCCACATTATTAATTCAAACATTATCAAATTAGTTATTTAGAAGTCACAAGATAATTAAAGTATTAGAATATAAATTTTTATGTTTTATGTGATCATTTTTGTGGAATTATGTATTATTATTTTATTTGTTCTATATTCTGTTCATGAAAATATTTTATATTCATGTGATCTAGTTATTCACCATTCTATATTAATTTCTTCATTATAGCTCCCACTGTATTGTTTAACCTTTCTATGAATATGATCTCACAACATTATTATGTTTTACATTTCCTAGGATGCTATTATTTATTATTATGATTGATGTATAGAGATAATAAATGAGTTTTGGATGATTGTAATGAAGTTTTTATGTTGTTTTCTTCTTTCATGTTCTAATGTAATGTTAATGTATATTATCTGGATTCTAAAATTACTAACATGATTAGTCACTGGGGGTCAGTGTCTTGCATATATTCCAATGATTTAATTTATGGAACCATATCTAGGCTATTGGGGTCTGGGTCGTCATAGTTGGTATGTTTTAGGATGTTGTACTTAGTCTTTATTCTCCCAAATGTATGGGCATGTCTTTATTTCCAATCTAAGGATACAAATTTTTTTGATAAATTATATTGTTTTGTGAATCACTATGTGAATAAATTTATGTATCCCATTTAGGCAATAGATTATTCTCCCAACATGAATGAATCTAGTTTTGTTGAATGACTAACAAAATTGAAATTAAGTGCTATTTTTTTGATTGGTTTACACAATGGTACTTAAAATATAAATATGTAAAATTAACAATGTGTGGATATGACACATGCTTATTTTATTTCATATTTTTTTTATTTCACTTTGAATATTCAAATACACTATTTTACTAACTGTATATTATTTTATACACCATTGGTGGTGGCCTAATGAGTTGAACTCACACCATGATCAGGCCACCATATAAATTGTGTACTCGAGAAGATGCTACATATTTTGAGATATAGGTTCATTATGGGGACTTCATGTATTGATCATGCATTTTTTTGCGAGTTTAAGCATGGTACATCAGGGCTATGTCGGGATTTGGGTCTATTTTTGGTGTCATTTATGATTTTGGTATTTAATATTTTATATGAATTAATTCATGAGATATTGTTTATAAATATCATTATTGAATCATGCTTCCCTTCAGTTATTATTGGAATTTGTTTTGTGATATCCATTTATTGTTTCAACAAGTTATATTATCAATTGATAATTCTTACATTTTTACTTTACTATGATAGGTGTATATAATATACCCATGTTTTTTGTCGATCCACATTTATATTATGTAGCCTCTTGCGTACGGGGAGGAATGCCTGAGGACTAGTAGTGATCTATGTTGGGGAAAAAATTATAGTGGCTTTTGGGATGTGGATTTTACAAATTTTTATCATAGTTTATGTATTTATTATTATTATTTAGGAATGGTAGACATGATAATAGATTCTCTTGGTGGATTGGTCTTGAAATCATTTTGGATTGGTTGTATCCTCAAGTACAATGGAAAATGTATGTTACCGGTGCTGGGAATTTATTTTCTATTTTATACTTCTATAGCTAGTTGGTACTTCCACCACATGTGGTGAAAATTTATGTGATGATATTTATTTTTGATTTTTTATCTATTATATAGGTATGGAAAGTTAGGGTGTGTGAGGTCTTGCATCATGCTATGAACATTGGATTGGTAAGTCATACATATATTTCAAATGATTGAATGTTCCTAATGATTCATATCCTAGTAGTGCACTTTTCTATTTTTGGGGTTTTCCTATTAATCATTCCTTGAATGGTTATTAATTAAAATATTTTTAAATCTGAATTTTGTAAAATATGTTAATTTTAAAATGGTGGTTAAAAATTGGTTTGAATGTGTAAATTCATGGGTTTTTAAAATCCCAAGTTTTGAAATGTGAATCCTTTGTATTAAAATGGTAATTTTTAAATGGGAAGTGAAATGAAAAAATATCGGACCATTAGGAACATTAATGTGAGTTTTCCATGGTGTTGAGACCAGACCTTGTGCATGGGTGGTTTGGGCAGTGCATGTTCTTTAGTTCGAGTCCTTCGTTGTGGTTTATGAGAAATTGATGGGTTTTTATGTTTGATTTATTAGATGTTTATGACTATACCTTCAGTTATTTGTTATCTTGTGGTTCTAGAAATGTAATTTGATAATTTGGATGTGGTAACCTTTTTGGGTTGTGATAATATGGGGTTTTTTGGGAATTATGAATGTATTTATTAAATGTGGTGCTATTGGTGAAGGTTGTTTTGTGATGGGTGTACTGACCCTTGTTAGTAGAGGAATTGTGAGTTGTGTTATATACCCTAGAGTGGGTGTTTTTATTGGAGTTCCAAAATAGGTGTGTTTGAATCCATACTATGAAACCTAGTGTAAATCATTACATTATTGCGTTAGAAGTAGTGCATGTTTCAATGGTGGCACGAGTGCTGCTTACAAACAAAGAGTTGTTTCAAGATTGATTTGAGTGGACTAGTGGGAGACATAGTGTCCTTTTTTAAATATTACTCATGTTAGGGAGTTAGTGTCATTTTTCATTTGAGGGTGACCCATGAGAGCAGCAACATGGTTTCTAGCATTTTTGGGTGAGTATAGAACAAATGGATGTATTAGAAAATTAATTGGCATATAGAGAGTGCCATCTAGTGAGTGTTTCTAATTGAAGGACAAGTGAGAATTTTAATGGTTTTAAGATTCCAATATTGTTGTGGTCATGTTCTTATTGTCTTTTGAAACCAATGGCTTCTTTAAGGGAGGTTAACCCAATGTTGCAAGTGCCAGTGAATGTGAAGGCCACATGGTTTCTTTGGAGGTGGAATCCATGAAAAATGGGTGCCACGAAACATTGAGAAAGTACTTGTTTATGCATTTATTTCTTTCATTGGGAATCGATTAAGTTATCTTGTGTTGATGTAAGGTTGGTTTTTAAGGGATGTATTATTTAGGTTCCTGACCAAACTATGCTTTTAAGGTTGGAAGGACACATTGTTGAGTTTTACAAATAAGATAAGGTTGGAAAGAAAATAGATTGACTCTTTGGTGTTTTAACATCCACACATGTTGAAGGGAAGTGAAATGTTTAGTATTGCTATACAAAATGTAGAGATGTTATAAGAGAGTGTTAAAAAAATTCCAAGGGGCTAATGGGATGTTCATACTATGAGGCATGGATTGTTTTGTGAGTGGAAGTTTTGGACTTGGTCTACCGAGGTATGACTCATGTGATCTCGATTTTGGCTTAATGAGTGGTTTTAGGAATTTTAGTGACCTCAAGGGTCTTAATTACGACAATATATTGAAATGTTTTAATGTTTCATGATGATTCATGGGGTGTGTGAAGATGTCAGTTTGGATAAGTAGCTGTCATTTCCACTGGGATCTAGTGGGATGTGATAGTAATGCATGATACTGTTTAGATAGGGATTAGGGTGAATTTTTTTTTGTGTTTTTATAACAATCCCAATGGGTTTTATAATAAAAATATATTTTAATAATTATAGTAGTGTTAAAGGAAATTTTCAGTAATGCCCACTTATTAGACTGTTTTGGAGTTGTGGTGAGTTTTATAATTCAATCCCATTTTATTTGTAGTGATTGGGTGATGATAAGATGATTGTAGTCATGGAAGCATGAGAGATTTCGTAGGTCAACATTTCCCCATAGTGTGAGGTGAAATCAATTATGGATAATATGTGGTTGTGTTTGTCTATGAATTCAAAGAATAATTTTATCTAGTGAAAATCATGATAAATATGGTGACATGACCCCATGTATAAATATATAGCATTGGCATTAATCCTATCTACCCAAATGTGTTATTGTTGGATAATAGGCCCATTGGAAGTTATAATTAGGGAGAGAGATATGTTGAGCCAGATGGTGGGAAGTACACCATAAACCATTTACAAGTTATGTCATTTGGAGTGAACATGTGTCGATGAATTCCACAAGTTCCATTCCCCTATGCCCGAAATAGTTAGTGGTTGATTATTATTTTTGTTCTAGTTGAAGCTCAAAGATCATGAAATTTTTTTAAGATTAACATTATTATCAAACCATGATCATTGACGGTTAGAGTGTGTTGAGGAATGTAGGGAAAAACCATCCTAGGTTCTGGAGTGGTCTGTATGTTATTGATGTGCGGAAAATGTCGTATAGTGATTATGATGGCATCATGATGAAAATGAAAAACTGATGACTTTCACATTTGGGTTTCATAGGGAAAGTCATGATGGGCATGGATGTGGTGGTTCATTTAGAGGTTCATGGGTATTAGGCTCAAGTTTGTTATAAAGGAAACCCATGATGTTATTATCTAGAAAATGTCAATGTCTGTTGTAGATCACAATAATGGTTTGGGAATGAGGGGATTCCCTAATAGTAGTGTTTTACAAAAATTCATGGATAGTCATTGGTAGGAACGCTGATAGATTGTGATATGATTTATGCGATATGTCATCATGGAGAAGGGAAGTGGTAACACACAAACAGGGGGAGTTAGTCATTTTGGGATGAGTTGGTCTAGAATGGTTTGACACAACCTTGAAAAATCAAATCCAAATTGATGAATTGTAAACAAATATATGTGTATTTTCTGAATAGATAAGTGTATTTCTGTAGTAGAAATTTTTTATATGGAATAAAAAAGTTTACCTTAGTTGAAGTACGAATATTTGAGGGGTTTAAAATCTTTTATATTCAATATAAATACAGGATGTGAATGATTTATGGTGTTATTGTGGGTGTTTGGGTGAAGTTAGTTTAGAAGCATGCCATTTATCTTGGTAAAATAGAAGTAATTATTTAAAATGTAATTATTAACAAAATAATTCAATAGAAAAATTATTTTCATAAAATAGATTTATAAATAAATATCTTTGGGTCTTATGATTATATGATAATTTCTTATGGCCTTGATTTGTCTTTCAAAGTGTTATAAAATAAGTTATAATTTAAAAATCTGTATTTTTTTAGTAAATGATGATTATATTTATATAATAAATTAATAATATCTAGAAAATTATTTTCCAAATATGTATTTTATTTTTTTAAATATATACATTTATAAATGGTAAAGTTTAATTTTGGATATTTTTCTAAAATACTTGAATTTTTTATGAATAGTAAAATTTGGTAATTTTTAGTGTCTATAAATTATAAGAAAAATACACCCTTAATTTCATCATGGTTAAGGTAATAATCATAATATTAAAATATACTTGATTAATTTAACATATTTTGTGATAATATTAAATTTTAATCACAGTATTGACCAAAAAATATTAAACTAATGAATAAAATGGTGATAAAACTACCCTCTACTCTATAAATAAAACCCCTACCCACCTCTTATACTCACACTTTAAAAACATTAATACTTTTACATTTTCATCACAATTACCATCCTATAAACATACCCCATTTTTGAGCATTTTTTCTTTTAAAACGACCAAATCAAATCCCCTTAAAGTGGTTCTAAAGAGGATACATCAATAAGTAGAAATACTCTTTTTTCTTTTATTTTAATTTTAATTTAATTTATTATATTATAATTCCATCACTAAACCTTTGAAAAGTGACTTTATAACTACAACATATTTTATATATTTTAATTTTATTATGTCATTGTAAATCCCCTATGATGTATCTTCTCCTTTTGATTTTATTTTATGGTTGAAAACATCATTATTGAGGTGCCGATTTACCGCCTTCATGGATGACGAGTTTTAGTTTTCCAATTTCACTATCAAGGATGGTAATAAAACGATTATTAAGGTTTAAAAATATTTTATTACACATATTATAAGTTATTTAGTGTTTTGTAACGTGTATATATTCATGATATTTACTAATAAGACACATTTAGTTTGTGACGATTGAAAAACTGCCAAAAATAATCTACACGATTATCACTAATGTCTTATCTAATGATTAATCCTCAACCAAAATAACAAAACAACTAAAATAATAATATAATAATATTTAATTTCATTAATAAAATTTAAATTAAATCATGTATATTAATTTTCAATTCAGAAGTTTGTTTTGTACATGTATACAAGTGAACCAATTAGGAAAACCGAGTAAATAAACACTTCCAAGAAATGAAAATGAATATTATAACTCATCGAAAAGACCATAAATTAACTCCAAAAAACTATTAAAATTAAATTAATTGTAGAAAATTTTCTGAATTAATTAATTAATTAATTTAATTTGATTGCCTAAGATATTAGAAAAAGTGAAGAATTCTTTTTTAAATAATGTAAGGGTTTTCACATCTCACTTTTTTGTGACAAATACCTAATTCACCACTAATAATGTTTATTTAGAGTATGTATACTAAAATTATTCATGTCATATCATGATTAACAACATATTCATGTATTAAATGTTACATTTTATGATCAATAAATTAATTGAGCATATGATTTGATTGATTACCACGTGGTAAGGATTTCTTCCCAAACCACTATTTTCATTTGGTTTACGTTGTATCCCTCTTTACCCAATATAAATTCTTATTTGTTTTTATATACACCTTAAAAGAATTGTTTCTTATTCAAAACAAATATTTATATATATTATTCATCTTGATTTTGTGGGGAAATAAATGTTTTATATAGTTCCTTTTTTTCAAGTCCTCCCAATAAGCAATTCTAATTAAATATAACATCCCAATTTATTATACATTATCATGTACAAAAAAATAATTTTTAAGAAAATAATTTATTTCCCAAAAACACTATTTTTCATGAAAAACTATCACATTTAATTTCTTATTTTAGTCAATCAATTAATTTTTTTTCCATTTTAGTGACTTATATTTTCCATTAAACCACACTAAAGAGAATCATTTATTATATTTCGTAAAAAGATTTACATGAACTTATGTTGGAATTCATTTATGAATCAATAATAATTTATTTTTCCATATATTTTATTTCGAAGTATATTCATGATTATAATATGATTTAACGATAAATAAAAATTATTTCCCAAAATAACTTTTCATCCTAAAGTTAAAGGGTATTTCACTGTATAATTTTTCTAATGGTTTTATCATAGTGTTTTCACATGTGATTATGTTTGAATTATTTCTAATATGTATGGGAAACCATTATTTAGATATATATTTTTAAATCTATTTTTCAACATATAAAGAATTATTTGGACTTATTAAGTGATGAAAATGTTCATCAACATCTCCTCGATGCATTAGTAAGTCTCATGACATGAAAACAGTTAGTGAAAAACCATTCACATTTGTTTCTTAATGGTTATAATTATATATATAGGATCTATCTTTATAGAAATAATATGGGTTTCGAACAACAAAATTAATCTATCCAGAGGATAGATCTTAATAGTAACTATCTTGAGGTAAGATCATTATAGTGCATATATTCAAAATTATGAATTCCAAGATTATGATATTAGTAATTAATAAATCATGAGATTATTCATCTAGTAGAGTATCTATGGTTACATTTAATGTGATTATTTATATAATTATTTATTCATATTTTATTTCTTCCAAATTATATTCAAGATTATATTTTATTATCACGAGATTATGCAATTGAACTTCCCTTACTGTTTATGTTTATTATTTCCCCCACTATATTGTTTAACCTTTTTGAGTATTTGAGCTCACATTTTTTTAGGATTTACTTTTCCCAAGATTTCAATCTACACTATTTTGAATAAAAGTTTGGTATAATTTGTAGATAAAGATGATTATAATTGATTTTATATGTTTTTTATCATGTTGTTTTGTAAAGATCATGAATATAGTCATGATTCAAAAATTACTAAAATGATTAGTCCTTGGGGATTATGGTCTTATATATATCATAATATATTAGTTTCAGAAACCATCTCCAGGATACAGGGTTACGAGTATTTATACATATTATTTTTAGGATGTTGGGCTGAGGCTCTATTCTAAAAACTGAATGGACATGTTTTGATTACTGAACTATGGCTCCAAGGTGAGTCGATAAATTGTTTTATATTGAATTCCCATGTGAAAACTATTTATATCCTCTTTTTTCCATGGAATTATATACCTATATGTTCGAAGGTAGAATTATTGAATGTATTACACTATGGACATTCTTTCTTTTTTTGTTGATTGGTTGACAAAAGGGTACTTAGATGATAAATGAGGATAATTAATATTTTTCAGATAAGAAACATGATTATTTTAGTTCCTTTAATTATTTATATCAAATTGAATCATTGTATACAAAATTTTACTAACTCGATAATGATTCATAAACCATTAGTGGTGGCCTATTGAGTTATACTCACATCCTGATTAGGCCACTGTGGATATTGGGTAATATAGAATATGTTACTTGTTTCGAGATATAGGTTCATGATAGGGACCTGATGTATGATCCATGCTTGTCCTACTTTTTTGAATCATAGTAAATCAAGACTGTGTTGGGACTTGGGTTTGTTTTTTTGTTCATTTACAGTTTTATTATTGGATATTTTATCTATATTAAAGCTTGAGATTTGGTGTATACATATCATTTTTGTATCATGTTTCCCTTCAGTTATCAATTAAGCATGTTGAATGATTTACATTTATTGTTCCATCCAGTTATCTAATATATTGATGTTCATATGTTATGAAATCTCTATGATAAGTTGGTATAATATCCCCATGTTTTTCTAGAAACTTGTGCTTCAAGTAAGTAGCCTCTGGCGAATGGAGAGGAATAACTGAGTTTAGGTGGTGATTTGTGTTGGGGAACCAGTTATGTCAACATCTACGGTAGTGATCTAAAAAATTTGTATCACAAGTGAAGTATTTTTAATTATTATTTTTGAATGGTTAACATGATACTTATATCTTTCACAGGTTTGGTAATGATATCAATTATGGGATCCTACATCCCCATAGTCATGATAAAACTCATGTTACCTAGGGTGGGAATTGATGTTCTATTTAATGATTTTATAGTTGGTAAGTAGTTCAACCTAAAGTTTTTCACTTTGATGTGATGTAATTTATTTATGTGTTTTTATCTATTATGTTGGTTTGGAAAGTGAGGGTGCGTGAGTTCATGAATCTTGATTGGAACATAAGATTCACATGACGTCTTTATATTTCTTATGGTTGATAGTTCATTAAGATTCATACACTTGTAGTGAAATTTTTTGATGATAGGTTGTTCAATTTAATCATTCATTAAATTGTAGTTAATCAAAATTTTTTGAAATATAAATTTGGGTGATTTCATTATTTTAAAAATACATGTTAACATATTGGTTTTGAATGTGTATATTCAGCAGTTTTGAAATGGTAGTTTTCTAAATGTGAATCATTGAGACTAAAATGGAAAATATTAATTGAGAATGGATATGGGAAAATATGGGACCATTTGGGACACTGGTTCAAGTATCCCTGGTGTTGTTATCATAACTTATTTATTGGCGGTTTGGGAAGTGGTAGTGGCCTAGTTCGAGAACATTATTGTGGGATATGATGATATTATGGGGTTTTATTTGTGTTTAAATAAATTTTTCATATAAAACCTTCAGTTTTATTGTTATCATGAGTTTTTAAAAATTGAATTCGTTAATATAGATGTGGTATCCCTTTTAGTTTTTGATAATATAGTTATTTTGGCCTTATGAATAGATTTCATGGATGTTGTGCTGTTGGTTGGGGATGTGTTGTTATGGGTTTAGCGAACCATGTAGGTAGAGGCCTTGCAAGTTGTGTTATGTAAATCATAGTGGGTTTTCAATTTTTTGTGAAAATTTAGGTGTGTTTTAATCCATAGTGTGAACCATAGTGTAAAGGGTTCAGTGGCTACATTAAATGCATTGTATTTTTGAATTTTGGCATGAGTTCCACCCCTGATTAATGACTCGTTTCATGATTTACACACATGGATTTAGATAAGATCTAGTGTAATTTTTTATATGTGACTTATGTTAGGGAGTTTTTGTAATTTTATATTTGAGGGTGACCCATGAGAGGGGAATTTGTGTTGTTAGCACTTTTGGGTTTATATAGAACAAGTGGACATTATGGATTTCTAAATTGGATTATAGTGATTTATATCTAGTGAGTGTATGAAATAGAAGGATAATTTGTAATGTTCATAGTTTTTAAGATTCCACTAAATATGTGGTTATGGGTTTACTGTCTAGGGAAATCCTTGCTTTTCATAAGGGAGGTTAGTCCAATGTTGTAGGTGCCTTAGAATGTGAAGCAGATGTTGTTCCATAAGAGGGGGAATCAATGAAAAATGGGTTCCATAAAAACTGTGGTAAATGTACAAGGTTATTAATTGGTTTCATTAATTGTGAATAAATTCCATGATCATGGGTTATTTTGAGCATGGTTTTGAAGGGATGGATTTTTGAGGATAATGAACTACCAATGATATTAAGGTTAGATGTACAAAATGTTGAGCTGGACAGATAAGACATGGTTAGACAAAGCATAGTTGGAATATTTTGTTTTGGTATTTCCAACTAGTTTGAAGGGACATCACATGATTTGTCTTATTTTGCAAAAGGTATAATTGTGATAATAGAGTTTTAAAACAAATTCCAAGACTATGATGAGATTGTTAGAACGTGATGCATGGTTAGTTATGTGAGTGTGATTTTGCGACTTGGTCTAGTGTTGTATGGATCGTGTGATATAAATATTGCCTCAGAGTTTGTTCATATGAAATAATGTGACCTCAAGTTTCTCGATGATTATGAAATATTGGATTTTTTTGGGAGAGGCAAGAATTTTTATTGGAAGTATAAATACTTAACTCAATATAATAGCATGTCATTTCCTAGGGGATCAAGTTGGAAGTGATATTTGTATAGAAGAGCATTTGGTTGTGGATTTGTGTGATAGATTTCGGTGTTTTTTGTGACTCAATTGCATAGTTCTTGGATATATTGAGTATAATAATGATAGAAGTGATAAAAGGAATGTGGGGTCACAGCCAATTTTAATATGGTTTTGGTGTTTGGGTAAGTTTTAGTAGTCAATCCCATTCCAGTTGTGGTGAAAGAGTATTGATGAGATGTTAGAAGTTATAGAATCCTAAGAGATTCAACATGTCAAGGTCTCCCTATTGTGTTCTGTGTCATATGTGATGGATAATCTTTTTGAGGTGTTCATTTATGAATTCATACAGTACTTTTATCTAGTGAGGATCTTGAAAAATATTTTGACATCATCCTATGTATAGAAATATACCACTAACTTTAAGCCAATCTACCATAATGTGTTTAGGTAGGAAATGGGGCCTCTTGGTAGTAACAAACAAGGTGCTATATATGTGGAAATGAATGGTGGGAAGTAAAACGTCTTATATTTATGGGTGAGGTCATTTGGATGGGCTGAGTGTCAAATAATTCCATGATTACCATTCCCAAAATCAATGAATAGTTAGTGGTTGACGATGCTTTGTTGTAAAAGTTGAATATAAATGGTCATGTATATGTTTTTTGGTTTACCATCAGACTAAAACATCATATGTGATAGTTTTATTTTGTTGTGTAATGATGTGAAAATGACACTCTTATGTTGTGGAGAGGTGTGTCAGTCATGAATGGGTGGATCAACTCATAGAGTGGTTACAGTAGCATCAGGATGCCAATGATAAACTGGTGAGGTACATGTCTTGTTTATTGTGAAGGACAAGTTTGCCTTGGATGTGGGGGTTGATTTGGAGGGTCATTGGAATAGGATTTGAGTTTGTTATCATGGAAACCAATGATTTTTGTATGAGGAAAATTTCACTTAGTGTTGTAGAGTAGAGAAACAGTTTGGGAATGATTGGATTCCCTGATAGTAATGTTTTTTGAAAGTTATTGAATGAATTCAGTTGGTTTTCCCAGTTAATGTTCTATTAATAATGTGATATGTAATCATGGAAGGGTGAATAAGTAACACAAAAATACGATTTGTTAGGTATTTTGGAACGATTTGGTTTAGAATGGTGTAATTAAGCCAAAAAAATAACACCAAAATGATGAATTGTAATATACCTTTGGTGTATTTTTTGAATATATAAGTGCATTCTAGTAATAGGAATGGGTTTTGAGGAAGAAAGATGTTTTATATAATTTAATTGTGGCTATAGGAGGGGTTTAAAATTCATTATATTTGATTTCATGGTTGGATGGAAATGATGGGAGGTGTTCTTATAATTGTTTGGGTATTATGTGTTTACAAGCATGTTAGTTATTTTTATAAAACAAAAATGACTATTTATAAATTTATAATTAATAAAAATAGTTAATAAAATTATTTTTTTAAAATAGATTCATAAATTATAATTTTTGTCTTTTATGATTATATGTTTATTTTTAAGACCCTAAATAACCATTCCATGTATTATAAACTCTATTATTATTTGAAAATGGATATTTTTGGAATATTTTTCGATTTTATTTAAAAATTAAATTTCTCATATTTAGAAAAATATTTTCATAAAATTTATTTCATTTTTTAAATATACATGTTGAAAAATGGTTATTATTAAAATTGGTTATTTTTCTAAAATACATGATTTCTTGTTGAATTGTAAAATAATGTAATTTAATATATATATATATATATATATATATATATATATACTATAAGTTAGATACCCTATTACATGAGACATGAATGATGTAAGAACCATAATATAAGAATAACCAATATTATTTTGAAATATTTTGTGATAATATTCAAAGTATTGAGTGTATTTACACAAAAATATAAACTAAGGAATAAAATAATGATAGAATGCCACTCTATATTATAAATACCATGCCTCACCACCTCATATCCTCAAACATTCCAAGATTATAGCCTTGTCCAATTTCTACCCAACACTATTTAAAATCCCCTTACACATTTTGGATGATTTGGTCTCAAATAATATCCAAATCCTATCCTCATAAGGAGGGTCCCATGGAGGATAATTCAATAAGTAGAAATCATCTTTCTTTTCTTTTAGTCGGGTTTCAATTTAATTAATTTTTTATACAGACCAAAACAACCCTATCTAATGTGGCATGATAAATCCATTATATTTTATATATTTTAATGGTATTATTTCAGAGGAATGACACCATGCATTCTTATTCTTCTTTTCATTTTATTTTAATGATGAAAACATCATATGTGAGGTGTCTCTTTACCGCCTTTGTGGATGACGTGTTTTTATTTTTCAATTATTCCTTCAATAATTATTATAAAATTATTATTAAGTGGTAAAAATATTTAATTATACATATTATAAGATATTTAGTCTTATAGAACCTGTATACATACATGATATTAAGTAATAATACGAAACTAGTTCACGACGAAAAAAACTGCCAAAAATAATGTAAAAGATTATCACTAGTGTGTAATATAATGAATCAAACTCCCCAAAAATAACAAAATTAATTATATTACAATTTAATATTATTTCATTTCATTAATAAAATTAAACATTAAATAAGGTTATTTATTTCCAATTCACAATATCTTTTCTATCCATATACAAGTGAACTGATAGTGTAAATCATGGAATGGAAAACTTCCAAAAAAAAATTGAACATTATAATTAATCAATAATGCTTTAAATAAATTGAATAAAATTATACCATATAAATTACATGTATAAATTATTTTGAATTTATTAATTAAGGTATTTAACATGATTACCGAGGATGTTAAGCACAAATGAAGAATGATTTCACACATAAGGGAAGGATTTTCTAATATCACATTTTTTGGTGTCATGAGCATTATTCACCACTTATAACAGGTGTGTGCTGCATGTTTGCACCCATTTTATTTATTATATCATGAGTTACATTTTCTTCATGGTATTCAGTGTTTCATTTTTAGATTATTAAATTCATGGGGAATACAATTAGATTGATTACAAAGTGGTAATGGTTTCATCCCAAACCTCTATTTATAATTTCGGTTATATTATATATATATTAACCCCAATGTAATACTTAATTATTTTTATAAAAGCCATAAAATACAAGTTTTACAAGGATCAATTTTTTAAATTCTTCCTGATAGGCATGCCAGATTAAAGGGAAGTTCCGAATTTCATACAATTTTTATGTAAAATCTATAATATGTTTTATGAAAACAATTTTTTTCTAAAAAAAACTTTTTAACATGAAAAAATATCATATTAAATTTCTGTTTTTATGCAAAAAATAATTATTTTTCAATTTCAATGAGTCTTTTTTATTTCCCCTTAAACCACACTAAAGTGTCTCATTTATAATGTTTCTTAAAAATAATTTTTTAATTACTTCACCTAAATGGGAATTAATTTATTCATGAAGAATAATTTAATTTTCCTTATATTTTTTTCTGGAATATTCATTATTATAGTCTGATTTTATGAAAAATAAAAATTATATTCCAAAAGAAATATTATTTCCAAAATAAAAGGATATTGCACTCTAGAATTTTTAAATGATTTTATTATATTTTCTTTTTATGATTATGATTCAAATATTTATGTGTGATATGAGAAAAATTGATCTAAATAAAATTTTTAAATCGATTATTTGACAGACGATGAATTCATTGGGCTTATTATGTGATGGACGTAGCCCTCTTTATCTCCTTGATGAGTCAGTAAATCTTATGAGATGAAATAATTTGTGGAAAACCCATTATGTTTGTTTCCAAGAAATTTTAATTTCTCAAAAGGATTGATCTCGATATAAATCATATGGGTATCTACCCGATGAATCAATTTTTCATGAGGATAGACATTGGAAGTAATTATCATGAATATATATCATGACATTGAAGACGTACCAAATTATGAATTCTCACATAATTGTGTTAGTAATTAAAAAATTAGGAGATTAATTAACTAGTAGAATAATCATAGTTACAATTCATGTGATTTTATATATGGAATTATTTATTCAGATTTTATATCTTCTGTATTATTATTCTGATTGTTTTTTTAACATGGGTTTTAGTTATTCACATTTTCTTTATTTTTTATGTTTATTATATATCCCAGATTTTTTTTATCTGGATTAAGATTCATACCACACTCCTTTATTACATTTTTTTTTCACCTGATACAATTATTTATTATTATAAATCAATTGATGTGATAATCAGTGGATTGTGGAATATTCAAATGGAATTTTTATTTTTTTTTGTAATCTTTCATTGTAGTAATGTGATGTTCATGTATGGAATATGGATTAAAATATTACTAAAATTAGAAGTCTGTAGGGAAGAGTGTCTTGTATATATTCCAATTTATTATTATAATGAACCATCTCTAAGTTATTCAGATCTATGTTTTTACAGTTGGCAAGGATTAAGATGTTGGACTGAGGCTCTATTCTCCCAATTGTATGGACATGTCTTGATTACTGAACTAAGGCTCTAAGGTATGTTGGGAAACTGTATTTTTTAGTGAATTACGATTTGAATAAATGTGTATATCTTATTTTAGTCATGGATTAAGATCTCAACATGATCAAAGATATTTTTATTGAATGAATGACACTATGGAACATATGTTCTATTTTGTTGATTAGTTGACACAAGCCTACATAAAAGATAAAAATGGATAATTAATATTTTTTAGATATGAAATATTCTTATTTTTTTATTTATATCACTTTCAATAACTACATAAAATATTTTAATAACTAGATATTTCTTCAGACACCGTTGTTAGTGGCCAACTGAGTTATACTCACAACCTAATCAGGAAACCATGGTACTTGTGTACTCATGAAGAGTTTACATATTTAAATATATATGTTCAGAATACAGACACATTTTATGGCTCATGTATGTCTTAGTTGGTTGAATTATGGTATATCAAGGATGTTTTTTTGACTTGGGTCTATGTTTTGGGATCATTTATGGTTTTGTTAGTGGAAATTTTATTTTTATAAATGGATGATATGTAGTGATTGCATATCATTATTGTATCATGTTTCCGTTTAGATATCAATAGACCATGTTGTATGATTTCAATTTTAATATTAATTATGGTAATTTTATATATTAATTTTTTATATTTTTTATCTACTATGATATGTGGGTAAAATATCCATATGTTTTTCTATAGACCTGGACTGTCAGTATGTATCCTCTGGCATATGTGGAGGCATGCATGAGGTTAGGAGGCGGTTCATCTCGGTGAACCAATTATAGTGGATTTTTGGATTGGGATTTCAAAAATCAGTATCATCAGTGATGAATTTTATCTTATTATTTCTTAATGGTATACATTATACTAGGATCATGATGGTGTTTGTTAATGATATCATTTTTGGGTGCCTGCACCCCCCAGACAGAAAAAACAACGAACTAGTGGTAGTAATTGATGCACTTTTTTATTTTTTTTATTTTTTGGTATATCCACCTTGAGTAGAGAACCTGAATGTGATATTATTTATTTATGAGTTTTTATCTATTAGGTGGGTATGGAAGGTGAGGGTGTCTGAGTTCATGAATCATGATAGGATCATTGTCTTTTTTAGACATCCATATATTTCCTATGATTGATTGCTAATATGGATTCATATTCTAGTAGTGAAAATGCGATAATTTCATACAAGGAAGTGTGGACTACCGCCCCCTCACGTGATGTCACTCATTCATGAAATACATGGAATGTATAAAGAATGAGATTAAGGAACATATGTGACCTATATAACATATATATTATACTGGAATTATTATATATATATATATCTAATTTATTTTTAATTCCATTAATATGACAAAGAAATGAAAGTAGTGTTCATGCGTACGTACGCCCTACAGTCTCAATGAATGGTGAATTTCATTTCTTTTTTGTCTCAAAATGTTATGGAATAGTGTAAAATCAATATTTACTGGATATATATGATATTTAAATCATTAATACTATTCTTGAGATGATTTAATTATAACTACATGGACAATCATTTTCAAACAAGTTCATTTTTGACTCATGTACCAAACAACGAAAAAAAACGTCTGATATGAACTGACATTATTAACCAATTATTATAACATTATAATATGTGATATGAAATTAATAATTATATATAAAGGAGGTAATTATGAAATTATAAATTGACCAAAATTAATTTTTCAGAAATATCATGAAACGAACAAGACAAGTCAGACATGAGGATAGGGATCCTACCTCACTCTTTCTTTTTAAGTACGCTTTTTTATGTAACATACTTTATGATCCTCTTTATTATGTTGGGGGATGTTGTTTTCTATTCCTATTGCTGTAAATTTTATGTTAATATGATGAGATACCCTATTTGATCTCATCAATCGATTTATGGAAGTTTTATGTGGTGCCGTTAGGCTGCCGAATTTTCATAAGGGGATCTTCATCTCACTTTTTTATTCCCGTGAGATTCATGCTAAATTGGCCACTATTTCCTTATGTGAGGTGTATGTACTGCCCATTATTTTACTATTTGTATAATATAATCTAAATTATGGATAGTTACATCTTCATTGTATGACCCTTCTTTCATGGGGTGTACGTTTCGAAAGTTTCCTAAATCGTTAAGGGAACCTTTCACACTCCTATTTTAAAAAGACTTATTTTGTTATATATTTTAATTTAAATATTATTATTTTGGGATATGTTCTTCTATATCATTATTTATGTAAATTTAATGTCCATGTGTTGAGATACCAATTTCTCTCTCATCAATTAATTTTATGAATTTTAAAATGACGTTGTTAAGCTGTCAAATTTTACCAAGGGAACTTCTTAACCCAATTTTGATTTCTTTGGGTTCAACTTGTAGTTATTGAATATGTCTTCCTATAAATATGTGTGAATGAGCTCTGGTTGTTTTAAACATAATATCCACTTAAATTGGGTGTATTTATATTTTTCACACATAATTATGAGACTGATTTATCATTAATTTAAAGATACCTTCTTTATAAGGGATTTTATCTCACTTTACAATTCTATTGAGACTTCATTGTTATTTGCACCAATTCACTCTTATGTTGTGTATATACTGTCCTTTGGAGTAATATATCATGAATCCCATTATTCTCATGAAATTATAATGTTCTGGTTAAATTTTATTCCTCAATTATTGTATTCAAGTGTCTCTCATTTTGTTAAAAACCCTTTAACTAAAAGATTGTTTAGAATGTTTTAATGATTTCTTCTTATAAATATTTCTCATTAATATCCATGTTTTCAAAATGGTTTTAAGGATTTATTTATATGGATATTAATTGTTTAAAATGTTAAAAGCCTTAAAGTGGTATGGGACACTTTGATACAAAAATATCTTTATTAAATGTTTAAATGGTTTTGAAAATGGTTTTTAGAATGGATTCATTATTTCAATATATTAATATGTTCTATTGTTATTGAAATGTGGGAATGTTATATTTCCTTTTTGCGTAATTTATGTTCTATTATTATGTTATGGTTCATGGGCATTGTTTATGAAGATGGGTGGTTCTGTGATAAACTAAGGGCAGGTGAGCCCGATATAGCTCTTCAATGCATTGGGTAAAGCGAAAGAGTTATACGCTAAAGTTTCTCCAAAGAGATTTAGGGAATATACTAAGATGGGTATTCCAAACATAACCATGAGGGTTACTCCCTACATAATAGTATTATGAATGCATCAAGTTACCTTTATGTCTTATGATTTCTAGTTAGTTATGTATAAATCATATGATTTCATGAGGTATGTTAAATTGCTTATGTTTTATGAGTGAAGTATTATTTCATTGATTCTTATGTATACATGGACTAATGTTTTCTTTTCGTATTGTTATAACCCTTACTGATATTTTTATGCTAATCCAAAGTTTTTTTGAAATGTTTTTCACAGGACATAATGTGGAATATGGTCATGTATGGGATCAAGGAAATTTCATGTTGTCTAAAAAAAGAACTAGAGATGACACTTTTGTTCAAGAGTTTTCATTTTCTGAAAAATATGAGAACATAGTAGATGTGTCTACTTTTTAATATTTGAGATGTAATAGTTATGTCCTAGTACTCTAAAAATCTAAACCTGAAAAGATCCTCAATGTGAATTATTTAATTTAATTCAAGATTAATTAATGTTTTATGGATGGGTCCTTATAGTTGGTATCAAAGGTCGGATTAGATAACTTTAGAGGATAGAGTGTTGTTTAAGTATAAGTGAGAAGTTGTGTATAACCACAATGGTTATTATATTAGATAAGGTCATTGATATTTATGAAAGTTAGAATGAGTTTGAGATAAATTGGATATTTGTATCTTATTGTTTATCTTCCTCTTAAGTACATGATGATTTTGATGATATAATCACAATGAACTTTTTGGTTTTAGTAAATGGATGGATCTAGCAGGCACAAAAGTGACAATGGGTTTGAATGAAACTATGGTGGTTCTTTGATTATGAGACTGGATGAAATGGGGGATTCAATGAGAAATCTTGTGTTTATTCTAAACCAACTACCAGGAGTCATGATCAACCACTTTAACCTTGGTGAGTTCTCTAATGCATCATGTATGAGAGAACCACCTCGATGTGGATGTTCAAGTAATAATTATAATGGTAACCATTAGGGTTTATATGATCCTTAATTTTGAGGTAATTAAGGGTTACTATATGTTATGATGGAATATGAACGACATGAGATAAACATGAAGTTAAATTATGTTTTGGTTATTTTTAAAGATTTTATCACATTTTGGGGAATGTTTTAAGAATTATGTAGTTTTGGAAAAAGGGAAACACGTAGACCATGTAACAACCTGTCGCGTCGGATGAAGCTGCGAGAATTAAACCCACAACCAAAGTGTGACTGGTATTTATCACCTACCACTGGACTACGGGAAGTCAATATTTAGTTTGAAAAATTATTTTTAACTATATGATCTTATGAATCTATAATAATTTGATTTTGGGATATCTATGGAAATAATTAACCTATCATATAGGAAATGTGATTAGGTTAATTAATTTTTACTATGAGACTTTAAGAGTAACTGATGATTGGAGATAAATTTTAAGGTTTATCTTGGAAGACTATGTGAATAAATCCTTTATATTTTTGGGTTTCAATCTTATTTTTGATTACTTTGATGAATTTTATTGACAAATTGTTTATCGAAGGGTCTTTTTTAACTTTGGGTATTGTTTGACAAATTTTGGAGATTAAGAATAGATTTTTTTTATAAAGGATTATCCTTTTGGGTATTATATGATCATGTACTAACATTTTTTGTTTTAATTTTGGTCAATGTCTAAATACATGGGAAATATATAGTTCTATTTTTGGATTAGGCGATTCTCAAAAAGTTGATTATAGTACACTTAATGTGATAAAGTCTTCTTAAATACTAGTATTTTGGAGAAAATATGAGTTTGTGTATGGAATCTAGTAAAAGTTGAAAGTAAATATGGAAAGTAAGTATGTTTACTTATTATTTAGTTAAGCTCATAAATAAATTCCTCATTGAAAATTATCTTAAAACTAAAATGTTGTCTGTTAATGTTTCCTACTGGGGAATCAAATACCGTTTAACCCATCACAAGTTTGTGATTTTCTATTGGATAACATTCTCCTAAACATGTTTTCTATCACTCTCTGTAAGAACATGACCCTTTGTTTTTTTCATCCATATCCATGTTATCATGGAATCCTAGTATGGGTTAATTGTGTGACCTTTCTACTTCACTTTCTTAATTTTAAAGTGATAGTTTTACCGACTCTTGTTCCGATGTGGGACATTTATTGATGCTTCCAAGAACAATTTTAAAATTGTGAGGACACAATTCCCAAAAGGGGGGAAGGATGTAACATTCCAGGTTAATAAATAATATTACATTTTAATATTTATTAATATTTTTGATTAATATATTAATATTACATTAATGTTAATGAAATGCTCAATGGTGTACCCAATACGCAACAACGAGTTTCTTTGAAATCTTACGTTGTACTATAATAATAAAATAATATTATTTTAGATGGTAGTTAACGTCTAGCCATTGTATTGAAGTGAAGAAATAAAAATAACTAAAATATGATTTTATAAGTTTGTTAAATGTTTTTACATTTATCCAATAATATATAAAGGCTTAAATTAACAAAGGAATTTAATTTTAATCACAAATACTCTAAAATTCACTAAAAGGTCGATTTATCGCCTTTTGATGGTGAACCCTATTTAATATAGTTTTGGTCACTCTTATACATTATATTGTACCAAATAAAATTTTTCTTTAGAATCGGGACACCAAATTTATTTTGTGTAAAATTTTGATATTTTTCCGATAAAGTTCATTTTTTTAATGAATGGTGAAAAATGTTGAATTTTAATTGAAACCCTATTTTTAATCTAATCTATTTATATTATTAGATTATATTTTTAATTGGTTTTAAATTACAATTATAATATATTTTTACCATTTAATCCAATAGTGGTCCTTGGAATTAATTTCACTTTGAATTTGGACTTAAACTAGTGTCAATCTTTTGATATATATTGTTTCATAAAAACACGCTATTTGTTCTGACAATGGGAAATAATTATTAAATTAATTAATGAAACTTATATGTTTTTAATTTCTTAAAATAGAAATCATTTTTGAATTAGAAATATCAAATATAGCTTAGGGTGAATTTTTGGTATTTTTCTGAAAACATCAATTTTTGATGAATAGTGAAACCACTAAGTTGTCGTTAAATAACTGATTTTACATTTAAATGAAACTATACCACTTCTGTGATTTAAATTTCATAAATCAGACATACATGGTTTTCATTAGGAAGTATAACTTTGTTTAATGGGATTAAAATAATTTTTTGGTGAATATTTACTTTTAAGTTTTATTAATCGCGATTAATGGTAATTAGTGTAATTTAAGGTGTAGATAATGTTATAATAATATGAAATGACCATGAGACATGTCCTACAATTATTTGATGAATCATTTCCGAACAATACTATCCATGGGTAAACTTGGGGACCCCATGGAGCAAACGTTATAGGAAAATGACATTAATAACTTTTTATTTAAAGTTAAAATTAAAATGACACAAACATGTATTGTTTTAATAAAAAAAATTTACATGGGGATATACAAGTCATATTTTTGACTATAAGTATTCATTAGAAATCTAAAAATATTTCCTACATCATGATATTATTTTTATTATTTTTATACATTATATAAATTAATATATCTATGACACCGTGATGATTCACTAATTAACTCATAAATGAACGATTTAAATAAAATGAGAAGATAGGGTAACATATAAGTCCTAAACTTGTCAAAAACCTATTGGATGGGTGTATTTAGAAACCTTATCACCATTTCCTTAAAATATATCCTCTTTAGACCTTTAAAATCTGAAAAACATTTTATAATATAGTCATATTTTATAACATTCCAAGAGTACCCCTCCTCATCTCTTATAAAAGGCTCCCACCTCTACCACCTTTCCCTCACCTCTCAAGACATTGGATCGGCCACTCTCTGCCCAATTGTTCTCTCCACATCCCTCTACTCATCCTAGAAGCCTTTCCACAGGCAGAAAGCTCTTCAAGAAACCATTTTTGTTCAAACCTAGTGTAGTTACCCGATTTAATGGTAAAGTCTTTCCAAATGTTCTTTTGTTTTATTTTACTTCTACAACCCCCTAAACTATTTTTATTCTTTTATTTTGTAACAAAACCAGTATATTCAATATACTAAGATGTTTTTATGAGAAATTTTAGAGATACACTTACACAAATATCCATATAATGGTTAAAGAACATACTGTTTCTGTGGATGGCGAATTACAGCCTCATGAAACGATCACTGTTCTATCTTCTCCGACCACCTCTCATGGTGGCCATTATGATGGAAATATTTTTATATGATATATATTATATTTATATCCTCTCTATTCTTCTATTTTTATATTTAAAAAATAACTTTATGATTTTCATGTTGTGCAAATGCGATAATTTCATACGAGGAAGTGTGGACTACCGCCCCCTCATGTGAAGTGACTCGTTCATGCAATACATGAAATGTATAAAGAAAGAGATTAATGAATATATGTGACATATATAAAATACATATTATACTGCAATTATATTATATATATATCTCATTTATTTTTAATTAAATTAATATTAAAAATAAATGAAAGTAGCGTTCATGCGTATGTACGACCTACCGTCTCCATGAACGGTGCATTTCATTTTTTTATCTCCAAATGTTATGGAATAGTATAAAATGAATATGTACAGGATATATATGATATTTATATAATTAATAATTTTCTGGAGATTATTTACTTATAACTACATGGACACTCAATTTAAAACAAGTTCATTTATGAAATATGTTCCAAACATCGACAAAAACGTCTGATATGAACTCACATTATTAACCAATTATTATAACATTATAATATGAGATATGAACTGAATAATTATCTTTAAAAGTGTTCCTTAAGAAATTATAAATTGACCAATGTTTATTATTCTGTAATATAATGAAACGAACAGTACAATTCAGACTTAAGGTAAGGGATCATACCTCTCTCTTTCTTTTTAAGTACTCTTTTTAATGTAACTTACTTTATGCTCCTATTTTTTATGTTGGGGGATGTTTTTTTATATTCCACTTTCTGTAAATTTTATTTTAATATGATGTGAGTCCCTATTTTATCACATCAATCCATTTTTGGAAGTTTTATGTGGTGCCGTTAGGCTGCCGAATTTTTATAAGAGGATTTTCATCTCACTTTCTATTACCATGAGATTAATGCTACATTGGACACTATTTTCTTTTTGTGTGGTGTATGTAATTCCCATTATATTACTATATGTATAATATTATCTCATTTATTGGTAGTTACATCTTCATTGTATGACCCTTCTTTTATGGGGTGTACGTTTCGAAAGTTGCCCAAATTGGTAAGGGAACCTTTCACACACCTCTTTTAAAAAGACTTATTTTGTAATGTATTTTAATTTACATATTTTTATGTTGGGTTATGTTATTATATACCCTTATTTATGTAGATTTTAGGTCCAAGTGTTGAGATACTAATTTCTCTCTCATCTACTAATATTATGAATTTTAAGGTGACGCCGTTAGGCTGTTGAATTTTACCAAGGGAACATCTTCACCCAATTTTGATTTATTTTGGTTCAACTTGTAGTCATTGAATATGTCATCATATGAATATATGTGTATGACATGTGGTTGTTTTACACTTAATATCCACTTATATTGGGTGTATACATATTTTTCACACATATTTATGAGATTGATTTATCCTTAATTTAATGTTACCTTCTTTATAAGGGATTTCATCTCATTTTACAATTCTATTGAGACTTAATTGTGGTTGTGCACCAATTCACTCTTATACGGTGTATATACTGTCCTTTGGAATAATATATCATGAATGCATTTATTCTCACGAAATTATAATGTTCTGATTAAATTTTATTCCTCAATTATTGTATTCATGTGTCTCTCATTTTGTTAAAAACCCTATAACTGAGATATCATTTTAAATGTTTTAATTATTTATTCTTATAAATATTTCTCATTAATATCCATGTTTTAAAAATGCTTTTAAGGATTTATTTATTTGGATATTAATGTTTTAAAATTTTATAAGCTTCAAAGTGGTATGGAACACTTTGATTCAAAAATCTCTTTATGAAATGTTTTAGATGGTTTTGAAAATGGTTTATAGAATTGATTCATTATTTCAATATCTTAATATTTTGTATTTTTATTTCAATGTGGGAATGTTATCTTTCCTTTGTGCTTATGTTATGTGCTATTATTATGTTATGGTTCTTGAGAAATTTTTATGAAGACAGGTGGTTCCGTGATAATCTAAGGGCGGGTGAGCCCGATATAGCTCTCCAATGCATTGGGTAACATGAAGGAGTTAAAAGTTAAGGTTTCGCCAAAGCTATTTAGGGAATATACTGTGATGGTTATTCCAAATGTAACCATGAGGGTTACTCCCTACATAATAATGTTATGAATTCCTAAAGTTACCTTTATGCATTATAATTTCTATTGAGTTATGCATAAATCTTATGATTTCATGAGGAATGTTAAATTGCTTATGTTTTATGAGTAATGTATGATTTCATTGATTGTTATGTATAAATGGACAAATTTTTTATTTTCGTATGGTTATAACCTTTACTGAGCTTTTTATGCTCATCCCGAGTTTTTTTGAAATGTTTTTCACAGGGCATAAAGTGGAATAGGGTCAAGGATGGGATCATGAAAATGTCATGTTGTCTAAAACAAGAACTAGAAATGACTCTTTTGTTCAAAAGTTTTAATTTTGTGAATAAAATGGAAACTGATTATATGTGTCTACTTTGTAATCATTTATATGTAATAGTTATGTCCTAATTGTATAAAACTCTTAACCTGAAAATATCATCAATATGAATTATTCAATTTAATTCAAGATTAAGTAATGTTTTAAGGCTAAGTCCTAATAATAATGATAGAAGTGATAATGGGAATATTGGATCATGGCCAATTAGAATAGGGTTTTGGAGTTTGGTGGGTCTGTTTAGTCAACCCAATTCTACTTGCAATGATAGAGTTATAATGATATGTTGGAAGTCATGGAAGCCTATGAGATTCAAGAGTTCAAGGTGTCCTTGTTTTGAGAGCTGAAATCAATTATGGATAATATTTGGTGCTGTTCATTGATGAATTCATAGCATACATTTATCTAATTATGATCATTCAAAATATGTTAAAATCAACCCAGGTATGTAAAAATAGGTATGAATTTAAGCCGAGACACCGAAATGTTTTTTGGTTAGATATGGGGCCGCGTGGAGGTTCCACTAATGGAGAGATATATGTGGAGATGGTTGGTGGAAAGTTAACCATTGAACATTTATAGGAGAGGTCCTTTGGATGGAAAGAGTGTCGACAAATTCCATTAGTTCTGTTTCCAGAATCCTAGAATAGTTAGTGGTTGATGATGTTTTTTTCTAGTTGAAGCTAAAATGTCACATACATGTTTTGGGGTTTACCATGTGATCAAAAAATTATATATTATTTTTGGAGTTGTCTTAAGAATATAGTAACAATGAAACTATTATGTCATGGAGCAGTGTGTAAGTCATGGATGTTTGCATTAGGTGATAGACCGTTTGTGGTGGTATTAAGATAAAAATGATAAAATATTGAGGTACACATTTGCATTACTTTGTAAAGACCATGTTTTCCATTGATGTGGTTGTTGATTGTGATGATCATTTGCATCTAGATCGAGATTGTTCACAAGTAAAACCATGATTTTTGTATATCTGAAAATTCAATGAGTGTTGTAATGTACAATAATATTTTTGGAATTGGTGGATGCCCTGATAGTAGTGTTTTACTAGAAGTCATGGATAGAATATAGTGGGTACTAAAATTCACAGTTATATGACTCATGTGATAATTAGTCAGGGATGTGTGAAGTAATAAAACCCCAATAAAATAGTTACCCATTTTGGGATGAGTTAAACTAGAATTGTCTGACGAAACATAGAAAAAAATTGAATAATCGTGATGAAATTTACACTTCCTTCGGGGTGATTTTCTAATACATAAGTGAATTATGGTAATGGAAATGTTATTCTAGGAAGAACCATGATGTCTTTAGTAGATGTATAGATAAAATAATGGTGTAAAATCTAGAATATTTGATTGAAAGATGGATGCAAATGATGGATGTTGTTATTGTGGGTGTTTGGGTGTAGTGGGTTTAGAAGCACGTCCAGTATGTTGTGGAATTTTTAGTTGAGGTTCTGGTGGTCTCCTATAAGTGATGTATTTCTCAACATCGAGCTATAGTGGTGGTAAACTAAATCATATAGTGGGGTGAACCATAGTGGGGAACAACCTGACTGATGATGTTATTAGTGATTTGGGTTGGATGGACTTAGGTATGATCTATCATTGTCTTTTGGTTCTAGGGATGGTTGTTATCATAGGATTTGACTGGTTTATTTCCTTAAGATTAGGATTATTATTGGGTTGTGTTCCATATGTTTTCCTATAGAACAATAATGTGATACATGAGTAATGGAGCAACATAAGTTGAGAAATTTGGTTGGAAAACTATGTGATATTCTATGGGTGTCCTCGAGCTGGGTCCACATTAGATTATGGAATGAAGATAAGATGGTTCAAATCCATTTGGACCATGGGGTGAAATGAGGATCAGGTTGATGGATTTTCAATTGGATCTTACATGAATTTATGTTTTTTGAATCATTTCCTTTAGTAATAAGTTTGGTAGTGTTGCCTTCTCTTTCTTATGAGAACATTTTGGTTGATCTTGTGCTAGAGATTGATAAGTCCCTTATAGAACATCAGGATTGGGAGTGTGTATCATAGTGCGAATAATTTATTCAAGGTAGTAATATTTATTTGTTTGAGTGTGGTGATAGAATTATTGAGTTTAATGGTATACAGTAGAGTTGAATGTTTATAGATGTTCCCCAAGGAAATAATATTGTCATTGATTTCTTCGTAACATATGTGGTGTATGGATCAAGGATGAGTCATTGTATGGTGGGAATATTGTAAGACCCAAATTATTAATGGAAGTCTTTTATTGATTAATTTTATTTATACTATCATTTTTGGTTAAGATAATGGTTTTCATGAATTTGATGTGACTTGGGTGTTCCCAATGGTTCAAGACATGAAAAAAGAAGAAAATATGTCAAACAGTATTCCATTAATAGTTGTTGCATGATTAGCTTCAACATTGATCATATCCATAAGAAATCATTTGGTTAAACCCCCTCGTCAGTAGATTCTAGTGCACAAGAATTACATTGTTCATCAAACTATATAGGTTCCCCTAGAAGACCCTGCAACAATGACTATTTTGAATAGAGGGAGACATAAGGTTAGAAAAATGTTTAGCCAATTGTGAGGGATAACCGTGCATTGCATAAAATGTGATATTTTCTAATGTCACCCTTGGGAATAAATTATTACCACCATGAATTTCTCCCATTAGACCCCATATAGTTAGGGTGAAAATATGGTACCCTCCTCATCTTCACTGGGTTTTTTATATCGAATCATTGGTGTTTGGAGTACAATTTATTTAGAACCGATGCTCTGGGTATATCTTCGACTCTATTTCCTTCAATTTTATAGAAGTGAAATGGTGTGTTGTTTTCCTTACTTAATAATCTTCAAAACCTTATTTTTCTAGGTATTTCTCCATATTAGTGTATGAGGCCTTGTGAGATCGAATCAAGTGTTTGTGATTAGGAAAGATATAATTCAAAAAACATGAGGTAAGTTATGTTGAATATTATTTCCATAGTCTATATGTTATATGTTTATAGTTGGATTTTTTAAATAATTTCCAAAGTGTCTTGTCATGTATTTTGATATGAAAATTTATTTGACCATTATTTTGAGTAGTGAGGTCTGTTATGAGCCCCTTTGATTCCATCAATGATGTGAGACTAGACCAAGGGTTACTGATGGGGTATACCAGAACATTGAAAATGTTGAAATGAATTTCTAAATGTTTTGTTAGAGAAATTATGGGAATGATTTTTTAGTTTATGAATTTGAATGGTTAAGTGGATAATTGAATATTTCATATTCTTATGTCAGTGAATTTTCTAAGCTGGTTTTGAAAACGGTTCGAATGTGGAGTTTTGGATTTTGATTCGGTTAATGTTTTAAACATGGGATAATGATTCTATGAAATATGGTAACATTTTAAAAGGGGGTTTTATCATCAAATTTATTTGATAAGGGTGTTGACTGTAATTTTTCCAATGATTATTTGAAAAGTTGGTGTGGTCCGTTTTTCTGTAAAATGATAATTTTTCCTTTGAATGTTTGGAAAGAAAAATTAATTCCATGGACATGTTTTTAGTTTTCCAGAGTGGAAGACACATGTTTGAAAGGGTGTATTAATAGGGATTTAAAAATATTAATTTTATTTTTTTTTATAATCTAATATAAATTTAAATTGATTTTAATGTTTTTATTGTACTGAATATAGAATAAGGGGGATTCAGTACCATGTGTGTGTGTTTAATGCATTTTCATTTCAAATGCAATATGTTTTAAATGGGATAATTGATGTCAATGGGAAATATATAAGGTGGTTAAAAAGGCATGTTAACATGTTTCAGTTGTAACTTATATGAGATTGGTAATGGACCAATGATCTAATTCCATGTGTCAGGATAGAACAATGTTCAAAATCCTATAGATTTATTGCTTGATGTTGGATATTAGACTAATGATCTATGATTATGAAATAGGGACTCAAGATTCATGGTTTCTTTGTCAGGGTCAACTGATTATCTAGGCCCACCTATGTTTTCCTGGATTATAATTTTGGAGTGATGACCTATGAAACTAATGATGGAATAGTTATGGATTTTAGACTGAGGCTCAATGCTCCAAAATGTATGTACATGGCATGATTACTAGACATATGCTATAGTCTATGTTGATATTTTTTAGTGAATACCCTTGTGAATAAATGTATGTAACCTTGATAGGGAAGGTATTAGGATGATGAAATTTCTAGTGGTTTTATTGATGAATGGTTGACACTGTGGCACTCATGGTCTCTATTTGTTGATTAATTGAAAATAGGTAAATTTTAAGATAAATATAGATAATTAAAAATTCTGTGGATATGAAACATGTTTCAATTTTTAGATTCTTATTTATAATTCATTGAATATCTGTATACTCTATTGTAAATAATTGTTGTTCATTTTAGATGATATTCATAGTAGCCTAAAATGTTGTCCTCACACCCTGTTCATGACACAATGGTATTTGGATAACAGGGAATATTCTTATTTTTTACGCACAAGTTCAATATAGGGACCTAGTGTTTGTTTCATTCATAGTTTGGTTGGTTGAAGAATAGATGTTCAGGACCGGGTTGGGGTTCATATTTGTTTTTGAGATCATTTATACTTTTTTGAGTAAACATTTTATTTGTATGAATTTTAGAAAATTGGATTATACAAATCATCGTTGTATCATGTTTCACTCTGTATATCATTATTTCTTTTCATATGATGTCCATTCATTATTTTTTGGTTATCTAATATAATTATGTAACTTGAATTTTTTCTTAACTCTAATAAAATGGTATAGTCTTCCCATGTTTTTCTATGGAACCGTGTTTCTAATTGAAATCCTTTAGAAGATGGTAAGGCACACCAGAAGTCACGTGGTGATCTAGATTAGAGAACCATTTATAATGGCTATAGGGACATGTACCATAAATGAGACATTAATAAAAAATATTGGGAATGAATTGTGATAGTATTCAATAGATCATGTCATAGAGGATATGTTTTTCTAAAATACAGATGAATTACTCAATAAGGGATTTATTTTTCACATAATAGAAATAAGACATATAATATTTTTAAACATAAATTATTACCTTTTATTAACTTTATTATGATGTTCATATATTTTTAAAAGATATAGAATAAAATATAACCAATCCAGATAGAAGGAAATAAATATATAAGGATCATGAAATTAATATTTTGACTATGTAGAGTATTAATGATAGATATTGAATTCATCATCCAAGGAGAAATAATGTTAGGAATATTATTAATTTTCATTTTTAATCACGTAATTATTTAAATATTTCATTGATTTAAATCAGTATTTATTTTTATGTTATGTTATTATGTGATACCCTTTCTATATCACATTTATATTTACTCTGATATGGTTATTAGTTCACTCATGGATGATAAATGCACGATCATGATTTTCTAGACACAATGAGGAGGTAGGAATTTCTTGAAAGGTATATATACATCATGATTTACACTCTTCTTCACATTTGAGTTCTTTTTATCAAATATTTTTGAATTCAAACTAAAATATACTTTATAATTTAATTGTATAAAGATGGTGATAATGATTTTTGGATGAACATCCTTGTGATTGATGTCGTGGGGAATGAGAGACCACCAAAATTCACTTATTTTTGTGGAGATTTAACTTAATTAAAAATATTATATTTTAAATACCTTGAACAAATTTATTTATTAGATTAGGTAAAACACCCCATACATTAATCAAAGAAATAACATTATTTATAATAGTCATTCCCATATATTAAACTTAGGGGAACATTTTTCCATTAATTTTTGATGAATTGATTAAAATAGTATATAAAAAGATTCAAATTTCTACATAGTATTATTTTTTCCCGAAAAATTGTTTTTTATAAATACATGTAGTCTTCATTCAAATTAACTCCCTTGTATAAAAGACTGATTTGGTTTAACATTTTTATATATTCATAAGCCCTATATAAAATCATTTTCAAACATGGGATTAGATATATAATTCATAGTAATGGACATGAATTTTTATAAACCTAGTAGTATAATTCTATCATAACGTAATCTATATGAAATTTTTTCCATTATTAAAATAAACATTTATTCTCAAATATCTATTTACATTTATATGAATGCCACACAATTAATTTATAAATTTAATAAGAATTTACATAAACAAAAATAAAGGAAAATTAATAATCATATTGGTTTATTTTAAAACAAGAAAGATCATGAATAAATTTCCATGAAAAAAAATATTGTCATACTAATTTAAAACATAAATAAACATTCTAGAAAAAATCATCAATTTATTATGGATGAAAACTGAATGATTTTCATCATACACCATTATATTCATATATTTATAGTAAATTATGGTGTTATGATCTTATTAACACTTTTAATAACTATTACAATGGAGTCACTAAATTGGATTATTTTATTACCTCTTAGGAATATCTTGAAACTACTAATATAAATCAATCTTCCTAATGAATTAAATTTCTATATCAAGCCTAAAAATCAACATAGTTATATCTAGATGACATGTTATTTATATAATATTCCATTTAACCATTGATTGAATAAAACTCATATATAAATCAATTTATTTATCAACACATTTTGAATTGGATTGTATTCACCTAATCAATAACACTATTAGTTATCTAAAAAATATGAAACAATGATTTCCTTTCCATATAAAATCACTGTAAAACTAAAAAATAAATTATTATATAGATAAATATTTTAAATGAAACAAAATATATACAAATTTTATTAATTCTATATAAATAATTATAGATATAGTTTTATGGAAAATTGGACATGGCGTATACAATAATAAAATCCGTTTTTCACATTTCAATTTTTTTTTTGAAAATTGATACATAGAAAATGTTTATAAGATACATTTTTAACAAATTAATAAAAATTCAAAGGTAGTAAAAAATATTTTAAAATCCTTTTATGTCTAAAAATATAATTATAGTATAATATTAATTATCATAGACATGAAATAATGTTATTTAACAGGAATAGATTTAAATAATGTTTGAAATAATTTTCTCTTACATTATTCACTATATAGATTCATACAAGATATCAATCATAAATAATAAAATTTTCAAATGTTTAAAAAAAATTCGAACAATTTTTCTTTTTAATATTCTAATTATTATTAATATTACTGAATTTACATCCATTCTAAATTTAGTTACTCAAATTATTATATTCACAATGAATATTTTGGGTTTGTTTGACTTACAATATCAAAAACACATCATTGTATAAACCATATTTGAAGTGGATATAGTCACAATATATAAATAATCATAATAATAATTTATCATGTTTATAAACTAGATATTATTTTAAAACCCAACATGTAAAGACATAATTAAAAATGATCTATATTGTTTCACTAAAATAGTAGTCTATACATACACAAGAACAATGTTTTAATATTTTCTAACATGTGGAAAATAAATAAATTACATAATATATTTATTTTACATAACAATAAATATGTTATATATTTTTTTGTGATATTTATTCATTATATCTATCCTTATGAACATCCATATAATGTGAAAATTATAAAATAATTACATTGATTCATTTGGATTATATTCCACACATACACACAGGCGATGTTATAAATTTTTAATATATTTAAAAATCAAGAAACTAAGTATTTTATAATGATTAAAGAGTCCTAATTACATAATAAATTTAAAATATATTATGTCTTTTCATTCATTTTAACCAGGTATATGATATTATCATGAAGAAAACAATTTTCTTCGTGGAGATGGTATTTCACACGTACACACAAGTGACTATTTAATTTATTATAAGATGGAAAATGTGATTAAAAGGGTTTTAAATTAATGATAATAGAAATAAAATATATTTTATAACCATTTTTCTGTATTCCATCAGGGTTTAGGAATATATTATCGATGTAGAAGATGAGATAATCATAAAGTAGGTTGGTTTTGATTTATCCTTTTTTCTTGGATATCTGGATATGAATTATAGTTTAAGAATTATATGATCCATTGATTGATAAAAATAATACATCTAGGTACAGAGAAGGGATTTTTGGGTATTTTTCTTAATGTATTGTCCAAACTAGAGTGCTCAAATCATGTGAGAGTGAGAAGAGAAGATGATTTCTTTATATGTTAGTGGAGTGACACATATTTAACTTTAAAAAACAGTCAAATAGTAGAAACTCTTATTCTTAGGGAAGTGGATATTAATCACTCCAATATATCATATAATGGTATAAGGTTCAAAATAAAACTTTCATATAAAAATAAATGAAATATTATTTTCCTTATAACTATGTTTTTACTTTAACTACATTGATTTATCTTATACCTTGGTGAAATATTTTTAACTTGGTTACTATATATAATAAAAAACATAATTAATAAATTTTAATATGTTAAATTAAAATATAGAAAAAAAATTTAAATATTTATAATTTTTATAATATGTAGAAATTGAATTTTATATAATTATGAATAACATATCAGAAAATATTTATTTTAAAATGGTTTTTTAATATCAATAATGAACTTATACGAAGATAGAATACTATGTAAATTATTATTGAATTATTTAAATTATTATTATAAAGATTTATATTATCGTACATTTATACCAAATCCATATAATAGTGGTTTAATTATATTACATTAATTAATGAAAGGATATTTTTGTTGTTAATAAACCGACATTTTTTAATAAACACAAAAAAAATGAATATCATCAGACAAAACAATCTTTGTTATATTTGATTTGTTGATTGATAAAATATAATAAATTTGTATTAAATTAAATTTATAAAAGCAGTAACATTATTATTTATGAAAAAACATGTAATTCATGGATAAATAATTTAGTTAAATAAATACTATTCCTTTTTCAAATGAAATCATTTTTAAAATTATTTTATAATAATTTGAAATATATCAATAAATAAAAAAAATCTATGTTGTCACATTAATCCCCCATATGAAATTTACACCACAAAATTTAATTCATTAGATAAAAAAGTGAGGGTACTACTTCCTCATAAAATTTTATGATTCTTATGTTGCTTCATCAATCATGTTATTAATCCATTAAAGAAATTTCTAGTGAACCACGAACATAACTCCACCTTTCTAAAATTATATATATACCAATGAACCATGAAAATAACTCTACCCTTATATAATAATTAACAACACTTGTCCATAAAGATACTATAATAAAATCATTATAACATACCTAAAACAAGATATCTTTTAAATAGTGATTTTTATATATCTTTTTCATGATCATTGTTATTCTCACATGGTTTTGAGTCCAATTTTATCCTCTTACACATATCTTATACAAATTTTAGTCCAAAAAATTTTCCTCACCAAATGATTACAATAAAATTTGGGTTTTAACCAATGATGTTATAACACTTCAAAGGATTTCAACTATATACTTTAAAAGAAACTATAACTATAAGAAAATTTAACTGAATTCATATATAGAAAAAAATTTCCTATTAATAGTATGATTAATATTGATATATATCTTATATATTCTGAATTATAAACTCTAATATTCTATGACTCTAATGATGAAATATTTTTTTATAATATAATATAGAAATAATAAAACTCTACTGTCCTTTTCAAAATTTTATCTAATCCTAGGATCATGGTAAGATATTATGGATTGGCGGAGTCAATTTGTTCTAATTACTTACATAATATGATGTTGTGAAAGATAATAAAAAATAATAATAACTCAAAGGCATTTCATATTCAATGACTTAGGAAAATGATGTAGAAGAACCCATATCACCTTATTACATTGTATTGTGCTTATAAATACTATGAAAAAATCGATGTATATATATTCTCATTTCAGTTCACTTAGTGGAATATGTTATTTTATCACCTACTACTATTGGATCTCACCTTAAAATGAGCATAGGTAAAATAAATTCTAGGTATAATATGATACATATTTCTTCATACCTTCAGAAAAAAATATTCATGAATGTATTTGTGTATCTTACAATATCCTAGAGGAATAGACAATAATGATCAATGATATATACGTAATAATTTATTATTTAACATGAAATCACATGAAACAAAAATATTGTTTCAATATCAGGTAATATCATATTTATCAACATTATATTCATTAAGCATAAACATTTTTGGATTATTATACACAATTTTTCAAACCAATATCTTCTTTATGAGAAACATTTGTATTTATAAAAATGATATCTACATTGATAAATGCGCCAAATGAGATGAAGTTTTTACATATATATTTTCAAGTTTATAATTTATAAAAACATTAACTAAAGGATATGGTTCTGGTTGTAACATAGTTAATATTAATTATTTTATCAAATTAAAGAATCATCTACCCTGTTTGTTTAAAAATATGATATTGGATTATGAAATCATAATCCTTTAATATATATATAAATATTCTTCAACTCTTGTTATTCTTTTATTGAGGTAAATCCATTATTTCCCAATAATTAAAAATAAAAAAATTGAATCATGATCCATGTTACTTGTATGAGAATTATTATCATACTATTTCAATTGATGTTATAGAAACATGTAAAACATCTCATTATTTATGAACACTCAAGAAATTCCCCTCAGTGAAGTACTATTGAGAATAAATAATTAACAATTTATTGTCAGAAAAGATAAAATTATATTATTAATTATTAATCTTTTAAATTATAAAAATAAATAATCACATTCCTATTTCCATTTTAATTTAATTACGTTTTATTCAACATTATTCAGTGATCTAGATAAAAAACAAATGATTTCATAAAATTAGCAGTTGTAACCCACTAATCGATGTAAAATATAAAAATTTAATATATTTTTGGGTGTTTTCATTTATTAAACTACTTTGGATTATGTAGTATCAGCAATTTTACATTATTTATAAACAATATGCATTTGAAAATAAAATCATTATAGTCTAAATTCACACTTAGTAACATCATTAAACAAAATTTAAAAACAAATACATAGGTTTTTCTCATTATATTCATAGATTTTGTTGTATACTACAATATCATCAATAAATACAAAAAAATGTATCTAAATACTAATGGATCACTCAATAAATTTGATCCATAAACACAAAATGTGTAATTGTTAACCTAAAATACATAACAAAAAACATGTAATGATTATACCTATGAAAAAACATCATCATTATAATATATTCATCCATGAATATTAGCTAGGGAAACCTTGACCTGATATTAACCATTAAAATATACTATACACCCTAAATCTGATCAAACATGTTATCGATTTAAGGGAACAAATTCACTTTGATAATAGTGAAATTAGTGGTTTTTCTATAATCAAACAAGAACCTCATGAAATCAAAATTATTTTTTACAAATAAAATAGAATATCTGAAAGTTGATGCTCTAGGGAAGATGAAACCCTTATCAAGAAACTGTGGTTAGTTTTTTCAATTATCATAACTAAACTGAATCTATTTTATTAAGAGGATTTGAAATTTTATTAGAATAATGAAATAATTAACTTGTAAAATCAATCCCATTATTTTTAATGACACCATAAATATAAATTATAATAACATGAAGATGTTTATATACAACTAGAATATCATTAATTTTAATAGTTGTATTCTTCTCAAAAATATTTTAAAAAAACTATCATGTTCAAGTTTTTTACATTTCATTATTTATTGATATGGTATAAATGTTATGATTACATAATTATATTAAAAAAACTCATTTTGATTCATAAATGTTTTCAAAATACAGTCTAATATAGCATGATAAAATGAAATTAAATCCATACATAGAAAAAATTACATCGTACAATTTGGAAAAAATTTCCAGAACACCATTACCTACATTGTAATTGGAATTTTTTTTGTAATTTTTTGTCATTACATATATCCAATGTATTATTATCAATATTTTGAAATTCATTTGATTATATGATATACCCTTTTACTAGAAGAGATATCATATTAATGTGAAAATTTTGGTCCCAAATCAAAAAATACAAAGGAATAGTCTAAATAAACATGTAATATACCTTTCAATACATCATTTTTAAAATCTAATATTGTTTAATAAAATGTCATTACATAATCATTATTTACATAATCATTATTATTTCCTCCATCAGTAACTAACTAAAGGCATCTTGTAGTATTATTTGAAAACTCATTACAATGAAAATGTTTCACTTCCAACTTTTCATTAGCGGTATGATTTTTTACATTATTATATTGATTTTTCTTGAGATCTATGTTCCATGGATTAACACACAAGTAACACATTCCATATAGCCTATAAATTTTCATGATTTACTTTTTAACACATATCATATGAGGGAAATTGAATTCTCTGATGTTATGTTTCATTGATGAATGATTCCCCAATTTATTCCACCATTATCACTTCTTATACTTATTATTTTATAATTTCAAAGACTCCATATCAAATTTCATAGAACACCAAAAATATCATCAAGTCTTATGAAAAATTGAGCAACTAGAGAATTTTGAAAACATGGATTCAAACTGATATAAAATTGATAAATTTTACTATCATTGACCAACATGAATTTTGATGCATATCAGGGAAATCTAGTAAAATTAACATCATATGAGAAAACATTGTTCTCCATGTTTTCCTTAAACTAATAGAATATACATTTCATTCTATATCAAATATAAATATGAATATACTTTCCAAATAATGTATCTTTAAATATATTCCATTCCATGTAATAAATTTCCTCATCTTATATAGAATTCTTAATCAAACACCATCGTTGATCAAATTTATCTTTAAAATTAAAATTATAATGTTTTATGTTATAAGGTAATAAAAATATTAATATATCATATATATTTCATGAAGAATTAACCTATCCTACAGTTTTCACTCAGTCGGAGAACCCACCCGAACCTATATGGTTCTGTTTCAACAATTTATTTTCAATAGATATGTTAAAATATATATGATACAATCATTTTATTTCATAGTCTATACAATTATTTGAATTAAACAAATTAATTCAACACTAATACAAAATTATTGATTCAAAGAATTCCAATTTTTTAGATGGTCATTATCCGGTTGATTTATTTCTAATTCAATTTTCACAATTCCATGATAAAAAATCAAAAAAGACATGTATTAGATCAATATATAATGAAATCATAAAAATATATATCATGACAATATAACCATAAACTTTTATAACATTAAAGCTTCTTTTAAAACCACAATATCATTTATTTTTATCTAATCCATTGTTCTCATACAAAATAGGACACCATATTATATTAACACCATGTAATTACACTATTTATTACAAGGGTTTCAATATCAAACAATTATGATATTTTTATATATATTGTTATATATAAATAAGTAAAAAATTACATAAATATGTGAGAAAATTTTTATAGTATCATTTATCTCATAATGTTTTTTTATAAATACACCTTTTCTTCAATTATGGTTTTTCATATATCTAGAACACTAAAATTTTAAACTATTATGGACATACCTAACCACAAATAAAATTATTTGGAAACAATGGATAAAATAAATAATTATCATAAAGTTATATATGTTAAATTAAACCCAATAGTATATTTTTTAGAAAATAATTCTGTATATGGTTTTTTTTATAATAATGAGTTTCTCTCAAATATTTCATTACATGAAATATAACAACTTATCTGATTAATATAAATCATTATTATTTTTATTTTCACCTATAACAGGGTTTGGGAAAACATATTTTTATCACTTATGTATAGTATAGTTGTTTAACCCCGGGTTGTCTTTAGAAGAATATTGAAAAATGGGTTTCAATTTTATTTTACATTTGTTAAAACAAATTTTATTTTGTTATATTTAAGAAAATATGTATTTGAATAAATAATATTACATGATTGATTAATTATATGATGATAGTGGCGACTGGGTGAGTCATGTCTATACCTTAGGAAATGTTATCATAGTTTAAATTTATAACCATATCTTCCTTTACCATGTTTATATTTAGTGAGTCTTATTTTCGATTTATATTTCTCCCTTGGTAGATGGTTATGGTGAATATCACTCAAATTTATGTATAAAATTGTTCTACCCTCCTTCGTATGTGTATAGTATCTTTGTGGGCACTTTTGAAAAATTTGGGAAAACCCCCATTGGGGATTGTTATTCCCTTATAATCACAAGATACATCTAAAATTCCATGCATGTACTAAATATTAATGAGAAATCACTACTGAACCCTTATTTACACCATACTAAAAATATAGAAATTTAGTATAAACATATATTGATCATCAACCAATGTAATTAAAATTGAAATAATAAACCATATCACAATCATGTTTTCTATTTAAAACTAAATTAACAATTAAACACTAAAATAATATGTTCAAAATATTTTACTTATATAGGGAAAAAACATTAAACAAACATTTATATTTAAATCTTTCCCATTTTTCAACTAGTCAAATACATTACCAATCCATGTGAAGATTAAATGAGTTATAATTATAGAATGGAGACATAATTCTTTGGTGAAAATAAAAGAAAAGGATAATAGGGAATTAATCTAAAGTACCTCTTTATCCCGGTCTTCCGTTCATAGAATTATCCACTCTCCATCACTAAGGACAACTTTTAATGAAGATATATTATACTTTATATTTGATAAATGGATTCATAAATGGGGTCATAAATTTTTCGGATTCAATATCTGTGGTTCCGGGGTTGCATTTGTCGAAAAATTAGATTTCTTTAAAAAATAATGTCAAACATGGTCGATTATTTATCTATCATGGAACTTTAAATCATGAATTGTGTTCAGGATTTGTAATGTATAGGGCCGAATAAATTTAAACGTTATTTTAAAATAGATTTTTTATGCGGGCCCTACATGGGCCATGATGTAACCATATGTATCCCACAATGACTTGATGTGTCATCACCCACATAAGTTATTTATCTATATGTCTTGTAATCAATTAATATTCATGTCTTGAATTTCATTCATGTTGTGAATTTTCTGTTTCATGAATATTTAACCATGTTTTAACTAAATTTTTTAGTTTTGATGTTTGAGATTCATTCTCGTCCTGCCCTTTATCATGTGACATATCCTCATGTGGAATTCATCACTTTTATTCTCATATTTTAAAAAAAATTTCATTATTCAATAAATCGGAAAATAATTAATACTATAATGTTAATCGATTTATTTTTATATATTTAATGAATTATATTAAAATATAAATACTAAATATTTATCTTTTAATTCCACAAAAATTATAACATGATTAAACTCAAGTATATAACATTTACATAAATAATAGAGGAACAAAATTATTCCAATATTAATATTCAAATTAAATTAAATAAAATAATAATAAAAGGCTGATTAACCTATTTAGTTTCAAATATGACATTTATTCAACTTTATTGTTTTTAAAATAAAAAAATCAAATTGAAGTATTTTAATTTTCACTTTGAAAAACGATTTCCCTATTCATATGAATAATTATTCTATAAAAATTCATAATTATCAAAAATTACATGTCATGGTTTAAGTCACAGTGGATTATATTATCTCATTAGACATGATAAACATTCATGTAACATTATACTCTTATCATGAGTACATGATCGTTTTCATTATTCATGAAAATGAACTACGTTATCCAAAAACATAAAATTAGAATTAACATAAATTAATTATGACTTTTTAGTAATGGTTCGTACGACTCTAATATATATGGTTGGTTGGGATTGATGTTCAAAATATTAATGTTAAATATGAGGGTTATCTCTAAATTGTAAAGAATGACATCTGATGTAATTTTTAATTAAATTACCCTTTGTAAAATGATAACCCTCACTCCAAAAAAATATTTTAAGATAATGATAAATTTATGTATAACAAAAAAAATTAATCTTATTGATGTTTAATCTATGTTTTCTAATTTTTTTTTGTTTTTTTGAAAGAATTGCTTGGGAAAAATACCAAATACACCACCAAATGGAATATAATAAAAATATATAATGCCCAATAATGGAGAATATTAATTTTTTCTAAAAACAATTCAATTTTTATATATTTTTTAATATTTTATTTATATATATTTCATTATTTTTTTAAAGAAGTGAAAAAAGATTGTTTATAGAGAATTTAATATTAACCTCTTAAAATAACTAAAACATTAACCCCAAGAAATTCCATACAACATTAGACATCTTTTATTGAATGACATACCACATCCTTCATACTTAATCTTTAAAATATCATGTAATATAATTATATCATGTTATAAATGTATATAAATGTCTTATACTATGGAGAATTCCTAGTGTGATTTTTATAGATTGTATGTCCAAAAAAATAATTGATATCATGGTTTGTTTAATAATAAGTACTTAATAATACAAAATGTATAAATCATTTTAAATGTGTTTTGTTAATTCCATAGCTTCATCAAGTTCCAAAAATGTTCTAGAAGCAATAATGCTCCATGCTCACTTTTGAATTATGATTATGATAATATTTAATTTATTTGGTCTATAATTTTTATTATTAATGGAACATAAAAATTTGGGGCAATCACCCATGGAATGAAACAATAAAAACACATAATTTAACAGAATTTTTTAAGTTGTTTGTATGAAAATTGAAGGAAAAATTCATTGAAATGATTCAACCAATTCCATTAAATCACAGATTATAAAAAAAAATTTCAATTAATCACTATAATTAGTAAATTTACCATTATAATCAATAAATAATATTAAATTACAATTATAACACATTTAGTCATGAGATTCAAAAGCAATTCATGTATCCACGATTTTTTAAGTAAATCAAGATTGTTAAATGGAAGAATTAAATTTTATTATTAATGTTCAGAAGATGATTTTGATGAAAAATTATAGATGTTTAGTATATGATTAATTTAAAATAAAACTAATCTCAACATTGATGATCCATTTGTGTTTCATAGGCCATGCTATTTTAGATGTTTTTTATAAAACATTAAAGAGATGAATACATTTCTTGACCTGAATTTTCATTTCTTGTATCTATTCTAAAACATTTCCTAGAATGCATTCTCTTTCATATAGTGTGATTTATTTTTTCACAACAGGAATTCCAATTTCATGGAATGAATACTACACAACCAATAATGTACTAACATTATTATATAAATGGGAATAAAGAATAATAAATTATTGTTAAATATTGCTTAATCACAATTAAATTGGACTTAGAAGTAGAGTGTGGTAAAGAAAAAAATCTGGTTTCCACTTAGAAGTGCATTTGGTTAACATCAATGGATCTACATAAAAAGAGTTTTAATTAAATAATCCCTATACTATAATATTTCCACTAACAAACATAATTGATACAATGTCTAAAATACATTAAAATTTGACTAATCATGTAATTAAATTTCATATTGAATCACTGAATCCAGTCAAATGTAAAGCATAGAAGCCTCATGTTGGGACTTTATTTGGTAATAAGGAAGAAGGAGTGTAATATCCTCCACTGGTTAATGAGGTATGGTACAATGGTATGTCTACATCATTTTTTCATTTATAAATAATAGGTATCCTAATAATTTATTTTCAATATTTCAAACATCAAAATGGAATACAATTATAATAGTAATAGGTCATTCCTAGCAAGAATGATACTTAATAAGCATCTGTTATTTTCTAGAGTTGTATTAAAATTCTTGACCTCATGGTTGAAGGTTACTACTTGAATGATATTTTGAAGGTAATTCCTTGTTATTTCTTTTTAAACTTTTCAATTTTTAAAATATGTTTTAAATTTTTACTCTTTCATATATTAGTAAAATATACTAAGTTTCTAATCTCTATCAAGGCCTAGATTCATCTATCTTAGTGACTTTTAATGGTTGTGTTACTATTTTAAAATCAAGTGGAATAAATTCCAAAAAAATCAATCGATTGGGGATCAATCCAAAGGTGGTGTTATGGGTAGTAAAATAAACCCATAGGGTATTTTCCAACATTTGGATTAAGTTCATTCTTTTATGTTTAATCATATTTTACATAATTACATTCATTAAACAATCGGGATCATTTACTTGGACATTTTTATTTGGATTGTAAGTGGATGATATTTTATAATTCCCCCCATAAAATTTAATTTTATAATCCATTTTCATATTCCATAAATTTCTCCCAAGGTCATTAACTATGGATCATTATACTCAGATCCTATATAATATGTTATTCATAATAAAAGCATTAAAAACACTAGTCTCACTAGTCCAGGTGGATTTTTCTTCCTCCAATTTTAAAATATAATATATAAATAGTAGAATATAATAATAATCAAATGAAACTATAAATAATACATTTAATAAAATGAAACTAACTAAAAATATTTTATGGAAAGTAATTTGTTCTTGTAGAATTTCCCTTATGTTTGATATATTTTAATAAAAATAAATTTTTTCACAATATATAAAAAATTAATGTGAATCATCAAATAATATGGGATAACAGATTACATATTCCATGACATTCCATTATATCCATTGATATCTAAAACATATCCGAAAAGTTAATGTATGAAAAAATTTAATCTCATATTAATTTTTACATAAAAATAATTTTATTCTAATTACCTGATCAGTATAGATTTACCCAAAGAATTTGTACTTCCATATATAAAAAATATAGACTCATTCTTAATGTTAGGAAGATGAGAGTTTAAACAAGATGATACCTATGAATTCCCCAAATAATTTACCATGATTGGGTATAATGGCACATCCATTTCATTAATTATAGTTTGGGCACAATGTAGTTGATCACAATGTGGGTTATGATTTTGAATTTCTATATTAGCGATGTGGGGTAGTCAACATAGAAAAAATTAATACCACACTTATAGTGCCCTTGTTGTAAAAAATTTCTATTTTGAAATATTGTAAAAATGAAAATCCATCTCACCCCTCATTTTATATAAATAGAATTCATAATTAGATATATATGACTTTATTGATTGTAAAAAATTATTTAGATCCATGATTAAAACATCTAAATTTTTTTAGAGAAAAGATATTATAATGAACTCCTTTTACATAGATGTATATTTAATATCAGTGGAGTCTAAAATCATTGAATCATAGGAAATTAAATTTAGTTGGGTCTCAATTCATTGTGATAAAGCTTCCCATACATCCTCATTTGAGGCGCCGTAGTGTATCTTAATAGGATTGATCCAGTTGAATGGTTTCATTATTAATAGTGTAATGAAACATTCTTTCAACTCATCAAATTCATTCATACACTCATGATCACCATTAAAAATATATTCTTTTTATGTAATATTGACACATTCAGATAATTTTTACCAAAATATTTTACCAATATTATATTGAAACCTTCAAAACATAAAATGGATAAATAGTTTTTAAAATATGTTGGGTATATAATGGAATTTATTACATAAAATGAATACTTATATACCTCAATCTCATTCCCTAAATTGTGTTCTATAACATGATTACATTCAAGACTATAAAATAATGTTTTCCAAAGATTGAATAAATATGTCCCTGAAAGGGAATTTTCTAAAATTTTACTAAATTCCATCAATAATTATTGAATGAATTGCCAAAAATAGTTAAATAATATTGAAATACCACTATAAATTTCTTAATATGATATAAGGTAATAATTACAATACATTAATGAAATGTACCTGGGTTGTTTCATTGACCAAAAGGAATCCTTTTTTATATGGAGGTGGCAAAGGGTTGGCTGAAGGTCTTATTCTTCTAGTCCTCATGTGTAATTGGTTAAAGGAAGTTCCCTAAAAACAATCTAAAATGAAATACTGAATTTTCCATACTATCCTTTTATGAACTTGATCGATTACTTGGATAGTAATGTTGTCTTTTGCGAAAAAATAATTATATTTCTATAATTTATCCAAACTCTGTAGTATTTGTTCCACTTTGATGAGAATTAGTTCATTTTTATCATTCTTGAAATCTCTTAGACTAGTTTTCTTTTATGAAACCTGGTTGGAATGACCCACAATCAGTTATAGATTTGGTAATTAATGTACAATGATAATTTTTTTTCTTTTTATTTCTTATCAAAACCCATGATAGTGGAATTAATTATTTTTTAGGGTTTCTAAGGTAGATTTTAATCATCATAAAAAATGATTCAACGTAAGAAGACGTTGGTCTTAATATAAGGGATATATTTTGTAATCGATCCAATGGAATGAACATTTATTTTGAGATGATATGTGATTTTTTTGTCTTATACCTCAGGTAGATTATATGAAATAATGACTTGTAATATCTCTACTACTATAAGGAAGAAATATTTTAATTCAGTTGAATGTGGCTCTAACTATGTTCGTGGGGTTTATACTATTGAGGAGATTGAATTGTGTTTTCCAACTTATAATGCTATTTTTTCATTCATACTATATATTTATTTCAAAAATCATCATTAACATGTGTTTTAATCATCTTATCATAACATGAAATTGGTATTTTTTTATTTTGGAGTATTGGTCACATGAAATGAAATTTATGATCTAAATGAAAATTCTTCTCAATGTATACATGAATGTTCAATTAGTTTTAGACCATCTTCATAAGATATTGTATTATGTGAATGAATTATTAAAAATATGTCATTTCATCAGTTATGTTGAAGGGTAAAATACTATCATCATGATTAATCGTAATTCAACCTTCATGGAAATTGATGATGCTATTTACTTCCCTTATGTAGGGTCTTCCCAAAATTATGTGTTAGGGAATTATTTTACATTCCTCTTCCATGGTAAGACCAAATAAAGCCTCTCAAAATATTAATATTCATACTACTATGAGAATGTCTTATCAAACACCGATTTGGAATATTTTGGATCTATTCACTATTACAATCACCATTAATTTTGGCATTAATTAAAAAATATATAATGAATAAATAATTGATTTGCGAATAAGTTGTTTTGAAACACTCATTTCAGATAAATCATCCATAAAATATATTGAACCAATTTTGAAATTAATAGATAATGATACTTGATATTTAAATTTTGTGGTATCATCATCTTGATTAGTATAGAGATTAATCTCCCTAAGCTGATTTTCTCGTTTCCATTATGTTTTCATGTATTCATTAATAGTACCTTCAGAAATGTTTCATTATATAATAATTTTATGATTTCTTATTTTAGAGGACTATTTGTCTTTGTATTTTGGAAGGCCACATGAATATCTTTCTAAATTAAATCTTTATCTAAATTTTTATTCTCAACTAATACAGAAGGGAATGGTTACTAGATATCCATATTTTCCCTTATTTATCACTATAAAGGTGTTTCAATCCATTATTAATAAAATATAGAATAATTTTTTAAACTTAATGATCAATTGAATTGTAATACTAAATTACAAGATTTAATGTAAAAAATGTTAGTTTTAAATAAATTGGCATATTTCAATTTTCAATTAAATTCAATCCTTTTAGAGAAATAAATAAAATCTTTCTCTCTCATATATTAAATAATAATTACAAAAAATAATTCATTTTTATAAATTTCAATTTTGAAAATATATAATTTTTTTTTGAAATAAAACGAAGAAAATTATATAGAATAATTTAGATAAATAAAACAATTCTCTTTTCAACTGAAAAATATAATAAATTATTTATATAATTTTGAATAATATAAATGTGTAAAATTAATATTTATAATTCATAATAAATAATTATTTTTATTATTTTTAAAATATTAACTTTTTTTAATTTCAGTCAGTGGTAACCATGTATAGTTAATTATGCTTAGAATTATTTTAACAATTGATTAGACTAATCTCATGTGTGTAGTTGAATTATTATTGATAAAAGAAAAATATATTTGGAAATATATCCTCTATCTACATTCCATTATATGAAAACTAATTGAATAAGAAAAATTATCAAAAAATTGATTAATTTATTTTAGTTAAATTTCATTGTTAGATATAATATTATAATGACCGAAAAGTTTTAATGAATATTATTTCTAGGATTCTTATTCCTCATTGGATCTATCTAAATATTTATTATTACAACACATTTATGGGTTGTAATGATGAGGTATAAAAATTAAAAACTCTAAAATTTTCACATTTGTTGGAATTAACGCCTTTCTGATGGTGGTAATGTTTTCTGGAATTATTGTGGGTGAATTGTGATAAAAATTAATGATGAATATATTCATTACATAGGTCAAGTCTTTTATCATCCCATTTTTAATTATTTTATTTTAAATTTTGTACTATTTATATTTTTTTCATTTAACATACATGGTTCTCGAGGTGGTGTTTATTGGATTAATAAACATATAAGTTAGCTCCTTTAAACAACACCATATTATATTAAACATTCTGATGTGTCACCTTTATGGGAATCACATTGTTATTATGATCAATTTATACAATGAAAATAATGTATAGATTAATACTATTTTATATATGATGAATTTAAATATCAAAACAAGTATGATATTTTTTATAATATATACAAAAGATATACCAACTGTTACAACTACCATGGTTAAAAATTTTAGAGTATCACTATAACGGATCAATTCAATTTAAAAATTCCCAAGAGGACAATTCATTATAATTATTTATGGATCCATCAATATTTTCATGGAAAATAAATATAGGTAAATCAATAATCATGAAATTCAATTACAATTTCAGGATATGTTTATCAAAGAATAAGAAAAGATAAAAATAACGTGGAAAAATTATATAATGTTTGATTTTACTATTAATAAATAATTTTTATATCTCACTATAAAGAATGATGAATATGAGGTAAATATAAAAGATGTAAAATATATATTTTTATGTAAAAAATATAATAATAAAAATAATCCAATATATAAATATATGAAAATGGGAGAATTCCATGATGGAGCTCATTAAAAAAATATTTGAGGAGTGAATGATGATTTCTTATAATGAATATAACATTGTATTATAAGAAATAGAAAATAAAAAAGTGGTTGATATGTTTTTTTAATTTGATCATTAGAAAATATTAAATTAAATAGAATCTCTATAACCTTTAATAGTGGATAAAGATACAAAATTAATAAAAAACATTAGATGATTGGATCATAAGACAGATAAAAAGGTTGGGCTGAAGGAAAATTTCAAATAAATTTTTGGAATTTTTTATACATAATCCCTATGAAAACAATAAGTAGAAGTTAAGTTCACTAAAATTCATATCTCTAACAAAACACAAGAAAAATAAAATAAATAAAGAATGGTAGAGTGAAGATAACATATTTAGTATACTAAAATTTTCAGGGAAAAATCAAATCAAACACCATATAAATATTGTTAGGTGGAAGATAATCATGATAAGATTCTCATATCTACTAAATAACTTATATATGATAATATTAAACATATATTTTTGGAATATATCTATAAAATAATCTTAGTGATTTGTTTATTTTTTCATTAAAACTAACAAAAAAATGTATATAAACCAAAGATGGTGTCATGATACTTAAATTTATTTAAAAAAGAATGACCATCCTTGATGAAAAGTAATTCATATTGTTATGGAATACAGAAAATATAAATTTGTATCATAATCCAATTAAATTAAATTAATTTGTTTTAAATCATAAAAAACATAAACAATCCTACTTATAATGGTTGACTTTGTTATTATTTCTTTCATTGGACATATTTTTAAAAATAATTTTTGGATTTTTATTTGTGGCCAATTATGATTCACTTATTTCATTTAAGCATTAATAGAAAAAAATTTGTTTTACTTTTTACTTAGTTTTTTACTATATAAAATAATAATTGATTAAGAAAACAGTTAACAAAGAAAATAATTAATAGAACATCATGATGATAACCAAATGGAAATAATAATTAATATAAAGAATCTATAATTGTGATATAATTTATATTCCTTACATTACCATGATATATTATTCTTATTCACAAAAATTCTGAAACTATATGATCCATCTATCATTATATGTACATTTATGAAAATAATATATTTATGTATGGGGTGAAATTACATTGAAACCCCCATTTTTATTTTTACCCATTCAGATAACCTAGGGGACATCACCAATTATCACATTTATTTATTCTGGTTTAAAAATTTCATTATTCTTGATGCTCATAAATGTAAAATATATATGTGTATATTTCATAAATTTATATACATATATAAATTTTAAATCTCAAAAATATTTTATTACTATGATTATAAATCATTATATTGAATCTTAGAATAATTAACATTCATAAAATATCATTAGATTACATCACATGACTTGATTAACTAATTTTTTATTCCTATTCCATAGAGGGTTATTATCCACATTTGAAATATATTTTTCATACCATTTTTTGAGAGTACACATGTTTTTCACCATAAAAAAATTCATGTATAGTCCTATCAAATAATGATGATTCTAAAAAACATTAAAATGTACTATACCATCTTTTGAAATTATTTTCATTATTTTATCACGACTCCTACTCTATATCAAATATACTATAAAACCCCTATAAACCATGTAATACATTAATTAGATTCTATAATAAAATCCTATGTTCAATCCAACTCTTATTTCATTCTATATGATTTCGTGATTATTCATTTTATACTTGAATAGGAATTTGAGTCTTTTATACTATTTTTGGGTGAGAGTGTAATGAACTATGAGTGGGTAATTAATTAGCCTATAAATTTTGAGAAGTGGGGTTAAAAAAATATTCACTAATCTTTTTTGGTGTAATCTCAATTAATGAAAAAATAGATCATAAAAAACATTAAAACAACGAACTAATAAAAATATAAATTCTAGGTAAAATTATAATAAAATTGTTAAAATAGGATAAATGTCATTCATTATATCATATTTTAGTTTGTAAACCTATGAAAAATTGTTGAAGTGTGTATATAAAATTTAATTTCAGAGGATCAAGAATACAATATTATTTATTTATTTATGTGTTTTATTAAATATCATGTATGTGTTCAAAACATAACCTTTTTCATTCTTATGAATTAAATACTTGAATTCACAACTCAAAAACCCTTATCCTCACATTCATTTTCACCAAAATTAAATATCCTTTATAATTTTATGTTTAATTTTTATATAGAGATAGAGATAAAATATAATGCTATATAGAGAGTGAATATATTTGAGATTGATTATACTTCAGATTGTATGATCGAGAGTGATTATATAAAAATGTGGTATTAGTGGTGAAAATCATAAATGAAAATTATATTAATGATATATTGAAAAGTGTCACTAGAAATGAAGAAAAGTTCATGAATTTTTAATTATATATGAATCATGACATGGAACTATTTTTGATTATATTTTTTATCTCAAAAATATTCATTTATAATTTAATTTTTATGACTTTGATTATTTAAAAATTTATATTTATATGTATTTGATCTATTGTGATTTAATTTTCAGGTTTTTTTGTATAAAATATTTGAATTAAGTATATGATGGTTTGATAACACTAAATTATATTTATATTTTCACAATTAATATCATTTTATAATTTTCCTCCATTTTAAAACCATTTAATTGAATATAAATAAATAATTTTTAATTTAATGATTAATTAATTATTTGGAAATAATTTAAGGTAGTTGAATTTAGTAAAAGGCTAAAAAAATAATGAACAAGTAACAAATACATATATCCACAAATAGCACCATAAGAGTAGAACTAAAAACATTATGGACTAATTGAGAATGACTTCTAGTGCTGCTCACATGGCATGTAAAGGGTAAATAGACTAGTTTGGCATGGGTTCTCTATAGGTGAGATAAGTAAAACAAATTCTTTGTATATGATGACTCTAATTTGGAAGATCTTTATTGGTTAAGAATATGGATTCCGATTTGGATGGTCCATACCATTTCAATATATAAAAATAAGTGTCTCCCTATTATCAACATCAATTTGGTATTATCTTTTCATATATTAATATTAACTTTAAAATAATGAAGCAGGCTAGGGTTGATATAACTTCAGTTGGCATCACCTTCTTTGGGAAGATATGGATTACATATTTCTACACTATGACTAAATGAAAAAAATAAAATTACACCAATAAAATTTGAGTATCTATAGTAATTACAATATCATATAGAGAACCAACGTACTGGAGATGAAATGATTTCTGTGTAGCACCTACAAACATGAGGAGTACTTAGGGTTTTCATTTTGAGACAATTCCATTTCTAGAATCCTTCATCGTATTGATAATGTAAGTAAGGGGTGATTAATTATTTCAGTCACATATACTATTAAATTTATAGTCTATTTGTGTTGTGACTTGGGCCCTTATATTTTAAATGTGGATGGTTTTCAAGATCATATTTTGATGTTTTCCAGTAGATTTATCGAGGAGTGATTAATATTATAATAAAGGTTGTGTCATGGTGGCTCTAAAATGGGAAATGGCTCATTCATTTTAATTTTAAATGTTTCATGACTTTTTTATTTTCATATATTTAACCTATATTATAAAAATATAAAATGATTTCAACTATGAATGAGTGTTAAAGATTAATAAATTTTATTCTCTGATATTTTATGGAGATATTCTATATTTTGTGGTATTACTTGTGACTAGAGTTATGTTCTATATCCGGTGATCATATACTATGGTGGTACATAGAAGAGAACGTCTTCATGGTATCCTTTTTAAATTATATTCATGAACATCACCATATGGTTTTTCACTACACCATTAGATATTTAGTGAGTATAAATAATTGAATCAAAAATTATTTTCTTTTTAAAATTTTCTATGGATGGATTAATCAGATACTAAATAACACATGGTTGATTACATATATATTTAATAAGGAAAATGAATAATTAGTAAGGAAAATTATACTATGTAAAAATATTCATTGAGTATCAAATAGATAATGATAGTGATTTCCACTACTAAGGTACAATTTAGTTTGGTTTTTGTTTAGACATTTGTTTTTAGTTATGTAAATAAACTATTCTTTTATGGAATTATAATCATTACTCTAGTTCTTATTTCAGTTTTATTCAAATTTTTTTATTTTAATAGTAATATATTTTTCCAATGATTACTAGTTCATTAATGGTTGATGGAAACTTAATCATGAGTGATTGTCCTTTAAAATTGGGGTGAATTGATGGAAAAAGATGTATATATCATTATTTGAACTCTTCGTCAAATTCAAATTATTTTTATCAATCCATGTAGTATTTTGGCCGAAATAAATCATATCATATAGTCACCTAGTGATAGTAAGGAAGAATTAAGGATTAACTCTAATAAGAAATAGTAGATTAGGGATCGAGGGATTACATAAAAATGAATTTCATTTTTGAGATTGAACAAAATGAACCTATATTTCATTATATTTTCTTTTCTGATATGAATAAATTGTTTTATTGAAATAAGTTTACGAAAACACATTAGAACTAAGTACACTAAAAAAGTATTTTGAATATTCATTTTATTGAATTTATCATTATTGTTTAATTGTTTTAAACAAAGGAAAACAATTTATGAAAATATTTTCCACTATAGTATATCCCTTATTAGATAACTAATTCATAGAATCAGTAATTCATTAAATGGGACTATTTAGACTAGTTTAATATTTCAACTGGATACACAATTATTATAGACTAATTTTTAATTTAAATTTTTTTTACTATGATTCCATGTTTATCAAGTGATGAATCCTACCCATTAACATTATTATATTGTTAATAATATTGATTGAAAAGAAAAAAAATACAAATTCGAATATTTTTCATACATGGGGAACTAACCCCACCACGTAGACATTCAGCTATCACCAATGATGGTCAATATTTTGGTGGTGTTGGAAAAAATTCACCAGGTTGAGTATTTGTTACTTATTCCCCCATTGATGTAAAAATTTGATAATGGTTTTTATATGTTTTAGCTTTATTAATATCATTAAAATTTAACTCATGACATTTATTGAAGAGCGTTGGATGAAGATAGAGATGTGAAGTTAATGGAGTGTCCAATTCATATTCATGATCATTTAGAGTGGATTATGTGTGTAAATATTATCTTTATGGTTATGATTTGTTAGAGACACAATGTTTTATATAAGTATATATGGGAGCATTAGTCGTATATATTTAAAAAATATCCAAGACATTTTTAAGATTATTTTTCTTTAATTATGAGTTCTTTATTTTTATTGAAGCAATGACCATTATTTTTATGAATTTTTATAATGATTTTAATTATTTATTGTTCTAAATCGTTCATTTTTTATGACATTATCCCTATTTCAGAGTTATGATATATAGAGTTTATGTGGTTTGTTGTTTTTTATAGGATTATTTTTTATCATTAGGGATGCGAATCATTTGAGAGTTATCTAATGTAATAGTCTGGCCCCTCTCAGCCAATTAATTTGTGTCATTTATACTATTTTAGTTTTTTTTAAATATGTTAGATTATGAGAGGATTTTCTATTAAAACATGAACTGGGTAAAGAGATTCTGGGCATGGACATGGGTATTGTAGTATAGAGGGATTAAAAAATGAGTATGTTTTAATTTTTAATATGATACGATGTGAAGGGGATTAATCATGAAATGGGGTTATGCATTAAAGTATAAGTAATGTGTTATGGATATGAGGCATAGTCTACGAGAGTTAGTCACCATAGTATTTTAGGTCAGATTTATATTCACAGATTGATTGAATCAATCAATGTATGATTTATTAGATGAAAAATTTTGACATAGGGGAATGATACTTTAAGGGAGACTCTTAAAAAGAAAATTATTTATTTTATGTATTTATTTTTCAATTTTATAACCACTATACGTATGTTTAGTTCATAGTATGAAGTATAATATTTTTAATTTAGTGGTTGTTTCCTTTTCATTTATCAACAGGTTGTGGTACTATTATTGGAGAGTCGCGTGTTCTAGATAATTGTATACAAAGGATGAATATTTTATTAGAAATTTCATCCATTTCTGGGTCATATTAAACAAAAAATTGATTAATAATCCAATAAATGGTATTAAAGTAGATAACAATGTTTATTTTAGATATTTACTCAGTATAAACACATCACATATTGACAATGAACTATCTCATAGTGATGAATTATGATTCCAATTTAGTAATAGGTTATGAAAAAAATATATATTACTACATAGTCACTAATTTACCCTAATTATTAGGACACTATAGAATTTTTAGGGAGACCTTATCATCATATTTAGATTTTATTAACCTAATTCATTGGGTGATCATGAATTTTTTAATTCATGGTGGATTAATCAGTTCATATATTTGGTTCTCTACCAGTCATTTATTTCATAGATTATTTTATAATAGTTTGGTATTAGGTTACGGAATTGATGAAGGCAATTTTGATCTTGTTTGTTTGTATTCCTGACACAAAATATTATATTTGTGTTCATATACACTAATTATAATTGAACAATTGTTATGTAAGAGTTGGTTGAGGTATCATATTCAAGACACATTCTCAATCAATTGGTTTACACTCTACATGTATCATGCTTTTTTGTTAATTAGGTATATGGTAACGATTTATCCAACAATGATAACATAATGGGAAAATGGAAATTTTATGTCATGTGTGATAATATGTTCTTTAAATTACATTACGTTATTATATATAATTGATATATAATTTTTTTATATGTGAGAGTTGTTTTATACCATGACATAGGTTCGTTTGTTTTTTTAATATTCATGGAATCACATTCCATTTTTTCTAAATCATTTAAATACTATTACTAAAAGTTTTCATAGTAAAATAGAAACTTATTTTCAATGATAATGGAGTACATAATAATTTTTTTTAAGTAATTATTTAAAAGATTTTGAATAGATTTATTGGATGTTGGTTTGATTGTTTTATTTTTTGTGTTTTGTGTTTCCTTTTTTGATGATATAATTGTCTGTGATTAAGATTAATGTTTCTCATTTTATGGTGTTTGTATGAGATGCACCATAGTCTTACAAATATTTTCTCTTCCATTGACATGGAGGATATTATTACTGATGGGGAAATAGTGGTGTTACAGGTCATTTGGGAAGTGTATGGTTTTCTGGATAATATACTGGATCATATAATTTTATGTAAATATAGTGATATTGTGTTTACTATATTTTTTTTTTGTTATGTTATAATTTTATGATGGTGTGGAAAGTAGTAAAAAATCATTAATATTATAATATATAAGGAATAAAAATAAATATGTTATGGATTTCAATGAATTTAATATTCTATAAATGAATGTAGAATTATTAGTTAAAACTCAATTATTAGTTAATAAAAATATTCTAAATAATTTTTTTAATGGAAATGTAAATTTATTTTGTATAATAAACAATAAAATTGTAATTGTTAAATGATAGGATTAAATGGAAAATTGTGAATACTATGGTGGTTCTAGTTTTTAATAGGGATGTGTTGGTTCTGTTATTAATTAGTTATTTTTTTAGTTGGGTGTGGTTGTGAACTAATTTTGTTGGGTATTTTATTGTTATTATTTATGAACCCATTAGGTTGAGTTGTTTATGACTGTGATATATGTGTAACATTCTTTATAAATTCATATATAACAAAAAAGAGTCAAATTATCTTTCTGATGAATATTCTTTAGGATTCTATGTGCATTCCCCAATATGTATCTTAGGGAGGAGAAATTGACGATTAATCCCTTTTCCATTACATCCATTCGATATATATCATCAACTATGATTTGCCGATGTTATGATGAATGTGTTATGATGTGAAGAGTTTATAATGTGAATAATGTGAAATGATGAAAATGAGATATCATGTAATGATAATGTGATAGAGGATTTGATATATGGTATGTATGTTCATTGTTATAGTGGTAACAAGGTCGACATACTTAAATTTCATAATACCCTAATAAATTGGATATTCCAAATTAGAACAGGAAATAGATATATGACATGAGACTATGATGGTAATGTGTAATGTTTCATCAGATTTGTGGCTATAGTAGTAGGGAGATGGAGGGATGTGTAATGACACAAAATTTTATAAAATAAAATACATTTTTATTGAAAAAAATCTCGAATAAGGAATGTTGTTAGATGAAACACATGCACTACATTGGTTATGTAAGTCAACGATATAATATAACTTTTAAAATTCAAAAAACCATTATGTATCATAACCTTATATAAAACAATTACTGTTATGACTAGTATATATTAATGGTTATGATAATCAAATATTGAAAACTAAAGAGGAATAAATAACCTCAATCTTTTTTATCAGACCATATGAATCCATATTTTTCAATCTTTATGAATGATATATAATCATTTTCCTTTTCCCTTAACATATCCCAAGACAATATTCAACAACTAAATCATGAGGGAAACCATATGTGTGATATATTAATGATTACTGGTATCACATCCACACCATGTTCACCAAACCATGCCATGATAACACAACCATCATACACTATACCACATGGGTGTGTATGGCATAATAATGGGTTATGTATCATCACCCTAGTAGTATGATTTTTTATATTTTATTAAAAAAATAGTTATTATATTTACACATTTTTTTATTACATAGAATATAAAATATAGTATAACGAGTTGGTTAAAAAATTTATTTATTTTATCAAAAAAATGAATTATATTTGTGTAAAATATATAGTTTCAATAATAATACAGTTTTTTTAAATTCATAATTTCATTAAAAAAATTATTTTCTTGAATTATACATATGATGTGATATTTATTTATGTATATATGATAATAAAATTTAATGAAGTCCAATGTAATTTTTATATTGGCCAAAAAGTGGTTAATGTCATAAAAACTTGTATTTTATTGTAAATAATGATTTTTATTTAAATATATAAATTATATTACATATTATATTACCTTGAGAATTTATATATTATTTAAAAAATCACCACATTGAAATTATTAGATGTTTATTTTTTCATTACTTTCTAAGATAATTTAATATTTATGTAAAAATTATATACTCTACAAATATACTGTGTGTGTTTTGAAATTAAAATATCATAAATGTTATGTAATAAATAATATAATGGTAATATGATTAAAATATATATATTTACCAATTAAAATATTTTTTTACATTAATTTATTTTATTTTACTGACCATTAATTAATCTACAAAACCTATATTATTTATAATGGAATTACAATCAAATCTTCCTTAAAATGACTCACTTATACATAATCAACGATATTAATATTTTTATATTTTTTCATATCCTGTTAAAATATTCAAAACCTCACTATTTTAGTAAAAACAATGGAATTTTTTGAGGTTTTGATTATTGTATCACCAATATCTGGATCCTATGTTTAAAAATTAATAATTTTTTGGCCTCCATTTTACATCTAATACCCACCAAATCAATCACCCATATTCAGAAAAAAACTATTGAGTGTTTATTTATATTACCTATCTATTTTAAATTCCTCCAATGGTGTTCCTATTATCTTATGATTATCATTTGATGATATATGATGCACGGTCTCATTATAATGAAATCCTTAACTATTCCTTTTTATTCAAGTATAATTTTTAAACAATGTATGTTTACATCAAATTACTATTATTTAAATGTATTTTTTAAAACCTAGTTAATATAATTATGAATCCCATTTAATTATATTCTTTAATAAACATTCATTAACCCCTTCCATGATACATTATATTCCCCAATTATGAAATGGAAAATATCTTATTCTTTTCAAATCCAAACGGTTGTGTTTTGAATACACATCTTTATTTAGTATTAATGTAATTCACCTAGATTTTACAATCCTTAATTATATATGTGCTTACATTTTTTCAGGCCACGCTCATTAATCATGGTATCAATTGTGATTATAGATGTTAATATATTGTATGATCTATGTGACACAAAAATATATATACATGAACTGAATTTGATAGGTGGGACCAGAATTATATTGAAATTTAATGTACTGGGTATTGTTTTTCAATCATATTTACCATGTAATGTTCATGGTATTTATATTCAGTATAATGTGTTATGACCTTTGACAACTCTAATGATTAATAAAAATAGATTCATGATTTATTAGATAATAGTACACATAATACAATCCAAATGATCTATATATATATTGTATTTTTTGATTCGGTACATTAAATAACATCATAAAAATGTGAAAACAACATCATTATTGAAAACATCTTAAACATTATCATCTTATTCCTTTATAAATAACACTGAAAAGGATATCCAGGGTACATACATAATACAGGAGTGAGTTATAAATCCATGTAAGGGAATAAAAATGGAATAACACAAGGAAAGTAATGCATTTAAGATAATAGGAATATCAATGAGACCTAAATGGGGTGAGAATAAGATACAAGAAAAATGATCCATGATATTGCATGATAACATTAAGGCAACATGATAAATATATAAAAATGGAAAGAGTGCATAAAAACATAGTAAAAGTATAACTATGAAGAAATACTTTTGAAAAATTTAAAATGATTGTTGAGGTTCACTCCCTTATCTCATTCAATAAATATCATGATATTGGATCATTACCCCATTAATTGGAAAAAAAATATAATAAACGGTGCACCCATCACATTCATTTCATTCTCAAGCTTAAGTGTGCTACATGGGTTATAAAACATGGAATCATTTTTCATCAATTATTACTCCAAAATAATGTATTGTGGAATATAGACATGTCTGTTAGAAATAAAATAATTCATAGTGAACAATGGGGAACAACCTGGACAGTAATTAGGTATGGCTATTCATCACACATTCGATTTCCATTGAAAATTACAATTTAATATCAGCTAAATAATGGGGGTTTATAAATGTTCATGGAAGGTCTTGAAGAGAGTGTTAGGATTCAAGCATAATTTGAGAAATAAATGGGATGTAATTGGGATATGGAAAAACATATCCCAACATTAGGAATTAGAGGAAAGGTCAGAATAAAATGGAGATACTTGAATAAAGAGGAAAAATAAAAGATCCCTTACCATGAGAGTGGAACACCAAATTCTTAGAATGACCCACTTGAGTACTTTGGGATACCTTGGGAGGAATCTAGTGATTGGAGGGCAGAGTGTAGAAAATATCGAACTATTTATGGAAGATAAATGAGATCCTAGTGGATTTATATAGTAAAATGGACGGTAGTTCTTTATTATTTCCCAAACATTGTTTCAGATCAATATGTAATAAAATAACCAAAACCACATACCTTAAAATGTTGTTTTCCCATTATTTCAAAAAAATAATGGAATTATTTATTATTTTATTAGTCTAAGGGACAAATTAATTAAAATAACATCATTTCTATTTTGTAAGTGAGTCATACTCTTAAAGAAATGATTTTAAAACATTAAAATATATTTTTTATAGGATTCACAATGGATTATAAAATTAATAATAAAATATTAATATAAAAATATTTTAAAAGTGTAAATTATATTTGATCAAATATTCCATTTATAATATTTATTACATCAACTTTGGGTTACTAGGATTTTATAATGCACACAATAAATTTATATAGTATTCATTCTTTACCTGAAAATTTGATTGTCTCACAATATTAAGAAAAATTCACTACTGAATATTTTTTACATTATGATTCAAGAAATAATATTAATTTTATCAAAATTATTTTTTAAATATATTAATTGTCACATTTAAAATATGAATAAGAATTTATTGATAAATTTTTTGTTTTTTTGACAATAACAGTTTTTGAACCCACATAATAATTACATTTTAATTCATTACCATTATAAGTTTATTAATAAAAAATAATTAATAATATGATTTTATTTAATTTTTTCTCAACATTCAGTAATTCATAAAAATTATAACCTTAATAGAAAATGTATATTAATAAAAAATATAAAATGTATTTTGTTATATAAAAAACAAAATCATTTATAACATAATGATAAGAAGTAAATATTAGCATTATTATATTTAAAATAAAATATTAATATTAATATTATTAGGGTTTTGATACATATACCATTAATACACCAGAAAAATATCTATGAGAAAGGTGAACTATGGTGATATTTTCATTGGGTGGTTCATGGTACACAGATTGTGTCATTATTTTGATGAGCTTGAATACTACTGTAAATGTTTATTCTTGTTCTTTATTATTGGATATAAAATTGGGAATGGATAATTTAAAATACCAGTGATGGTATCTCCCTAGTAGCTCTGATTAATGGGCTTCATAGGGTACGATACAATAGGATGAGGCCATTACTTCCTTTGTAAATTTCAATTTTGTTTATCAAAACCCTATATTTATACTAATAATTAGATCATTGTTCAATGACAATATTATCAATTATAATAATTCTTAAAAATATTTTCAATCTTATAGGATTTAATAAAATCAAATATGTTCATGTATTTTATATAACCCTAATAGATAGGAAAACATTTAATTAATTTATTAGTGTAATTTTATTTATAATCATTTGGGTCATTGAAATATTCCCCCCTTTAGAATTTTTTCCATAGAAAATTATTATTTTTAAAAAAAGAAAATATAAGGGTATTTCTATTTTTTCACCTCCAGTGGTTCCTACATATCTTCACCAAAGTTTTAGATTATCTATATCACTTTAGCGAGGTGCATTGTCTTATTTTATAGAAGGATGCATTTACAATCTAAGATCTTTGACAGATACTACTCATATGAAAAGTCATTCTCCAATGTAACCACATCAATATTGACTAAAATTGGGGGGTGTGGTATGTACTCACTTAATATGGATACATGGAATACATCATTTACTTTACATAGGGTAGGTGGGAGTGTTAGTTGATAGAGCACTACTCCAATGCGATCAAGGATCTCAAAGGGACTGATGTGTCATGGAACAATATTTACCTCTATCCCAAATCTCATGAATTTCATCTATATGAATATGTAGAGGAATAACATCTATTTAAACTAAAAATGTAGTTATGGTCAACGATTATCATTATATATATATTTTATTCTTTGAGAATCCTTGAAATTTTTTATATTGGTCTGGACTTTTTCCACCCCATCCCAAACATTTCAAGACATTGATGTTTGTGTTCCCCAATATCATCATAGCATGTATGTGTCCTTAACCTTTTTTTAGAAATGGGTTAATGGGAAACATTTGTTTGATAGGGTGGAAAATATTAATTTATGATAACTCTACTGGAGAAATTTGTTGATCTCATCCTCATTGAAGTCATTTGATCATGATATCAATATTTCCTCACGATTTAGGTTAGCCCACTCAAATTTTCTACCAGTTGTAGGGTTATAATCCATAATAAATTTCAACTTAGTAATTATAGTATGTTTGAGACTCTTCAAGATATTAGAGGTAAAACATGAAACATGATCTGATACAATGGTAATAGTTTCCCATTATGCCTCCTCACTTAAATAATATATATGATTATAATTTGATAGAGTGAGAATTACTATCAAATCACAATGAAGTCTCTAGTCCTTTTAAGATAATACAACACAACATAGATAAAATTATTTCACCATGATGTCTTTGGATGTCCCGTGAAAAATCTCATGGTTAAGTTTTCCCATTTCAATATAGGTATGCATAATAGTTCAATCATCCCCTTCGATTTATTCATTTTACCATTCAATTAATGTTTTACCATAAATATTTATGTTTATTAAATGAAATTATTGATCACATTATCCAACAAATAGTGGTAATAGAGATGAAAATATATATTTTTTCTCCCTGGATGGATGGAGACATTTGAGTTATGCACATCATCCAATTACTTCTTTACCATAGGATTTGATGGTACATTAAGTATTGAACCAAATCACACAACTCCACCTGGAATAACATTGATATCCTTGTATTTATCTTTTCATATATCTTCTACATTCTTTATAATTTCCACATCATCTCTTTGATATTCCATTATCATCTCCAAGAGTAATGATTGAGCAATTGTTTTTCAAATGATTAATGATGTCCATTCCTTTAATTTTCCAATGTCCATCCTTTTCAAATCTAAGATGACCTTATCCATTTAAATTTCCATCAATGAAAAAATTACAAGATTATTTATACCTAATTCATTGGACACCTTAAATTTTATACCCAAATGACAGTTTATTGATTAATCATAAACCTGGATCAGATCTAACTATCTTCATTAGTGAATATTCCTCAATTTCCAAATCAATATACACCAAAGAATATTTTGATCCACATATATATATATCACACTCCCTCATAAAGAGATAATTTTAAAATATTTTCAGTTCAATGATATATATATATCCAACCATAATTATTTTGTTATGTTATAATTTTTTTATCTGTAAATTTCCTTGAATAATTCCCTACTATTTTTTCGTTATGAATCAATACACATCCCAAGACTATATTCAAATCATCATTGAATACCAATAAAATTTATCACCTTGTGGGTTGTGTGAGTAAATGTGGGGTGATAAGACTCTATTTCAACCCCATGAAGATATATTTTTACTCATTATTCAAATCCAACATGAATCCCTTCAAAGTTACATTGGTTAGATGGTTTTAGAATCACATGAAATTTCATCAAAATCAATGATAGTGACTAGATAATCTAATGAAACTATGGATTTATATCAACTATGTTATCCTAGACCATCCTCCCATTGATTATGTAATGTCCCAGTTCTGGAATCCACCCAGAGGCACCCCGTACCTGGTTGGTCACATGGTCTCACATGCATTTCCCCGAATGCCAGAGGCTGCCGACTGGCAGGAAGGGCCTTGGGTGTGTTAGTGGGGAAACTATGCCCTCATTCGCAGAGTACACAACAGAATTAAACATCTCATACAATAGTGGAAGAAGTAAATATCCAACAATAGTAAACACCAAAAGACTAAAACAATAAGAAACTGGAGCACAATCATATATATGAAATGATTCTTGAATCATATGTCTAGGAAAGCATCCAAACAAATCAAAATGATGAATAAAATATTAATCCAAAGTACAAAAGAAAAACAGATAAGCTACTCCTCATCATCTCCAGCATGGACTTGGTGCCATACTATCCTACTCCAATGAAATCAAGTACCTGAAGTCGAAGGGCGATTTCCCTTGTCTATACCTACAATAATATAATCTTTTTGGGACCAAAATCTTGACCCAAAAAGGGTGTGAGACTAAATACTATTAAGAAACCACCTGAAGATCTATGCCTAACAGTCAGTGAGACTATGCCAGGTAATAGTATAGTAAGTAGTAAATAGTAACCATTAAACAGGATGATACACAATAGTAAACAATCGATAGATAAACAAGTAGCAGTGAAGTAATTAATAAACCACAAATAGGAACCTCTCTGGGAAGTACTCTCAGACATCCCCTATGGTCCTATACAAGAAGTACCAACAACACTCTGGGCAGTACACTCAGCCTAACCCCTCTGGTTTAGTCATACGAAAATATAACACTCTATGAGGTAGAACGCTCAATCAATTCCCCTTATTGTTTAAGGTAGTCAGGGACACTTTAGGGAAGCACACATGGTCAATTACCCTCACCGCCCCATGCTCAAGAGACTCTCTGAGGAAGCTCACTAGGTTAACTCCTATTATAGCCTCAGGTCGATCACAGACTCTCTGAGGAGGCTTACTGGGTCAATTCCTCCTATAGCCTCGAATGGTTTATTGAAAATTCATGCAAAACAAAGACTCTCTGAGGAAGCTCACTTGGTCAATCCCATTTATAGTCTATAAATCTCATGTCTCTTTGAGGAAGATCACTTGGCCTATCCTCATACAGTCTATAATATCCATGACTCTCTAGGAAGCTCACTCGGTCTATCCCCCATTGTCTATAATATCCAAGGCTCTCTGAGGAAGCTCACTCGGTCTGTCCCCCATAGTCTATAACACTAGGTTAACACGGCCCCATGATAGTCAGGGAAAAATTATGTTATAAGGCCAATGTAATCCTATTGAGCTACTTGGCCAACCAGTCTACAACATAACAAGCATGTCAGGGAATAGTAACTCATCCTACGATCATCAGGGATGGAAAACTGGTATTACAGCCAACGGCAGAACAAGACCAAAATGTCGTAAACAGAACAAGGCATAGGAAAAACATCCAAGAATAGAAATTATCCTTATACATGGCCAAATAACCTCTACACAAGCACACAATAAAGGAAGGAAAAACAACTGGGGTAAAATAGAAATCACACAATATCCCATTCAAGGTTGTTGGTGGAATTTTCACATAAAACTCAAGGACTTTGAATGGAAAATCACAAACCACCTACCATGATTCTAGGAGATCAATATACTTGAACCCCAAGGCTTGAATCTCCTTAAAACTTTGTAGATCTACGAAAACACATGAAATGTTCAACCGATGATAACATCCAAAAGAGGATGTATTGGAAGAAAATGCTCTAGTAGAAGGAAGAGCTTATCGATGTGGTTCCAACACAATCGATGGAGGTCAATTCGGTGAACGGGCGGAGGTACGAGGGCTCAGAGGAGATTCATGGTCGTACGGGATTCTCTCAGTCGATGAAGCTAGAGAAGAAGACAGTTCTGGGGTTTAGACGCGACCTCGGTCCCGTTAATGAAAAAAAGAAAGTACAAAAAATGTAATTTTTGTATACACGGTGTGTAAAAGGAATTTCCAAACTCCGCTTTAAGCGGCCTCAAAATCACCCCATGCGGCCATGTGTGTGGCCCAGACATGGAAAGCACATGGCCTCGCGCGACATCGATGTACACTGCGTGTACTTCACAAATTTCCAGAAACCCTTATTTTCTCAAAAACTCCAGAAAAAGGAAAAACATACCTAAAACAAAGGTACATGTTCATAAAAACGTCCCCCCTTAAAGAAATTCATCTCCGAATTTCCCTAGCATGGCGTGGAAGAAGAAACACCAAATAGCTCTATCCACTACGATCATACATCCACCTCTCTCTACCAAGTCTCTTCATATACTTGCCCGTGCTTCCATAGCACCCGTACCAGAGTAACTGAACGTCCACCGAAAACCATCATACTCTGATTGAAAATCTGTATAGGATGCTCCTCAAATGATGCATCTGATTCGATCTCAACAACCATAGGTTGAAAGAAATGAGACGAATCTAAAAAGTAACATCGGATCTATGAAACGTGCAAGACGTCGTGAATATCTCGGCACCTCTGAGATAACTACAACCAATAGGAAACCGGCCCCACTCTCTCCAACACCTCAAACAGCCCGACGTACCTTGTTGAAAGAATACCCTATCTTCGAATCCTCTTGTGTCCCAACCACAGTGCGACACACAAGAAAACCTGATCCCTAACCTCGAACTCCAGAGGACGTTTCTACTGAACAAAATAAGAATTTTGTCAAGATTGTGTTGTAGCCATCCTATTCTGAATCTACTCTATCTTCTCTGAGGTCTACTGAACAAGATGAGGTCCCAACAAAGCAACCTCTCCTACCTCCAGCTAGCATAATGGTGATCAGCATGGCCTACCATACAAAGCCTCGTAAGGTGCCATCTGAATAGTTTCTTAAAAACTATTTTTGTAGGATAACTCCACAAGAGGTATATACATCTCCCAAGAACCTCCAATGTCCATAATTCAACCTCAGAGCATATCCTCAAACGCCTGAATCGAACACTCGGACTGCCCATCTGTTTGGTGATGGTATGCTGTACTTTGAAGCACCTGTGTACCCAAATCCTTCTAAAGCCCCTTCCAGACCCGAGAAGTAAAACGTGTATCCCTATCTGAAACAATGGAGTATGAAACTCCATGTAGATGTACAATATATCTGATGTACAATCATCCCTACTCATCAACACTAAAGGTCCCCTTTATTGGCATGAATTGAGCAACCTTTGTATGACTATCGATGACAACCCAATCTATGTTGTTCCCTTAAGGTGACCTCGGAAACCCAGTAACGTAGTCCATTGTGACTTTGTTCGATTTCCACTCAAGAATGGGTTGCTGCAATAAAAGAAATTCTGGTCGATGATGCTCCACTTTCACCTGATTACAAGTGGAACATGTCATGATGAAACTAGAAAAGTCCCTCTTCCTACCTTTCCACCAATAATGACGGTGTAGATCACGATACATCTTGGTGACACTAGGATGAACTACCCAAACTGAGGAAAGAAAATCCCACATCAGCTTCTCTTGTATGTCTACTGGAACCCATAAAGGTCCCTAGAAATGCAAGATCTCATCCTCACCCACTGTCTATCCACAAATAGGGTCCTCCTCTAACACACCCTCCAGCAGGACTAGGCCTTATGAGGATGATACTGCCTCATCCGTACCTGGTCGAGATGTGTAGAGGTGATGACTACAGAAGAGAGAAAAGTTTACCCTTATATGTCGTGAATACCCAAATGCATCTAAGAGAACAGAGCCATAAGATGCCACTCACTACTGGCCTCTTGAACTGCCTGTATTTGAGTTCTCATGCTAAATACTTCAGCCAATATGTATCCTTTCCATGGTGTATAGGAAAGCTCAAAGTCAAAGTAATAAAGATACTTGACCCACCTATGTTGTCTCAGATTTAGATCACACTGAGTAGAGATGTACATGGGACTTTTGCAGTCATTGAAAACCCTAAAATGATCTCCCATAAGATAATATATCCAACAGCATAAGGCATGAACAACTTTCGCCATCTTGAGATCATGCATTAGGTAGTTCCTCTCATGTGGCCTCAACAGCTGAGACTCGTACACAACGACTCCATATCCCTGCATCATCACAGCTCCCAGCCTGATACCTTAAGCATCATACAAAACAGTATAACTCTTGCACAAATCTGGAAATACTAGTATCGGTGTTGACATCAACCTGCCCTTCAGCTTCTGAAAGGCTAACTCACAGGAATATGACCATAAAAACATTTCCCCATTCTTGGTCAGACCTGTTAGTGGTGCTGCAAGGCATGAAAAGTCTTTTATGAAGCATATATTGTAACCATCCAGCCCAATAAACTCTACACCTCAAAGACGTTCTTCGGCTGCTCCTAGGAAACTACTGCTCTCACTTTCTCTGGGTGTACTGATACTCTTGTTTCATAGATAACGTGGCCCAAGAAGTTAATCTGGTCCATCCAAAAGTGGCATTTTGAGAGATTATCATATAAATAATGCACTCTTAGTGTACTAAGAACAATCTCAAGATGGTTAGAATGGCCGTTTTGAGTGTGAGAGTACACCAAGATGTCATCCACAAAATCAACCACGATAGAATCCAAGTATGGATGGAACACTCGGTTCATTACTGCCATGAAAAATGAAGGCATGTTTATGAGACCGAACGACATAACCATATACTTGTATTGACCATACCTACACCGAAAATATGTAAGAGGTATATCAGATGGTCTAACGTGCAACTGATGATAACAGGATCTCAAGTCAATTTTCGACAACACTCGGTCTCCTCGAAGCTGATCAAAGAGATCATTGATCCTCGTCAAGGGATATCGGTTCTTGATTGTCAACTGATTTAGCTTCTGATAATCCACACAATGCTCGAGGGTACCATATACCTTCTTCACAAATAGGACATGCGAACCCCAAGGAGATGTATTGGGTTGGATGAAACCCTTTTCTTGTAACTCCTCCAACTGCTTCTTGAGCTCTTGTAATTCATGTGTATCCATACTATAGGGAGGAATAGACACTGGTGCCACTAATGGAAAGAGCTCAATAGAAAAATCTACCTCTCACTTTTGGGGAAAACTTGAGAAGTCCTCTGGAAAGATATCCCTGAAATGATCCACCACTGGAGGAATGTCTAACTGTGAAGTCCCATGGTCTTCTATATAAATACTAGAGATATGTTTTGTATCTCCTCCTATACCTTGATGCTCAGGTCCTACTCGACCCACCTAGACATCCCACACACCTATATGAAGAATGGATCCACCCTCTGGTGATATGAAACTCACCCTACGGCGATAAAAATCGATGACAGCATGAAAGGGAACTAACCAGTCCATTCTGAAAATTACATCATAGGTTACCTTCTCTAGGACATAGAGGTCCCATTATAAGTGACACCCTGCAACCTCAAGAGCTCACTCTTTGCACTGATGTACACTAACTTCTATTGTACCCAACAATGTGTCTAGAGTCAATGTATCGGTAGAGGAAAAGATTTAGAGCCTAACGATCTCCACAACATCAATATAGATAAAGCTATGTGTATCACTAGTATAGAAAAGAGATGAAGATAAAACTGAGGCTGCTAAGATCGTACCTCGAACTATGAAGGTATGAGATCCTACTCCTAATGGGTCTGCTCCATAGCGAAAGCCTGGCCTATACCGTGGCCCTATGACCCAGGATGACCACTCTAAGCTGATCCATGCTACTGTCCCTGGTAACCTGGTGACTCACCACCATGGCCGCGACCTCCACCTCTCCCCGCACGGTTGGAAGATCTACAATTCCTAGACTGGTGTGAAACTGGCGATGCATCTCCGGAACATGGGGTCATAGAAGAACCCCTACCACCAGCTATAGGGGAGAAGATATGAAAAAAATTCTGAAGATGACCCATCTTACCGCAAGAGCGGCACTCCATCGGGTCGCTCTGGCATGAGGACTAGCTTCCCTGTTCCTCCCGCATTGGTAGTATACTACCTGGCTGCCCGAAGATACATTCTGACTGCTCAGATCTCCTCAAGCAGACTCCTTGTGGTGATTCTTACTATCAATAGGAGGAACACTTACTCCAGATGTCGAACTGCCCGGGCTCACTAGTCCAGAATCCCTCAGATTGCACTCTATCATCAACGCTAGTTTGATGATAGAGGATATCGAAGTAAAACTGATGAATTTAACCTTGGAACATATCTTCTACCTAAGACCATCCTCAAACATCCAATCCATGAACAACTCATCACCAGCTGGAATCGTTGTGAAACACTGCAGCTCGGTAAAGCGAGAAGAGTACTCCATAACTGAAAGAGTACCCTACTCTAGAGTCATAAACTCCCGGTCTTGATCATACCTCAAGTTCTCAGGGTAGAAGTTATCGTAGAAGATGAGCCGAAACATATCCCAAGTCATACTCTGTTGGTGCCCTGACTGTGAGATCACATCCCACCAACTCTTGGCGGATTCTCTGAGCATATAAGCAGCGAGCTTCACCATTTTCTTTGAATGTGTCTCTAGATGCTATAAAATTTACAGTGTGGCCTCTAGCCACGACTCTACAGCCTATGGTCCTTTATCCCCTAATAAAGTATGAGGATGCTACTGCTGGAAAACCCTCATCAACTCTACCATCGACTGGATAGGAGGTGGTGCTCCCTAAAAGGTCTGCATCATCCTCAAAAAGTCATCCCTAAACCGCGCATCGGTTCCTGAAACTAGTACAACAGCTGGTTCTAAGGCTAGCATAGCTGGAGGATCTACATGAGGTCCCTGATCGGCCATATCCAGTGTTTGATCCCCGTCTGGAAGCTGACATATAACCGGAGGATGTATCAGTGGAAAAACTATGAAAGGTCAAAATCACACGTTAAAACAGGATTATCAAATACTGAGACCACAAGAGTACAATAGGGGGAATAGGAGGAAGAAACATCCATGTTTTACAAATTATTACTACATGACATGTATAATAACTACATGGTGTGTTCTTTTAAGCCATTGACATGGGTGTGTACTTCTGACACAACTGGTCGTGGGACGCCCCAAACACACGGCGTGTTGTCCCAACACACATCGTGTAATTGAACTCTATTCCATTTACAGAGTCTTTGTACATTTCTAACCCACATGGTCCTCGTAATCCTAGACAACGTGGAATGTTCATGAAGGGGATGGGGTGTACTAGACCAGGATTCAATGACCTGTGTTGTTAGTTACATGGTCGTCTGCATGGTTCACTCTACACGGCGTGCTCCCTGATAACAAGGCGTGTACTTGAAGGTTTTCCCCTACCAATGTTGTTCGGGACAGGGCTGGGTACATAGGTTACATGGCACAATGTGTGAGAACAGGACATGACATGTAAGGTCAATGTTTCATCCATCAGTGTCGTTAGCCACACAGGTAGACACACAGTCACTACAACATGGCGTGTGCGTACCTTACACGACATGTTCCTAAAGATTTTTCACAACCCCATGTTTCTTCCCACAAAATCATTGAAATTGTTGAAAAAATACATGGCGTGTTTAAAAATTTTACACGCCATGTATTCTGGGTTTTTTCGGTTAGTAGCTCAGAAACCACTCTAAAGCCCAGAAAACATAGAAAACATGATTTATGGTGCCAAATTACGATCTGTGAGGGCCCATACTCCCCGCGAATCAAAGATTGGCATCTCATACAAGTTATAACAAGGAAAACAAGAAACAATCCCCCAAATTTCTGTCTTTGAGGGCCCATAACACCTCAAGAACAAATTTTTGTGGTCCAATTAAGCAAAGTACTATACGAACCGACTCTCTATCAAACAAAAGAGATTCTATCAAAGCATCTATCGAAACAACATGCATAATGTACACAACGTCTATCACAACAACATGCAGTCGCTAATGCATCCTAGATGGCACGGAAAGAATGAATGGAATGTGATTTCTTACAAGTGCCTTTACCATGCATGAGATGAAATTCCGTCATCTAATTGGGTTGCGACAGAAATAGATCAGAAATAGTAGCAACGGTAACAACATAAGGAATGTGAACCACCAATTTGTAAATCAAATCAAATGTAAAAGTTCAACTAGTAAAACTGAAATAAATTAGGTAGTATAGATTTTCCTTATACGTGCGTTAGCTACTCCCGGGCATAGCTTAATACCGAGTACCTATTCTATCTTATCCCTAGAAATAGGATCCAAAAAGTAAGTCAAGAGAAATGAATTCCTCTAACACCACTTTGTAACATCTCGGTTACAGAATCCACCCAGAGGTTCCCCGTACCCTGTTGGTCACATGGTCTCAAGTACATTTCCCCGAATTCCTAAGGCTTCCAACTAGAAGTGAGGGCCTTGGGTGTGTTAGTGGGGAAACATGGCCCTCATTGGCAGAGTACACAGTGGAAGTAAACAAAGCATACAATGAAAGAAGCAATAAATATAAAACAACAGTAAACAGCGGAAGACTAAAACAATAAAGAACTAGAGCATACAAATATATATGAAATGATGCTTGATTCATATGTCTAAGAAAGAACCCAAAAAAGTCACAATGTTGAATAAAATATTAAACTGAAGTACAAAATAAAAACAGATAAGCAACTCTTCAGCGTCGCAAGACTTGGCTTTGTCACATGCTCTCCTGCTCCAATGTAATCAAGTACCTAAAGTCGAAGGGCGCTTTCCCTTGTAAATAGCTGCAACAATATAATCTGTTTGGGCCCAAAATCATGACCCAAACAGGGTGTGAGACTAAATCCCAGTAGGAAACCACCTGAAGATCTGTGCCTAACAGTCTGTGAGCATATGGAAGGTACTAGTACAGTAAGTAGTAAAATATAACTTGTAAACAAGATGATACACAATAGTAAACAATCCACAGATCAACAAGCAGTAGTGAAGAAATCAACAAACCACAAATAATAACCCCTTTAGGAAGTACTCTTAGCCATCCCCTCTGGCCTTATCCAAGAAGTACCAAAAACCCTCTGGGATGTACACTCAGCCTAACCCCTCTGGTTTGGTTATACAAAAATATAAGACTCTCTAAGGAAGCTTTCTCAGTCAATTCAACTTATAGTCAAAGGTAGTCAGAGACTCTCTAGGGAAGCATACAGGGTCAGTTCCCCTCATAGCCCCATGGTCATGAGATTTTCTGAGGAAGCTCACTTGGTTATTTCTTTTTATAGCCTCAGTTCGATCACAGACTCTCTGAGGAAGATCATTTGGTTAATTACTCATTTAGCATATAATGGTTTAAGGGAAATTCAAGGAAAACAATGACTCTCTGAGGAAGATTACACAGTCTATCCCCATATATTCAATATATTGGGATACTATCTGAGGAAGGTCACTCGGTCTATCCTCATGTGGTCTAAAATATCCAAGACTCTATAGAAAGCTCACTCGGTCCATCCCCCATAATCTATTATATCCAAGACTCTCTGAGTAAGCTCAGTCGGTATATCCCCCATACTTTATAGCATCGGGTTCTCACGCCCCCATGCAATTACATTCATAATAATGCTATAAGGACAATGTAAACCTATAGAGAAGCTTGGCTAACCAGTCTACAATATAAAAATCTTGTCAGGGAACAATACTCCATCTTACAGTCACCTGGCTTGGAAAACAGGTATAAAGACCAATGACTGAACAAGACCAAAAGTTCATAAACAAAACAAGGAATGGGAAAAAAATCGAAGCATATCAATTATCCTTACACATGTCCAAATTACCACTACACAAGAATACATTCTAGGAAGGAAAAACAACAGGGTTCAAATAGTTATCATACAATACCACGTTAAAGGGTATTGGTGGAATTTTCACATAAAACTCAAGGATATCGAATGGAAAGTCACAAATGTCCTACCTTGATTCTAAGAGATCAATATACATGAACCATGAGGCTTGAATCTCCTTAGAACGTCATATATCAATGAAAACACACAAAACGTTCAACCCAAGATAATATCCAAAGGAGGAGGATTGGAAAACAATGCTCTAGAATAAAGAAGTGATTACCGCTGTGGTTCCAACCAATAAAAAATGGTCGATTATTAGAACGGATGGAGGCACAAGGTCTAAGAGGATATTCTTGGTCATACGAGATTCTCTCGGTCAAAAATCTGGAGAAGAAGATAGTTCTGGGGTTTAGATGCGACCCAGGTCTCTTTAATGAAAAAAAGAATGTACACAGCGTGTACTTTTGGAGTACACAACATGTACTGGGATTTTTCGTACTCCACATTAGAAAGCCTCCACATCACCCCACATGAAGGTGTGTGTGATCTACACATGGTCAGCACATGCCCTCGCGCAACATCGATGTACATGGTGTTTTCTTATAAAGTACCCGGCGTGTACATCAGAAATATCCAGAAACTCCTCTTTTCTCAAAAAATCTAGAAAAAGGAAAACATAACAGGAATGAAGTTATGGGTTCTTAAAAACTTTCCACCTTAATTAAATTCATATTGTAATTTCCCTAGTGAGGCGTGGAAGAAGAATCCACGAACTCCTCCAGCCACTGTGATCGTACATCTGCCTCCCTCTCCCAAGTCTTGTCATGTACTCGCCTGTGCTACCATAGAACCCGTACCAGAGGAATAGTCCAACCACAAAGAAACTTCATAATGTGATTGAAAATCTTGATAGGATGCACCTAAAATGATGCATCCACTTTGAGCTCAACCTTCTCAGGTTAAAAGACATGAGATGGGTCTGCAAAGTAACATCGGAGCTAAGAAATGTGGAAGACGTTGTGAATATCCCAGTACCTTTGAGGAACTAATACCGATAGGAAACCGGACCAATTCTCTCCAACAACTCAAATATCCCTATGTACCTTGGTAAATGCTTACCCTATCTCTGAATCCTCTGGTGTTCCAACCTCAGTGTGACACACATGAACACCTGATCCCCAACCTTGAACTCTAGAGGTTTTCTCCGCTGATCAGCAGAAGACTTTTGTTGAGAATGTGTTGTAGCCATCCTCTTCTGAATCAAATTTATCTTCTCTGAGGTCTCCTGAACAAGATGAGGTCCCATCAATTCTGCCTCTCCTGCCTCTAGCTAGTATAAAGGTGATCGACATGGCCTATGGTAAAAATCCTCATAAGGTTCCATCTGAATAGTCTCTTAAAAAATTTTGTTGTATGAGAACTCCACAGTAGGTAGATACTTCTCCCAAGAACCTACAAAGTCTATAATGAAATCTTAGAGCATATCTTCAACAACCTGAATCATACAGTCAGACTTGCCATTTTTCTGGGGATGGTATGTTGTAATCAGGAGCACTTGTGTACTCAAAGCCTTATGAAGCCCCTACCATACTCGAGAAGTAAAACACTTATCCCTGTCGGAAACAATGGAGTGTGGAACTCCTTGTAGATGTACAATCTCTTGAATATACAACAGTCCCAACTCATCAATACTGAAGGTCCTCTTGATCTTCAAGAAGTGAGAAACCTTCGTAAGCCTATCGATGACAACCCAAACTGCGTCATTCCCTCGAAGTATCCTCGGCAACCCGGTCATGAAGTCCATCTCAATGTCATTTCATTTTCACTCGGGAATGAATAACTACTGTAAAATACCTACTGGTCATTGATGCTCCACTTTGACATGATGAGAAGTGGAACACCTCATGAAGAAACCAGCAACATCCCTCTTCCAACATGGACACCAATACTGACTTTTTAGATCACAATACATCTTGGTGACACTACGATGAACTGTCCAAACTGAGGAGTGAAAATCCCACATCATCTCCTCACGTATGTCTACTGGAACCCATACGTGTCCCTAAAAACATAAGATCTCATCCTCTCCCACTTTCCATCCCGGAAGAGGGTCCTCTCATGATACACCCTCCCGCAAGACTATGCCTTCTTAGTCTAATAGCTGCCTCATCCGTACCCAATCGAGAAGTGTAGAAGTAACAGCTAAAAAAAGAGAAATGTCATCCCCAATATGTCGTGCAGTTCTGAATTCATCTCATAGAATATAGCCATAAGTTTCCACTCACTACTTTCCTCCTGAACAGCCTGTATCTGAGATCCCTTGCTCAATGCGTCAGCCACTGTGTGGCCTTTCCCAGGTGTATAGGCAAGCTCAATGTCAGAGGACTGAAGATACTCAACCCACCTAAGCTATCTTAGATTCAGATCATGCTGAGTGAAGATGTACTTGAGACGTTTGTGGTCAATGAAAACTAAAAAATGCTCATCTGGAATATAATATCTCCAACAACGTCAGGCATGAACAACTGCCACCAGCTTGAGATCGTATGTCAGGTAGTTCAACTCATGTGGCCTCCATAGATGAGACCCATATGAAATGACTCCATCTCCCTACATCAGCATAGCTCCCACCCTGATACCTGAAGCGTCACCGTAAACAGTATAGCTCTTGCCCGACACTGGCAAAAATAGTATTGGTGCTGTCGTAAACATCTGCTTCAACTCGTGAACGACTGACTCACATGAATCTAACCATAAGAACTTGGCCCCTTTCTTGGTCAGACCTGTCAGTGGTGCTTCTAGGCATGAAAATTCATGTTTGAAGCATCTGTAATAACCAAAAATCCCTAGAAAACTCCACACCTCAAATAACATCTTCAGATGCTCCCATGAAACTACTTCTCTCACATTATATGGGTCAACTGGTACTCCTGTCTCTGAGATAATGTGACCCATGATGTGAGTCTGGTCCATCAAAAAGTTGCATTTCGAGATCTTAGCATATAAATGATGCTCGTTTAGTCTACTCAGAATGAACTCAAGATGCTTATAATGGTCGTGTAGAGTGTGAGATTACACCAATATGTCATCCACGAAAACCACCACGAAGTGATCCATGTATGGATGGAACACCCAGTTCATTAGTACCATGAAAACTGGTGACGTGTTCGTGAGACCAAATAGCATAACCAAGTACTTTAATAGACCATTCCTACTCTAAAAAGCTGTAAGAGGTATATCAGATGGTCTAACATGCAACTGATGACAACTGGATCTCATGTCAATATTCGAGAACACTCAGGCTCTTCGAAGTTGATCCAAGAGATCATCAGTCATCATCAAGGGAAATAGGTTCATGACCATCAACAGATTTAGCATCCGATATTCCAGACAAGGCCTGAGGATACCATCTGCCATCTTCGCAAACTGGACAGGTGAACCCTAAGGAGAAGTACTGGGTCAAATGAAACCCTTTTTCTGCAACTCATCCAACTGCTTCTTGAGCTCCTTTAATTTATGTGTATCCAACATATACAAAGGAATGGACACTAATGCCACTCATAGAACGAGCTTAATAGAAAAGTATACCTCTCACTCTGGATGCAAACATGATAAGTCCTCTAGAAAGACATTCCTGAAATGATCTAACACTGGAATAATTTCTAACTGTGAAGTACCCTGGTTGTCCAGATAATGACTAGTGATCTGGGCTATAACTCCTCCTACCCATGATACTCGAGTCCTGATCGACTCACCAGGACATCCCAATCTTCTCTATGAAGAAAAGATCCACCCTTTGGTGATATAAAACTCACCCTGCGATGATAACATTCGAAGACTGCCTAAAAAGGAACTAACCAATAAATTTTGAAAATGACATCATAGCTCGTCATCTCTAGGACATATAGGCCCAATAAGAAGTGACACCATACAACCCCAAGAGGGAACTCTCTACACTGATTTACACCAACTGCTCTAGTCCTCAATAGTGTGTCTAGAGTCAACGTATCATAGAGGAAAAGATGCAAATCCCATGACTCTCCACAAGAGTAACAGAGATAAATATATATGTAAAACCAATATCAAAGAGAGATGAAGATAAAACTGATGCTACAAAGATTGTACCTCGAACTGTAGAAGGTATGAGATCCATCTCCTGATGGGTCTGCTTCACAGCGAAAGCCTAGCCTATACCGCAGCCCTGTGACCCTGGCTGACCACTCTGAGCTGATCCACTCTGCTATCACTGGAAACCTGGTGACTGACCACCTCGACAGCGACCTCCACCATGGCCTGCACGGTTGGACGAACTACACTTCCCAGACTGTTGAGAAACTGGAGATGAACCTCTTTAACGTGTGGTCATAGAAGAACCCCTACCACCGGGTATAGGTGAGAAGATCTGACAAATATACTAAAGATCACCCATCCTGTCGTATGATCAGCACTCCATCGTGTGTCTCTTGTATTGAGGCCTAGTATGCCCATTCGTCTCGCATTAGTAGCATAATACTTGGCTACACAAAGATACATTCCGCCTGCTCTGATCTCCTCAAGATTACTCCCTACAGCGCTTCCTACTATCAGTAGGAGGAACAATGACTCTTTATGTCAAAACACCATAGATCACTGCTCCAGAATTTCTCATATTGTGCTCTGTGATCAGTGCCTAGTTGATGATAGAGGATATCAATGTCAACCTGTAGATGTTCACATGGGAAAAAATATCATGCCTGAGACCATTCTAAATCTTCCATGCCTGGAACAACTCATCACTTACTGGAATCAGTGTCAAACGCTGATGCTGAGTAAAGCGAGACGAGTACTCCATAACATAAAGAGTACACTGCTCCACAATCATAATCTCTCGAGATCGATCGGCCCTCATGTTCTCCGGATAGATGTAATCGTAGAAGATGAGCCAAATATCAACCCAATTCATACTCTACTGGCACCCTGACTATGAGATCACCTCACACCACCTCTTGGAAGAGTCTCAGAGCATATAGTTTGCGAGCTTCACCCTTTTCATTAGAGGTATATCTAGATGCTCAAAAATTGACAGTGTGGCCTCTAGCCAAAAATTTGCAGCCTAAGGTCATCCATACCCTGATAAAGGAGGAGGATGCTACAGTTAGAAAACCCCACGTCAACTTTGCCATCGACAGGGCAGGAGGCATCACTCCCTGGAAGGTCTGTATGATCCTCAAAAAGTCTTACCGAAACTGAAAATCAGCCCCTAAAACTGGTATAACTGCTCGTGCCAATGCTGGCATAGCTAGAAGATCTACATTAGGTCCCTAATCGGCCATATCTAGTGTTTTATCACTGTCTGGCAGCTGACGTACAAAGAGAGTATGTCTTGGTGTCATTACTCGGAAAGGTCAAAAACACACCTTAAAATAGGATTATCAATGACTGCAAATAGAATAGTAAAATAAGGGGAAAAGGAGGAAGAAACATTCATGTTTTACAAATCATGACTACATGGAATGTATAAAAACTACACAGTGTGTTATTTTAATCCATTTACTTGGGTGTGTACTTCTTCGACAACTGGTCGTGTAACGCCCAAAAAACACGGCGTGTTGTCCCTACAAACGGCGTATACATGAACTCTCTTCCCATAACTGAGTCTACATACACGACTAACCCACATGGTCCTCTTAATCCTAGAATACAAGGTGTATTCATGAAGGAAATGGGGTTTACTAGGCATGGTTTCAACGACCCGTGTTGTTAGTTACATGGCCGGCTATGCAGTTCACTCTACACAGCGTCCTCCCTGAGAACACGATGTGTACTTGACGTTTTCCCCTGAACCATGTTGTTTGTGACATGGAAAGTTACTTAGGATACATTTCATGTAATGTGATAATAGGACACAACATTTAAGGTCTATGATTCATCCATCTGTGTCATTAGCCAAACAGGTAGACACACAGTCACTACTACACGACATGTACGTACCATAGACAGTGTGTTCCTGAAGATTTTACACAACCCTGTGTTTCTTACCACACAGTCAGTGACATGGTTGAAAAAATACATGACATGTATAAATAATATACATGTCGTGTATTTTGTGTTTTTTCGGGCAGTAGGTCAGAAACTACTCCAAAGCCCCAAAAACAACAAAAACAAGAGTTAAGGTTCTAAATTCCAATATGTGAGGCCCATACTCCACCTGAATCAATGCTTTTCATCTCATACATGTTATAACAAGGAAAACAGGCAATGATCCAACAAATTTCGGTCCATGGGGGCCCATAACACCTCAAGAACCAATGTTTTGCATCAATTTAAGCAATGTACTATATGAAGAGATTCTCTATCAAACAACATAGATTCTATCAAAGCATATATCACAACAACAAACATCATGTACCAAACATTTATCACAACAACAAGAAGTCACTAATGCATCCTAGATAGCATGAAAAGAATGCATGGAATGTGTTTTCTATCATGTTCTTATATGATGCATGAGATGGAATACCCTCATCTAATCGGGTTGCGCCAGAAATAGAATCGCAATAACAACATCTGTAACATCACTAGGCATGTGAACCACCAAATGGTGAAATCAAATCAACTATAAAAGTTCAACTAGTAAAACTGCAATAAACGATGTAGTATGAATTTTCCCTATACACGGATTAGCAACTCCAAGACACAACTTATTGCCAAGTACATATTCCATCTTATCCCTCGCTATAGGCTCCAAACAGTATTTCAAGAGAAAATAATTCCTCTAATACCACTTTGTAACCTACTGGTTCCAGAATCCACCAAGAGGCGCCCCGTACCCGATTGGTCACCTGGCCTCAAGCGCATTTCCCCATATACAAGAGGCTGCTGACTAGAAGTGAAGGAATTAGGAGTGTTAGTGGGGAAACTATACCCTCATTGGAAGAGTTTACAATGTAATTAAACAAAACATACAATGGTGGAAGTAGTAAATATCCAACAATAGTAAAAAATAGAAGAATAAAACTATAAGGAACTAGAGTACACACACACACACAAATATATATGTCAAATGTTGAATGATTCATATGTCTAGGAAAGCAGCCAAACCAGTTACAATGTTGAAAAAAATATTAAGCCAAATTAAAACAGAAAAACAGATAAGAAACTCCTTAGAATCGCAAGCCTCAGCATGGTACCATCCTCTCCTGCTCCAATGTAATCAATTACCTGATGTTTGAGGGCACTTGGCCTTGTCTATACCTACAACAATATAATCTGTTTGGGCCCCAAAGCATGACCCAAACAGGGTGTGAGACTAAATCCCAGTAGGCAACCACCTGATGATTTATGCCTAATAGTCAGTGAGCATATGGAAGGTAATATTATTGTAAGAAGTAAATAATAACCAATAAATAGGATGATACACAACAGTAAACAATCCATAGATCAACAACCAGAAATGAAGCAAACAACAAACCACAAACATGAACCCCTCTGAGAAGTACTCTCAGCCATCCCCTCTGGTCCTATCCAAGAAATACCAACATCTGTCTGGCCAGCACACTCAGCCTAACCCCTCTGGTTTGGTCATAATAAAATATAAGACTCTCTAAGGAAGCACGCTCAGTCAATTCCCCTTATTGTCTAAGGTAGTCAGAGACTCTCTAGGGAAGCACACAGGATCAATTCCCCTCATATACCCAAGGTAAAGAGACTCTTTGAGGAATCTTACTCGGTCAATTCCTCATATAGCCTCAGGTCGATCACTAACTCTCTAAGGAATCTCACTCCGTCAATTCCTCCTATAGCCTGAAATGGTTTAAGATAAATTTAAGAAAAACAAAGACTCTCTGAGGAAGCTCACTCAGTCTATCCACTTATAGTCTATAAAGATCAAGACTCTTTGAGGATTCTCAGTCAGTCTGTCCTCTTTTAATCTATAATATCCAGGACTCTCTCGGAAGCTCACTCGGTCTATCCTTCATAGTCTATAATATCCAAGAATCTCTAAGGAAGCTCACTCGGTATATCCCCCATAGTCTATAGCACTATCTTCTCATGGCCCCATGCAAGCCAGTGAATAATAATTCTATAAGGAAAAATTAAACCTATAGAGCTACTTTGATAACCAGTCTATAGCATAACAAGATTGTCAGGTAATATTACTACATCCTACGGTCACCAAGCATGGAAAACAGGTATAATATCCAAAGGCAGAACAAGACTAAAAGGTCATAACCAGAACAAGGAATGAGAAAAACATCCAATCATAGAAATTATCCTTTCACATGTCCAAATTACCTCTACCCAAGCATAAAATCATGGCAGGGAAAATAACAAGGGTAAAACAGTAATCACACAATACCCCGTTCAAGGGTATTGGTGGAATTTTCACACAAAGCTCAAGGACATCGAACGGGAAGGCACAAACCACCTACCATGATTCTAGGAGATCAGTATACATGAACCATGAGGCTTGAATCTCATTATAATGTCTTAGATATATGAAAATTCACAAAGCGTTCAACCCATGATGACTTCTAAAAGAAGAGGAATTGGAAAATTAGGATCTTGAAGAAGGAAGAGCATACCACTGTGGTTCCAACACAATCAACGGTGTTCGATTCAGAGAATGGATGTAGGAGTGTGGGCTCAGAGGAGATTCACGGTCGTACATGATGCTATCAGTCTAAGAATATAGAGAAGAAAACAGTTCTTGACTCTAGACACAACCCTGGTCTGTTTAATGATAAAAAAGTACACAATGTGTACTTTTGGAATACACGGCATGTACTCGGTTGTTCCGTACTCTATTTTAAGTGGCCTCCTCCTCATCCCACACGATCGTGTGTGTGGCCCGTACACAGCCATCACACGACCTCACAGAACATCAAATTACTCAGCGTGTACTTATAAAGTACATGGTGTGTATGTCAATAATTTCAAAAAAATCATATTCTCTCAAAAACTAAATAAAAAGAAAAAACATACATGAAATGAAGGACCGGGTTCCTAAATATTGTTTCATTAATGGATCCACACATATCCCATTAATTTTTATAATAATAATTATAAATGATATATCCTTCAACTTCAAATTGCATTTTTTGTACATGGAATAAAAATTCCCCTTTCTCATATGGTCATCATGCTCCTCCATTATTTTGATGTATATTAGAATATCATCTATAATGACCACCAAAAAATTTATAGGTAATATCTAAAGACATTATTCATCCAGTCTATATTGAATACTATAGAATTCATGAGTCTGAAAGGAATAACCATTAACTCATATGGCATACAAATTTTATAAAAATAATTCTTGATGATATCTTCCTTCATCACCCTAAATTGGTAATACCTCATCCATTGATCTATCTTGGAGAATTATTATGATCCATGTAGATGATTGAACAATTCATCATTCCATGAAAGATGATACATAATCTTTAATGCAATATTGATACACTCATAGTAAATAATTAGAATGAATATTGATTCTTGAAGAAGATGATTGGTGCCCACTATGGTGAAGCGTATGGGAAAATGATCTATTTATCCATATTCTCATGTAGTATTTTAGGCTTCTTATTCTCAAAAAAATAAATTCTATATGAAGTATCTGATAATGTATCTATCCAAGTATATAATGAAATGAAAATTCAATCTATTGACTAGGAGGAAGTCCAATCAATTCTTTGGAAATCACTTTTGTGTATTCCATCATAACGATCATGTATTCAATGATGGTGCATTCCTTATATCCAAAAAGTTGATCTAGATATTATTTCTCATAGGGAAATATTATCCTTTATTGATATCTTGATTCTAAAGAATATTTATCTATATCCTTTAATTTGTACAAAATCAAAGGATGAATTTAAATAAAAAGAGTGGTTTAATTCTCACCAAGTTTTATATTTGAGATATATTAGGAAATACAATCCTTATCTATAATTGCATTAAATTACCCTACATAGAGTTTAACAAGTTTGTTTTGGAATTTTCAAAAATAAGTTTTGATAGGGGATGAGTTATCTACTTTTGATAAAACAATTTCCTTACTTTCTATTATCATTGACAACTCTACTTTTAACATTTATATTGGTGTTTGAATATTTTTAAATATCCTCAATGATATGAAAGAATTAATATAACTTGAATTAAAAAGTATATTTTATATTTTTAAATGAATAACTAGCCTACATGTCACCACATAATTATTGTGATCCACCTTAGTGGTTGTGATAACATTATTTCTCCCATTATAGATTTAAGGTTCTTGGTTGTCTCTGAAAACCCGTAGCTTAGTGCATTAGTTGGAAAAGTTTCCTTGTTCCTTTTAGTGTAAATAATGAACAATGTGACGATTTTTTAATACATCATTACTATAATCTATTTTATTATAGGGTTTCCCATCTATAATAACCAGCTATGTTTCCTTTATTCCCAGAAATAAAAAATTTCCTCATTCCCCTTATGACATTGTTGGGGTGCTTCTTTTTTGTTCTTTTTATAAGTACGATGTTTAAATTTATTTTCATGGTCATATTTCTCAATAGATTTAACAAAATTGAACAATAATTTATACTTCTTACCTCAATGATACCCTTTATATTTTCAAATCATTATTTGGATATTAAGGGGTCATTAGAAAAATTCCTCATAGCTATAAATGTCTTAGATCACAAAACATTTCATAGAATATATATTTTCCCACAAATAATTGGTAAACCTATCATTTAGGAGTAATAAAAATTATGGAGGTGTGAAATGAAGGTATTGTGAATTTTTCCTTATATTCCTTGATAGATTCATCATCATTTTTCTTGAGAGAATGTAAATCCATTTCAATTATATATAGGGGGTGCGGGGAATATTTTTATCCAAATATTTTTTCTAATATTCCATAAACCTCATCACTTTGATCTATTCTTTAGTATTCATATTTTTAATCAATTTCCACCATTGATCAGCTTCTACAACCATATGATAAAAATATAATAATACCTACTATTTCATATAACATTAACGTAAAAATAATATATTCTCAGTGGAGTCAATCTATTATTACCTGAATAATGAATATGATTATCTAGTAATTGTAGGAGGCCTTTGTCGCACAAATATCTCTATTGAATAATGTTTTTTCTTAAGGGGATTTGGACTATCCTCTTGATCTGGGATTATATTTTGTACCAGATTCATCTGTGATTGTATGATCACAAGGTTCATGAATACTACTCTCAACATGTTGGGAATCTTATTTGGGTAGTCATCATGTTTCCCTTAAAAATGGGTTGTTTATTTGATTCCTCCTATTTACGACCACTGGATGGAATAAAGGGAAAATTAGGTATGTGTATTTTTAAAGTATTAAAAACAAAATTGGAAATCTAATTAAATTAATGGTATAAATAATAAATGACATTATTTATTGACTTTTTAATTTTAAAGCATCAATATATGTTTTCCATGATCCATTTCCAAATATATACTACTGTGAACATTTTTTTCCTCGATTATGGTTTGTAATGAGATTCTGAAGATACCAAAGACTATCCACAAGGAGTTTCAAACTAGTTTTCTTGTAAGGCCCATTTTCATGCAAAAATTATTGATCGAGCCTAGCTCAACGTTGTGTTTTTGTGTTTTAACCAAATGTACATCTTGGCTAGAGCCTCATCCAGTTTTAGTATGAATAAGCTAGTGTGTTTTCTTGATAAACAAATTAATCTATAATTTACCTACATTTAGGAATATTTTTTAATACATTGTATTATACATAAAGAGTTATTTATAGTTTTATAATAATTATAATGAAAATAATTAAACATAATTTGATACCAAATATTAGAAACCCTCTATTTATTACACATGAATTCACAATTTACTGCAAAAAAGTACATATAATAAAAATTGGATGATTAATAAGCATAGGGTATTTTGGAAGTGGATACATTAAATAATAACTTAAAATAAGGAATTCATAAAAATTTTTGAAAACCTCTTTAACATGATCATATTATTCCATAATACTTAACATGACATGGGATTACCTGGGGGTCACAAATAAGAAAGCAGTGATCTATAATGCCTAGTATTGGAATAAACATGGAATAAAATGAATATGTTTATAAATTTCAGATATTAGGCATATCAATGAGGCATAAAAGGAGTGATAAACATTAAATTGAATAGTGAGGCCTGAGATAACATGACAAGATAAAGGAAACATTGGAAATGTAGAAATGATATAAAACACTACATCATAAAAATAGGTCAAGGATAACTTACATGAAATCATGATAAATAATTCCCCTAATTGATTAGATTCACTCCATGATACCTTGAATGATGTTTCATGTGGATAAAATATTATCCAATGCATTGAAGCACTATATAATTTTGGGTTCACCCATCACATTTATTTCACTATCATGATTATGTTTTCCACATATATTATAAAAACGTTGACATATTTTTCATTATTTTTTGTTCCATGATATATGAGTGTGAAATATATACTTATATTTTCCAAAAAAATGAACATGTTAATAAAGGTGAATTAATGTGATATGCATTGGGTATGGATATTTACTACACAGTTGATGGGAACCAAAAATCACTATGAAATCTCTGAAGCATAACATTGACATATATAGGTTCTTGGAAGGGATTAATGAATTTTTAAGTATAATATAATAATTTAGGAATCACATGATTAGAATTGGGATATTTATAAACATATCCCAATATTATTAATTATATAAAAATAGTATAATATGATAATGTACTTGAATAAAGAGGAGATAGGAAAGAACCCTTGCATTGAGAGTGTGAGTCAAAATGATTGGGAGGATCTTCTTTTGAGAATGGGGGCCTCATGAGAGGACTCTAGATATGGGTAGTCAGAGTATGGAATTTCTCCAAGGTTTATTCATGAAAAGAAATGGTAGATTATTTGGGTTTATATAAGAAATGATAGTGCTGTTATTTAATAATTCCAAAAAAGGTTTTGATGTCAATAAAAGAAAATAAAAAAGAGTACTTACAATGGGTTTTTACCATGGTTTCTACCAAAGGAGGTTGTTTTTAATTATTTGAAATGTAAAATGGACAAAATTATTCAAATAATACAGTTTTTATTGTTGAATTCAGTCAACCTATTAAAGAATTGATTTTAAATCCTTAAAATATGTTATTTCTTTTTGAGGATTCATAATGGACTTAAAAAATTAATAAAACATACATAAAAAATATTATATTAAAGGTAAAAAATATATTTGGAATTTAAACCCTTAATTGTATTTATTAAATCAGATAATGGTTATTATGATGTCATGGTACATAATTAGTTTTTATACAGAATTTAAATACTGCACTAAAAATCAATTGTCTCGAAAAATTATGAAAAATTTACCAATGAATAATTCTGACATTTTGATTCCAAAATTAATTTTAATCTTAACAATTTTTTTTTAAATATCATTATTCTGTATTTTAAAATTATAATAGTTATTTATTGAGAAATCTCATATTTTTTTCAATAATATTTTCTGAACCCATATAAAAATTACAGTTGAAAACATAAAAATTATATGATCATTAATATTTAGTGAATATTATTTTATAGTAAAATTTTATTATAATTTATTTATTTAAAAAACCTAATTCATATAAATATGCATCTTAATTGATACTCAAAACTAAAATAAAATTTCTTTGTGTGTTTTATTATATAAAATGACACAGTATTTATAAAGTAATGTTGAGATGTAAATATAATCATTACACTAATAAATATAAAATATTAATTTTCAAATTATTATGGTCTAGATAAATTTCCCCGTAATACATTAAAAACACCAGGTATGGTGGGTGGTTATGTTGTTTTTTTAGGGTGATTCGATGTGCATTGTTTAAGACATGATCTTAATGATCATGGACTTCTACCCTATGTACTTTCACATATTCTTTATTTGATGGATATCATATTGGGTTTTTTCAATGTAAAATCCCAATGATTCTATATCCCTTGGAAGTGTAAAAAACTGGGATTCATAGGGTATGATCCTACTAGTTGAGGCCATTAATTCATTTTTTATGTCAATTGGATTTATCAAATATCTATATTTATTCAAATAATAAAATTTTTGTTCAATAACTAAATTATCAATAGTGAAGATGCATAACTATATTTTAAATCTGATAGGATAAAATAAAACCAAAGCGGTGGATGTATTTTTATAACAACAATACATATTAATAAGTTTAATTAAAACATAAGGGGATCTTTATTTATAAGTGATCATTTAATTATATGAAATCTCGGTATTTTTTCATTACTAATGATTATGGTTTCCCATTTTATATTATTACTAGTCTACTATGATTTTATCACTTTTTGATATTATGTCAAGTATTTAAGCTTATTTTTATGATTCAAACCCTTATATGTAAACTTCATATTCATGTTTTAATACGTTAATCATGTCATACAATGATTATTCCAATTTTAGACATTATTGATCACCCATTTCTAATAAAAATCCATGGTTAACCCTTGAATTTTGGAATATAAAATGATTTTAACTTAATGTGATTTAGTTTTAGAAAATTTCATTATATCCCTATTTGATGATATTATGATATATATATATAATTTATAAAGAAACATGGCCTTTGAATATTTGTAGTTTGTGTTATGTATTATTATGTTTTAAATAATTAAATATTGTGTATAATATATATAGGTTTTGTGGTTAGTATTATAGAAATATATACCTATTTTTTGGAATTAAAATTAGAAAATATTATTGAACTCCATTGGGATAATAAAAACATCGTAAAACATCCTTAATAATCATAAAGTATATATTTGTTAGATTCAATGAAACCAAATCAAATTAGTATACTATTAGTGGTTATGGCTATGAAATAGTTATACCTAGGGGTAATAACCCCTAAAAAGGCACATTGGGTTTTAATTATATCATCACATGGTGCATGAAAATGTGGCCTTACTATACACCTGTTTGAAATTTCCAAGGTGATATGATTAACTATATTCATATGATATTTTCATAGGAATATGATGTTAATTGAAATGGATAAGAAATTTTACACTAGTAAATATACCATGAATAACACATATTCAAACTATTAATTTCATAGGTTAAGGAATAAATTTCATTCATGATTTATCCCTTCAATAATCAGTGTTAACCTTTTATGTTACTATATATTAATAGTTACCATCCTTAATATTTCATTTATTTTAGTAAATTTCTAGAAATAATATGATCTTAATTTACATCTAATGTTATGATAATCATGATTAAATCCCAATGAGATTCCAAACCTAATGGAAGAAAGTGTTTATAACTCCATTAAAATACATACCAAATTTAATAATTTGTTTTTACAAATGAACACAAATAAGGGAATACCCCTATTACCCCTATAAAATTGAATGATTCAATTTGTTCAACTATGTGATAAATTCCATGAAAATATATTGGACATAGGATGCCTTAATCCTTTATAAATTGATCAAATCCATTGAATTTATCCTTTCATCCAAACAATGCTCCAAGAAAGAGAAGTTCATGAGAAATTGTTATTACATGGAGAGATATGTTGATCAATACTGAAAATTAATAAAATATACCATACTCGAGGTTCAAATTAAAGAAATTGATTGGAAGGAAATATATAGAATTTTTTTGATAAGAATATTCTTCACACTCTACAATATAAAATTGGTTGTGAGTTCCTTGGACTCATGGAAAATGATGAAGAATCCATTCGAGCATATAAAAAAACATCAATATAATTTCATTGTATGATTATGAATATTTCATATTACCAGAATGTACAATTGAACTACTCTTCATTGGGATAATGAAAAAATCTAGGAAAATCAATTTAGATTTAGTTATTAATCAACTACGAGGAAATTTATGATTTATACTTAATTTATAATGGTATATTGGAAAATATAAATCCTTTTTGATGGCATGATGATATGATAATGATAATGAATTTTAATTGGTCAAGAGTGATGATGTTGTCTTTTGGTTGAAGGAGAGTCTAACATGCCACTAATAAAATGTATAGAAAGAAGCAGGCCATATATTGATTGAAGGGGAAAAGGAAATTATCTATGGGTTGGAATATGGGGAACCTTGATAGAGAATTTTTATGGGGGAAAACCCAACATTATGATTGAATGAATGAATTCCACAATCATACTTATTCCTATTATCTCATCATTCAACTGTAAGGAACACATACACTATGAGTACTAATGAACTGGTCAAAGTGTTTCGAAAAATAATCAATTTCAATAACATTAATGACCTATATAGTAGGGGTAGACATATTCTATCAGAAATTATGATTTGGATTATGAAAAAAATGATGAAAAGAATAATAGTTGTTAAATCATTCATATAGAAGGTGCTATTTGATAAAGGTTCTATACATTCATTAATATCACACATATTTAGATGAACTAAATAGTATCCACCTCTAAACACTGACATCGAAATATTGTTGAAAATGGAAAATGGGAAAATTATTACATCCCAGCTATATATCTTCAATCATTACAATATGTGTGGGAGGGATTTCCATAGAAACCTTGTAATTTTTTTTATTATAATTTTATACCATACTAGGTATGGATTGGAAATCATTGAATATATCCATCATTAATATTTGGTAAAAGGAAAGTATCCTCCCTATCCTGAATTAGCATTTCATTCAATGTAACTATAATGCGGGAGATTTATCTCTTTTGGAATCATAATCTCAAGAAAAAAATTCATTTAATTCTAAGAAAGAGTATCTATCTCAATTGATAAAGACTAAGGATGGTTTTATCCATTATTAAGAAGTATATTATATCACAATTAGTTCATGTGTTCCCTAAGAAATATACTCACCTTCCTTTTATTTGAGAGTTTGAGTTCTCAATTACTCATTTACCTCAAAATTATCAAAAAACCAGGAATATAGAGAGAATAATCACAGTTTAACATGATTTACTAATGAATAAATAGAAACATAATTCTGATAAAGGGTTTATACAACCATGTACATCACCATGGGTTATCATGGTGTATTTCTTTATGAAGAAGGATAGGTCGATGCACATATTTATTAACAATAATGAGCTCAAAAATATAATTATAAATAAAAAGCATCCTACATCATAGATTTATGGCTTTTTCAAATAGCTACATGGAAATAAATACATCATAATGGTGGATATTTAGTTGGTATGTTATCAATTAATGGATAAAAAAGGGGATATCCTCAAGGATTTTTTTCATACATTTCACATGAAAAATGAGTTCATAGTGATTCTATTGAGACTCAATAATTCCCCAAATATATTCATTGAAATAGAAATATAGTCCTCAATAATTCATGTAGAAATTTAACCCTACAACAAATTCAGATATGTTCAATGTCAAAATGAAGGTTATAAGATTATTAAGGTATGTATACATCATCCACCACACCATAATTGGAGTCCCTAACATGATAGTAAAATGACAAAAACATCGTCACTATTTTATCAAATCCCAAACTAACATCATATATTGAAAACTAAAAATTATTATCTTAATGAAGGAACACTTCTAATACCCGTTTGTCATAACTAGAACACAAGGGGACCACGTGGACAACGATAAGCAACATGTGACTACCCCATTACATAATAAAATATGTCTTGAGATGACTACATGTTCTGTATAGTAACATCAAAATCATGGGAGGACATAGCCTAAGGTAACTATGTAGATCAAAAAATATCTATTTACATTAAAATGTAAAATAATAATAAATATGACACATAAATGATTTAATAGATCGATCCCAAAAGTAGTGGACTTCCTAATAACTAAAATCATTAAAAGAAAAAAAATATGTTCCAAAAAGATACGGATAAAATTATATAAGCTACTCAATAGGTGGACTACATTCAAATTAATCCACCGCTAGACACATTAGTCTATCAAGATAAATATTCTTGTATACTCAGCGTACTCCTAGGAATCTTCCAAAAGTCTTCAAATTATCATAATTAACATCATGTGGTTGATGATACCATATATGTTTAGTGTAATAATACCCAAAAAGAACCCAAAAAAATACAAAATAAAAGGTATAAAATGAAAATAAATAGTCTCCTAAACACATATCCTATGAGTATAGAAACCCAAAAGAGAGGGAACATGAATATCCATCTCAAAAATCCCTCAGGTATATGGGAACAGATATCTCATCACCAAATGGTATGTGAATTGAAATAGAATACCTACCAAATGGTATCCTTAGATAACCCAGATACACTTGTGTCATAATTCATGTCTCGTGGTATCAAATTTGTGGCCAACAATAGGAGTGTACATGAGGATCAATGTAATAATCATCCAGGAGAACACACTCCATGAGGGATACCATCCACAATGGTTCTCAACAAAGGTATCTAACTATTCATGAATATAACCTCTATCCCTAAAAAAAGTCATCTGTAAGATATCACACACTATGTATATTGTTGTCCCATAAGAGATTGTTTCCCCCTCTATGGTTTAAAAATCACAAATCATGTCTAATCATTTCAATCATGTTTATTTATAATAAATTCAGTTTACTTATCTTTAAATATTATTATCAATGTTTCATTTTATGTTAACACATTCGGTTGACATTCATGTAGTAAGACTATTGAAAAATATAATTGGCTATGTATGAGTCACTGACACCAAAATTCAAAATGAGTCCCCAGCTATGAAAATATCTAACAAATAGTTAGAATGTCTCACTGACAGAAGAAATGTATCATTGACAGTTAATTATGACTCACCAATAGACATCCCACAGATTGATTAAATATCTCATGTATAAAATAAATATCTCAGTAACACTAAAAACTGACGCACTGATAGAAAAATAAATCAAATAAAAAATGAGACAGTGATTGAAGGAATGACTTACCGACATAACAAAATGTTTCGACAATGCATTGAGTCACTAATGTATGAAGATGAAAACAAAATGAATTTCCAATATAAAGAGTCTCTTATACTAGAATAAGGACTAAATGATATAAGGAGTCATGAATATACTAACTCACCAATAGAGTAGTCATCTATAGACAGTTTAAATTTTCCTTTATTTATAATTATCTCTAATAATAATATTTTAGTGTTTTTATTCTAATTATTTAATAAATAGTTTTTTCAGACAACATTGATATCTATTCTAGTGGATAACACAAGGTTTGAGGTAACTCCACAATATTTTTGTTGGCTAACACTAGACACTTGAAATAAATTGAAGGGATGAAATACATGATGTTTAGATGTAGAGAACAAAAAAAAATTTACATGTAGAGACAGTAGAAGAAAAAGACCTATTGAAGAATAATTATCATTTCTACTAGCTATGAACAAAAGGATTTTTGTTGTGAATCAATGCTTCAATCATACATGCTGCAAAAAACACTAAAGAAGAGAATCCCATCATCCTAGAAAACTCAAACAAAATGCATTAAAACACTTTTTTCAATATATGTCTAAAAAAGAAGAAAATAGGTTCCCATCTAATGCATCGAAATATTCCAAATATCCATTTCATAGTGCTAAAATCCTGTTAACCTTTGTGTCAATATTTCCTGCCCTGTTGGGTTATTTTTTAATACTTTTTGAGTAGTGTGGGAATATGTCTTTTAACCACACATTTTCACCTATGCTAAACTGAAAGATATATGATTTCATACCACAGAAATCATTTTACACCTGTTATATTCCACATAGAACTTTGGAAGAGATCATGTGTGAGCTGGCTCTCTTATTTCCCACATCTAACTATGGTAGAGGTCAAGTTACTTGGACAGTCTGTATACTATGATGTAAACCCCGATCCAGGGTGTTGATCAATTATATATATATATATATATATATATATATTTGTGGCATGTGATCCCCATATGGAGATGATTATGTCTCTTCATGATATTGAACCCCTTGTTTCAATCCATTGCCTTTTAAAATTTATTTTACTCTATTTTAACTCATATTTTAGAAATCTATATTTCAATTTAAGAAATAGTCTTTGTTATTTTTTATAACTATTTTTACATAGAAAATTGGTATCAAAATATATTTTACTATTTAAAGTTAATATAACTGGGAAGTAATCAATCTCTTATGAAATTAATTTAATAGTTAATCTATTTTAATCTACTACTTTGATAAACTGTCATGTTTTTTCTTTAAATTGGGGAATTTTCAAATAATTTTTTAATATAAATTTTTATTGGATCTCAATTCACCCCCATATTGAGTTTCTTTCTTTGACCAACATTTGGAATCATACGATGTTTTTACACTACTATTTTCAAAAAAAATCAACTATGATTTTAGTTTCTTATTAATGATCTATAAATATTTGATAGGTCTACATTTTTCACTATTAAAATTATATTCATTATTATTTATTATGGAAAATATATAAGAATATTATGCTACCAAAATTCATCCCTTATTTAATAGTACAAATTATCCCATTGGAAATAATTATGAAAATGAATTTAGAAACCATGGGGTTTTATTTTTGTTTAATAATAGAAGGTCAATATGATATTCCAGACACTCCATGAACTACATGGAGTGATGCCACAAACAATTTTTATAATAATTGTAAATCAATGAATGAGTAGTTTTGTGCATTAGAGGATGATGAATTAAATATAATGTATGTATGTAAATCTCCTTATAAAATTTGGGTTAGCATATTTTTCAACATGAAGGAACCATAAATTTCAATGAAATGAGACATAATACCTAGGCTATTAAAAATGATATATTTATGATGAAGCCCATTGAACCCATATCTGATATGTATCTCTGGTTTTATTAGATATTCAATATAATGAGACCTCTTAGAAAGATGATGTATTCCAACTAATAAATTATGTGGCTACATAGATTTCTACCCGAAAGGTAGAGAGGAACCTCAGTGCTAATAAGATATTCCTATGATATCAATATGTATCTAGTTTTGGATCTAATAATATAACTAAGGATGTATGGGTAAGAGTAAAATTTTAACAAATAAGAATAATAGGATGAACCAAATACAAAGTCAATGGCTTTGAAAACAACTACATACAAACATAATGAAAAGGACAAGATAGAATCTCATTCTGGAAGTTAATGTGGTGAATATTCACTCTGTAGTAGTGATGAGAAAATAGATTAGTTATCCAAAATTGTTATGAAATTTTATAGAGGGAATAAATTATTCAGGGGTCCCAACTACAAAAAATAAATTTGATAATAAGGGAAGCTATAAAAATTATTGTAAAATTAATGATAAATTAAATGGAATAGTTTTTTATGAATGCAAGAGAAGAGAACATGTAAAAGATTATTTTCTTATGATAAAATATAAGATTAATTATGATGAGAAAAATAAAAGATACAAAAATGATATCAAGGACACCTAAAGTGATTTTGAGGATAGTTCATGAGAGTTAAGATCATCATATGATGAGAAAGGTTACAAAGAAAACATGTTTTTCAAGACAAACACATCTGAGGTAACCATGGAGTCTCCTATACATAATAATAATTATTATTATTATGAAAGTGATTATGAAAATATGAATAATGTGGAAATATCTTAATATTTCCCATTACACTAGGAAACTTTCAACAAATTAATATATAAATAATTTTTTAAAATAAATAACATTCCCTTACATTTACCAATAAATATTAGATAACTATATAAAAAGAAATGAATTCTTATTTTCTTAAAGAAAACAATGAGCCTAAATTGTCCAATGAGCAATTAAAAAAGGATTTAGAAACTTTTACCAATAGAAATGATATTTTGGTTCGAATGTACGATAAACATGTTTGACCAGAATACACCAGTGTTATTGGCTATCAACTTGGTAAGTGAAATTCTGTCAAAACAAATTGTTTATTTTAATATAGAAAATCCAGTTTCATTCCCATTTTTGGAAAATATTTCGCATGTTCATGTTATGAAAAATCTTCTAAAGTTTCATATTTATATTTCATAAATAATGTATACTAATGACATACATAACATACTTCTTATTGGAAACCCATGAAGCATTTATGAGTTCCTAAATATATTATTACTAACATTAATGGCCCCAAACTAATCTAGGTACCATATTTGTATCTTGTCTAATCTATTTTTGTAAACATGCTTTTTGAAGAGATCCTATAGAATTATATGGTACATAGATGGTGTATTTTCAATACAGATGCCCTGATATCATTCGTGATTCATGAATCTAATAAATATTGATGGTGGACATGTCACCTTTGATGACAACTATAAAGGAAAAATAATTGTCCTTATCCATATTTTAACTCTAATTCAGTTTCAAATTCTAGAGTACTTTTGGTTGATGGATTAAAGTAAAATATTCTTAGTAACTCTCATCTATGTGATGATGTATTTAATGTTAAATTTGGAAATGATGCATTGAATTTATTTAATTCTAAATTTTTTAAGTATTTATTTCTTTTATAATTGAAAATGTTTATTTGGTAAACATAGATTCATTAGTTTCTCAAAATGATTCATTCTTATCTACCTTTCATAATAATTATTTAGATTAGAATAGAATATTAGGCCATTTTAATATTCATTCTCTTAAAAATAATAATAGAAAAGGTTTATTAAAGGATCTATGTAAACAAGACATTCCAAATAACAACGTCTGTTATCTTAGTCAAAAGGGTAAACGATATAAAATATCTTTCAAACAAAAGAAAGAATTATCTACTTATCAACCTCTTATATTGGTTCACATAGATTTTTTTGGACCATCTAGTGTTTTCAGTCTAAATGGTAAGAACTATTTCTATTTTCATGTAAATGTCTTTCTGATATATACATGGAAATTCAGTTTTTCTCATATATGTGATGCTTGTCCTCATTATAACGAGTACCCTAGAACAGTAGAGAACCTAAGTGGACATAGAACTAAATAACTAAGAAGTTACTATATTTGTTAGTATTGAAACAACGAGTTTGAATATTTTTCACACAAAATAGATATAGTAAAAACTTATCTTCTCCAAAAAAACCTAAATAGAATGATGTTGCAGAAAAAAATAAATTTAACCATTAAAGTGATAGCACGAAATATGTTTAATGAATATGAATTACCAGAATACTTTTGGAAATATGTTTTTAACACAACTTGATATATAATTTATAGAGTCTCGATCTGAAAAATTCATAAGAAACCCCTTATGAGTTATGGGAAAATATAAAACTAAAATTTAGTTATTTAAAATAATGTGTTTGCAAGTACTTTATTGTTAATAAAAAAGACAATCTTGAAAAAAAAATTATCCAAAACTGATGAAGTGATCTTTATTTTTTATTTAATCACCTCTATATCCTATAGAGTCTTTAATAAAATAAATACGTGTCTACATGTATCCTTACATGTCAAATTGGATGAAATAGACCCACATTAACCCAAAACCTATCTAGAAATTCAAGATGGTGATTTTCCTAATCTAGACATAAATGAAAAATCTATTGACACTACTTTTAAAAAAAATTCAAATCTTCTAGTTTTTTAAATTCAACACATTTTAGTAACAATTGCCCCAAAAATGATGAAGAAGTAGAAATAAGCATCCCTTTATTTCCTAGATCTATTTGAAATTTTTATGTGCAGTAATTTATATATTATAGTTGGAGACATATATAAAAGAATGCATTCAAGATCTAATCTTAGAAATTAGGTTGACCATCTTGCTTTCTTTTCACCGTATCAACCAAAGAACATCAATGATTCTATCAAAGATGATCTTTCGGTAATTGAAATGAATGATGAATTGAATCAATTGAAGTGAAATAATTTTTAGAAATTGTAGATAGACCCAAATACATCATGATTGTAATAACTATATGTTTATTTAGAAATAAAGTAGATGAATCTGGTAATATTTTAAGAAATAAATCATGATTGGTTTCACAAGGATATAGTCAAAAAAAGGGATTGACTGTGAAGAATCTTTTTCACCAGTTTCTAGACCTATGGTCATTAGAATCTTTATTGCATATGAAACCCATTAAAATTTTATGCTATATCAAATGGATATTAAGAGTGAATTCTTAAATGGGTATATAGTTGAAGATGTTTTTATTGACCAAGCCCTTATTTTTACAAACCCTCATAATCCACATCATGTTTTTCAATTAAAAAAATTCTTTATATGGTTTAAATCATGCTCCATGAGCTTAATATTATATACTAAGTAGATTTCTTATTTTCAAAAATTTTACAAATGTTATTCCTAATCCAACTCTCTTTATAAAACTAATTAAAAAAGATGTTTTAATATATGAAATTTAAGTAGAGATATTAATTTTGGATCTTCATAAAATTATTTAGGTTTTAATTTTTTGAAACTTTTGCAAAGTGAATGTTAAATGTGTTTAATTGGAGAACTCAAATTGTTTCAGGGATTCCAAGTCATTCAAAAAAATGAATGTATTATTTTAAATAAAATTAAATATTCTAAATATGTTTAAAAAAGGTTTGGATTGATGGTACAAAAATTAGTGACACTAAAATAACTACCATTTGTACATTGGATATTGATAAAAATGGAAGATATATTGATAAAAAACATACAGAGGAAAGATTTAGAGGCTACTCTACTTAACAGCTAGCCGACCCAATATAATGTTTTGTGTTTTTATGATTTCTGATTCTCAATCTAATTTTAAAGAGACTCATTTTACTAATGTTAAAATTATTTTCAAATACCTAAAGTGTACTAAAATCAATGGATTGTTCTATCTTAGAGGATATGATTTTTAATTAGTGAGTTATTTTGATGCTGATTTTGGTGGTTGTAATATATATAGAAAGAGATGATCTGGAACATATAAGTTATGGGGAAAGACTCTAGTTTCATGGTGTTGTAAAAAGAACTATTTTTGTTGAATTATATACTACTTAGGATGAATACATAGCTACTATTAGATATTGTGATTAGATTTTGTGGCTGAAACACACTTTACTAGAATATGGATATCAATTCATATGTGTCCCTATAAACTGTGATAATAAAAGTTTTATTAACATCTCTAAGAATCATTTTTTCATTCTAGAATAGATAATATTATTGTAAGAAATTACTAGTTGAGATAAAAGTATCAAAAATTCCATATAACAATAGTGTTTATTGGTACTGAACATTAGCTTTCTGACATATTCATAAAGCCATTGAACTTGGAATAATTGGGTTACATCAAACATAAATTTGTGATGAATAATTTATAAAAATTGTATGTTGACAACTCTCTAAAAAAATGAGTGTAGTTTTGACTATGTTTGGATAAACAGACAAGTCATGTTGAAACATTGTCATGCCAACACCGATCGTTTCATGTCTATATTATCTTGCTAACACCGAAAGAACTCACTAATTTATACATTTTATGTTTTAAGAAAAATGACACTATTTTCTGAATTTCTTTGAACCTAGTTCACTAATTTTAGAATTAAATGCCCTAAATAATATAAATTCTTATTGATACACTCTACTACTAACCATATGACATTAACAATTACAGACTTACCATTTCTGTTTCCCCTTGACCATCCACCTTCCAACCTTCAACTGGACCATCAGAAATGGAATGAATGAAGTTCATAATCAAAGGTGTAACGCCCCGACCCCAGTTACCCAGAGTCGGTGCATTACTTCGTTACATTGGCATGATCACAAGAAATATCAAATCTCGAAAAACCGATTGGTTTAGTATCCTTGGAAACACTAGATATATTCATAAGTTTTATATTACATCATAAAATGAAAAACTACTACAACAACATAATGTTTCCACAGTCCACACTATAACCCCCTCATAATATCCCTACAGGTCATTCATAACTTACATCTTCACATCCTGGGAAAAATAAAACATAGAAAAGGGGTGAGCTCAAATGCCCATGAAGGATAACAATATAGCGGAACATTGAAAAATAAGCATAAACATTTAAGGCAATGAATTACTAAAACAAAAGCCTTTTAAACTTTAAATTCAACATAGTATGGCAAAAATAAAATGAAATAATGCCATTTACTTGTTCACATGGTTATTCTACTAATCGAATAATCACATGCAATACCAATAACCACTTTCATAATGTTGGAATGCATAATGCTAGACTATCATAACCACATAGTCAAGGCCTCGTGCCAAGGCTACAAATAAGATTTTGCCAAGGCCTTGTGCCAAGACACTAGTTTGTCTCATGAGACCTACCGATGCATTGAGGAGCTATAGCGGGCTCCAGCCATCACTTACTAAGTCCAATGCATTCCCATATGAAAAGGTTAAAAATAACATAAACATTCGTATTAAAATTAGCATACGAAATGTCAATACTTTAACCATAAACTATGAATGGTATAAAAATAGAACACCCACAGTCAAACATATCACAAAACCTTCAATACAATATAGAAGTTTTGTATCATAATAAATCAACTTCAAATAATCTTAAAATCCATCAAAGGATGTTGACATAGATGAAATCAAAATTCTTTTTAAAGAATTACCTCCTTTTATTTTGAAATCATTTAAGATCCATATAAAATAAAACATTTTCTTTGAAAATATTCTTATAAGCTTGTAAGGGAATCTTTGAAGATTTTATAAAGGCGGAAAATAGCCGCACCCGCCGTATAAGTTAAAAAAACATTCTTACCTTAATTCTGTCGAAAAGGTTAAAAAGGACCTTGTTTTGAAAACGACGGAAAGATTCCTTTATAAACCTCTTATAAAAAGTCAAACTAGGGTATAAATGACTTTAACCCATATTCTTGTAAATAATAAAAATGTTTTGAAATACATTTTTAAGAAACATGGATGTAGATGATAAAGAGATCCCAGTAGATTATTACGTATAAACAACCTCGAATAATGAAGTGGTTGTAAAGTAAACCCTTACCAATTTGGTAACTTATGAAACATACAACCCATGAAAGAGGTATCATAAAATCAATATGTAAATACACATAAATTAGAGTGTATTACACAAAGAATATAATTATGGGCAATACATACACCACACAAAAGGTAATGGTGGCAATATGGCATGAATCTCACGGGAATAAAGAGTGAGATGAAAACCCCTTACCACGTTAATCAACTGAGTTGTATGGCCAAAAGTTAATAACCACCAAATTATATACAGAATAAAATGAATATAAAGATAATCATCATAATATATATCAAATTCCAGTACACAATACACCACTTTCAATAATTTAGTGGCGAATAATGGAAATCTCACGGAATTGAATGTGAGATAAGAAAATCCCTTACCATGTACTTTTCCTTGGTTGGGGTAGGTTAACCTCCTGTATAATGGTTAAATAATTTTTATTAAATTATACAAGAATCATATACAGTAATATGATATCATATATGATCTTTTAATATTGATTTGATAATAATATCTTAGTATTATCATTGTTTCGGGCGTTAACTTACTTGTTTTCTTTTATATTTTTTGTTTCGTAAGACATGTTTGTAAAGGATAGGTTGTATATTATTCATATCCATAATGATATCAAGTCCTTAACATCATTTTTAAATCATCAAATGATAATTATACTTGAATGGATACGATGGAGAATGAATCTCATCGCGTTCGTGGAGACAGTAATCCGTACGTACGCACGAGCGACAATATCATTCTTTTGATATTAAAATAATATATAAATGGATGGTATATCATATATAAAGAATCATTAACATGTTATATTTATTATTTACATGAGTTAAACATCATTATTATACCCATCCAAATAATAATATATTGAATAACAATTACACCACGACGTGGAGACGGTAAGCCGTACGTACGCACGTATAGTGACATGTTATTAAAAGGGTGGATAGAATACTGAATATGGTTGTACCATATTTATAATAACATCACAGTATATGTGAGTTACTGGAGTTATTATTTTAGAATGGTAAGAACAAAGGAAGAAGAAGTGGAAGAAGAAATGAACTTGGAGAAGGGTGGTGAAATCATTACCTCTTCTTCGGGTTCTTCCTTTTGATTTGATCAAAAGGGCTCCGTAGGCTGGCTTTCTGATCAAACTAAGGCCTCTAGGTTGTAGTGAGGAAAGTTGGGAGAGTATTTGGGCAGATTTTGGCCGAACCAAAAGGCTTTGAAGGTGTGAAGAAATGAGAAGGATGAGTGCCCTTTTATAAGAAGGGTGAGGGGCACCTTTGAAAAAAGCTAGAGATATTAGTTTATAATAAATTCATAATCGGTTTCCAATGGCTCCAAAGTTGACTATTCAAAGGTTAAGGTGGGGATGGGTCGAAAAAAACTCAACCAATAGAATTTAGACAGGTTTGTGTACTTATATTAACCTTATCTTTAAGTATTAATTCTAAGTTAATTAGTTTCACTTTTACAATGTCTCTTTGTATTTTTATATAATATGGTTAATAAACTTACTATATACATCCAAGAGACCCCCAAGTGGTCCATTAATGATTAACCTATCATGTTATAAGTCTCTTGGACGAACCTTAGATTTTTAGGAATTTAATATCAATTAATAATATAATATTTTTTTAAGAACTCTTTTATGTCAATTTTGACACTATTCAATAGTTGATTTTTGTGAAACTCATAACAGATTGATTACTTCGAAAAAAGTTAATTAAATCAATCCAAATATACCATATTATCCTAGAAAATTAGTTTAATTCATTAAAAGTTTAATATTATATTTATTTGGGTATTTATAATATCAATTATTTTAATTTATTACTATTATAGTAATTACTGCATCATCATTGTGTCATAAATAAAATAAATTATTTAATGTCTAAAAATTATAAATAAAATATAATTATGTAGTAAATATGTTTATCTTTCTAATGAATATTTATAATCTAAAATCCAACATATATAACCCTATGTAACAATTGTTTTTCTAAAAGATATATGCTTGTGTCATTTTTGTATTCATTTTAACTTAATTAAAATAAAGTGTCATTATCACTTACAAGTGAATCCATGGGGTCCCAAAATAGACCCAAAGATGCCCATGGTAGACCATGTAACAACCAATAGGGTTAAGACACGTTTTAGGGTAATTTAGTATTATTATAATATTATTTTTTAACCCTTATTTACCGGATTTACCCTTAACCATGGTAAATAAAATATTTACCGCAGTAATTATTCAAAATGTCTAAAAATAAAAGTTACCTATTTACACAATTTGAAAATCCTGATTCCAAATATGGAATCCATTTTCCTAAATTCAAAACACAGAAGTGGCAGAAATTAATTTAAAATTAATTCCCGCTGTCAAAACAAAAAGCGTGTTTTTAAGAGATAATAACTATCAAAAGATTGACACTTGTTTATGTTCGGTTTAATTGTAAAATTATGTCCAAGGACCAAAATTATATTAAATGGTAAAAATATATTCTAAATATACTTTAAAACTACTAAAATTCATAATTTATCACTATAATTATTTTGATTAAAAAAGTTGTTTTTAATTAAAATTTAGTAATTTTCACTATTCATCAAAATATGAAATTTATCCGAAAAGTACCAAAATTTCACCTTAGTCTAAATTAGATATTCCGAATCCAAAAATGAAGTCCATTTTGAAATATAAAAGATATATAATTTTAAAAAGTAGGTATTATTATTCATAACGGCTAGTTTGATGGGTTGTTAAAACTCGAAGTTGCGTACAACACACGCTACTGTTTTAGTCAAAGGAAAGCGTATCATGGAAGCTTGGGATGTTTTATTTTAAATTTTTTTGATGTCCCCATTTAGAAAACAAGTTTAAAATATTTTATTTAAAAAGGGTTCACTATTAAAAGTTGGTAAAACTGCAATACTGAAAATGAATTAGTTCTTACTTATGTCTAAGAAACTCATAATATGGATTCTAAAATTATAAGGATTATATAAAGTTTAAAATTTAGTTAATACTATTCATAACCTCTTTTGAACGGCTTGTTTGGTAAGTCATGGTGCGCTTGAACTCGGTGTTGCGTGTAGTGCAAGTTATTGAATTATTTTGAAGAAATAACACACTATGAAATCTTGGGGTGTTACATTCTCCCCTCCTTCAATAAATTTCATCCTCGCAATTTGAAATTGTTCTTCATCATAAGTTCCTCGGGTTCCCACGTTGCCTCTTCCATCTTATGGTTTCTCCACAAAACGTTTACCAGACGCGTCGTCCGGTTTCTCAGCACTTGTTCTCTTGTATCAAGAATCCTTACTGGCTCTTCACATTAAGACAGATCGGGTTCCAGTTCTAATTCCTCATAGGTGAGTACATGCGTTGGGTCAGGCATGTATTTTCTTAACAGAGATACGTGGAACACATCGTGAACTTTGGAGAGACTTGGCGGCATTGCCAATCGGTAAGCTATAGCCCCAATTCTTTCTAGAATTTCGAAAGGTCCGATGTACCTGGGACTCAATTTACCTTTCTTACCAAAACGTATGACTCCCTTCCATGGAGATACCTTCAGGAAAACATGATCACCGACTTGAAATTCCAAATCCATCCTTCGATTATCGGCATAGCTCTTCTGCCTACTTTGAGCTGCTTTGATGTGATTTTGGATTACTTTCACCTTTTCCACCGTTTCCTCCACCAGTTCTGGGCCTACAAGTTTTCTTTCTCCAACGTCATCCCAACAGGTTGGTGTATGACATCTCTTTTCGTATAACGCTTCATATGGTGCAATCGGAATACTCGAATGGAAGCTATTGTTATAGTAAAATTCTACCAGTGGTAAATATTGATCCCACATACCCTGAAAGTCAAGTGAGCAAGATCTCAACATGTCTTCTAAGGTCTAAATAGTCCGTTCTGATTGTCCATCTGTCTGAGGGTGGTAATCAGTACTCAAATGAAGTTCAGTATCCAGGGATTTCTGAAGACTATTCCAAAATCTTGATGTAAAACGGGGATCACGATCAGAAACAATTGATAAGGGTACTCCATGAAGTCTCACAACTTCATTAATATATAGTCTTGCTAGACGTTCTAGGGGTAGATCTTCTCTTATAGCAAGAAAATGTGCTGACTTGGTAAGACGATCAACAATAACCCATATTGCATCATTCCTTCTAAGAGTATTTGGTAGCCCCATGACAAAGTCCATCGTAATATTGTCCCATTTCCACTCCGGTATGGGAAGAGGTTGCATGACTCCTCTAGGCTGTTGCCTTCCAGCTTTCACTTGTTGACAAACCATACATCTTGACACAAAATCAGAAATCTCCCTCTTCATGTTGTCCCACCAAAAATGTTCCTTCAAATCTCTATACATTTTGGTGCTCCCAGGGTGTATAGAGAAATTGGAACTATGAGCATCATCCAGCAATTCCCTTTTTAGATCAGGTAAATCGGGAACACAAAGTTTCTTCCCGAATTTCAAAATTCCATCTTCATCTATGGTAGTATCATAACTTGATTATTATCCAATAGCATCATTTGCGGCATAGTCTGATGACTGGGACATAGGTTCGCGTAGTGTCCAAACTCCTTGCAAATGAAGCATTGTACATTTGAAACCATTTTCTTACCCTTGCAGTCACGTACTTTGTGCCCTATTCCTCCACACTAATAATAAACTCCCATTCCTTTTAGGAAAGTTCCAAGGTGTATCTTTCCACAGTTACCACATATGGGAAAATTCTTCTTTTCCCTCTTCCCTTTATCCATCTTTCTCTCTTCCATCCTTTTCTTCTCTTGCTTCTCTTCAAAGTCATAGGACTCAGTAAACTCTTTACTTATCTTATCAACACATGATATTATTTCTTCATATGATGATAATACATGGGAGACTATTTCTCTTATAAATTCTAGATTAAGACCATGAAAGATATGATCCTTCCTTCTCTTTGGATCATGTGCATTTCTGGAGTTCTCATTCCTTCTACTGGGTGCCATTTCTAAACAATGGCATACACTAGATCAGTTTATGAATCAAAATACATAATCCCATACTTATAAAACACTTAACATAAATCGAACTATTTATGGATATAATCTATAATCATAAAAATGTCTTCTTTTAGGATGTATATACTCATAAAACCTTCATAATGGTTTGTAAAGAAAATGAGAATTATCCTAAGCATATCCCCCGGGAGTGTCGTAACCAAGAGTGCAGCAAGGCCCGTTGTCGTGCACCAGTTCCCGTTCGAGTCTAGCTCAAAGCGGTGTTTTCGGGTTTTACCCCTAGGTACATCTGTGCCAAAGCCTCCTCTACCTGCTCGTATCCAGACAGGGATGTATTGCTCGGAAAACTCACAAAATCTCTACAATACCAAAATTCTAGGAAGTTCTTCTATACTAATCCTCAATGTTCATCTTAGGTCTACGTGCTCTAATCAGAGTTTATATAAATCTAGTTTCCATGGTTTGTACTAAACTTCCTCTTATACCAACTGTAACGCCCTGACCCCAGTTACCTAGAGTCGGTGCATTACTTCGTAACATTGGCATGATCACAAGAAAGATCAAATCTCGAAAGACCGATTGGTTTAGTAGCCTTGGAAACACTAGATATATACATAAGTTTTACATTACATCGTAAAATGAAAAACTACTACAACAACATAATGTTTCCACAGTCCACACTATAATCCCCTCATAATATCCCTGCAGGTCATTCATAACTTACATCTTCACATCCTGGGAAAAATAAAACATAAAAAAGGGGTGAGCTCAAATGCCCAGTAAGGATAACAATATAGCGGAACATTCAAAAATAAGCATAAACATTTAAGGCAATGAATTACTAAAACAAAAGCCTTTTAAACTTGAACTTCAACATAGTGTGGCAAAAGTAAAATGAAATAATTCCATTTACTTGTTCACATGGATATTCTACTAATCGAATAATCACATGCAATATCAATAACCACATTCATAATGTTTGAATGCATAATGCCAGACTATCATAACCACATAGTCAGGGCCTCGGGCCATGACTACAAATAAGATTTTGCCAAGGCCTTGTGCCAAGACACTAGTTTGTCTCATGAGACCTACCGATGCATCGAGGAGCTATAGCAGGCTCTGCCCGTCACTTACTAAGTCCAATGCATTCCCATATGAAATGGTTTAAACATAACATAAACATTCGTATTAAAACTAGCATACGAAATGTCAATACTTTCACCATAAACTATGAATGGTATAAAAATAGCACATCCACAGTCAAACGTATCACAAAAACTTCAATACAATATAGAAGTTTTGTATCATAATAAATCAACTTCAAATAATCTTAAAATCCATTAAAGGATGTTGACATAGATGAAATAGAAATTCTTTTTAAAGAAATATCTCCTTTTATTTTGAAATCATTTATGATCCATATAAAATAAAACATTTTCTTTGAAAATATTCTTATAAACTTGTAAGGTAAGCTTTGAAGATTTTATAAAGGCAGAAAATAGCCGCACCCGCCGTATAAGTTAAAAAACATTCTTACCTTAATTCTGTCGAAAAGGTTAAAAAGGACCTTGTTTTGAAAACGACGGAAAGATTCCTTTATAAACCTCTTATAAAAAGTCATAAAAGGGTATAAATGACTTTAACCCATATTATTGTAAATAATAAAAATGTTTTGAAATACATTTTTAAGAAACAGGGATGTGGATGATAAAGAGATCCCAGTAGATTATTACGTATAAACAACCTCGGATAATGAAGAGGTTGTAAAGTAAACCCTTACCAATTTGGTAACTTATGAAACATACAACCCATGAAAGAGGTATCATAAAATGAATATGTAAATACACATAAATTAGAGTGTATTACACAATGAATATAATTATGGGCAATACATACACCACACAAAAGGTAATGGTGGCAATATGGCATGAATCTCACGAGAATAAGGAGTGAGATGAAAACCCCTTACCACGTTAATCAACTGAGTCGTATGGCCAAAAGTTAATAACCACCAAATTATTTACAGAATAACATGAATATAAAGATAATCATGATAATATATATCAAATGCCAGTACACAATACACCACTTTCAATAATTTAGTGGCAAATAATGGAAATCTCACGGAATTGAATGTGAGATAAGAAAATCCCTTAACTTGTACTTTTCCTTGGTTGGGGTAGGTTAACCACTTGCATAATGGTGAAATAATTGTTATTAAATTATACAAGAATCATATACATTAATATGATATCATATATGATCTTTTAATATTGATTTGATAATAATATCTTAGTATTATCATAGTTTCAGGTGTTAACTTACTTGTTTTCTTTTATATGTTTTGTTACGTAAGACATGTTTTTAAAGGATAGATTGTATATTATTCATATCCAGAATGATATCAAGTCCTTAACATCATTTTTAAATCATCAAATGATAATTATACTTGAATGGATACGATGGAGAATGAATCTCATTGCGTTCGTGGAGACGGTAGTCCGTACGTACGCACGAGCGACAATATCATTCTTTTGATATTAAAATAATATATAAATGGATGGTATATCATATATAAAGAATCATTAACATGTTATATTTATTATTTACATGAGTTACACATCATTATTATACCCATCCAAATAATAATATATTGAATAACAATTACACCACGACGTGGAGACGGTAAGCCGTACGTACGCACGTATGGTGACATGTTATTCAAAGGGTGGATAGAATACTGAATATGGATGTACCATATTTATAATAACATCCCAGTATAGGTGAGACACTGGAGTTATTATTTTATAATGGTAAGAACAAAGGAAGAAGAAGTGGAAGAAGAAATGAACTTGGAGAAGGGTGGTGAAATCATTACCTCTTCTTCGGGTTCTTCCTTTTGATTTGATCAAAAGGGCTCCTTAGGTTGGCTTTCTGATCAAACTAAGGCCTCTAGGTTGTAGTGAGGAAAGTTGGGAGAGTATTTGGGCAGAGTTTGGCCGAACCAAAAGGCTTTGAAGGTGTGAAGAAATGATAAGGAGGAGTGCCCTTTTATAAGAGGGGTGAGGGGTACCTTTGGAAAAGCTAGAGATATTAGTTTATAATAAATTCATAATCGGTTTCCAATGGCTCCAAAGTTGACTATTCAAAGGTTAAGGTGGGTATGGGTCGAAAAAAACTCAACCAATAGAATTTAGAAAGGTTTGTGTACTTATAGTAACCTTATCATTAAGTATTAATTCTAAGTTAATTAGTTTCATTTTTACAATGTCTCTTTGTATTTTTATATAATATGGTTAATAAACTTACTATATACATCCAAGCTACCCCCAAGTGGTCAATTAATGATTAACCTATCATGATATAAGTCTCTTGGCCGAACCTTATATTTTTAGGAATTTAATATCAATTAATAATATAATATTTGTTTTAAAAAACTCTTTTATGTAAATTTTGACACTATTCAATAGTTGATTTTTGTGAAACTCATAACAGATTGATTACTTCGAACAAAGTTAATTAAATCAATCCAAATATATCATATTATCCTATAAAATTATTTTATTTCATTAAAAGTTTCATATTATATTTATTTGGGTATTTATAATATCAATTATTTTAATTTATTACTATTATAGTAATTACTGCATCATTATTGTGTCATAAATAAAATAAATTATTTAATGTCTAAAAATTATAAATAAAATATGATTATGTAGGAAATCGTTTTCTCTTTCTAATGAATATTTATAATCTAAAATCCAACATATATAACCCTATGTAACAATTGTTTTGCTAAAAGATATATGCTTGTGTCATTTTTGTATTCATTTTAACTTAATTAAAATAAAGTGTCATTATCACTTACAAGTGGATCCATGGGGTCCCAAAATAGACCCAAAGATGCCCATGGTCGACCATGTATCAACCAATAGGGTTAAGACACGTTTTAGGGTAATTTAGTATTATTATAATATTATTTTTTTAACCCTTATTTACCGGATTTACCCTTAACCATGGTAAATAAAATATTTACCGCAGTAATTATTCAAAATGTCTAAAAATAAAAGTTACCTATTTACACAATTTGAACATCCTGATTCAAAATATGGAATCCATTTACCTAAATTAAAAACACAGAAGTGGCAGAAATTAATTTAAAATTAATTCCCGCTGTCAAAACAAAAAACGTGTTTTTAAGAGATAATAACTATCAAAAGATTGACACTTGTTTATGTTCGGTTTAATTGTAAAATTATGTCCAATGACCAAAATTATATTAAATGGTAAAAATATATTCTAAATATACTTTAAAACTACTAAAATTCATAATTTATCACTATTAATTATTTTGATTAAAAAAGTTGTTTTTAATTAAAATTTTGTAATTTTCACTATTCATCAAAATATGAAAGTTATCCGAAAAGTACCAAAATTTCACCTTAGTCTAAATTAGATATTCCGAATCCAAAAATGAAGTCCATTTTGAAATATAAAATATATATAATTTAAAAAAGTAGGTATTACTATTCATAACGGCTAGTTTGATCGGTTGTTAAAACTCGAAGTTGCGTACAACACACGCTACTGTTTTATTCAAAGGAAAGCGTACCGTGGAAGCTTGGGATGTTTTATTTTAAATTTTTTTGATGTCCCCATTTAGTCAACAAGTTTAAAATATTTTATTTAAAAAGGGTTCACTATTAAAATTTGGTAAAACTGCAATACTGAAAATGAATTTGTTCTTACATTATGTCTAAGAAAATCATAATATGGATTTTAAAATTATAAGGATTATATAAAGTTTAAAATTTAGTTAATACTATTCATAACCTCTTTTGAACGGCTTTTTTGGTAAGTCATGGTGCGCTTGAACTCGGTGTTGCATGTAGTGCAAGTTATTGAATTATTTTGAAGAAATAACACACTAGGAAATCTTGGGGTGTTACAAAAGGTATATCTAGATACATGTCACAATACACTATGAAGCAAAAAAAGATATTCGAGAAAATATCATCCTGTTAATCTGTAATGCCCTAACCCCAAAATCCAGGAACTGGTGCATTATTTTAATTCATTGGCATCATTATATGGAATCATGTACCGAAGGACTAATTAGTTTTGCAGTCTAGGAAACAGGATACAGACATCATTTCAATACTAAAACTTGAAAAGAAAAGCAGCACTAATTTATTCCATTAGAAACATCCAAGATTCCATGATTATTTATAGAAATCACTCTTAACTATCTTCTTCATATCTGGGGAAAATTAAACCTAAGGAAGGGGTGAGCAAAATGCTCAGTATGAGTAATAAATACAATGGAAGATAACATCAACATTATGCATGGTGAATAATTGAAAACACGTGACTTTACAAATAATAAAAATGAACACTTTATGGCAGGAATATGATCTGAGTAAATAATTCCATAATAAAACATAGTCATGGGTGTTCTACTAGTCGAATAACCACATGAAAAATCAATATCTAATCTCATTATTCTAGAATGCATAATTCTGGACATCATAACCACATAGTGAAGGCCTCATTCCAAGACTACAAATAACATTTTTTCAAGGCCTTATGCCAAGACAATAGTTTGTCTCATGAGACCTACCGATGCATCAAAGAGCTATAGCAGGCTACATATATCAATTAATAAGACCAGTTCCTTACTCGTATGAAATGTTTGAAACATAACATACACATTCGTATTAAAACTAGCACAAAAAATGTCAATACTCTATCCAAAAACCATGAATGGTATAAAAAATTCATATCCATAGTCAATCATAACACATTCAATACAATATGGAAGATTGTATTGCAATAGATTAACCTCAATTGAGAATAATGAAGGATATTTATATAGATGAAAATAATCATAAAAACTATTTGAGAGAAATATCACCCTTTTTCTTAAAAAATTTTAAAAGTCACACTATTTTTCAAGAATCTGTTTAAAAATAGATGTTTGAATCAAAGTTTCCCAAACCACATTGAAAATTTTAAAAGGAATTTTAATTTTAAAACATTAATTTCCAAATAAATAAATCTTTTAACCCATTTTTAAAACATGGTCATTAATGAGAAATATTTAGAAAAATAAATTTCTAAAACATTTAAAATGATATTAATGTTAGAGTTCGTAACCAAATGAGAGATGCTTGAATAAAAATAATGGAGGCAATGAAAACATTATAATATCTTTAGAATAAATTAATTCATTATATACTATGTCAAGGACAGTCTATACACCATATAAAAGTGAATTGGTGCATAATCAACAAAAAAGTCTCAAAGGAATGTAAATTGAGATGAAATCCCTTATAAAGAGAGTATCTTGAGGTAATGGATAAGTTAGTGACATTATTAACACTCCATGATTCAATGATACACATCTCATTGAATAATGCAATAGCTTTCATTGTACCCAACTTCAAGATTCTAACACACCACGACCAATCAATGTAGCAGTTATGAATAGTAATACCCACTTGTTAAAATTTTAAAAATTTTATCATTCATAATAGACTTCGTTTTTGGATTCGGAATATCGAAATTATCTTAGGGTGAATTTTTGGTATTTTTATGAAAACATTCAATTTTTGATGAATAGTAAAAAACAATGAGTTATATTTTAAAACGTAATTTTGATTTAAATAATTTTTTATTTTATTTAAATTTATTTTCAGTCAAAATAGATACATAATTCCTACATAATTTCAATGTAATTCATTGGAGTCGGTTTATAATAATATTAAATATATAAAACTTTTATTGAACTTTTCACCGTCTTTTACCCAACTCCTAAGAGAATTTCAAAATTCACATAAAAAATAATTTTACCGCTTTTGTGAGTGGAATTTTAAAAATCTGAGAGACACATTTGATATCAGTATGTAAAATGTGGCTCAATAAGATGAAAATAATTTTTAGTGAATAGTAACTTTTTACTATTATTTAGCATAGTTAAAAGTAAATAGGGTAATTAAGGGTAAAAATGATATTATTATTACACTAACACATTTCCTAATTATATTGGATAAGTATAATTCGACCAAAAAACCCATAGGAATAAAATATGAACCACTTTGGTTCACATGGACTTGATTAGGACAATAATTATTATTTAACTCAAAGAAGAGTTAAAACAGTTATAATAAATGTTTAATAACTAAAACATTTTTAATATAGGGTTATACATATGATAAATTGAACTATAAACATTCATTAGAAATCTGAAAATATTTCCAGCATAATCGTGTTTTATTTATATTTTTTAGACATTAAATAATTTAAATTATTTATGAGACAATGATAATGAAATAATTACCTAATTAATGAAATATTAAAAGAATTGACATTATAAATATACAAATAAATGTAATTTTAGACTTTTTAGGAATTCAAATAATTTTATAGGTTAATATGAAAAATTATGGTTGGTTATATTAATTTTATTCAAATTAATGATGCCATTATAAATTCAGCAAAAACATAATACCAAATGGTGTCAAAAGTTAAATAAAAGAGTTTTTAAAACAAAAATTATAATATTAATTGATATTCTATTCCTAAAAATATAAGGATATAAAAAAGGTCCTATATAATTAAATTTGAATCATTAATGAACAACTTGGGGTTCTCTTGAGATTATATTGTATGTTTTTAACCATATAATATAAAAATACAAAGAGACATGGTAAATGTCAAACAATTTAACTAAGAGATAAATCTAAAAGATAAAGATAATATAGTGAACCAAACCTACCTAAACCCTATTTTTTGTGTGCTTTTTGACCAATCCTCAACTTATATTTTAAATAATCCACTTTGGAGATATTATAATCCGAAAATTATTTTATTATAAAACAATATTTCTAGCTTTTCCTAAGGTGCCCCTCACCCCTCTTATAAAAGGGCACTCACCCTTCTCTCTAATTCACACCTTCAAAGCCATTTGGATGAGCCATCCTCTTCCCCAATACCCTCTGAACTATCTAACCTTCATCCTAAAGGCCTTCCTTTAGTCATAAATCCAACCTATGGATCCTTTTTAACCAAATGAAAAGAAAGAATTTGAAGAAGAGGTAAATATTTCATCACCTCTTTCAAGTTCCTTTCTTCTTCCACATCCTTTTTCATTGTTGTTTCCATTATAAAATAATAACTCCCATATCATCTATATACTGTGATGTTATTATGAATATGGTACAACCAAGATTCATTATTCTATCCATCCATGGTATGACATGTCACCATACGTGCATATGTATAGCTTACCATCACCAAATCGTGGTGTAGTTGTATTCAATACATTATTATTTGGATGGGTATAATAAGATTTTGAAATTGATGTAAATAAAAAAAATAACTTGATAATGATTTTGTATATATGATATACCATCCAATTATATATTATTTTATTATCAAAATAATGATATTGTCACTCATGTGTACGTACGAATTACCGTCTCCACGAACGTGATGAGATTCATTGCCCATTGTATCTATTCAAAACTAATTGTCAATAGATGATTATAAATAATGTTTAAAGACTTGATAACATTCTGGATATGAATAAGATACATCACATCAACAACAAATATGACTCCCATAATAATGAATATAAAAGAAAAACGAATCTGTTAACACCCGAAACAACGATAATACTAAGATATTATTACTAAAGAAATGTTAAAAGATCATATATGATATCATATTAATATTTATGATTCATGTATAATTCAATATAAATTATTTCACCATTATATAGGACTTTAACATACCCTAGACCAAGTAAATGTACAAGGTAAGGGTTTATTTCACAATCTCTTCATTATCCAAGATTATTTATACATAATTATCTACTGGGACCTCTTTATCATCCACATCCATGTTTCTTAAAAATGTATTTAAAAACAATCTTAGTATTTTATAGACTATAGGTTAATGTCATTTATTTATTTCTTTGACTTTTATAATATGATTATAAAATAATTTTTCCGTTGTTTTTCAAACAAGGTCCTTTTTTACCTTTTGACAAAATTTTGGTAAGAATGTCTTTTTTTAACTTATAAGGCGGGTGCGGCTATTTTCAGCTATTATAAAATTGTTGAAGCTTCCCTTACAGGATTATAATAATATTTTCAATGTAAATGTTTTCTTTTATAATTTTTTGACTTTTAAATGATTTCAATAACGAGATATTTCCCTAAAATAGTTTTTATTTCACTTATGTCAACATCATTGGATGGATTTTAAGCTTAATTAATGTTTATTTATTATTATAAAAAACTTACATATTGTATTGAAGGTTTTGGGATATGTTTTTCTTTAGATGTGTTATTTCTATACCATTCATGGTTTATGTTGAAATTGTTGACATTTCGTATTCTAGTTTTAATACGAATGATTATGTTATGTTTAATCCTATTCATATGAGGAATGCATTTGACTTAGTAAGTTACGGGTGGAGCCCGCTATAGCTCCTCAATACATTGGTAGGTCTCATGAGACAAAATAGTGTATTGGAACAACGCCTTGACAAAATATTCTTGGTAGTCTTAGTAGAAGTCCTTCAATATGTGGTTATGATAGTCTGGAATTATGTATTACATCATTATGAAAGTGGTAATTGATATTGCATGTGATTTTTCGACAAGTAAAATTTCTACGTGAATAAGTAAATGTAATTATTTTATTATGTTTTTCCCATATTATGTTGAAGTTCATTTTTAAAAGGCTTTTGTTTTAGTTATACATTTCCTTAAAAGGTTATGGTTATTTATGAATGTTTCCACTATACTGTTATCCTTACTGAGAATCTGAGCTCACCCCATTATATGTTTTATTTTTCCTAGGATGTGAAGAAGTATTTTATGACTGGCCTGCAGGGATAGTCTGAGGGGATATGAGTGTGGAATAAGGAGAATATGTTGGTTTAATTTTTTTACTTTATCATGTAATGTTAGACTTATGAATGTATCTAGTGTTTCCAAGGCTACTAAACTAATCGGTCTTTCGAGACTTGATATTTTGTGATCATGCCAATGTTTTGTAATAACGAACTGACTCTGGGTAACTAGGGTCAGGGTGTTAAAGTTGGTATAAGAGTATGTTTAGTACAAACCTTGAAACCTAGATTTAGAGAAACTCTGATTAGAGAGCATTACCATAAGATAGACATTGATGATTAGTATAGAAGAACTTCATAGAATTTTGGTAATGTAGTGATTTTGTGTGTTTTCCAAGCAATACATCCATGTCTGGATAAGAGAAGGAAGAGGCGGCTCTGGGATAGATTTACCTAGGGGTATAACCCAAAAACACTGCTTTGTGCTAGACTCGAATGAGAACTAGTGCAGGACAAAGGGCATTGCTGCACTTTTGGTTATGACACTCCCGAGAGATATGCATAGGATAATTCTCATTTTTATTTAAAATAATTATGAAGAGTTTATTTGTATATACATTCACAAAGAAATTTTTATTATTATTATAGATTATATCCATAAACAATTCAATTTATGTTACGTTTTTTTCATGTTTGGAATTATGTATTTCAAGTCATAAACTAATCTAGTTTATACCATTGTTTAGAAATAGTGCCTAGTAGAAGGAATGGAAATTGTATCAACACACGTAATCCATGGAGGTGTTTCCCTTCTAATCAGGATAATTATAGTGGAGCTAGTGATACAATTGGTGCTGATCAGCTTATCACCATACTGGGACAACTCACTCATGTTATGAATAATAACCTTACCCATATAAAGCACCCTGATGAGCAGCGTGGAGGTTCAATGTAAGATCGCTTCATGAGACAACAACCACCAACATTAAATGGGGGTACAAATCCACTAGTTTTTGAGAAATGGATAAATTCCATAGAGAAAATATTCCCCACCTTGGGGAGTAGAAAAAGGGAATAAGTTATCATGGAAGTTTACCACCTCACTGGAGATGTTGATCAATTGTGGTCCTTGATTAAAAACATGAAAGAAGATGATGAAGTATCAAATATAGAATGGAGGGAGATTAAAGAAATTTTCATCAAAAATTAATTTTCTTCATGACCATCAAGCAGATATATAAAGACAATTTTTGAGTCTGAGGAAAAAGAAGGACGAGAATGTTGAAAAGTATGAGTCTAACTTTACAATGTTAGCAAGGCATGTTGCAGATTATATACATAACCCAAGAAGTAATTACGGTCATTTCATTGATGGGTTAAAACCATTTCTCTGTCGAGCATTAGTCTCACAATCCTTCTTGTCGTCCGAAGATATTGTCTCATGTGCTATCAAGTCAGAAAAATAATTCTCTAGGTCTTATGAATTTAAACCAAAGTAAGAGAAAAAGACATCTTATAGCATCCCACGTTTTTATCACATAAAACATTCATTACATTTTACAAAACCAAGGATCATTAATGTTTAGTGTCTTGGAAACCAAGAACATAAAACATGAAAACATAATACAATCTTCTTAAACACTTGAAAGGATTATCCTCATGTTCATCCTAGGTTCATTACTACATCTCATAAGCTGGGGACATACATCAAGAGAAAGGGTGAGTAGAAGGCCCAGTAAGGGAAACAGGAGGAAACATTTAACATGTGAACCTTGGATACATCAACAATGTCATGAAAAAGACTTTTAAGCATGAGAAAGAAATCATGAGATATATCACAATAAAAATAACATTTTTCATAACATGAAGATGTGGCTAAAACATTTAATATTGACAATAATTTCGTTCACCAAGGTCTATCCCCAAGGTTTCATTAAAAATTACCAAGGTTATTCACCAAGGTATCAGTCTAAAAGGTCATCTCTAGAGATTAAGACTTTACCCAATGCATTGGAGCGCTATCTGGGCACACCTTTGACATGCCTTTATTATCATGTGAGCCACACATATCATCATAAATCATTTCATAAACAACCCATATATAATAAGTGAAATGGGGTTCATTTCATAATCATAATGTTTTAAAATGGCTTTAAAGACATGATCTTTATGTCACTTTAAACCCACGAAATGGGAATACGGGGTTCATGTATGTAAATCCCAGAATATAAAATAGAATATTTTGAAATATATGTGAATACCCATGTAGAAATAAGAGTTTTGAGTATTCACTTAATAACATAAAATAATTTTGAGAAAAGATAGAGGCATTTTAAGATGAAAATTCTGCAGCATAACAGCTACGTTTCAGGGTTTTAGAAAACATTGAAAAGAGTGGGGACACGGGTCTAACATTCATAAATGAACCATAAAACAGCAGAGAGACAGAATATGAAGGATATGTGAACATTATAATGAAATTTTAAAGACTTAACATAAGAAATGAAGAACATGAAAGGAAGACAAAATTATGGTTTCTCTTATGAAAATTCGGCAGCCTAACTGCGTCACTTATACTTCAAAATAGTGGTATTTTCGAATAGTTTTTTAACAGAAATTTTTATAGGAACTCAAATCACTGCCATCATGAGTGTCCTTCTTTGACCATCATTTGAAATCATAGGATGTATTTATAGTGCTATTTTCATATATTTTCAACTGTGACATTAGTTGTGTATTAAAGATCTCTAAATAATTTATAGGTCTAAATTCTTCACTATTTAAATTATTGTCATTATAATTTATTTTGGGAAATAAATTAGAAAATTATACTTCCAAAATTCCTCTATGTATTAATGGAAAAAAATATGCACAATGGAATATAATGATGAAAATGAATCTATAAACCATGGGGTTTGATATTTTATAAGTAATAGAAGGTCTGTATGAAATTCCAGACACACCATGAACTACATAGAGTGATTCCAAAAAACACTAATTATAATAATAATTGTTAATATATGAATGAATTGTTTTGTTCATTAGGGGATAAAGAATTTAATATAATTTATGCATGTAATTATCCTTATGAAATCTGGGTTACCGTAGTTTTTTCACATGAAAGAACTAAAAATTTCAATGAAATAAGACTTAATTCCTAGGCTATAAAATATGATAACATTAAGATGAAGACTATTGAACCAATATCTAAAATGTATCTTAGGTTCTATGAGATATTCAATACAATGAGCTCTCTTGGAAAACCAATGTCTTCCAGATAATAAATTATGTGGTTACTTAGATGTCTACCCGAAAGGTTGGGAGGAACCTTAGTGTCAATAAGAGATTCATATGATATCAATATGTTTCTAGTCATGGATCTAATAATATAGATAATGATGTATGAGTAAGATATAAGGTTTAATAAATAATAATAATAATAGGATGAACCAAATACAAATTCAATGGATTTGGAAACCTCTACATACAAACATAATTAAAAGGACACCATACAAACTCATTGTGGAAGATAAAGTGAAGAAGATTCACTCTCTAACAGTTATGAGAAAATGGCTTAGTTATCCAAAAGTGTAAAGAAGTTTTATAGAAGGAATATGTTCTCTATGTATCCCAGCTACAAAAATAAATTTTACAATAAGGGAAACTAAAAAAATAATTATAAAAGGAATAAAAAATCAAATGAAATAGTTTTTCATGAATGAATGATAATAAGATAGGTAAAGGAATATTTTATTATGATAAAATATAAGAATTAATATGAGGAAAAATATAAATATAAAAAAATGAAATTATGGACACCTGTAGTGATTTTGAGGATAGCTGATGTGAGTTAGAATCATCACATAATGACAAATGTGACAATGAAAACATTTTTTTTACGAAAAATTCATAAAAAGTAACCCTGGAGTCTTATATACATAACAATAATTATTATTATTATGAAAGTGATTATGAAAATATGAATAATGAAAAAAATTGTATTACTTAAAAATACTTTATGACAGTTTAAACGAAGTAAAATTAAAAAAATATTTAATGAAATACCATGCCCTTAACTCTACTATTAAATGTAAGATAACCATAGAAAAGAAAATTATTTCATATTTTCATAAAGAAAACAATGAGCCTAAATTGTCTAATGAGCTATTGAAAAAAGATTTAGAAAATTTTAAAAATGGAAATGATATCTTGGTTCGAATGTTTGGTATGGACGTTTGACCCAAATACACCAGTAGAATTGGCTATCAACATGGTAAATTTAATTTTTTCAAAATGAATTTCGTATTTAAATCTTGAAAATCTAGTTTTATTCCCATTTTTGGAAAATATTCTGCATGTTCATGATATGAAACATCTTCTAATGTTTCATGTTTTTATTTCCAAAATAATGCATATTTATCAAATACATTACATACTCCATATAAGAAACCCATGAATCATGTATAGGTTCCCAAATATTTTATTACTAATATTACTGGACCCAAACTAATCTAGGTACCAAATTTTTTCATGGATAGTCAATATTTGTAGGAGTGATTTTTGAAGAGATCCTATATAATTATATCGTACTTGGATAGTTTATTTTCATGACAGATGACATGATATCGTTAATGCTTCATGGATATGATAAATATTAATGGTGGACATGTCGCCTTTAATGACAATTGTAAAGGAAAAATCATTGTCCTTAGACAGATTGTAACTCTAATTCAGTTTTAATTTCAACAATACATTTTGTTGATGGAATAAAGTTAAATCATATTAGTAACACTCACCTATGCGATGATGGATTTAATATTAAATTTTAAAATGATTAATTTAATGTATTTAAATATGAAATTATTTAGTATTTTCTTCTTTTATAATTTAAAATTCTAAATTTGTAAACATAGATTCTTAGTCTCTCAAAATGTTTCATTCTTATTTGACATTCATATTATTTCTTTTCTTTCACATAGGATATTATCCCATTTTAATATTCATTCTCATAAAAAGCTTAATAGAAAATGTTTATTCAAGGATCTATGTAAACTTGAATTTTCAAATGAGAATGTTTTTTATCCTAGTCAAAAGGGTAAATGGAATAAAATATCTCTCAAACCATAGAATGAATTATCTACTTCTTAGCATACTATATTGTTTCATGTAGAATTTTTTTGACCATATAGAGTTTAAAATTTAGTTGTTTAGCACTATTTATATGTTATTGAAGATGACAATTCTAGATATACCTAGACATTCTATCTTTCTAATATAAGTTATGATTGTTCTCAATATAGAAAGTATTCTTGAACTTTAGAGATCCTAAGTGGACATAGAATTAAATACCTAAAAAGTGACAATGTGTGTGAGTTTGGAAATAGAGAGTTTGACTATTTTTCTCACAAAATAGATATAGTAAAAACATATCTTCTCTAAAGAAATATACAAAAGTGATGTTGTAGAAATAGAAAATTTTACCATTAATTAGAGAATGAAATATGCATAATGAATATGAATTACCAGTATACATTTGGGAAGATATTGTTAACGGAACATGTTAAATAATTAATAGGGTCCTGATCTGAACAATTCATAATAAAACCCCTTTTGAGTTGTGGAAAAACATAAATCCCAAAGATAGTTAAATAAAATACCTTGGATGCAAGGCCTTAATTCTTAATACAAAACACAATATTGAAAAAGTTTCATCCAAAACTGATGAAGGGCTCTTTATTTTTTATTAAATCTCTTATAAATTCTATAGAGTCTTTAATAAAAGAAATAACTGTATAGATGTATGCTTACTTTTAAAATTTGATTAAATAGCACCACATGAACCCAAAAACACTCTAGAAAATCGAGATGATGATTTTTCAAATTTGGAAATAAATTAAAAATCCTTTAACCCAATTTTTAAACAATTTATTTAATCTTCCAATTTTGTAAATTCTATACACTTTGTTTACAAATAATGCAAAATTATGAAGAAGAAAAAATAACCATCCCTTTTTTTCCAAGATCTATTAGTACTCTTAATAAACATCATTTATATATTATAGTTGGAGACCTTGATAAAATAACACATACCAAATCTTATCTTGGTATTCGGGTTGGACATCTTTCTTACATTTCGTCACATGAAACTAAGAAAATCATTGATTCTATGAATGATAAACTTTGGGTATTGGAAATAAAGGAAGAATTGGAATAAATTAAAATGAAATAATGATTGGAAAATTGTATATAGACCCAAATACATCTTGAAAATAAAAACTAAATGGGAATTTAGAAATAACATCTTTGAAGCTGGTAATATTTTATGAAATAAATCATGATTGGTTTCACAAGGTTATAGTCAAGACGAAGGGATTGAATATGAAAATACTTTATCACAGGTTTCTAGAATTTTTTCCATTATAATCTTTATTGCATATAAAAATCATTAAAATTTGATGCTATATCAAATTAATATTAAGAGTGAATTCCTAAATTGGTATATAGTGGATGATGTTTTTATTGTACAACCCCTTTTTTTACAAACCCTCACATTCCAAGTCATGTTTTTCAATTAAGAAATTATTTATATGGTTTAATGCATGATCAATGTTCTCAGTATTATATACTATGTAGTTTTCTTATTTCCAAAAGTTTTACAAAAGGTATTGCTAATCCTACTCACTTTATAAAACAAATTTCAAAAGATTTTTTAGTAGATCAAATTTAAGTAGATGATATTTTTTTTGGATCTTAAAAATATTTTATATATTATTCTTTTTCCAAAATTATGCAATGTGATTTTTAAATGTATTTAATGGGAGAACTCAAATGATTTTCTTGATTTCATATCATTAAAATTAATGAAAGTATCATTTTAAATAAAAGTAAATACTCTAGTTATATTTAAAATAGTATTGTCTTGGTGGTAAAAAAAATTAGTGTTACTTTAATGAGTACCACATGTAAGTTGGATCTTGATAAAAATGGAACAGATATTGATAAAATAACTTACAGAGGAAAAGTTTAGAGTTTACTCTGCTTAACTGCTTTCCGGCACAATATTATGTTTTGTATTTTTATGATTTATCATTTTCATTATAATCTTAAAGAGGCTCATTTTACTAATATTAAAATTATTTTCGAAAACCAAAATTATATTGCAATCATAATATGTTTCTACCATAGAGGATAACCTTTTGATTTATTGAGTTATTATAATGCTGATTTTGGTGGTTGTAATATATATAGGAGGAGAACATCAGGTAAATGTGACTTTGGGGGAAAGAATCTATTTTCATGGAGTTGTGAAAAGTACTATTTTGTTTAATTATATATTACATAGGATGAATACATAGCCATTGGTAGATGTTGTGATTATATTTTGTGGTAGAAAGACACTTTACTAGACTATGAATATCAATTCGTACATGTCCCTATAAACTGTGATAATACATGTTCTATTAACATCTTTAAGAATCATTGTTCTCATTCTAGAAAAGATAATATTGTTGTAAGAAATAACTATTTGAGAAAAAAATATCAAAAATGTGATATAACAATACTGTTTATTGGTACTAAACATTATCTTTCTTTCATATTCATAAAGCCATTGAACTCTAAAAGAAAGAGTTACATCAAACCGTATTTTGTGATGTATAATTTATAAAAATCATATGTTGATAACTCTATAAAAAATTTGTTTAGTTTTTATTCCATTAGGATAAATAGACTAGTCATGTCGAAACATTATCATGCCAACATTGATAGCTTCATGTCAATAATGTCATGCCAATACTTATAAAACTCACTGTTTTATCTTTTTTATGTTTTAACCAAAATAGCGCTATTTAATGTATTTCCTTGATCCTAGCTCACAAATTTAAGACTTATATGCCCTAAATAATATAATTTCATGTTGATACACTCTACTACTTACCCTCTCACATTAACCATTATACTCTTACCATTTCTATTTACCATTGACCTTTCACCTTCCAACCATCAACCAGACCATCATAAATATAATGAATAAAGTGCACAATCAACGGAGGATTTGAAGACATATCTCAAACTGCTATAAATAAAAAAATTAGAGTCCGGCATATCTCATCCTGTTAATCCAGCACTTACGAACAGTGTAGTAACACCATAGAAAGTAGTTTTCAAAAACGGTTTCTGAAGTGTAAGTCTCCACTTTTAAGGGTGTTCCAGACACAAGGATAAATATACTGGTTTTTAAATAATAAATGGGAATTCTATCCGAATCTCATTCTTGAGTTCTACACAAATAATGAATGTATTTTGAAACATAGTGAGGTTTATTTGATCAATCCATTAGTAAAACAAATGATAATTTAATTTTCTTCTAGGAATTGGTCCATATACCATAAAGATTCACAAGGAGGTGTGTCTGATGACTACTAATGAACATCTCCACCTAAAAGTGAAATAATTTTCTATGAGATAGCTCAATTAGATATAACTAAGAATGAATAGAAAATAATATCAATACAACTATGTTAGATGGTGAGAGAATATTGATGTTTATGTTCATTCACAACTAGTTTGGTACAAGGAAAAGGGATATCGCATCGATAATGTATCAAGATGTATACATTCTATATCTGATGAAGAAAGTAATCAATGTGAATACTTTCAGTTTCCTTATAGTGTATATTAGTGAATTCATTAAACCCTAATATAAGACTGATTGCCTATAATAAACAAGAATTATTTCTCCCATGTTAAAGGAGAAAGGATGTACGCGTTAGTTGAGATAAAGAGACTATATCTACATGCATTGGAATCACTTGGAATAATTTTTTTTCCAAAGAATGAAGATTTATTGAAAACCTTGGAAGAGGAAATGGGTTGGATATGTGGATAATATTATTGAAAATATTAATCATTTTGATCATCTATCTAGGCCAATAGTTTAATATGATCATGGTCTAGGTCCAGATAAAAAATCTGAATATTCTGATGATGAGGATAAAGAAGACTAAATTGAACCTACGTGAAAGGATGTATCTCCTATAGATGACAAGAGTGATCTAGAAATTGTTGAATTCTCAAGGGGAATGACTTATGGAACTCATAGTAATCATATCACCTTACTGTCCGATGAACAATCTCTTGGTGTTAATAGTGATGAAGTGATAGAGGTGTCTAAGAGTATTGAGATTTTGAGAATATCCAATGGTTCTGATGGAAGATCTTGGGGAGAAGAAGTAAAAGAAAAATAAGAAAAAGAGGATTGTTGTTGTATATCAAGAAGTGAGGTAGATGGAAATAAATAACATGATGATAGAAGTAATGAAGATGAACATTATGGATATGATGAATGTAGTGGGATGGGTTGTGATTCTTATCATCATAGAGATGACAAGGATGCTACATTAGATCTAGATGGTATTATGAATCAAGAACCCATTACACACCCTCCTGGTTAATTATAAGGTGATACATCAGAAGAGGTAGTGGTTAATGTTAAAACAGAAGTGCACGCTTAAATAATACCATTGAATTAGTTTGTTTATACAATAAAGAGATGTAATGCTGTGGGGAACATCGAATAATTGGAGATCCAGTTGAAGTTTATCTATAAGTAGAATAGATCAAGCTGAGGGGGGCATCAAAATAGAAGAGTGAGACATGACATTCTCATCCCATGAGATGACGATATTGTGTATGAATTAGAAAGGTTTCATAGATATGTAGCTATAGGTTTGTACTATGATTATTTAGATGATGATGTTTTTGTTCCCATTCTAAGAGAATCAGTGGGTCAGAACCCATCAAGTGGCTATGTCACTAAGGTATATTTTTGGATTTTGAATGAATAAATATGATCAGTTGTCAGGGAATATGTTCACACTAAAGATGTGTCCTTGAAAACTCAAATTGATGTGCTAAACACTTTATGGGATTTTATTAAAGAAATGAGATAGTGTATGCATGATTCTTATACTCCAATACATGCAGTTGGTGTGAGTGAGAATGATTCATCCAATGTATTAGATAATGTTATATCTAATATTATAATAAATTAATTGCATTGGATGAAAGTATTGTAGAGGAAATTATCCAGATTTTTAATGAGATGAGAAAACAAGTTTCTTCCATAAAATGGTTAACCTATGAGTATAAGGTAAGTTTATAGATAGTGTTTAATGCTCTTACAGAACACACCTCAACATTTGAGGTTCCTTCTACCTCTTATTGTGATACACAATCATTGGATTTTTAAATGGTCTAATCCATAGTTCTATAAGATCTTCAATTTTGGTCCTTCTTGTCTATAAATGCTTAAAAATTAGAAAAACATTGATCGTATGCATTATATGGTCATATTTCATAACCAAGAAGAATAAGATACTCCGGAATTACTCACAAAGAGGATTAAATCCTATTTTGGAAGCATTTACCCCAACAATTAGCAGAACAAACACTTTAAATACTTGGTAGAGAATATGATGTCACATCCAGTTGCTTGATATTTTAAGGATCAATTTCAAAATTTAAAGGACAACACACATCTTCATGACATGTCTATAGAGAAAAAGGATGATTTTGAAAAGGCAATGTAATATGGTAGGGAGATAATCATATAATTCATCAATATGTTGAATCCATATATTCATGATTAAAGTGAATCCATAGTTGTTCTAAATGATGCACCTATTAGACCACCTCTATCCTCTTCACCCTACCATGGTACCTCTTTACCACCTCAGCCTCAGTCCATGTCTATGACCTAGGCACTAAGCCATTTTAAACTAATTATCATATAGAATATCTATCCTCGTGTTTCACCCAAACAAACCCATTACACCTCTGTTCAGGAAGGCATATGTCCTCCACCCTTGAAAATTCACTCAGATCATCTAGTCTCTCAGCCTCAATCAACTGATATATAATTGATTCTTCTAGATAATGAATCAACAAACTATATTACAAGGATTATTTTGGATTACTTTTTTGTAGGACTTTTTAATTTTTTATTTGTTGTTTTGAACTGAACTATATTGTACCATCACTTTAAAATTCAATTATCTTTCATTTACCTTTTTTCTATTATGCTTATTTTCTTATTTCATTTTATTCATTCATATCATTACTTTTTTTATTATCCCAAAAGGGGGAGAAAAATCAAGAAATTTTTATTATTATTTTTTACTTCTTGTTATGATAATGGGGTAGAAAAAGAAGAAGGTGGAGAAATAGATGAATTATTTATTTTATATATGAACCTTGTATATTTTTTAATAAATTTTATGTTTTTATGAAAATAATTAATGGGACATAGTAAGTATCCTAATTTTTTTAGTCATCAAATAATTGATCATAATAATTCCATGATTTGTGATCATCATATAGAGGGTGATTATTGGACCCTAAGAGATTGTTGGCAATCCTATGGTATTAATAATCACAAATCGTGTTTAATCATGTCTAATCAAGATTATTTATAATATATCATGATTTTTAAAATATCATTATGATTATATATGTTCTATTATATGCTTAAATATTTCTATTGACATTCATATTATAAGATAGTTAAAACTGAAAATTGGCTTTGTGTGAGTCACTGACACCGTCAGAAAAAATCAATCAACGATAGCGAAAATGTCTCACAGAAAGTGAAAATGACTCATTGATAGAAGAAATGTCTCACAAATAGTTAAATCTTACTCACTTATAGATGAATCGTCAAATATTAAATTGTCTCATAGATAAAAAAATGCCTCACCAATAGTACAAACTGGATCACCGATTGATGACTCTCCAATTGTACAAATGAGACAATGACAGAAGGAATGAATCGTTGAAAAAAATGAGCCCCCAATGCATTGATTATATGATTCATGAAGAGACTGGTAGTATGACTTGCTAATATAATGGTCCATCGATACCAAATGAAGGACTCACCAATAGACGGAGTATCTAACATAGTGACACACTAACATAGGAATCACAGATAAAATGTTAAATTTTCTATTCTATAAAACTATCTATATCTTTCAAATTTTAGTGTTTTAGTGATTTGGATTTAAATTAAAATATTTGTAGACAAAATATAATGACTATGTAAGTGGAAAGTATGAGCTATTATGTACATGCACTTGATTCTTGGTGGGTAACACAAGAAACCCAAAATAAAAAGGAAGGCATGGCACACGTGGTGTACATAAGTAAAAGAAAAATAAATAAAGAAGATAAACAATGAGATACTAGACCATGTAGTAGTATACAAGAAGAACTCTCATTCCTACTTTCTATGGAAGAAAAGGAGGATTATTGTGCATCAAATCATCAAACATCCATACTTCATGGAAATAATAATGAATAGAATTCCATCTTCATAGAAAACTAGAACCCAAATATTAATCACACACTGATTTCATTATCTTCTCCCAAAAGTGGAGTCATGCTTGACATCTTCTGCATCTATAGAGTCCAAATATATATTTCACAACACATAGGTCCTTCTAAACACAATATCTCTATTTCATTCCATGTTATATTCCTTATTAATACTTTTCATGTAGTGTGTGAATATTTATTTTAAACACACAATTTCTCTTGTTCCGAACTCAAGTATACACGATATACTTCAAAAAATATCTTTTTACACCTTTTGTGTCCCATGTAGATCTTTGGTGGAAGTCTTGTGTGACCTTGCTATTTTAGTTCCCACGTAGAACTGTGGTAGAGGTAAAGTGACCTGGATAGTTTGTAAACTATTGGGTAAAATCGGATTATGTCGCAGTTTGAGACTGGTCATTATGTTTTAATCTGATTTGTTTTCAAATTTTTTTTAACAATATTTTAAATCATATTTTACACAACTATATTTCATTTTTATGGTTAGTATTTGATAGTATTTATATACTTTTTGGATTAGTAAATTTGTTTCAAATGTTATTTCACTCTTTCAAGTTAGTATAACTGAGAACTACTCAATCTCTTGGGAAATTAATTGAACAATAAAACTATCATAAATCTAATACATTTATTAGCGGGCCAATTATTTTAAATTGGGATATTTTCAAATAATGTTTTTAATAGAAATTATTATAGGGAGTTAATTCACCGCTTCATGACTATCCTACTACGACCAACAAATATCTCGTTTATCTACAATAACACTTGTCTGATAGAACATGCACCCAAAGTGACAACATGAATATTTTATTATCGATCCCCAAATATAATGATACAAATATTGGGGATTTCACCAATATCTCATGGGGGGTGCAAAACCCCTAAATGGACCCATAATATCTGGACAATCTAATAGCGGATCACACTTGGATTCATTGTGTGACAAAAAAACCTAATATTTACATCTAAAGAAACCAATTATTAGAAAATGAAAGACACGCATGACCACTGGGAAAAACTAAAAATACTACAAATAACTCAAAACCATGAAACAAAGATTGGGTATAACACCCAAGGCTAATGTTGGACACTTAAAACAAAATATGAAAATAACTGTCAAGTAGGGGATCATATGTATGATGATTCAATAATCCCTTCTAAAATACTACATAAAGTAGGGGTTAATATAAATGTAGTTACAATAAATGCTATCAATATAACAATGTAGATAAGGGTTCACAATACTATTCATTATTTTCAGGAGAATACCGTGAACCCCATCTAGGAAAAACAAAAAGATAGAGGTCTCACCCCATCCTCTTACAGGGATAAAATAACTCTATCACATGTCATGATGTAGAGTGGATCAAAATCCTTTTCTGATGATGTCATGACATAATGTACCATCATTATAATGGACCAATGGAACTCAAATCATACAAATTCAGATGATAATAAACGATGTCTATTGATAGGGTATGCTGGAATTGGATCTCTAACATAAAAACCATGTGCATCATTTTAATCTACACAGAAAACTATTAATGATAGGATACTCACGAGACTCTATCCTTAACCTGATTATGGTGATGCATGATAGGGGAAACTATGATGGGAGTAAATTTTGTGTGATTCAAAACCATACCATATCCATGTCACCACTATGTACTCAGGGTTTATACGTATCATACATAATGTATATCCCATATCTCACAACATTAGATATTATACAATCCCATGGTCTTGTCCTTGCTTACACATGGCATTGTTGGTTAGGTCTCTATACAAGGAATATACCATAAGAACACAGTTTTTCCTTGACCATGGGTTATATGATCATGCCTTTCAGTTATTTCCAACATATCTTAACTCATTTCCATGCCATTTGGACAAGTACTACCAAATGACCTAGCCCACTAACATGAAAAAAATGTCCATGTACATGGATACACATTTTGGGATCACTAAATTTAATATACCAATAGTTAATAGTGTGTAGTTCCAAAAATATATATCCCCCAAAATGGGAATAAAAAACGTTGTGTGCTCTTGTACTACACATTGTTTGATCATGATTTCTGAAAGGAAAATCCTTCCCAACCACATGAACATCCAGATTTCCACATTATTTCCAATGATCTGCCTCCAGAATAATCTATAATCAATAAAAGGGATCTAAAACTTTAATAGAATGAATATATGAGGATATAGATGAAAAAATTATAAATTTTACGATGTGGTGTTAAAGCGATGATGCTTTGGAAAAAACACAATGACAAGAATCTTTTGCACCTCTTATCCTATGCTAGCAAGAAACCTCCCATCCACCTATAATAAAAATGAATCAAACTGAGTGGGGGTAATATTATTAATTTTTTTATATAAAAATATTAAACTCCTCATTACTGTCTGATCAATGGTCACCAAAAATTTAATGCATAAATTTAAAAACATTATGTCACACTAATGGTATAACTGACATTCAAGAGTCACCAATGCTCTCAAATTTTTGATCAGAGGTATATACGTGGAGATAGACCACATCTATAGAAAAAATTTTGGTTCATGATGTAAAATAATAAATATTCATAATATTTCATCACAATTTATCTCTGGGCCCTTCAATCCCTTTCTGACTCTAAACTGACTGCATAATTATTCCTAGAAATATTCAAAATAATTATATGGAAAAAGTAGAGTCAATAAACTATTAATAGAAATAGATATCAATACAGATTAATAACTAACATTAAATATTTTCAAGGATTTTGAATTTAAAATATAATAAAACCCATTGAAGAAGAATTATTTATAAGACTCTCTATGTGGAGAGGACCCATCAACCCAATCCATGATATGGAATTAATTGGATCCGACCATTGTAAAACTCAAAAAGATGTAAATGAGATTCTAAAAAGGAATGAAAAAATTGATTTTATAGATAACTAATCCACAAACCACTATTTAGATTATAAAAGATCCTAAAATATGATATGGATAAATAAAAAATGGTATTGATTATTCCAGAGTTAATTTTTTCTAAAAAAAATTTATAGCATTTGGGATTTGAATATGTGCACATGAAATACAAAACTGAAAATGGGTCATATAAATTAAATGAATATCTCATCATTATGCACTCTTACATGAATCACTAATATATATATATATAGTAAAACTTCTAGTGGGATAACATGATGAGAGATATTTTAACGTGTGTATCATAATTCCTAGTATTCCAAAAAAAATAACATATGAATATTATATTTAAAAGTGTATGATTCAATGATTTCCCATTCCAGTAAAGAAATGGGAAAACATAACCATGTATTTCGTTCATAGTAAACCACATGATATATTTGGTAAATAAAATCCCATATGTGGTAGTTGATCACAAAAAAATTATTTCATTTCACTTCTATCTTTGTTGATTTTTAGCCAGAATTACTCACCATGAAATACAAAAAAAGTCTTTTGTTTTTATGTATTATCATTGTCTATTATATCAGACATCCATATACGATTTATATTGTGGTTATAGATAACAAGTTATTATATAGTGGATATGAATATGTGTTTATGAATTTATTATCACCATAATATAGATTTATTACTGAGTGAATTATATTGACTCTAGTGGATATTCTCAAATCATATTCAATGGATTTTCAAGGATGTTCGAATCAACAACCATCACTAGTGGAGTACTCATATTAAAATAAATTGAATTAAAGAATTTAAATAGATCCATTTTAAGGTCTTTATGGGATGAGTTGATAGAATAAAACATTCTAGGCTATATTTAGGGAGTGGATGCAGATGATACATAACCTTATCCAAGAGTTAAAAAAGGTAGATTAATAAATTCCACATCACATTATGTATTGAAAATTTGATAGAAAATATTCATTTAAAATTTATAATGAAGGCCAAAGTATGAGTTATGAGATATGTTATACATTTTTATATCACTATTTAAGAATTTACTGAGGTTTTGGAAGAATATAATGATAATCCCTAGATACATAAACAACCATGATATATTTGATCACATAAGACATGTGTCCTGCTGACAAGTACTCCCACCAAAACATTCTCATTTACATGACGTGTCCCATGTTTCCCCTTGAAAAAGTAAAAATTATATTCCTCCCATAAAATAAATCTAGAGGTTGCACACATTAAGAATGTTCATTCATAATAGGGGAAGCCAGTGAAGATCATAAATCCAATATATAATGTCCTATGAAAAAGGAAAGATCATCTTGTAAAAATATAATGGAGGAACCAAAAGTTTGAGGAAGCAACAAGGGAACCAGAAGAGGAGATGAAGCAGATGTACCATAATCTATTTTTTGTATGGAAATTAATATTTAGGGTAAAATTTATGATCTTGTTAAAAATATTACAAAAAACATTTATAAATTCAATTCAATTGTCAATAATTAAATTCAATATTAAGAAATATTTTTATATAAAAAACTTGTACTACATTTTTTATTTTATACCATTATAAAATATATCTAAATGGATTAAACGGATTGGTAAGCATAATATTTTTTGATAATATAGTTGTTCAGTAGAGAACATTAATATTAATATATATTCATTTTAATGAAAACTTATAATTGAAATAAATAATAGAGTTGGTTTACTCAATAGTATGATCATATTTGAAACCATGATATTTTATGAAATTTTTAATTTCAATATATATCGAATTCTTCAATAGCTTATGATAAACACAAACACAAGATAAAGAGAATTTTGACAATTTTTCTAAAATATTATTATTATATTTTATCAAGTAGATATTAAATAGGAGGTTATAAATAGTGTTAACTAATTTATTAATTATAAATTTTTTTTTGACTTAATGTAAACATATAGTAATTAATTACTAAATTTTTGTTAATGTCATTTCACTCTTCAAAAATAAAATTTCTTAAAAAATGATTTTTGGTTGATTTTTGTGATAAAATTTTACAATCAATATTTTTAACATTTAAAAAATATATTTTATAAATTTAACATAATTTGTTACATCTACATATCCAAATTATCAGTGGGTGATGTATTGTTATTTTTCTAAAACCATTGATTTTCTAGTGAATAGTGAAAACTATGGAAATTTATATTACATTAAAATTATAAAAACAAATTATATCATTAATTGGATTTAAATTTAAGACATGTATTATATTACTATATATAATGTAATTAACATCATTTGAGTCATCATTATAATTGATTTTTTTATAAGTTCATTTTTGGGTTTGAAAATGATTTTTTTTAAATTTTCATTGTGTTTTATAAATTTACATCAAATCTAATTTATTACGCATATATAAAAATAAATTTAAAAATTTATTCTATATTTTTAATTTTAATGTGTTTATTTTTCATACTAGCCCCATTTTTTGTCAAAATAAATAATACCTTTGGTAAAATTTATCAGCTATATAAAAGGGAAATTAGGTAAATATTTGATAAAGATAATTGATGAGGCCATATTTACAAATAAATATTTTTATTAAATAAATTTGATTATAAATTTATCACATATGAAAAAATATTATTTTTAAGGGGTACATTTCTATGAGAGTGATAGATATATTATTTAAACCAATGGATGTTACAGAATATCATTATCTGTGATTTAAATATCCTTTACTTGTTAATATCGTGGGAAAAGTTATTTATGAATGAATAATAAAAGTAATTTGGTTCATAATATATTTATATTTATGGTGGTAAATTATTTATAAATTTATTTAATTATATAATTACGTTAAATACATAAACAAAACCAAAAAAGTTGTTATCCAATCAATGGAAAAATAAAATAACAGAAATAAAAAATATAAAACATAACATAATTTGAGAGAATTAATGGGACAAAAAAATTATATTTATACAAGAATAAAATTTAAAGGATTTATTTAAATATTTTTATCTAAATTATTGTATCATCTTAACATGTTTAATGACAATGAAATGAATTTTTTTGAAACTGAAAAACTTAATGTTTTTAAAATATTATTTTATAAAATTATTTAAAAATCATAAAAATCAAAAAATAGGAATACTGTGAGAAAATATGATATATAATATCATCCAATATTCATTTATATGATGTTTGGAGGTATTTTGGGTGATATTTACTTTATTATAAATTAATATTTTGAGAAATTCAAAAACAGTTCCTCGCCTCAATCATAAAAGTGAAAAAACTCTCTAAATTATATTCAAATAATTTATACCTTTAAATCAAAAATACACTAAAATATTATCTTACATACTTCATTATTCAAATTCTATATGTTTTGGTCTTCTCAAATGTCTATCCATGGTTCCCTCAATATGATATATAGACATGTAGTTTCAAATATGTAGTCATCTTAAATGATCACATCAATTTGGATCCAACTTTTTATTCCTCTAAATATATTAAAATATTAATCATATAAAAATACAAGTATAAAAATATACAAAAATGATATTTTTATTATGAAACTACCATATTAAAACCTCAATTCTTCAAATGTGATGTGAAAATATCACTGATGTTTACATATGACTTATTGTCTCCACATAGTGGTATATATCATTTTCCATGACAGTTTTCCATGGAAGGTAAATTAGAGTTTTTAAAAGTATCTATGTGATATTTATGCTAAAATTAAAATTTCAAAAAATTAATGTCGAATATATATTTTACTTTCAAACCCATTGGAAGAGGGTAATGTTGAACATGCGTACACGTGGACTACAAACTATAAGAAGCGATGCGATTCATTTTTTCATTTAGACATTACATGGATGGAACAAGGGGTGGATTTGATGAATATATATGTTATATATGATATAATAATTATTATAGGAATAATATTTATTATCTAACTCTATTTTGATCCATCACATTAAAAGTAAATACTCCATTCATGTTTTGGAATGCCCAACCATTTCCCTAAATGGTAAATTACAATTTCTATCTCTATGATTATGGATGAATTTAAATATATATGTACAATTAATATATATTATATAATAATCAGGTTAGTTATTATGTTATAAATTTTTAAAAAAATTATTATACATGAGGTGAAGGAAAACACAATTGAGGTCAAATCAAATTTAAGGGATTTTTGTCTCTTTATTTTTTATTGGACACATTCCTTTTACACAACATGTTTCTTTTGTGTTGTGTATATACATAACCAAAATTTATTATATATTTTTATAATTAAAAATATTGAACCTACATATCTTTATAATATTCATTCTTTCGTGGGGATTAATATTAAAATGATACCATTATTGTAAGTGTTTTTATCAAAATAGCATTATTATTTTAGATTATTTATGTTTAAGTATTTATTGTGGATATTTTCCTCTATGTACATGTTTTATAAAAATGTAATTTAAAAATATAATTACTATTATCCTAAAAATATTTATATGAATTTTTAGAAATATTTTACCTTTTACAGAATGAATTTAAATGAATCTTTTTCTCCTTTTTTGAATGAGGTACTTCTTAAACATTCTTAAAAAACTGTGAAAGATCTATTTTTTAACATATAATAGATATGTTAATTTTTGAACCATCATGATTAATTATTTATTTTTATCTTAATATACATGATTTAGAAAATCTTTTTAAGGTAAATTTTTTCATTTACAAGTTCACATCATTTTAAAAAGAGAATTCTTTTTAAAATGGTAAAGTTATATACCTCAACAATTATTCCAAGCGATCTTTCAAAAACATTTTCAATCTAAAATGACATCATTTGATGGTACTTAACCTTAAATAGTGATATTTTCCAAGGATATAATTTTTATTCTTTTTCCTAGATGGTGTATTTGTATGATTAAAAGATGAAATTTTAATGAAAACATCTCTCTTCCATGAGTTATGCTACGATGAAATTATTATAAATCATATATCATTCATGTTTTCTAATATGAAGAATGACTTATGATATTTCCAAAAAAATATGTAATATTTCATTATGTAATGGTTATGACCTATATGTCACTCAAATTAATTTGGTAAAGTAAAATAACTTATGAGATAATATGCGGAAACATGTATATGTTATTGATCATTTATTATAAAAACATTTATGTGCTTGGTCTATTATGAAAAACATGTTGATGTTCTCGATCCACTAAGGGAAATAGGTGATGAGACCAAATATGAGGTTCTTGGATGTAAACCATGACACATTAAAAGGTATAAATACTTATTATGTTTCCAAACTCGTCTATTATATAATAATATGGTTCATGAATTAGATATAGTGATTTATCATTCTTAAGATTCATGCCATTTGAATAGTGAATGTTTTATTCTATTACACATGTTAATGATCTTCTTCATGTTGTGTTTGTACACTATAATATATGATCAGGATATTATATAGTTATTGTTTTCATGTTCTTTCTGTAATGGTCTAGACAATGAATCATTAAGGAGTTTTCGAAATACTCAGTTCCATCAAATGGTTCCACCAAAATGCTTTCACAGTCAAGGTTGCACCGTCATGGTCACTCACCAAAATGGTGGCATTGTGACAATGGATCCTCTTACAGTGTTTCACCAAATGGTGTCACACCATTTTTTCTTCATCCAGTCCTACTCCCACAACTTATTTTTCAATGTAAAAGTGTTTTAATAACCCTTTAAAATTCATTTAAAGCCCATACATGATAGTTAAAATATCCCAAGTGTCGGGTGACCCTTGAATTACCAAAACGTGTGGATTTTCCTTGGGGTCACAGATGTTTCCCTTACTTTCTAGTTCCACCCCTATAACACATTTTCCTCTTTTAAAAAGAAACCCATTAACTCACAATCATTATGGCCACCTATCATCTAAAAATTATTAAATAACAATTAATTACATTGTGTGTAATCATACAACCGTGTGGTGAAACCATGATCCACCCATAAATCTGTTCCAAATTCTTATCCCATAATTCTAGGAACATTACTTTTTATTGCACGAGAATTCATTCTTCTTACTATTATTATTATTTATTGTTGTCATTTTGGTTGGTCTCTTTTCCATTCCATGGTATGTTTGGTGTTCCCCATCTCGACGCTTGTGGTGCCCCTATACTAGAGACTTTCCTCCCCACACTTCGAGCCCCCGGAGTTCCTCCCGTACAAGTTGAGCATCGCTAGTTCTTAGTGTGAGGAGATAAACATTGATCTTTTAACATCCAGGTAGGGTTATTACATCGTCTCTATTTACTATGTATTACGAGGGGCATGTATTATAATGTTTCTATGTTTATAGATGAAACAAAACCTTAATGAAAATAATAACAAGACTTATAAACAATTATGGGGTGTGTTTGATGATGTTGTTTTACTCTTTTACCCTTGCATATATGTTGTGAATTGTATGGGATTTTGTACCCTAAAAATCAGGGTCATTGGTGGTCTTTCCTTGTACAATAATAGTCCATTTTCATTCATGATGATTGAATGGATGTAACATGGAAATAGGTTAATCACTTACACTCAGTTGATTAAATGAATGTCATGAGAACACGAATTCCTTTATGATCAACTTATTTAACCAAATGAAATGTAGGAACACAATGAATGGAGAGATAGAATCTGAGAACTCCCTTGGAATGTATTGGTAATATGTTTGGTTGTTCTTCTTGATTCTTGTGGGGTGACATCGATGGGGATGGGATCCCCGGTTGTAGTGTTGTAGTTTGTTTATGGACAGAAGGCCATGAGAGGGCATAAATTTGGGCTTGGTTTGGTTCAAGTACATTGAGGGATCTCACAGATCCCATTTTTTGTTGTGACATTACATGAGAACCGAGTGTGAATGCTTAAATTGCAGCTTGGCTATTTTTCCTTGGCTTGTGGCTATGCCTATTAGTTGTCCAAAATTGAAAGAATATTTAAATAAAAGCACTGGATTGTGATAATAATAATGGGATCAAAGGTGATTTGTTTTCCGGGAATTAGTTGTGACGTGGTTGTCACCATTATGCTTTAATAAATGAATAGTAATGATGGAGTTTGTGTGTGGGATGGTTTTGGAAACCCTAGGTTGAGACGAGTTCTTTTTAACATATATATACAATTTAGTTTTAATGTTTATTAATTTTTCCCCACCCATGTGGAACACTTCTTGCCGAACTCCCCCATTTCATGGGGGAGGGTATTTTTCGAACACTATTATGAGTGAATGGTTATTAGCTTGTTTTCTTCTCCCTTCCCTGAGTATCCCAAGAGTCTTCGGGCAGTTTGTGATGGATTCAGATTCATTTTAGCCCAGAATTGTTCGGGCAGAGATTGTTTTGGTGGTTGGATTAGGTGCGTGGGGGCAGGTTGTTTACCAAGTGTCTTCATGATGAGGCCTAGTTGTCTTCAGGCATGGCGGTAGTTGTTCGGGATGAGGTGTATTCATGTGTGGCGGTAGTTGTTCTGGCCTCAGTGTCTGTGAGTGTGGTTATGTGTGGATGTGAACCTGGTGTTTTTGGGAGGGATGTGTGGTTGTGACACAGGTGTTTGCAGGTAGGATGCATGGTTGTGGTAGCCTAGGTTTGTGTGGGGAGGGTGTGGCAGTGGGACTATGGTGAAAATGGAGGGGGAGGTCAGACACATATAATGACATCAATAACCAGTGAGAAAGTGGTGTGGGGTACCCAAATATTTATTTTTCTATTACTATTACTTTAATTGACTTGCGTTATTTGGGGATTGTGTCATGGTGAGGTTTGGGTGGATAGTTTCCTTCATTTGTTCTCTGGTTATCTCCATTTATCACGAGGAAATAGAATGCCTCCCCACATGTGCATGAGAGATTTTTGTTTTCCCTACAGAGTATACCTGTATTCTCAACCTACATATATAAAACTTCTTTCAGGTTTGTAGGAGGACTATGAGGATCGTGCCATAATCTATTCGCCCGGACGCCAGGACCATGGACGTCGTTGTTTTGTTATCATTTGGTACATCCCTTTGGAGTTTTTTTAATTTTTGTAGCACTTCTTATTGGAACATTCACATGGAAATGTATTGTTTTGGATTTACTTTTACCTCCAATTTTTGGGTTGTCGGGATTTAGTATCTTATATCCCGATCCTACTAATTAAAAAGGAAAATGCCTTCCATTGTACATTTGATTCTATACCCATGGTGCTATTCCCCACTCTGAGGACGATTGAAGGTGGGTCCAAGGGGACATTATCTATCCTTCTACATGAGGAAGGAATTATTTGGTGATCTTTTGTCCATTCATTCATCCCGTTGATGGTGGGTCGTGATAGAATGGTATCAGAGGGGAGAGGTTGAGTGATAGGATGAAGTTCGGAGTTATGCACTAAGGATTCCATGAGTTGGTAGGGAAAAACATTAGGCAATCATGGGATTTGAAAAAGGCCTTATAAGACCAACTAGGACATGTCATTTTTGGCCCCCCATGATCTGATGTCTGGGCATTGGACTTGCTGAATGACCAAGTGAGGTTACACAGATTACAAGGTAGAGACCGTAAAAATGGTATGTGAATCATAATGACTTATGTTGTTATGTGTAATGGGTAATTTTGGGATCTAAAAAATAATACATTTAAGAAATATTTAAAAACAATCTTCTAAACTACATGGTCATTGGGTTTCCTTGTTTACCTTTCACCTATGGAAACTGGACGAGACCATGGGTGGTGCAGGTGATCAAGGTCCAGGAGGTTGATAGGACTAATCGACATAGTGCTGACTGAGAGGGGGAGGACGATTGGTGGTAAGGGATGATTCATTCCTATCTGTGGAACACCCTCAAGAAGTACGATGGTAGTGTCTCATACATATAGATAGAGACCTGGAATAAGGAGCTGGTGATAACTTTCAGCTTTATCCGGGCTCTGACAGAGTACTGGGTTCCTCTGGCTGTAAGCTATGGAGTAGCGCGTCAGTGGTAGATGATCTATCTTGGGCAGAAGAGGGAGGCTGAGGTTTCATGGACTAACATCAAGATTGAGTTTGGTGCGGAATTCCTCTCTTCCACGATAAAGGCTGAGAAGAGGCAGAAGATACACTCCTGACAGTAGAGAAGCATGTCGATAAGGGTGTTAGGGATCTTGTTCAAAGATCTCCTTTATTTTTCTCTAGTCATTTTTCCAGATGAGGAGTCTAGGGAGATATGATTTTAGGAGGCACTCCATCCTTCAATTCAGTATTTTGTTACTCCCTTCAACCTACTGATCTAGATGGAGGTCCAAGAGAAGGTTGATGTGGTGGAAAGGATGAACACACTGGGAGGTGTATTGCAAGTGGGGAGCTAGTTGTGCTCGTCAATGGGGAAGGTCGTCAGTGGCATGGCTCTAGTATCAAGGCCTTATAATATTTATCCTATGGGTAGTAGTCCTCTATAGTTTTAGTATCAATATATTGATCCTCTCCCTTTACAAGCAGCATGGGGACTTAGGTGGTTCATATATGGAAGTCATGGGAATATTCAGAATCAGTGTTCGGATGTTGTGCGGTACAATGGGGGTGGGTAGGTTTATCGCCCACCTCAGTAAAAAAAATTATATCTAGTCACTTTTAGAAGAAGAAAAATTAGGGATAGGAACCTCCCACTCCTCCGAGAGTAGAAATAGTTGCCGGAGGCTGACCTCAAGGTGCTCTTCAGGGACCCCTCCCAGGGCTTCATCCTAGAGGAATCCGATAGCCGAGGGAAGAGAAGTAGGGTGTGGGAAGTTACATGGCATAACAACAGTAGTTCCAGCAAAGTCGGAAGTCATTCATAATACGATCCAATTCTTTAGTACTTGTGTATATTCCTTGATTGATTCCTGAGCTTTGTACTCATTTTTTGCACCATGTCTAGCCCATGTTTTGGGTCTAGATATTGAGAGACTTCTCATACCGTATGTTTTGAGTACGCCATTCAGAGGTCAGACCATCTTGTCTTATGTTTTCCAAAGATGTAGATGGATGTTATTACCACATAAATCTAGTGGGGACCTTATTTTGTTGTATATTCATATGTATTATGTCATTTTAAGCAATTGATGGTTGTTTCTTGTATGTGATGTTATAGGCTACTTCTCAAGAATAACTGTCATTTCAGATGTCGATGGCCGACATGTGACTTTCATCGTTAAGAACAGTTTACTAGGTGGTAGCAGTCAATTGGAGGCCCTTCATTCCTTGTTAGGTGTGATGTCAGTGGAGTCAGTAGATTCAAAAATGGTGGGAGCCTCTTGGATTGTCAGTGATTTCATGGACATATTCCCTGAAGAGGTGGTGAGTCTACCCCGTCGACGTGATTTTGAGTTTGAGATAGACTTGAAACCTGTTGCCCTTAGGATTTCAATGTCTCCCTATCAGATGGAACCTTATGAGTTGGGTGGGTTACAGGTTCATATTGTTGATATGTTGAAGAATGATTTTTTTTGACCCAGCGTGTCACCATGGGGTACTCCAATCATGTTCTAAAAGGCAGTAGATGTTGGTTTCAGGATGTCCATAGACAGATGGATATGGAATCAGGTAACAGTCATGAAACTTTACCCTCTACCGAGGATATACTACCTCTTTGACCATTTGAATGGGGAAGGATTGTCCTCTATGGAAGACGTGTGGTCAGTATAAATTTAGTTGAGGGTAATGGAGGGTGACATCTCAAAGACATCCTTCATGTGTAGATATGGGCATTTGAATTTGTGGTCTTGTCGTTCGTTGTTATGAACACACCAGCAATGTTCATGGGACTCATGAACTCTGTATTCTGTGAATATTAGGACCAGTTCACATTTGTGTTTATTGAAGACATCTTGAACTACTCAAGATCGTAAGAGGATCATGCTGATCATCTGATGATGGTTTTAGAGGTCCTCCGCCATCACCCGCTCAATGGTAAGTTGTCAATGTGTATGTTATTTACACGAGTACTGCACTTCCTTAGACATGTGGTGTCTAAGAATGGGATAACGGTCGACCAGTCAATGGTCGAGGTGATTTTTTCTTGGTTAATACCCAAGAATGTGGCAGAGGATCGTAGTTTCTTGGGCCTATCAGGTTAATATCAGAGATTCATGCCCATCTATTCCCGAGTTTCACCACCTTTGACAGCCTTGACCAAGAGAGACTAGGATTTTGTGTTGAGTGGACAGTGTGATGCAACCATCAGTTATCTGAAAGGGAAGATGGTTAGTTCAACAGTTATAAGGTTTCTAGGAGAAGGGGTGACAAATGAGGTGTTCTATGATGCTTTAGGCCAAGGTCGGGGGAGTTTGTTGATGCAACAATAGGGGTGATCTTTTATGTGTCTATAAAGTTACGTCTCCATGTGAGTAACTATGCCACCCCTGATCTGGATCATGTAGTGTTCATGTTTGAACATGTTTTGTGGAAACATTACCTCATCATGTAGTGCTTAATAGTCTTCACGGATCACAAGAGCCTGTGGTATATACCCTCTCATGCATGTCTTGAACATTCTGCAATTGAGGTGGATGGAGTTTCAGCAGCACAATGACTTCAAAATTTCATACACCTTGGAAAAGGGTAACATGGTTCCTGAATCCTTGAGAAGGAAGTCATGGAAGGATGCAGTTCGAGAGTCGGCAGATGCATGGAAGGTGACGGAGGAGTTGGATTCCCAATATCTAAATTATTGGGTGGAGGATGGTAGAGGTTGTCTATTTCAGATGATAGTGTAGTCCTCCCTGTTGTATAAGGTGGATGAGTCTCAATCTGGGGACATAGATATTGAAGGACCCTAGGACACCATGAGAGGGGAGGGGTGAATCAGGGTGACATATTTTTCTTTTAATGTCATGGATCTTGTTCCAACATTGGTAAGAACTTGTTGAACCTATATGATAAATTTGATCAGAAAGCAAACATTCACATGCACAGAGAAGACACAACACTTTTTAGTTGATTCACCACTAAGGGCTACGTCCAATGAGAATACGCCGAAAAGTTGTCGGTCTTACCATATTCCACTAATCTTCAATAGTTGTGGATTACAAAGATTTGGGCACAATCACTCTGTCCGAGGCTCAATGCCTTCACAAAGGTTTAGGGATAGCTCTTTGCTTTCCTCGGGTCACTCCCATTGACTCCCCCTGGCTCAGTGTCATTGTGAACTCCCACTCAGTTTATAGACATGAAGGTCTCTTCAATATTTCATAAGAATGCATCCTCTGTCGTATGTAGATGCTCTGTTGAAGTCCATCTCTCACCAGAAGATAAATCTCACTTTGCGCTGAGGGTATTGGGCGATCTTCTAGCTTTCATGCAGCTTCAAAAGGATAGATGAACTTTAACAACCTCATCGCGTTTATACAAGCCCAGTGCACAAGTCACAATCCCGACGCGCAAGTCACTTTCACGGTACAAAATTATCCCACAGGTGACACCAAAAAACTTGCGCGACACTTCCTCCTTCAACACCAAACTTGCGAGACATTGCACCTTTAACTCCCCAACTGCCTTGGTCGCGCAGCCAACAATTGGTGCGCCACCTCTACTTGCGCTACCCAACAACCACTTGCACGACTCAACCACTTGTGCGAAAAGAGCTCGAAAAATCCCTAAGTCTTGAACTTCATTAAAAATGAGGAGGGGGTCCTCTATTTATAGGCAAACTGGATCCCCTACGCGGTGGCGCGGAAGTGTTCCCTCGGTGTGCAGGTTCCGGCACGCAGCTCATCCTCCCTAGCCTCTGTCGCACTACTCACTTGCACGACCTACACAAATACTTGCGTGACCTTCTTTCATTTACCATATTTTGAAGTTATGATATTGAAAAACAATAGGCGCACAAGTTTCCAGTCTTCCTAGGCATCGGCGCCCAAGTCTGTTCACGACGCGTAGGTCACTTGCTCGACCAGCCCAAAACATGTGCGGACCTTATCCCTTTGTCTTTTTCCCATGTTCTGATCTTGATAAAAATATGGCGTACAAGTTTACTCTTCATCCAGTACATGGAGTGCATGTCTTTTTGCCAAAAACACTTTTCTCCATTTGCGGGTACACATTCCGAACTTCCACTGCTGATTGAAAACAAACACAAACCATACTCCAAATCATGCATAGAAGACCGTGGTTCTAAGAATATCCCCCTTTGGGTTTGTTGGCAATTAGAAAATAAATTCAATAGAGCTCTATCTATGTGAAAACCAAAAAATGCAAGAATCAACTCAGCCAACACTCTAAGTCTACATGAGCAATGCTCGGTGTAGAAAACAAGAGAGGAAGCTCGAATTGGGTTCCAATGTTTTCCTTCTCATTCTTCTCATCACAGAAGCATTACTTTCCTGAATTTATTTCTTTCTCCCCCATTGACAATAAATCCCAAGGCCAGTAATTTATGCAATGTTTAGCTCAAACCATACTCCCCCTAGATAGTGTCTCCCCCATAAACCTGTGTCATAGCCATAAACATATAAAACAGTTATCACAAACGGGGAGAGGGGTAATGCGTAACCTCCTTATGCACTGGGAGGTGGCTGAACACCGAGGTTCAACCAATGCTTCTCAAACACAGCCGCAGATAGTGGTTTGGCCAGGATATCATCCACTTGATCCTCGGTTCCCACATGATCCATTCTAATCAACACTTGTTCCACATTTTCTTTAATAAAGTGATACCTAATTTCAATAGGTTTCGTACGGTAATTCTGAACAGGATTATTCGTAAGATCAATTGCACTCTTGTTATCACAATAAATAACCATAGGTTGCTTTACCTCATCACCAATATCTATTAATTGTTGCTTCATCCATAGCAGTTGAGTGCATGCCTTTGTGGAATAGATATACTCAGCTTCAGCAGTACTAAGAGAAGTACTTTCTTGTTTCTTTCTCAACCAGCCAACACATTTATGCCCAATATAGAAAGCTCCACCACTAGTAGACTTTCTGTCTACTACATCACCAGCCCAGCCAGCACAGAAAACACTGATAATTCATTGTCCCTACCAGCATCAAAAAATAACCCGAAGTTATGTGTACCATGAATGTACCTCATGATTCTTTTTACTTCCTCCATATGTTCCTCCATTGGATTACTCTGAAAGAGAGCCGCAAGGCATGTGGAAAATACAATATCGGGTCGTGTCACTATCAGGTATAGTAGGGTTCCATTGATCCTCCTATACATGGTGAGATCAAAAGAGTCCCTGTCCTCATGCTTTCTAAGATTAGTTCCAACTGAAATCGGAGTTGACATTGGTTTTGAGTCTTGCATATTAAACTTCTTCAACATCTCTCTTTCATATTTTTCCTGGGAAATGAAAGTGTATTCCTTATTTTTAATCACCTGCAGCCCTATGAAATATGTGAGTTCCCCAATCATAGACATTTCAAATTCTGATTTCATGTCGTTGGAAAATTTGTCCACTGATTTCTGCCTGCTACCAGCAAATATGATATCATAAACATAGACTAGAACAATGAATTGATCTTTTGGAGAATTCTTCACATATAGATTGTGACCAACTCCTCATATTTTGAATTCCAACTTCATGATATATGCATCCAGCCTTGAGTACCATGCCCGTGGTGCCTGCTTCCAACAATATAGAGCTTTCTTAAGTTTTCAAACCTTTGTTTCATCATTACCCAAAACAAAGCCCACTGGTTGTTCAATGTAGACATCTTCTTCTAGTACACCATTCAAGAATGCTGTCTTGACATCCATTTGATATACTTTATATCCTCTTTGGAGTGCCATGGCAAGGAAAATCCTGATTGACTCCAGTCTAGCTACTAGACCAAAGGTTTCTTCAACATCAGTGCCTTCAATCTGATAGTATCCTTTACATACCAGTTGTGCCTTGTTTCTGATGACACTTCCATGCTCATCAAACTTATTTTTGAATATCCATTTGGTACCAATCACATTGTGACCTTAGGGTCTCTGGAAAAGATCCCATGTCTAATTCATGTCAATCTGATCTAATTCATCATTCATGGCTTTTACCCAGGATTCATAATTTGCAGCTTCTTCAAATTAGGATGGATCTACCACTGATAGAAATGCAGATTGGGTGTTATTCCTCATCCTTATTGTCTGAGTGGGTGCACTCTAGTCCCCAATTATGTTGGATGGATCAATCTCAGCTCTTCGATTTCTCCTGCGAGGTTTAGTAGGATTCTCTTCAACCTTAGTTTCTTCATCAGATTCTTCTCCTGAGTCAACATCATGATGTGACTACTGAGGGTTTGGAACAACATCCTCTATTTATGCATTTGTATTTTCCTCACATTCACTTTCTTCCTGACTTTCTATCACATCAGCATATGACCTCCTTGAAGCATTTTTGGTTTTCTCTTCAATTATCTTAACATCACTGCTTTCCAAAATCCTTCATAAACTCTTGTTGAAACATTTGTAGGATTTGCTGTTCATTGAGTAACCGATGAAAATTCCTTCATCTGCAATGTCGCCATATTTCCCTTGATTTTCTTCTTTGTTCTTGATGAAGCATTTACTTCCAAAGACACGAAAGTATTTTAATGAAGGCTTCTGTCCATGCCACAATTCATATGGTGTCTTCATCTCACCCATATAATTTCCTGTTCGATTTTGAATGTACACTACAACTTGAACAACCTCTTTCTAGTAATGCCAGGGAATACGACTCTCAATCAGCATAGTTCGTGCAATGTTGTTCAACTGTCGATTCCTATGTTCAACAACTCCATTTTGTTGTGGAGTTCTCACAGCAGCTACCTCATGTTATATCCCATGCTTCTCTAGATAATTTTCAAATTCAATGGACTTGTATTCTCCTCCATTGTCAGATCACAACACTTGGATTGTTCGTCCAATATCATTCTCGGCGATTTGCCGATATGTTTTCATGCAGTCAAGGACTTGTCGTTTCCTGTGAATGACCATCACACATTCAATTCTAATGTAATCATCTATGAAAAGGATAATGTACCTTTCTCCGTGAGTTCTGGAAACATTTATCGGCCCATATACATCTGTATGAATCAGATCAAGAAGGTGAGATTCCCTTTTCTTCTTGGGCCGATATGAACTGCAGACCAGCTTCCCACGAATGCAAGCATCACAAGATTTTTCATGCTCATGCTTCAGGTTGGGAATGTCCATGAAAATTATCAATTTTGATATTTTATCTATGTATTGTTGATTTATGTGTCCCAGTCTCCGATGACACAAATTGTTTTCTTCTTCAATAGTCATGTAACATACATTTTCATCACTATCAACCTGATACAAGTTGCCTTCTGTTATGCATCCCTTCATAAGTGAATTGCATGTCTTTCCCTTGATAGTGAAACCTTTCTGATTAAATGTAACTATATGTCCTGAGTCACAGAGTTGACTCATGATGAGGAGATTATGATGTAGGTCATCTATATAGAGGAATTCAGTATTTTTTAGTTCTCCATTAGCAAATTTAGTACTTCAACTCCCTTTGATTTTCAGAGCCCCATCATTACCAAATTTTAATGTACCATCAAACTTCTTTATGATATTCGTTAGCAATACAACATTAACTATTATATGAGATGAACAACCGCTATCCATAATCCAGGTACTATTTTTCCTGGTAGCTTTGAGGGCCACCTCTGAAAGGTTGTATTTCTCAATCTTCTTCCATTCCTTCCAAGAGACATTGGATTGAGTATATAGAACTGATGGACTTTCAATTATCTATTCTGCATACCCTGGTTCTTCATAGTCGAAATCTTCTTTTGGAGGAGAAAACCAGTTTGAAAGAGCAACACTGTCTTGCTGACGAGACTTGACTTGTCTTGAACTCTGGTATGAGGTGTCCATATCCCTTCTCTGCCTGCAATTAGCGGCCTTATGACCAAAGTTAGAACAATGATAACAATATCCATATAAATTGTTTCTCATATAATAATTAGGATATGAAATTTTTCTCCTTTGTTGAATTTCTATATCTTCGCCATTTAGATATCTTCTTGCCTCTTCGCAATAAGACATGGTATGGCCTAGATAGCCATAGAACTAACACATCATGGGAGGAAATGTCTTATCACTTTAATTTCTCCTCATACCTTCTTCCTTGGGATAATAGTTAGATTGTATGTCATTCCTGAATGTATGAGGATAATTTTCAGTTCTCCTTTTAGTTTGGATTGAGGGTTCCCTTTTCAGAACTTTTGGTAATGTTTCAACATGTTCAACTTTCATCTTATCTTTATTTTGGATCTTTTCACTTCTAGTATTTGATGTCTCATCCTCACAGCCAATTCCACTCTTTCCCATGCAAGCGGGTCTTTGATCACTCGTGATTTTTCTAACCCCATCTGAACAACACTTGGCTCTTGCTAGTAATTCTGCATCTGAGAATATTCCAAACTGTATTTTCTTCCTCGATTCTTTTGGAAATGATTCAGTCTCCAGTTTACTCCTTAGAGTAACAACTTCCTCCTCAAGACCCACAGTAGTCTTGGATTTTTTATCAAGTCTGGAGGTGAGGTCATTGATAACCTTTTCCTGCTCTTCAATTATTTGATTCAGATCTACTACATCATCATAGCTTTCAATTATTTTAGACTATACCTTCACAAATTCTTCCAGTTATTAAATTTCAGCTTCATGTTGATCAAGGTATTCAGTTGATTCTTCTACAATTGATTTCCACTTATTGAAACTCTTACATTTAATCTTAATCTTACTAACCATATCCTTATGTATCATCTCAGGATCTACTCAAGTTCTCAGTTGTTTTTCTCCACCAGTATCATCTAACTTTTCAACAGTTGCCACCATAGAAGCATGGTTCCCAGTTTTGAATTCTGGTTCTTCTTCTTCACAGAATTCATTATCATCATCTTCCTCTTCACAGACAAAACTCTTCTTTTGAATTTTCTATCTAGATTTGAAGTCTCCCTTATTGAAGAACCTTCTCCAAGTATTCTCGATGTTTTCATCTTCACTATCTTCATCTGTGGTATTTCTTAAGCACTGAGAGGCAATGTGCCCAACTTTTCCACAACGGAAACATGCAAGAGGTAACTTCCCTTTGAATTTCCATTTCCCCTTCTGGAACTTCTTTTCAATGAGAGAAAGAATTTATTTTTCTCCATCATCTAAACCGCTACTATATTTTGAGATTTTCAGTTTATCCATGGCTTTGAATGACATTTCCTTGTTCACACGAGTCATAGAATCTTCTGGTTTGACTCTCATTTCATATACTACCAAGCTGCTTAGTAAATCATCTACAGAATGTTTGGAATGATCTATTTCCTCAAGAGCTGACAACTTTTCATTGTACATATGTGGAAGTATTATTAATATTTTCTTTACAATAGCAATGTCTTTGATTTCTTCTCCTAGACCCCAAATTGCCCCAACCACTTCAGTAATTCGATTGAATAAAGAGTCTGAATTCTCATCTGGATGCATCTTCAGATCATCAAACCGATTGTGCAGCACTTGCAGTTTCGCCTCCTTCACTTTGCTATCTCCTTCATAAATATTTTAACGTTTATCCCACATGGATTTTTCTGATGTGAAATTCATCAACATTAGGTAGATCTGATCAGAAAGGGCTGCAGTGAGTGCATTTTGTGCTTTAGCATCTGCATCAAGAATTTTCATGTCTGTTTCAGTCATAGCCTGGCCTGTTGGATCATTGACTTGTATTCCTTTCATAGTAGAAAAGGGAACTTCCATTCCAAGAGATCTTAGATGAGTTCTCATTCTGTTATTCTAGATCTGGAAATTACTTCCATCGAAGTGAGGGACTCCCCTAACATTGACTGCATTCTCCATGACGATAAAGGGCAGATTCAACAATAGTAACCTTTAACCTATGATTCCACTTGAAGGACCCAGGGACACCCTGAGATGGGAGGGGTGAATCAGGGTGAAATTTTTTTCTTTTAATGTGATGGATCTTATTCCCATGTTGGTAGAAACTTGTTGAACCTGTATGATAAATATGATCAGAAAGAAAACATTCACATGCACAGAGAAGACACAACACTTTTTACTTGGTTCACCACTAAGGGATATGTCCAAGGAGCATACGCCGACAAGTTGTCAGTCGTACCAAATTCCACTAATCTTCACTAGATGTGGATTACAAAGATTTGGGCACAATAACTCTATCCTAGGCTCACTGCCTTAACAAATGTTCAGGGATAGCTCACTGCTTCCCTCGGGTCACTCCCGTTGACTCCCCCTGGCTCACTGCCGTTGTTGAAGTCCCACTGAGTTTATAGATGTGATGGTCTATTCAATATTTCATAATAATGCATCCTATGTCGTATGTAGATGCTCTGTTGAAGTCCAAATCTCACCAGAAGATGAATCTCACTTTGCGTTGAGGGTACTGGGCAATCTTCCAGCTTTCGTGCAACTTCAAAAGGATAGATGAACTTTAACAACCCCGATGTGTTATCCAAGCCTAGCGCACTAGTAACAATCCTGGCGCGCAAGTCACTTGTGCGGTAGAAAATTGGTGCACAGGTGACATCAAAAAACTTGCGCGACACTGCCTCCTTCAATACCAAACATGTGCGATGTTGCGCCTTTAACTCCCCAACTGCCTAGGTCGTGCAGCCAACAATTGGCGCACAACCTCTACTTGCGCGACCCAACAACCACATGCGCGACTCAACCACTTGCACGAAGAGAGATCGAAATATCACAAAGTCTTGATCTTCATTACAAATGAGGAGGGGGGTCCTCTATTTATAGGCAAACTGGATCACCTGAGCGGTGGCGCGGAAGTGTTCCCTCGGCGTGCAGGTTCCAGCGTGCAGCTCATCCTCCCTAGCCTCTGTCGTGCTACTCACTTGCGCGACCTACACAAATACTCGAGTTACCTTATTTCCATTACCATATTTTGATGTTATGATACTGAAAAACAATAGGCGCGCAAGTTTCCAGTCTTCCTAGGCATCAGCGCCCAAGTCTCTTCACGGCCCGTAGGTCACTTACGTGACCAGCCCAAAACATGAGCGGCCCTTATCCCTATGTCTTTTTCCCATGTTCTAATCTTGAAAAAAATATGGCGCACAAGTTTCCTCTTCATCCAGTACACGGAGTGCATGTATTTTTGCCAAAAACACTCTTCTCCATTTGTCGATTTTCAGGCCCAAAAATTTGGCAAACTCTGGGAAATGACGCCACCATCAATACTATTGTCTGCTTGAAATGTATGATCAATTTGCGGGTACACATTCTGAACTTCCACTGCTGATTGAAAACAAACACAAACCAAACTCCATATCATGCATAGAAGACCATGTTTCTAATAGAGATTGATGTGATGCACGATCGTGTTTTCTATGGTGATGCCCTAGGAGGATGGTTGGAAGAAAATCAAAATTAGATTCTTTTTCAGGGGAAGTTGTTCATCTCAATGGGAATGCACAAGAGAGTTCTTGGTGAGTTCCAAAATTCTCCCCTTGTGGTACACCCTGGTGTTTCCAAGATGTAGAGGGTATTGATGGATCAGTTTTGGTGGCCTGGGGTGATGCGGGTAGTGCCAGAGTTTGTGGAAAAGTGCCTTATATATCAGCAGGTTAAGGCTGAACACCACATCCCAAGAGGTATTTAATAGCCTTTAGATGTCCTCAATTGAATGTGGGAAGACATCTCAATGGAATTCATCATGGGACTATCCATATTTCTAGGGGGTTTTGATGTTATCTGGGTAGTGGTAGACTGGCTAACAAAATCAGATCACATAATGTCTATCAATGAGTCGAGTGTGGTGGATTCCCAATCACAGCAGTACATGGATGAGGTGGTGTGTTTACATGGTGTTCTGAGGTCCATAGCCTCCGATCGGGATTCCTAGATTACCACATGTGTCAGTAAATGATTACAAAATGCTTTTGGAACCCACCTATGCCTCATCACTGCTTTCCACCCCCAGACCAATGGGAAGAAACAACGCACCATCAAGACATTGGAGAAGATGTTCCATGCATGTGTTTTGAAAATTATGGAATTTTGGGTGCGAAACATGCCTCTTGTATAATTTTCCTACAACAATAGATATCACGCTACCGTTGGAATGGTTTCGTTCGAAGCCTTATATGGGATTCTGTGTCGCTCACCCGTGTGATGGACAGTGGTCAGGGAAGCATGTGTTTCAGGCCAGAAGGTTGTGCAGAGCTTGACGGAGAAGGTTAATCTTATACGATAGTGGATAAAGGTCACCCCGGAATGATAGAAGTTATATGCTGATAATAGTAGGAGACCTTTGGAGTTTGCGGTCGGGACCATGTGTTCTTGAATTTCTCCCCTCTAAATGGAAAACATATGATTAGTAGGGGGAGTAAGCTCTCTCATAGGTTCTTCAGACAATTCATGGTGTTGTGGTGGGATTTCAATGTGGTTTATCATCTAGCACTACCACCGCTGCAATAGAGAGTGCACGACATATTTCATGTGTCTCAACATCATTTCTATCTACATGATGATTCAGATGTCTTCGACTGGGGAAATCAGTATGTCGAGGACGATGCGATATTCATAGAGAGACTAGTGTGGATTGGGGATCATGAGGAAATGGTGATTCATGGATTACCCATTCCCTTGGTTTCTCTTTTGTGGGGGCATGGTGGCTTTGATAAGAGTACTAGGGAACAGGAGGCACATATGTGTGCTGAGTACCAAGAGTTGTTTTGAGTTTTTTTCTCTTTTTTTCGTACTTGTTTGTGATGTAGTGCTTAACCTTGTTAACTATGAAATGTGTTATTTACCTTGTTATCTGAATGTGTGTGACGACTCCTAACTATGGGGGGGGAGGACCTGATAACTAATCAAGAAGCCCTAGAGTAGATGCAATTAAACCCATGCAAATGAGTAAGTGCCGCCCAAAGCAGATAGGATCATTAAATGGGGGAAATGACACCCAAATCCATATGTCTGGATAGTGAAACATATATATGTATTGTGTTTAATTGACATAGATGTGTTCCTAGATGTCTAGGATGTTTTCTTCTAAGAGGTATATTTTTAGGTTGTTGTCTGGACACCTCTCTTTTCTTCGGGTATAGTTTTGATTCTTGAGGGAGAGTATAGTTTGAGAGGTATCTAATGTAATAGACTGGACAATGAGTCATTAGAGAGTTTTCCAAAAACTCAGTTCCATTAAAGGGTTACATTGAAACCATGCCACCAGTCATGCTGGAACCAATCATTATTGCACTGGTCACGGTCGCACTCTGAAATGCCGGCACCACATACTGTGGCACCATCACGATCGCACCATCATGGTCGTGCACAGAAATGGTGGCACTACTGGCAGTGGAACCACGAGGGTGGCAAAATGACTATGTCACAGAGAGGGTGGCACCGTAATGGTTGCACCATCACGGTCACACACCGCAACTGTGGCACTGCATACAATGGCACTATGAGGGTGGCACCATAACCGTGTAACCACTTACGGTGCCTCACCAAATGGTTTCACACCTTTGTTTCTTCTTCTAGTCCCCCTCCAGAAAAGTATATTTTGACATAAAAGTGTTTTAATACCCCTTTAAAATCTATTTAAAGACCATCAATGATATCTAAAATCCCCTAAGGGTCGGGCGACTATTGAATAACCAAAACATGTGGCTTATCCTCAATGTCACACCTTTTACTCGTACATTCATGTTCTACCCCTGTTACACATTTTCTTCTATTGAAAGGTAACCCTTTAACTCACACACATTATGAACACCTCTCCAATGAGAATTAATAAATAAAAATTAATTCCATGATGTGTAACCATCCAACCACATGGTGAAACCATGATCCTCCCTTAAATCCATTCAAAATTCATATCTCGTTACTCCAGGATCTCACCTCTTTATCAGATGTGAGTTCCTTCTTCTTCTTCTTCTTCTTTTTCTTGTATGGTCTCTTTTTCTTTCCTTGGTGTGTTTGGAGTTCCCCATCCCAACAGTAGTGGTGCGCTTATCATGGAGCCTTTCCTACTCTCACTTGGAGCCCCTATATTTCCTCCTTGGCATGTCGCACATCCCTAGTTCTCAGCACGTGGAGAAAAACATCAATCGTTGATCATTCAGCTAGTGTACGTCCTTAGTCTATATTGAATTTCTATCATTCGGGGTGGGTATTCTAAGGTTTCTGTTGGGATGGATGAAATTGAACCATAATGAAGATAATGAATAGAATTTTAAAGAATGAAGGGGTTTTTTGTTGCTATTGTACTCTTTTACACCTTCCTATATGTTTTGAATTGTATGGGCTTCTGTCAACTGAAAATAATGGCTATTGGTGGTCTTTCCTTGGGAACTAATGGACCCCTGTCTTTTATGATGATTGAATGGACGTAACATGGAAATTGATTATTCCAGTATAGTCGGTTGATTAAATGAATGTCTATTGAACAAGAATTTTTTTTGTGATCACCCCAGTTAACCAAAGAAAAATGAGGAACTCAATGAATGTTGTGATATAATCTAGAAACTCCATTTCCCTATTTGGGAAATATGTGTGGTAGTTCAGCTTGATTCTTGTGGGGTGACATGGATGGGGATGGGATCCCCTCTTGTGTTTCAGTTGTTGGTATGTGGACTTGAGGCCTTAAGGGGCCACACATTTGGTCTTGTTTTGGTTCTAGTACTCTAAGAGATCTCACGAATCCCTTTTGTTTTGGTGACTTTACAAGAGAACCGTGTGTGAAGGATTAAATTGTTCCTTGGATATTTTTTCTTGTCTTGTGCCTAGGCCTGTTAGTTTCCAGATAGTGAAGAATTATTTAAATAGAAGCACTAGAATGTGATAAAAATAATGTGACCAATGGAGATTTGTTTTGTGGGAATGAGTTGTGAGTTGGTTATTGTCGTTTTGCTTTTATAAATAAATAGTAAAGATGGTGTTTGTGGGTGGACTGGTTTTGGAACCCCTAGGTTAGGATGAGTTCTTGTTTACCTATATGTATAATTTAGTGCTTCTATTTGTTATTTTCTTCCCACTAATGTTGAAAACGTCATGCTGAACACCCCCATTTCAAGGGGGTGCTATTTTCCTAACACTAATATAAGTGGATGGTTATTAGGTTCTACTATGATCTCTTCCCCGAGTAGCCCAAGACTCATCATATAGTCTATGATGGACTGAGGTCCATTTTAGACCATGATTCATTAGGTTGTGTACATTGTGGTAGTTGGCCTAATTTTGAGTGGGTAGGTTGTTTCCCACGTGTCTTCAAGATGAGGCCCATGTGTCTTTGGATATGGTAGTAGTTTTGCTGGACCCGGTATCTTTGGGTGTGGTGGTTATTGTTCTGGACCATGGTTTGCGGGCGTGGTTACGTGTGGATGTATCCCAGTTGTTTGTGGTTGGGATGTGTGGTTGTGGGCCATGTGTTTTCGAGCGAGTTGTGTGGTTGTGGTAGCCCAGGTGAGTGCGAGAGGGGTATGGCAGTGGGACTTCAGTGAGAATGGTATGGGAGGTCTAATGTATAACATGTCTTCAATAACCAGTGGGAAAGTGGCACAAGGTACCCAAATATCAATTTTTTATTACTCTTAGTTTACTTGAATTGCGTAATTTGGGAGTGTGCCTTGGTGAGGGTGGGTGGATACTTTTATTCCTAGGTGCTTTGGTTATCTCTTTTTCTCAAAGGGTATTAGAATGCCTCCACACTTGTGCATGCGATCTTTTGTTTTTCCTTTCTGATTATTCCTGTATGCTCACCCTATGTGTATGAAAGTGCTTTCATGTTTCTAGGAGGACATCAAGGAATGCGCTGGACACTATTAGCTCGGACACTGGGACTATTGACATAATTTTTTTCCTTTTATATTGGTAATTTCCTTTAGAGATTTCTGTATTTTTTGTAGAGATTATTATTGGAACATTCATATAGAAATGGCTTGTTTTGTCTTTACTTTTACTTCCACTTTTGGTGTTGTTGGGATTTTCTATCTTCTCTCCCGATCCTAATAATTTAAAAGGGTAATGCCTTCATTCTACATGTTATTCTATACCCATGGTGTAAGTCCCCCCTCTGGGGCCTATTGAAGGCGCGTCTCAGGGATCATTATATGTCCTTAAAATTGAGGAAATAAGGGTTTTGAAATCTATTGTCCCATCCCACATATTTTTGATAGTTGTTCGTGACACTTTCGAATGTGATAAATTTTATAGGAAATGTTTATGACTAAACATGAAATAAAAAAAATATGGGTAGATTGGGAGATTGTGTTGATCATTAAGAACATGTTTTTTATGAATCCAAGTTGTTAAGTGTTTTTCTTAATTATATAAAACTAAAATACTAAAATGTATTTGGGTATTTCAGTGATAAAATATTTCCTTTATATTTTCTATGTTTTTTATGGGAAGAATTGGTCCACATTTAACACTATCATGGATAATAATTTCATGTCTGTGTTTTCAACAGCAGATCTGGAAGGGTGGGACTCGGGTTATTAAAGTTAGTATTATAGTAGATTTTAGAAAACATTGTATATTAATATGATTTAATGAGATTTTATATTAATTGAAATTTTTATAATTATGGATTTCTATGTTTTAAGTTGATTATATGTTTATAGTCATAGACACCTTTTATGGGATTTTAGGTGATGGAAATTTATGGACGATAATGATATATTAATATAGGTATAAAAATAACTTAGATTCACCATGTTTTAATATTATAGGAATAATGAATTTAATTTTTTTAAATATGTTTTAATTTTATTTATACCTATTAGGGTTTGTATGATCAATGATTTTGAGGTATCTATGGTCTATTATATATTTGGGATGAAAAATGAATGGTATAAGAAAAAAATTGACGTTCAAACTTTTCTTTAATATTTAATATATTATACTTATTTTTAAGATATTTATCAAATTTATATAGATTTTTTAATGAATATATTAATAAAATTTTAGAATAAATATGACAAACTGTTGGTCAGGAGACAAACTGTCACATCTGGTAAGGTTTTGAGGCTTGAAACCTCAACCTAAGGGCAAAAAGGGTGCATCACCAAACATTACAATACATGATATCCTGGTCATTATGATTTTTTAATTTATTTATACTATATAAAAGATAAATGGTATGTTAATTTTTGAAAGATATGCTTTATTATATATATTGAAATGTGATTGGAAATATATTGGTAGTTTATTGATTAATGGTATATTAGAAGACATTCACTATTTTATGAATATTATGGGATTATGGTTAACAAAATATTATAGAATTTTATTTTATAAATAATGGTATGATTTAATTACTGATACATATATGATTTTATTTTCGATTTATCCTGAGTAATTTTGTTTAATGAGATTATAAGAATATCTAGGAGATTATCAGTTTAGGGCATGCACATTTAGGGAGATAGTTTCTATATTTATCCTGTAATATTATTTGATCAAATTATTATTATTATTTTATTTCAATATTATTATATATATATATATATATTGTGTAATTATAAGTATAATTATTTATTGAATTAAATATGATGAATTTTTGGAATTAATTTTGAATTTGGGTTATTTAACTAGTTTTCTTATATAAAGTATAATTATTTGTGGAAATGGGCTTATAATGTGTTAGCCATTTTGGTTTTTGATAATTATTTAAGAATAGATGAATATAATGTTAATAATTTATTGATTAATATTTCCATTAAATGTTTATTTTAGTGCTCCAAACATGAAAAATTATTCTTAAAATCTCATCATTTGTAGATAAGTATGATATTATAGTAGAAATTTATTAAAAGATGAAATTATACTAATCATGTAATATAATATATTAATTTTCTTATTTTATATGATAAATTAATTTCTCAACCAATATATAATGATATGAATAAAAAAATTTATCCTATAACATTACATACTAATTAATTGATGGTATATTCTACGTCTATTATTTTCAATTTTATAATTGTTAAATTTTATATTATAATTAACATTTTGGTTATCAATAATATATGGACATTAATTTTCATTAATGCATATTTTATTACTTCCCACTAAGTTATCTTATTTTGAAACCTTTTGTATTTAATATGAGATTACAATCAAATATCCATTTTTCTCTTTTCATGAGGAGGATTTATTAACAATTATTAAATTGTGGTAATTTTAAAAAATAATTTTAAATTGGATAACCTTTGATATAAAGAAATGCTAAGTGGAAAATTTGTTTAGGGGTGTGAAAATTTAATACATTGTGATATTTTGAAAAAAAATTCCAATATATTTAAATATTTCGACAACTTATGTTAAATGAAACCATGAGTTTAAGAAGGTAGTGATGTATAATTTAAAATATTATAAGTTAATTTTTTCTCCAATATATTAAATTTGAGTATATGAATGTAAATAAATAATTTTCTATTATATAAAAATCACCATCTAAATATAGTTATAATGTAATTAGTCATCAAATAGTTATTAAAGTCATTTTATTCAAAAAAAATACATCTTATTGAAATAATTCGTTTTTATTGTTTTTTTCAAAGAATTTTAAAAATAATTATTTAAATTTTTATAAAATATATATTTTAAAAAATAAAATTTATTTTTAAATAATCATTTAAAAAATATATTCGTCGTAAAATTATGTGTTATTTTGAAAAGATTGTTGTTGCAATAAAATGTGAAAATTTACAATTTTTATAAAATATCCATTTTATTGTAATATAATGTATCATTAGGATTTTAATTTGATCTAAAATCAACATAAACATTATTTAATTATATATATTGTTTATATTTATTTAATAATTATTATTAATGACTTTTTATAAGAAAATTTTTGACGTTAATAACACAATTTTCTAAAAATATTCTTCATTTCATTTATGGAATAATATTAACAGTAATTTATTATAATTATAAAAAATTAATCTTGCATATATTATGAAATATTTATAATAATGAAGTTCATATTCTTTAAATAGGATCCTTTTATTTTTAATCAAAATAAATTGTAACTTTTGTGAAATTTAGCAACTTAGTAAAGGTTAAATGAGGTAAATCATTGTCAAAACAATGTAATAAGGCTATAGTTATTCATACTAACAACTAATTGATGAATTGAATTCCACCATTATCACAATGTGATAAAATTTTAGTTGTATAATGGATTTGTCTCTAATAAAAGGACATATATGTTATTTAAACCAATGGATGTGACAAAATGTTAGTATGTTACCATTATATATCATTTCTATGTTCACATAACATAAAATATTATTTAATTACAATTTATAATAATTATTAATTACATACTAAAATTTTATTCATGTGCCTAATTTATTCTATCCCTTTAATAATTATATAATTACTTCAAATACTTAAAAAATGATGAAAAAATATTTATTCAATTTATTTAAATAAAAAATAAATAGTACTAATATAAAATTAAAATTAATATTATTTTGGAAAATTAATTTGATCAAAAATTTTCTCTAGAAAATGAAAATATTTAGTGTGTATTAAATTATTTGGCTCTAATTTATTTTGTTTTTTTATATCATTTAATTCAAATTAACGAGAAGATACAACATTGACAAAAATGATATATATGGAAAATAATTTACTATTAAATTATTTCATAATCACATAAAAATGGAAGAGGAAATAAGAGGCAATATATGGAATAAAATATAATTCACTGTAAATTTTCAGGATGTTTATAGGTATTGGGGTTGATATTGAATTACATAAAAATAAATATTTTGATAAGTTCCAAACTTGCCTCTCACATAAATTATAAAAGGGATCCTCCTCTCTCACCTATTTAAAATAATTGAGCCTTATATCTTAAACATACTCTAAACATAATCTTTTATACTCTCTTAGACACATTATAAAGGTTATTTTATTCCCAAAATACCAAAACTAGAGCCCTAAAGAGGATATCAAAGGGAGTCGTCTCAAAGAAATGGTAATCACCTTAACCAACCAGTTTTTTTATTCTTAATCTACATTGTTAAAAAGAAATTATATTATTTTTAAAATAATATATTCATCATAAATAATATGAATAAATGTTATTATGGTTTTTAAAACTCTATTATCCATCATTGTTTGATCAAATTAGCTCTGAAAGTATCCCCAATTTGTATATAAGACTTGCCATTTTTATGTAGATGTACATTTAATTTTCCATCACCAAAATTCATGATTTTTTAATATGGTGGGTTTAAAAATTATATATGATATTTATGAAATAATTTTTCTTGTTAAATTATAATAACATATCATCTTTATTTATCTTCTTAAACCATTGTAAAATGATAATGTTGCTCGTGCGTACCTGTAGAATACCACCTCCACGATGAATTTTGATTCCTTTTTCATTTTTAATTTACCTGGATGGTATGAATGATGTTTATTATGAATACATATGATATATATGATATTATAAAAATTTTATAATTATTAATTATTATTTAAATTTTTTCCATCATTCAAAATGTTAGTACAACATTCATGTGTGTGTATGAAAAACCATGCCATTAAATGGTATAATTATTTTTCTATCTCTATCATTATATATGACATAAAATACATATATAATGAATTCATATGATATAATAACCATATTAATTATTCTAGAATATATTTATAATAAATATGAATTTATTATATAGGATGATAAAAAATATTCAAATGAATTCAGAATTAAGGTAATTTATTTTTGTATAACTTTTATTTAAGATGGACACAAGCCTTATCAATTACCAGTTTATTTTTTGGGGTGTAGATACTACCCATAAATTTAATTTGTGATTAGTATCATAAATTTTTTTGGATATTCAAGTCTATAAAAAATTCATTATCCTTGTGGCGTATTATTCAAATGATACCAAAGCGGTAAGGGTTAATTTTACAATCTCATCACTAAGGATTTTTTTTATTCATGTCTCCACTCTGTGATATTTATCTTCAATGTCCATGTTCACAAAAAATGTTTTTTAAAATGTTTTTAATATTGTCCTATAACAATTTAATATAATTTTTTCCATGTTTTAGTTATTCTTGAATGGGATGTTTGAAATAATTATTACAATATTAAAACGAGGGACTTATTGAATTTAATTAAAAAGTAATGAAGGAATGTTTTTTAACTTATAAAGATTGATATATTTTTTCCACCATCATTAGACCTTAATGATAAGAAGTTATTATAAAAATGATAAATATTATTTATGAAATATTTTCATTTATAAGTGCTGGTATTTAGGAAAAATATATTATTTTAATAATAGAAAGTAATTTTCCACAAAAATTATTCAAATTGAAATTTCAGACTCATTTTCCATAAAATATTATTTACATTGATCATAAATAATCTATACTATGAATTTTATCCTGGTTTATGATCAGTATTTATTTTTCATGATGGAATATTAGTTTGATGAAAATTTGAAATTTTTATGAACACCATTTCTTTGACATGGGTTATGCTATGATGAAATGTTTATGAAACTCATTTAATTCAAGTGTTCTGATTTGATGAATGTTTTATGTTCTTATGGAACAAATATATATGATTATTATTATACCATAGGTGGGGACCATTTCTCTCTACCATTCATTTTCATGAGTATTACATCATATAAGATATTTATTCGAAATAAGTCAGTGTGATTGAAATATAATGGGAATGTAGTCAATCTGATTGATCAACTATGGGAAACATATAAATGTGATTGATTCACTATAGAAAATAGTTGATGATTCCTGATATGATGTATTTTTTATTTTATATTGAAAAATTACTCAGTTTTCCCACTTATTATGGTTCCACAAAATTCTATTACATGAACTTATAGTTCATCATTGAGTTATGACAAATGTCATCCATATGATTCATGAATTTTGATATGAGTATTTTTTATATCATTCCTCATGTTAATGATATGTTTTATATTGGGTAAAAAAAAATTAAATTTTGTAATGATAATATATCATTATAATTATAATATTCTTTCATATGATTACTGATTGTAATCTCCCATGATTACACATACTAAGAAGCTATGATCACCCATTGTTCTCTTTATTTTTACAATATTTTGAAAAAAATCAAAATTATTTTTATTTATAGAGGTTACATATTTTAGGACCTATATTTGAGATATCTAATACATAACATGACGTAGTAAAAGATATGTATAGTGTGATATGATATATATCTTTAAGAACCTATTGTTTATAAAACTGATTTGATAGGAGTATACCCTAATTCTACAAAAATATTATACTAAAATGTCATTATTTATCTAAGTGATCCATTATATCTGATTTAAATAATAAATTTTTTGTGGGATCAATTGGTTCACATTAATCAGTTTCCAATACATAATATTATTGATTATGTATTTAATACCAGCATGATAATATTGGGGCATGGTTTATTACATTTTACCATATGATGCCAAATTGTATAGCTTATATGTGATTTGAAATTATTATGAATTTAAATTAATTATGAATAAAATGATATTAAAAAACTGAAAAATGAGAACAAAATATATAGGAGTAGATAAATCTATATAAGATCAAAAATAGATCCATGTATGCGGTCCATTATTTTTTCACCAAATAATGTTTCAATGGAATTTATGTTTTTCATTTAGAAGATATTCAAGATAATAATTTTGTAATTTGAATGAAATTTATTGAATTATAGTAGGTATAAGTGTTTTATATATAGGGAATATTTTCTGATTGGTGACATGGTAGTTTAGAATAAGTTTAGGAGAATCGGGTTATGAAAACTCATTTTGGTGAGAATTAGACATGTTCACAAAGTTAGTGAATGGTCAGGACTAACTATTCTAGCAGAACAATGTAACCTATTTTATAAAAGGGAATAATTAGGTTTATAGTGTGATACCATCAAAGTAACTATGATAAATGGAGTAGGGTAGTATAGAGGGGTCATAGAGGCTAGACATAATTTTCCAAAACCATGATCCATCCAAGCACAGGAGATGCCACTTTTTAAGTGTGTGTGCACTGTTGAAATAGTGTTTTCTCAAACCATGTTAAAAAAATGTAAACCTCATTTAATTAGGTGAAATTATATTTTTTAATAGGTATTATTTAACTCTTTTAATCCTTTATTATCCAATATTTATCCCACTCATAATAGGATTCTCGATCTCCCTCCTATCCAACAACATTAATTGGCTATATTTAATGGTACATAAATTTTAGATTATATCACCTATTCTAAAGGAGTTATAATAATCTCCATATTTATCTAATTTTTTCTTAAATCAATGTCGATTAATGGATGAGTGTAGTTTACTAATAATCTCTTAGGTGTCCTGCGGATTTTTAGTCAAATTTGTATATTTTTATAAAATAAACAACATTGAACAATGCTTAATTTTCTAGGTATCTTCCTTTAAAAATAAAAACTAATTACATGAAACCTAATTCCTCATAATAAAAAGAAATTTTGCATTAAATTTATCCATTTTAAGTTATACACCTCAATCTAAACCATCCCTTTTTACACATTGATTATATATTGTTAAACTCTAATTCATCTACAAAAATAAATTACCCCTTTTGGGGTGTTCATTTAAATCATGAATACAATGCTATACCAATTCATAAATAAACATTGATATGTATTTTATTTAACCTAATGTAAGAAACATTAAATTAGGATAATTGAGTTAGTATTAAAAGCATTACTCATTTTATAATTAAACTATTAGTGAGGCGTGTTATCTTATTTAAATATAATGGGGGAATAAAATGGTGTGTTTAATATGATATTGTCATAGAAAATTCCATGGAATTATTATATAAATACAAGTAAAAATGAATAAATAGGATACATTAACTATAATAAGTAAATTTTATCAACATTTTCCTTTTATATTACATATTTTATAAATAGATTAATGGACTTGGAAATCTCATGTCGTATGAAACACATTTTCTACATGATGACTACTACCCATGTCTAAAACACATTCTAATTTTGTTTTTCTTGAACTATAAATATTTCATAGAGTGAAAAATAATAAGACTATAAATATAAAAATGTTAATTTTCTATGGGAATGGAACACATTACTATTCAATATACAGAAAAATGGTTTCCCTTATTATTAATGATACTATAGTATGGAATCCATTGTTATTCATGATACTCATGTATAATGTAAATATTATTATTTGTAATAATAAGGAATTTCATTCATTTCAATTCAAGATACTCAGGAACATATTCTTCTTCAAATTGTAACACTATGATATGTCATCCTTTATAAATCCTAAACCTTAATAATGGTGACCCTTATTCAAAATATTTGGTTTTAATGTTTTTGAATGGATTCTTGGGTGATGTATTTTTTCATGTATAATAATACACACACATATATATATTTGTTAATATATATTATTATATATATAGTACATATATATACATTCAAATCATTATATATATGTATACTTATTTACCTAGTGAACCATCATTAGAGATATTTCATATTAGATTAAAACTGGTATTTTTGGCGGGTTTTCAATAAGGGATACTATGTCTGATTGTTCATATTAATTTTTTCAGTTTCTTATTTCTTTAACATATACACTAATGTCTTTTATACACATTTAATGAATAGAATTGGAAATCATTTTTGGGTCTTACAAATTTTATATGAAAACATTTCTGGTAATCAGAAAAAACCTCCTTTTTTTATGATTTGGATTTTGGATTTGGTATACATTTTTTTCATTTTCTGTTATGATTTTTTGAGATGGTATCTTTAAAGAACATTAATCAAATAAATTTCATGAATATCTTGGATATATACTTATTGGTATATGTTTATTTTTTAGTATTTTTATATATCTCATACTATATAATGACTGCTTTGTGTGGTGTAACATTACATATCCATGGATAATTATTTTTTTGGAATTCCCATGTATTCTAGAATATTTACAATTCCATCCATTTATAATGATTTAAATTTTAATTTATTTATCATGTGAGACTATACAACTGTAATAATAAGGGTATAGTCTCCCGATTATACCATAATTTAACCCCCTCTTCTACTCAACAGCCTCATGTGTCTAAGAAGTATTTCTTGTGCTAATGTATCCAACCAATTCTGTGAAATATTTAAGTGGCTCCCAGGTTGGGATGTTACAAAATTGTATTATAGATTTATTTTTTGATTTATTTTATATATTTGGTTGTTATAAATGTAATTTTTAAAGTTTCACAATGTGGATAATATCATGTTAGTTGGTGTGATACACATACATGTGAAGAAATACATTATTTATAGGGATGCAACTATTGTTCATGTTGTTTGTTAACATATTTTCTTATTATTTCACCTTATGGTATTAATGTACTTGAAATTTCTTTTTAATTTATCAAATTTATAGTATTTTACCTTTTATTTTATACTGAAAGCATGAATTATTACATGCATAATTATATTAGCATAATGATTCACCTTCTATGAATATGGAATTAAATTTATATAGTGCTTCTATATTATAGATGAATGATTGATGTGTCTTATATGTAACACCATATAAGTGTAGTATGGTGTGACCTATTTGTAGGATTAACACATTATATTTTAGTATGGGGATATCGTAGGGAATATTGTTCCCTATAAAATAAAAAATAGCTAAATAAATTTAATAATTTTAGGTTTGAGATTCCATTTAGGTTCTATTATACTTATGTAGGACACTTATAGATGAAATAAAATTGGATTTTAATGATCTAAAGTGGTTATTGAGAAAAAATTTGGTATTTTAGCATCATGTAATGTCTGGATATTTCAGTTTACACATTTTTAACACATGTCTAACCACATAGTAGGTCATTTTTCCTTTCTTATTATTTATTGATGGATGACTCTGGATGTCACCAAACAAAATATTTATTGAATGTGATAATAAAACTCTCATAAATTTTTTTTATGGACAATTACATACTAGTAAACCTAATCATTATAGGACTATAGATAATAAAAATGATATTTCATTAAAATTATAAAATACTAGGCAGTTCATATCGATACATGTGGTATCCATCATGATAGTAAAATGGAATAGTGGAACATAATAGGTAGGTGAAATTATATTAGGTTCATGATGTTACACTACTTTAATCTAGTTCATAAAGAGTAGAATTACCTTGATTTATACATAAGTTTATTGTTTCATAGTATATGGGATGATGTTGCGAAAGAATCATGTCTTGTAATACTATCGATAATATTAGTATTAGCTTTTATGTCGGATTCTACTAACATGTGTCATTGAATCTTGGGAGAGCATAATGTGTATGTGTAGAGTAAATATATTATATCATGATGGAATGTAGTAGTCTCCTCTATCTTTCCATCATAGAATATGTGAAAAAAATGTGTTTTCAACATATTTAAAACTTGTCTAGTGGATGAAAGAGTGTACGATGTGGGAAGTGTTAAAAATATTATTAAAAATATCTTAGGATAGTCTGAGTTTAGGGAGAATAATTTATATCATGATTATCACTATAGTGTTCCTTTTCTTGTAGTAGGAGGACAAATATAAAATTCTATTTTAGAATGGTCTTCTTTGTTTCAAAAGGCCCATGAGGTAGTTGGATTAATCATTCATGTATAGGAGGCGAGTATCATTATAAAACATGATTAATTTTTTGGGAAGAGTATGGATTCATGATTCAGTATCAGAGTGTGTAAGTAACCTCTGAAATATTGATTTGGATAATTATCGATGATTATAAAAAATTCATATGATAAAATAGTTGGAGGTGTACATAAAATAAGAGGAAACAATGAGTCAAAGATAGATTGCAATATGTTATTTTTAATCATTCACATAATTCTTCTATAGTGAGTGTATCATAGTATGTTAATGAAGATGCATCCATAGGTGATGTTGAGTTCTTAAGTTTATGTTTTCCAGTAGGGGTTTGAATATTTTAATTTTTTTTGTAGTTGAATATGCGTTTTTAAAAACAATTTCAATAACCATGTCTTGGATATGGTTGGTGTTTCAAAGGAAGTATTTGTAAGTTTTGATTACATAATATTGTACTCTTTTCATAGTGTTGATCAAAACACATGTCTAGAAATATCTCTAGGTACACTAAGAGATCATCAATTATATGAAAATACAATGAGAAAAATTTAATTCATATTTGACCTAATAATATATTCATTGAGGTGTGTAATTTTTTAAGTGATACTTGGATTCGTATGTATGAATTTCATGAGCGTACACATGGAAACTAGTTGATTACTTATATTGCTCACCAATGGATACAATGGGTTTGGATCATTTATCATTCTTGATTCATGGACTTCACAACCATGTTCCAACATCTCACTTGTAAATTCATAATAATGGATTATCGTGGATGATATACATGGACTCTAACAATTGATTTTGAGGTTACACTAGAATTATATTTGGAAGTTGTTGATATGGTCACTGTGTGATGATTCATGTATTTAAGATCACTATACACCTATATTGATGTTTTAGAACAAAGACAAAAATGAACACTTTGGTTATAGGTGTCACTGAAATTTAATTATGGTCTTCAGTGGACATGCTGAGAATGAACTCAGTTTGCAATAGATTAATGGAATCATTACATGATTTTGTAAGGATTGGATACTAATGTTTAACATCTTTATAATAAGTCATACAGTAGTTTAATGATATTTGTTTCTCTAGTATGGATGAAAACATACAGTGTGAAACCACTTTTGAAACATAGTTGGGATGAGATGACTGTAGAGAAGGGTTCTTCTACGAAATTTAAGGCATCCACCATGAAAATGGAGTTAAATTTGGAACTGAATATTTGATAAAATTTAAAATTAGTATAAAATCCTCATTATAATGATGGGTCCATGATTCAATGGGAACATATGATTGTGGGGATGTAATGTGACTCATAATTATCAATTATGCACAAAAACCTATAGTGGGGAGTTCCATTGGTGGTATTATGATAGAGATGATGATGTGAATATATATCATGTTAGACGGGTCTGAGTACATACTGTATAAATGTTTTAGTTTTGGATGGGATCATTAGATCTACTCTCAATGACTTATGCACAATGTGTTATACATGATTCATAAAAGTGTTTGTGTATTTAAAACACAACCTTCCCATTTCACTATAATCTCATCAACCACAGTAGGTTGGGTGATGTTTTCTGGTTCCCCAAAGCTTCTTGGGGATGATAAATTATATGGTGGGGGAGTTAATTGGTCCCATGTTTTCTACCATTATAATATTTAATTTGTTTTGTTTTTATCATTTGGAGGATGGAAAAATCATAATTTGATCATTGAAATGAAATTTCAAGCATTAAAATAATAACAATATGTGATTTTAGGTGTGTTTTTTGGTCTTATAGGTTACATGGGTGGTTGGATGTATTTTAGTTTCCTTAGTCTTGAAAAACTAATAATAAAAGGAATCAGATTAGGGAACAGAGTTTTCATAAGGTTAGTAATAATTATTATACCAAAATTAGGTGGATGACTGTGTATATGGACATGGTTTCTTTAACCATGAGACACACTAGAGGAAACTATGAAAACTGATAAAGAGTTTTTTTAGTATGGCTTCATGGGTTGTGCATAGATTTAGGAAACCTTGTCTATTCCATGAATGGGTAGGAACATATGGCTAGTGGGTGTGAAGTGTTGCAATATTGTTTGAACATACCATATGTAAAAACCTAGAAAACATTTATATGTATGAAATTAGCATTTATTCCAATTATTTAATTAATTGTTTACTACCCTCTTATCCATCATTTTTTCCACACATAGTAGGATACTCTAACCCCATCATCTACTACTAGATATGGTGTGATATTCTCTATACGACCCTAGAATCACTCATTTTCGATCATATAGGACGCCCCTTGGTGAGCATATTATTCTTATTTCATTTTTTCTTATATTTATTATATTTGTTAAATGCTATTTCAATGTGAAATAATATTACCTATCTTCATGGAGTTTATTTAGTCTTCTAATTTCCCTTGATCTGTGTACAATAAAATCTTTTTAATGGACATGTGAAGTTTCATAAGAATGAGGCATGTGGTCAATATATTCTCCCATATTTTCTTATCTATTTATAAAATTCATCATTTTTTGTGCATTGTATCTTCAATACATTTCCCATAATATTTGAAATTAGATACATGAACTGAATATATTAGATTAAATAGTATTTGTGCATTAAATTTCACAACTGTAGTTTGTTCAACTCATCCTAAACAATCCATTTGTCGATGTTTCTTATAATATTTTGACCTACGTTTTATCCATTAAATTATATCATCCTTTTCAGGATGCTGCTTTAATGATTTATTTTAGTGCTCAATATAAAATTAAATAAATATTTAGGAATTTTTGATTAGTTATAATGAATGAAATGTTACATACTATTTAATGTGTCTCGATGATAAACATGCGACATTTTGTAGTCAAACCATACATGAGGTGCACCTTTTTTTAAATAAAAATTGATAATTAAAAAGTGTTTATGAAATGCTAAATGATATTCACATTTCCATATCAATAATAATTAATTATAAGTGTAATGGATCAAATATAATCCATGAAATGTAATTCTGTATTATTCCAAGTAGGTCCACCATTATTAGTTACATTTAAATAGGATGAATGTAATGGATATTCTCATGGAATATGAAATACCCATCAATATTAATTCCGACTACTTGTGTCAAAACTATCATCGACGTGGGAATGTGATTCCCATTATAAATATCACAAAAGGAACAACAATAAAACCTTTAAAATAATATTTCATATTATTTAAGTCATTGCATTCCTTATTACTTATGATACTCGATCATGAAATCCCAGATTATTTTTGGCACATAATCATTGAAATAATTACTATTCAAATTCTCATGCATGGTATTCCTTATTACTTTTTATACATAGGAATGTAATCCCTTAATATTTCTGATACTCAAGAATATTTTACCTTATAAATGGTTATACTATGTCATTGTGTCCCTTATAAATTAATACACATTAGAATGGTGACCCTTATTTAAAATATGAGACATTTATGATAATGAATAGACACCTGAGATATGCCTCATGTCCAGGATGATACTATGTATCCATATATATTTCTATGTATATTTTTTCATATATGGTTAAAACGTATACGCACATTTAAATATTTATATGTAGACCTATATACAAGGTCACCCTTCATCTAATATATTATTTCATAATAAGAAGAAAGATCTTCAATCATGGTTTCATTTGAGGAACAATATTTTAATTGATTATATTCATTTGTTCACTGAATTATGTATTATACCTACAAAATAATGTATTTTATACTCATAGATTGAGTAACAATAGACATAATTTGTAGTGTTCTACTGAGAAAATTTCACAACCAATTTGGGAAGCCGTTTAGTATCATAACACACCTCATGGTTGTAGTATCATGATTTTGGACTTAGATTACGTACTATTGTTTATTTTGTGCAGTTATTAATGAAAATTGGATCATAATAGCACAATATTTTCCCACATATTAGGATAATTATAGGGATAACTTTTATGTATTATTTTAATTTCATTCTATAATTTTTTATGTATTATATGCTATATGTATACATATTTTTATATTGTGACATCACATTGTTATGGAAGGATGTATTAATAATAACTTCCATGTTAATAGATTTATTTCCCCTAAATGTATTATATAATTCTACCCCTGTGGTTTTTATTATCTAGAACCATTTTGCTACTTTTATCATGAGGGTATAGTCTTCCCACTATATTATTTTTCTACGCTTAGTGATATTCGATGAACTCTATTGTACATGAAGGCACATTTGAGGCCATGTGATAACCAACACATTCCACCATTTATGTGGCTACTGAGACATGATGTTGCTCCATATTGTATAAACTACCCCATGAAATTACTATCATCAAACACATTATCCTTAGAGGGTGTGGTGGTGTAATATAGTGTTATGTATCTATAACATAGTAGTATGAATATGTAAATGTTCTTTTTAATAAAAAATTCTTATATTAAACCCATTATCATTATTGTTTCAAATATATATATTACTATATATTTACTGTGATAAAAATATATTTTGATATGAATAAACTAAAATTGTATTGTTGGGAAATAAAAGTCTCAGTTAAAATACACCTTTTGATAAAATATGATAGGTGAAATAATTTATTAATCATTAGAAATTATTACTAAAAAATAATTGTTAATATATAAATGATATTATAAATAAATGAAGTCGAATATAAATTATTAAGGGTTATAAATTGGTCACTTATATATAATTTATTAGTTTATATTAAATAAGTACTTTTCTTTAAAATTTAGAATTATAAAATTAAATAATTATTTTTTAAAGAAATATATTATATTTAAAATTTACAAATTAAAATAAAATAATGGTTATTTAATAATTTTTTTAGGATAAAAAAATATTAGGGGAATTAATAAACATTATATAAATATATAATATGTATTATGACATCATAATATCCTAAAATTTAATTAATAAAAACTATAAAGTGAATCCATGAACAAAAATTTATTTCCCCATTCAAATAATGTGTTTTTAATTTATTTTATTATTATTACCATATTATATAGAATTACATTAATCATATACTAAATATTAATGTTGCAAAATAATTTATTTATGAACCTAGCTCACATAAAAATCTTAAATGTTACTATATTATTGATTTTGAGTATAAAAAAATTTATTAATGAAAACCACCTAATATTTTAAGAAACCATGTGAAAAAACACTTAGAAGGTTTTGGTTTATATTATTTATCCACATAGAGTCTAAATCATGACTTTAGAAATTAATAAGGAAATTCACACTCTTCTGTTTTGAATACCCACACATCCCCACAATCCCCTTAAATTAGAAACTACTTTCAATTGTTTTTCTCTCAATAAGACACTCTAAATTCATACCAAGAAGTAACCATTTTTGTAATAGTATCATCTCAATCTTTTATAAGCACCATATTTTGGTAACAAATTATCTTCCAACTCTATTTTATTATTGTAATTTATATACTTATATATATATTTTCTAAATTTTCATGATGTAATTTGTTTTCAAAATCAACTATAATATATATATGTTTCCATGTTCTATATAGACTACATTTCACTATCATTAAACCCTTACTTTATGTTTCATATAAACATGTTGTTCATCCAAAATTATCATGTTATTTTTCAGGCCACCTTTTTATATTTTAATACTCATCCCCATTTAAAATCAAGGGTATTAAAGTAGTGGTAAAAATGTAAATTAATTTGTGAAATAAATATATATTATAAAAACACATTAATCATTTTATTATTTTTTAATAAATAATTTCTTATTTTATATGGTTTATATGGAATAAAAATGGATATACATCAGATGAATATGATCCGTGGGAAAAAAATTATATATCTATACAACAATTTTTTATTGTCTTAATATCATTACAAATATTTTATTGTTCACATGTGGTTATCATAAACAAACTATAATAAATTTCATGGTTGATATCCTTAACCTATGCATATGATTTCATGTTTTATATTCTTGAAACATTAATATGTTTCCTTAATGTTTTCATCTTATATCATGTTATGCTTTTCATGTTTTTTATTTTCACCCATATATATCAACGTGATATGACATTTTCATTAATTTCATCATGTTAGGATTTTATTATTATCTTAATGAGATTTTTATATCTTCCATTTTATATGTACATCCCCGTTTTAAACCATATTGTGTATAAAGATTAATTGTTTAAAGGGAATGTTATATAGTTTTTAATAATTTAATTTTATCCTACATTAATATAATTGTATTATGTATTTAATTAGTGAAATATATTTGGCCAAATTTTCATGATCCACGACTAGCCTCTATCGAAACCAGCACCCGACCAATTCTGCGACATGGCCCGAAAAGAGTTCCGTCTCTCCTTAGATAGAGAACTAGTTCCTTGAATCAGAATAAAATAGTTAGGAACAATTTTACCTATAAATGATAAAAAAATAAATATAAACCAAAAAAATAGTTAAACAATAGAATTCAAAATAAAATAATGTTCAACTGCTAATCATACCTCCATGTGACCTCATGGGTCACAACCAAACATGGAGTCATGATCGCATTAAAAGTGATCAAAAACTAGAACCTAAAACTGAAAATCAAAAGTAGGCATGAGAACCTAGATGCTCTGTAGGAATGCAGAATAAAAGAACACCCTATTCAATTTCCATTAATAAGAAATCCAATCTTAGAAGTTTTAAAATAAGATAGTGTGAAATAATATTTTTCATTCTTTTCAAAATCATAAAATAAGAAAAAATTATAAATAAAAAATATCACTTCCACTAAATTTTGAAAATAGGTTCCAAGCATGCATTAATATTTTATAATTAAAGGAGAAAATATCAGATTAAAAATATGGTTTCCAAAAAAGTAGAAACAAACATGAAACAACTAAATTCAAAATCATATCATAAGAACTAGGTCACAAATGAGCACCATGGAAAATACCTATAAGTAAATATCACAATTCAGAACCTAGAGACCTCATTCCTCAGTGAAACATGGTATATCATCTACAAACAACTACGTTATTAAGAATGAGCCACTAGGGGGAATCTCATACCAAAAATTAATGGTATCCAGTCATATATCTAAAATGTGGTATTGAAACCATGAACATCAACATTCTCATACAGGGGCCACAAAGGGAGAATCACATCCGAAGGCCTGGTGGTATCTGATCAAATCACATGTTTAGTTAGTGTCGTCGTGTCAATATTTCTAGAAGAAACTAGGAAAATAATTTTCTGAATAAACTAGTGTACCATTCCTAGTCTTCCTACCTAGATATCCTGGGTTTCTTATCTACACTATTTCAAATGGTGGTGAGTTTTCAACAAACTAACATACAAAAATGCATCATTTTCTATATTCAAAAATGCATCCACCCTCTCACAAATGATAAATATTGCAATCATGTTACCCCTTTTTTCATCAGAAAATAATTTTGATGCCTATTTACTGGGCACATATCAAAATTATGACATACAACACACATCATATCATAGAACAAGGTTCAGGCCACTAGAGGGGGGGGGGGGGTTCCACTTTCACAGACCATTCTCAATGAGATATATGAGCCTTATTATTATAAAAATAATAACATTTAATTACGAAACAATCTCACCCAACAATATAATGTTCTAAAACCATTTGAAATCTTAGTCAAACAACAAAGGAATCTCACATTTTAAAACAACGTGAAAACCATTGTTAAATCAAAGAAAGTCATTTAAGATGTAAATACATTATTTATCCTTCAATTCACATCAATTTACATACATCTTTCCTAACATATCAAATCAAGAAATTTCTCCATTTGAAAGAAAATCACACACCAACCCATCATCATTCATAATCAACATTAAAAACAAAAATACCTTGTAGTCATTAAGGGAAGATAATTTTATAGGTTTTCCATGTTAAAATTAATTGATAATTAGAATGTTACTACATTTTTCAAACAATGCTGGGAGCATATACCGATAGCAAAAATCACATTTGGAAAGATAAATACTTTATGTTAAATAATAAAGAACTATTTCTAGTAATTACAACCTGATTGAAGAGATTATAAATACACTACATCAATTTAAAAACATGTCTAATACAATAAAGTAGTTATGGAATTTAAATTAACAGTCTAGGAATAAGGTAACCATAAATAATGAGGAACCAGACATAACATTCTTCCCTTGGAGCTTCCTAACTAAAAGAAACCACTCCCTCACTAATTATTTGCAATTTTACATAGATATAATGTAACACCCCACCCCTACCTCATTGGATAGAAAAGTTGGTGAGGGTTACACGGCCTTAAGAGAAATCCACAAGATTCTAAAGGCTAGAAATAAATGTCAAAAGGGTTTCAAATACATATGGAGGATGATTTTCCCTTTATGAAATTAGCCAATAAACCCACCAACCATTCACTAACAGCCACTATATGATGCATGTCAATAAAACATTCAATCATTTATTCCCAAAATACAACCATGTTGTTCCAAAATACAACCCAAATCCAATACAATCTAACATTATATTATAGCACTAAATGGAAGACTAAATAGGAGACCTAAAATAAACCAAGACACACTCTACGATTCCACCCCGAGATCCATGTTCCATGTACCACCACATCTCCCAAGCATCACCATGAACCACAAGCAATGAGATTCCTTACCTTTACCTCTATCTCCGAATAGAGAATATGAAAAAGCACCAATGTTCTAAAGTAGGGGGTGAGTACTAATACTTAGTAGGTTTTTTCCATGCGACCTACCTACTCACGCCACTAGAATAGAATAGTTAGTCACATTTATATAAAATAGTTCATATAAAACAATTTACGAAAACAATTAATATAAAATAGTTTCTCAAAAACAGTTTATAACTAAATATAAAATAGTATCCAACCCATTCATCACCAAAATCATACACATGCAATTGAAACCAATTTTCCCAGCAAGTTATTTTTCCAGAAAAATAACTCAACATGCTTTAGAACCATTTCACAACATCCCTTTTTGGCATACCCAAACCTTACATAGACCCATGAAACCAACCATGCATGCTATGTTATGACAGTTCCATACTCATGAGTGGTTTGTACTCGATCTACCAAGTCATCTCATGGTAATAATTTTCTATGTTCCATTAACCCTTTGCACCAAGAACAAGTTCATATTTCATCCAAGCCCCATGTATGAGATTCCCATGTTCCATTAAAACAGTGGAACTAAGCACAAGGTCTTATTTCAACCAATACCAATATATGAAATATGAATACACAACACAAATTCCCAATGATCTTTCCAAAACACACATTCCAATAGAACACATCTTATCAAAAACCATTTCCATCAAATCCATTTAAATTCGAAACCATCTCAATGTCAACCCATTTAAATAAAACACCATTTTTGTTGAAGAAAAGCACAACCAATTTCAAAAAAATATTAAACATCAATAGAACATTCAAATTATACAGAAATAATCTAATCCAAATCATGTGCCACAATTCTAGTAAATCACCATTTTATAATCCCCATTTTAAAATTATTAACCAAAGCACCGATTCAAAATCCCCAATTTTTCCAAATATCACAACTAATACTCAAGAAGGTTTCCAACATCTGTTTAACAAGAAAATCACAATAAAATTAACACCACCCATTATATTTGAAATCATTCCTATCGGTTTTACTATGTGGAGTCAAGAAAGAAGTCTCATACCTTGATGGATTGGATGAAAACCACAACGAACAAATAACGCCCAAGAAAACCGGGTTGATTCTTCCAGAACCCGCCTTAGATCTCTTTACCTGGAAATACCTAGACTATTACTCATCATATTTGGAATCCACACAATTAAATCTACCCATGACAGGGGAAGATCTATGAATTGAAGATAAATGGAGAATTAAATCAATGTATATCTAAGGTACCTAACAAGAACGAAGCGGAATGAAAACATACCACACAAATCCGACATTGATTCTCCATGTAAAGCCTTCAGGTCACCTCCAAAACACTTTGGTGATGTTCTCCTACCGTAAAGGGAGAGTGATCCCATGTTATGGCCACTTAAGAGGAAAAGTTATCCATTTAGTGAAAAAACATGTGATATCCACATTTTTATGATCTCATTTAAGTGCCCTCATGGTTAGTTTTCATGGTTTGACAAACTGTGCCCCATCCATGCATCAGAAACTTCCTCGACAGACCCTTGAATGACATCCTTGCATGGTCTCCTAAACAGTGCTTCAACTGTGTGGAAGTCACTACCTCAAAGTGCCAACTACGCATGGTTTTGCAGCATAGTTTAGGAAAACCGTGCTCCGCCTGTGCGACTTCTACTTTGCCTCAAAACATCATTCCATGTTTTCCAAACTCTCTCATTCCTCACCGTTAAATTTATAACCTTAAAAGAATTAGATAAGGGTTACATACCAGAATCCTAGGGACTCTACATTATCCCTACCATTTTTATTTCTGTCCTTGTATAGTAGACAACCCTTTCTGCCCAAAAATAGTTCCGGCCACTGCACTTTCATTTCCTTCCCACCTTCCGAAGTCTCTTCATGAATCTGACCATGATGCCATAAAACCCAAACTAGGGATATTATTTTACCATGAAATAATTTCTCTTGTCTATCCGTGATCTACACTGGAATATGTACTAGTGATGCATCCAGTTCTAGCTCAACGTGATCCCATCTAATCACATGGTTAAGATCTGTGTAGTACGTTCTCAACTGGGATACATGGAACACATTATGCACTAAACTAAACCATGGTGGTAATTCCAATTGATATGTCACCACGCCAAACCATTCCATTAACTCAAAAGGTCCAAGGTATCTTGGAGATAACATTCCCTACTTCTCGAACCGATGATGTCTAAGCCTTGGAGAGATCCTCAAGAAGACTTGATCACCCACATCAAATGACAACAGACTTCGACAGTGATCTGCATTATATTTTTGACGACTCTACATTGTCTCCATACACTCTATAATAAACTGGATCTTATATGTTATTTCCTGGACAAGGCATAGCCCAACATCTGAAATTTCACCCATTTCCACCAAGCATAGTGGAGAAGGACAAGGACTCCCATAAAATGCTTCAAACAGAGTCATGTGTATTGAGGCTTGATAGATGTTATTATATGAAAACTCCACCATGGTTGTATGATCCTCCCATGATCCAACATAATCCATTACACAAGACCGCAACATTTTCCCCCTCATTTTTAATGTCTTCTCGGATTTCCCATCCATTTGAGGATAATAAGTAGTCCTCATAGTCAACTGAGTTCCAACGGCATGGTGTAATGATTTCCTTAAACAAGATGTGAACCTCGAATATCTATCTAAGACTACAGACATTGGTACACCATTCCACATTACCACTTCTCAGATACAGATTTTTAAAAGATCCCCCACTGTATGAGTTTCACGAATAGGTATGAAATTGTCTGACTTGGTTAATCGATCCACTATCAGCCAAATGGAATCGTGTTTCCATACCTTTAATGGAAGAACTGTAACGAAACACATTGCTATTTGATCCCATTTCAACACTAGTTTGGGAAAATATTGTAACATACAATATGGTCCCTGATGATATTCTTTAACCTGCAGACAAGTTAAGCACCACGAGACGAACATGGTCACCATCCTTTTCATGCCGCTCCACCCAAACTACACCTTCAACGCCTTATACATATTTTGTGTACCTAGATGGACAACCAATATTGAATGGTGGTAATCATGAATATGTTGTTCTTGAAAAACCATTGGTACAACCATCCGATCTCTGGAACAAAAAACTGACCCCCATCAAGTTTCCATCCATCAATGGTCTCCCCACCATTGAGTTTTGAACATACAATTATACATTATGCATTAGATGTTTATTCTTATTTGATAATTTTTACTAAATCAAGAACAAGAATAGATGAAAGAAAAACTACAACATCATCTTTGTTTTCACATTCCACATGCATGTCGGCTAAGACTGACATCAACTGGCATTCATCTGATGCTTCTTTCACCAACTGAGCATATGAATTTCTACTCAATGTATCTTCCATCTAATTCCCCATTCCCGGTGGGTACATCAAGTCAAAGTCAAAAATTTTGAGATACTCCATCCACCTCCATTGCATCAGATTCTATTCTCAGTGTGAGAAAATGTGTTTCATTCTTTTTTGATCTGTAAACATAGTAAATTTCTCACAAAATATATAATATCTCTATGTTTTCAAATCATGGAAGACTGCAGCTAACTCTAAATCACGTGTTGGGTAATTCTTCTCATGCACCGTCAACTTCCTTGAACCATAAGAAACCATGTAATCTCTTGGCATGCAAACACAACCCAACCCTAATCCTGAAGCATCACAATACACCACATACCCCCGTCTTGATTCTGGAATGATCATGATAGGCACCAATTTAAGCCAAACATTTAGTTCCTGAAAAGACTAATGAAATTATTCTGTCCATTAGAATAGAGAATTTTTCTTTTTTAGAGTTTTCATTGGTGAAGATAGTTTGTACAAATCACACATAAAGAGTCGCTATCAACTAGCTAGAGAAAGATTACTTTGTTTCTCAAACACATTTTTCGGTGGTTTCCAAGAGATAACGACTTCTATATTTTTAGGAACAATAGAAATTCCATTCTAAAAAATTACATGGCCAAGGAAACGTACTTCCTATATCCAAAAATCACACTTTGAAAATTTTGCATACAAACGATGATCTCTCAAGATTTGTAGCACTGTTTCTAGGTGAACCTAATGATTAGCCCTTTACATTGAATAGACCAAAAGGTCGTCCACAAACACCATAACAATATAATCTAGATATTGTTGAAATATCTTATTCATCAATTCCATGATGACTCTTGGTGCATTTTTTAGACCGAAAGACATAACAACATATTCATAGTGGCCATATATACTTCTGAAAGCTGTCTTTGCTATATCATGTTTTCGAACTCCCAATTAATGTTATCCTAATCTCAAGTCAATCACGGAGAACCATTTTTCTCAACATAATTGAATGAATAGATCATCAATGTGTGTAAGTGGATATCCATTCATTATCGTAACATGGTTAAGCTTACGATAATAAACACATAATTGAAAGATTCCATCTGACTTCCTCACGAACAAAACTGGTTCTGCCCATGGAGATGTCCTTGGTCGAATGAAACCCTTGCTTTCCAACTCCTATAACTACACATTCAATCCCCGTAACTCTGTTGGTTCCATCCTATATGATTGAAGGGAAATAGGACAGGTCCCCGGAAGGAGATCAATCGTATACTCCACATCCCATATAGGTGGTAACCCATAGAAGTTCCTGGGAAAGCCATCACAAAATTTATCCACAACAGCTAGAAAACTATTTTCCTCGATATCTTTGATTGTTACCAATGTAAATGCTGACAATTAGTATGATATTATTCCCACCAATGGTGCCAACAAGTTCTTTTCACTATTCTTTACAGTCTTATCTCTTCTAAAAAGATGCTCGATACCGTCCTCAGTCATGAAACTTACTGTTCTCCTATAACTATCCATTTGAGGCTTCAAGGTTGTCAGCCATCCCATACCCAAGATTAAATCATATAAATCGATATCTAACATCAAGAAGTACAATTTTATCTTAACTCGATCAATAGTTATAGAACATGCTCTACAAACAAAGGATTTACATTCTCTTTCACTAAGAGGAGATTGCAGTTTCAAATAGAAGGAATAATTTCATGATTTAAACATAGAAAGTCAATAGCACGAGAAGAAATGAAGGAATGTGATGCAACAATATCAAACAACACTCGCACAAAGGTAGAATTCAAAATAATCGTACCTCTTACTATAGATGGTCCAACCTGATCATCGACAATCATCTACTCAGCTCCATATAATTACTTCATCACTATATTTTCATCATTGTTTCCCTATTGATGTTTCCCTAGTTGAGGAGTCCTGGTATTTCTAGAATCACCATGGATAGCTCTACTTAGCTGTCAAGACTATTTCTACTATCTTCATCTAGTCGAAGCATATGATTCTTGCGACAATTAAGAAGTGTCTCGAGCACCTGACCTTGGAGAATTGCGATAACAGCGCTGAATATGTCCCTTCTTTTTACAATTATGACATGCTCTAGGTTGTGTCGTACAATCTCGCTTTATATGGTCAAGCGAACCACATCTAAAACAAACTACTTTGTGCTATGTTCATGGAGGAAGGTTAACTGGTCCAGCCCTCTAGTTCTGATTTCCAATTACACTATAGAAATAGGTGTCCCTTTTCTTCTTGTTACTAGGGGTTGAGTTCCCACCATTTCATATAGGTAACATCATTCCTCCTCCTATCGATCTTGAGAAATCACGTTCAACAACAATATCTCTTTTCTCCATCTCTGTATAATCTATAATACAGAGCACCGAATGCTTCGATTGAATTTCTCACCTTAGACCCGATATAAAATTCCTGCCTTCAAAGATTCACTTTCCACAACCTCAGGTGAAAAATATACTAAATTCATAAACATAGTCGCATACTCTGTGACAGAGAGAATCTCCTGTTTCAGGCTGAAGAAGATCGTTGTTTTCTAGATTTTGAATGTGGGATGATATAAATGTTTGTTGAACAATTCTTAAAAATCCACCCATGTAATTCTGTCATACAATTTATCCTGCACCATGAAATCCTACCACTAACATTTATGATCCACAATTATATATGTCCCCAACGTGACCTCGACCTATGATGGTGTTCCAATGAAATCAAAGATATGATTCATCCTATTTATCCACACCTCCACCTTCTCTAGTTCAGCATCAGCCCGAACGTTCAGTGTATTCTACATAATGAACTGGATGGTATGATCCACAAGCCTTTGTTTATTCCATTGGTTCCCTATATCAATAGAATGAAATGCCTGGACAATACTCTGATCCAGATCTTGGTTCACCTGTGGTTCAGGTGCAACCACATTCTTTGTAGCTTCTTCCGGTTTGTTTCGACAAATCCTACCAGGTGCCATTTTATAAACAAACAACAAACTCCGTCAATCTATTAATCTAACAACTGATGGATTAGAATTTAAAATTCTATCACATAAAATATCAAAACATTGTTTTCTAAAACCACCTTTTTCCATGTTCAAACTTTTTTAAAATAATTCAAAATTATTTTTTAAAATAAACCCATTTTCAAAATAAAACAAATATATTATTTTGAAAATCTTTCACTAGAAATCAATTTCTGCAATTTTTTAAAAAATTCACACCTTAAACAAATTCATAAATAATTTCTCACAATGAGATATTCAGTCGTACTGGGAAGTCATTCCTTTACAATGCATGTTATGATAATCTCATTGGCTAGACCCATGACAATGATATTTACAACTTTCTAGAAGTGTATCCAAAACACTTATGTACGCAACAACATGGTGACTTGAAGTTTAGCATAAACGGGTTAGATACCTCCTTTTTTTATACATTTCATGTTCTGAAAATCCGGCTTCGGTATATGATTCCAACCCAAGGAATAGACGAAAATAAATTCCAACTCAAAGACCAATAACAATGATGACCATATGTACCACAATGGAAGGACAAAAATGATACCACTTATAACACCCCACCCCTAACACATTGTCTTGAGGAGGCGGTGAGGGTTACATGGACTTAAGTGACATCCAAAAAGACACTAAAGGCTTGAAATAAATGCCTATGGGTTTTAAATACAAGTGGGGGATGATTTACCCTTTAAAAAATAAGACTATAAACCCAACAACAATTCAATAACATGCACTATATGATGCATGTCAATAAATCATTAAAGCATGTATTCCCAAAAGAAAACCATGTTGTTCCACAATACAACCCAATACCAACACAATCCTATATGATATCAGTGCACTAAGTTGAAGACTAAACAAGAGACCTAAAATAAACCAAGACATAAACGACAAATCCACCCCAATATCTATGCTCCAAGCACCACCACATCTCCAAAGAATCACAAAAAACCACTAGCAATGAGATGCCTTGCCATTACATTTGTCTCAGGATACAAAATCTGTAAAAGAACCAATGTTCCAAAGCAAGGGGAGAGTACTAATACTCATTAGGTTTTCCTCAAACTACTTCCATACTAATTCCACTAGGATATAAATGTTAGTCACATTTATGTAAAAAAGTTTATATAAGAGAATTTACCAAAACCGTTTAAAAAAAATATTTTCTCAAAAATATGTTATAACTAAATATAAAAAGGTTTCTAAACTATTCATTACCAATATCATACAAGGGAAATTGATTCAATTTTTCCAAAAAGTTATTTTTCTAGAAAAATAACTAAACATGCTTTAGAACCATTTCACAACATCCCTTTTTGGCATACCCTTACCATCAACAAACCCATGAAACCAACCATGCATTCTATGTTATGATAGTCCCATACTCATGACTGATTTCTCATTGATCTTCCAAGTCGCCAAAAGGTAATTATTTCTCATGTTCCATTAAACATTTGGCATCGAACACAAGGTCATATTTCAACCTTTCCCCGTGTATGAGATTCCCATGTTCCATTAAACCTTTGGCCCCGGGTACATGGTCATATTTCAATCAAGCCTCGTATATGAAACATGAACACACACAACAAATTCCAAACAATCATGCCAATAAACACCTAAAAATAAAAACACATTTTATTGGAAACAATTTCAATCAAAACTATTTCAATGCCAAACCATCTCAAGGTCAAACCATTTCAATAAAACACAATTTTTATTGAAAAAAAATGCACAATAAAATTCAACGAAAAATTTTACTTCAATAAAAAATTCCAATTTTATTGAAAAAAACTAATCCCAATCATGTTCCAAAATTCTAGAAAATTCTCATTTTAAAATATCTATTTTAAAATTAAGAACCAAAGAACTCATTGAAAATCCCAAATTTATCTAGATTTCATAACCATTACTCAAGAAGGTTTCCAACAAGTGTTAAACAACAAAATCACAATAAAATGAACACCACATATTCAATATGAAATCATGCCAATCGGTTATACAAAGTGAAGAACAGAAAGATTCCCCCTACCTCGAAGGTTTTGACGAAAACCACAACGAACAAAGAACACACAAGAAAACAGGGTTGATTCTTCACAAACCCACATGAGATCTATTTCCCTAGCAAGACCAAGACCAAAACTCATCATAATTGGAATCCACACACTTAGATCTTCCCATAACGGGCATTGATCTAAGAAACCAAGAGAAAAGGGGAAGTAGATCTAAGTAGATTTAAGGAGCCGAACAAGAATGAAGTTGAACGATCACATACCAAACCAATCTAGCATTAAATCTCCAAGGGAAGCCTTCGGGTCACCTCAAAGACTCTTGGGAGAGGTTTTAATACATTCAAGGGAGACTGATCATGAGTTATGGACACTTATGAAGAAAAACAATCCAATTAGAGTCCAAAATGCATGAGATTCACTTTTTTAGGATCTCATTTAAGTGCCACCATAGTTAGTTGCATGGTTTGAAAAACTGTGCTCTAACCGTGCATTATCCACTTCCCTGGAAGAACCTCACTTGGCCTCCTTGTAGGGTTTCCTAAACCTTGCTATAATGTGCGAAAGCAACTACGTCAAAGTGCCAACTATGCATGGTTTAGAAGCACGGTTTAGAAAAATTGTGTGCCACCTGTGCGACTTATCCATTACCTCAAAACATCATTCCATGTTCTCCCGACTCTCTCATTCATCATCGTTAACTTTAAAACAAATAAAATCATTATATAAGTGTTACATACAAAAAATTGGTGGTACTACATATAAGGATACATAACCCCAATTCAAAAATCTACATGGATGTGAATGTCTGAAAGGGGAACCATACGTATTGTCTTATATGAATATATTAGTCTCCACTCACCTATTTATGCATTTCAAATATACACATGGTAACATCTATTCCAATAATTTTATTTTCACTTCCATGGATGACTATACATGTAACAGGGTAATCCGCCCAGACAAAAACCTATTTACACACACACACAAACATATATATAATGACCTATTAAAATGTTGGTGAGTTTCCCTAGACCTGATGAATTGAAACCAAAAAGTAGGGACCATATAACGCACATATAATTTAATAATATAAATTAATGAATTCATTAAACACATGAAATATGAATAAAAAATGTAAACCATTTTACAAAAAATTCCATAGAACTCCCCGTTTTATAAATTTGTAAACAACATAAAAATTGTTATTGAAACAAGATTTCTATATTGTAAAACAATTTACAAGTGAAATTATGAAATGAAAAACATGTTCCACATGATAAAATATGTCATTTACTTTAATAATTTACTTCTATACATATCCACATTTATGTATGTCTTTAAAATATGACATGTACTTTTCATGAAACCCATAAAAACATTCCAAGAGACACCACACTATGACACACAAACACACAACATAGAAAATTCCGTTATAAAATGAAAATCCAACACATCAATATGCCATTTAATTGGAAGACACGTTTCTAATTACTCACACACTTTAATAAACCACATATAAAACCCAATTTGATGTCTAAAAACAGATCCTTATTCTCTTAACAATTCAAAGTTCATACTCAAAATCATATAATAAAGAAAAACATGCACCAATTTGTCTATTTTCCATCAAAATACATTTTTTAACACACATGTACCTCGTGTAACCACAATAACACATTTCTCACAACTCAAAAAAATTATAGGACAAAAAAAATTAAATAAACAGACCAAAAAATAATATATATTTGATAGGGCATAAAATAACCAACCACAAACCAAGCATGTTTCAGAAAAATGTGTGAAATCTGAATCTCACCTCAACCACACCACAAAAACACTAGAACAGAAAAAATTACCAAAAAAACATGATTAAAACCTCACACTAACTGAACCCTAGAAAGTTGGATAAAATCCCATATAATGATGGATGGATTTACCTGGACAGGACCCCCATGAAATAGAAGGAGGATGATGAGCCACCAGGGGTCTCAGTCACCAAAGAGGTGCCGACAAGAATGGTCGCACACTGAAATGGTGATATTAGGGCATGTCTGTGCACTAGGGAGGTGTTGATAGGGAAGAGGGAGGATGATCTAGTCACTACGCCACACCAGGAGGAGACCATCAGGGTCATTGTGCTAAGCAAGGAGGAGGCTGGAATTGTTGGTGCCATCAGATGAGGCTGGGTGGGAGGCCATCAGTGCTGGCCAATAGGGGGAACAAGTAGAAATAGGATGGGGGGAGGTGTTGTGATATAATGGGGGGTGAATCCAACCCTAACAACCAAAAAATAATAATTTAAGATAAACTAATAATAATAATATTATTATTATTAACGTAATTTATAATACTAATAAGAATTATAAAAATTTGAATACTAGTAATCATTATAATAATAATAATAATAATAATAATAATATCAATAACAATGTTAATATCCCAACACTGAAAATAATAATAATATTCTCAATACTAATAATAAAAATATTATTATTATGAAAACAATACTTTAAATTTAATTTCATTTTTTTCTAATTTTATTTTATTATTATTTTATAATTTATTTTATAATTCATTTTATTTATTATTCAATTAAATTATTAGGAATGATGCACAATGTCCTAGTGAATTTGAACGGTTTCCATACCCTGTTCTACCTACGCATCAGATTCTACAAAGCATAGAAAAAATAAATTTTCAGTAAAAACACAAAAAATCAAACATGGATTCAACCCAAACCTCGGAAGGAATATCCAATTCAATGTAAATTAATAAAATAAATAAATTAAAAAAGGTCAGTTCTGACAATTCTCCCCACAATAAATATTTCTGCCCCCATAAATCCATGATAAGATCTAGACCAAAGAGAAAATTGGTGTTCTTTAATAGTTTAAGGAGATCACCAACATAATACGAGCAACATGAGGAAATAACCCAACTAATAAAGGTAGGGACATATAATCTAATATCAGGAAACTCAGAGAGGAAGCCCCACTAATTTTCACTCTCCCACAAAAGATAAGATGCCTCCAGTTGATACTCAAATGATTGGAACTCTCAAAATGAACAATTTCAACATCCTGAGATAAAATATATAAATCATTCCCAAAGAGGCTCACAAACTTTTCAAGAAACATGATATGAATTCAAAAGATGTTACAAACAAATATTATTCACAATAGCATTGGTCACTCCTCAACTCAAACATTTTACTCAGGAGTGGGGATTGGGGTTAGATGGCTCCGATGGAGACCACATTCCACCCCACCAAATCATAATATTTAATTGAATTTATAATACACGGAGGAAAAAATATGATCTACACCATAAGAAATAATATAATCCATGAGACAAATTTGGGATACAAAAATGGTGGTGCCCGAACGGACACCCCACTACAAGAAAATACTGATACCATTTCATTTTAGTGGGTCTTTTAGAGAGACCTATAATCAGTATGCCCACCATAATAAAAAACCATCATAACTAAATAACCCACAATGATATGAAAAACCCCTAAAGAACCAATCCTCACTGCAATGGGATTGATGATGGAATCTCTAAATCAAACAGAAAAAGTTAGACGGTTCACCAGTCATACGTGTCATCACCATTCTCAGATGATCCCAAATCAAAACTAAAATAAAAATTGATGTACAAGGCTATCCTACAAGGACAACCACATGAATATTCCCAGAAACACAAGGTAATTAGAACCAAGGGTTAAGGAAAAAAGAAAATTGTGCCTCCTTATAACCACGGAGGGACTCTTCAGCCCACATGATTCATGACATGGAGATGAATTCTCCATGTCACTTTTCACTAAGAGAATCCATTAAATTAGAGATAACACACCGAGTCCACAACCTGTCCCCACCTACCATATAAGAGATGAATGTCAAACCACATTCCTTTACACCCCTTGGGTTTTCTATAAATTCACCTGGTTCACTCTGGGGCTTAAGGCTGGAGCTATGTTGATTGAAGCATCTCTTTCCTCACATGGAGCCATTGAAATCCCTTGATAGAACATCCCTTACAGGTGCCACAAGAAACCACACCATAACCTCAACAACACCAACAAACACAATACATCCCAATATCTTCCAACCCATAAAGATAACATTCACCAAGAAATAGAGATATAATATTTATCAGCATCATCCTATTCAATATAAAATGAAAAACATCGAGAAGAATGACACATAGTAGACACCTTCCTCTAAAATAGAATAATTCAGAATTTGTTGAGGGAAGACACATTTCTGTAAAAATAGAGGTTCATAGAAGTTTTCACAACCTTTACCCCTATAGTTGACTAAGAAAATGACACCACAAGGAATCACCGAATAAGAATTTTGAGGCTAGTGGAAATAATATAAGGAGAGGGACCTTAAACCATGTCTTAAACAGCATGCGCTTCCTTAAAATATCCATAAGAGCCTTATATGACCAGGCATGAAACAATTATGGCCTAGATGAACCTTTTTTTAAATGAATTAAATAGAAACCCCAAACTCACTTTAATAAGAAAACATCATAGAAAACTACAATATCTATCCACCTTTTCTCACTAGAATTTATATCACCACTTATAGCCAGGAACTTCATACTTGACAACATCAAACATCGCCTTTGAAAACACATGTAACATAAGAAACTAAGGTATATTTCAACCATCAAGAAATAATATTTCACTGTGATAGGATCTTATTAATTGAAAATAGAAGAGAGATAAACTTAGCCCTAAAAGCTAATAATAGTTTCCTTCTATTGATCAACTAGAAGACATTATAATGGAAAATTTCCCATGGCCACACTTAAAAAATGCATCAATTATTTATAGGGTCATACACTAGCCAACAAGAAAATGTGAATGACCGAATCAAATTGGCTATTTAGACAAAACATACCACGTGAAAACACCAAACACATGAGGAGAGCCACCACAATGGCTTCCCGAAACACTTCTCGAAAGAGACCACAAAGCATTACTTCAAACTAACTTATCGATGATACACAAATAGAAAATATAATTAAATAAAATGGGTTTAAAAAAATACACCCCATAATAACATTACTGAGAATCGAAGAAGAAACTGGATGATGCATGAGGAAACTAGTGTTGTCGAGTGATCCGTATATATAATTGGAGCCCATATACATGTCAGAACACTATCACATAGAGTGTTTTAGGACTATGTCTTCGGACTACATGTCCTTCGAGGACCTGAAAGCTCATTGAGACCATTTAAAAGACAATATTTTCATTTAACTAATAACATGAAAGTACAAGGACCAGGGATCTCAGATGAAACATGACTTCCCATGGAAACTGGAGTCCCGTCACGAGGTGCGCTGGCTAGACACCATACTCATATCCAAAACATCATGTTCTGAAAATCCAAACTGTATCCTCCCAAGAATATCCCCATGTAACAACACCAAAAATAGTGGGACCTCATCTAATAACATTTTTTCAGGATCCAAGCCTAGATTCATTATGAATTGGCTCCTGATCATGTCTATGACTGAAGGGCTTTATTGACTTCCACTAGGTGGAAAACAGTGTCGAGAATCAAAATAATATATCTAGGAATGATTTTTCCCATAAACGATAAAACAAATACTGAAAAAATAGTGAAAAAAATAGATAATGAAATGAGATAATGTTCAACCACTAAACATACATCCAAGTGACCTCATGGGTCACCACCAAACACATAAACACGATCACTAAAAGTGAAATCCAAAAATAGAAACTGGAACTAAAAAGTTGAAGTAGGCATGAGTACTAATATGCTCAGTTAGAACTCTGAAATATAACATAACAATATGCCATCACATTTAATAAGAAATCCAATAATTATAGTTTGAAAATGAGACATAAAAAAATAATGCTTTTATTCTTTTCAAATTACAGTAATAATTTTTCATTTTCATGAAAAAAAATTATATTACAATACATTTTAAAATTATTATCCAAGTATGCATTAACTTTTAAAAATAACATGGGAAAAATTTAGATTAAAATTATGGTTTCTAAAAAATAGGTAGTAAGAAAGAATTAAATAAATTTAAAATAACATCACAAGACCCATGTAAAAAATGAGATCCATGGGAAATCCATATAGGTAACAAGCACAAGTAGGGCCATAGAGACCACAATCATCGGTGAAGCATGGTATAGAAACCACAACCAACAGAGTTATTTTGCATGGGACACTATGTGGGAATCACTCCCAAAGTCCTAGTAGTATCTAATCATATCAAAAAACATTTGTATAGAAACTAAGAACATCAGTGTTCTTGTGCATGAGCCACTAGAAAAATCACATCCCAAATCCTAGAGGTCTACGATCAAATCATTTGTTTTTTTAGTGTTGTAGAATCATGCATAATACAATTTATTGTGATAATACACTTCTAAATCAACTAGAATACTTGTCATAGTCTTCCCACCTAGATACCATGGGCTTCTCTTGTTTACTTTTTCAAGTACTAGTGAGTTTTCGTCATACTAACATACATGAACACGTATTTTTCATCATTCAAAAACACATTCACCCTTTCATCACTGATCTCAACCATGAGTGCATTCCTTCATCTTCTATTACACATTAATGCATAAGAATCTTTACTAGGAATATTTCACAATTACAAAATTCAAAAAACACCATTTTCTAAAATAGGGGTTACACCAGAAGAGTGGTTTTATACATTTTCAAAAAATTCTAAAATTTCATAACGGGCATCATTACACTAAAAAAATAGATTTTCATGAGAAAAAAATCTCACCCTACACATTTTGGATCTAAAATCATTTGAAATATCAATTAAACAAAAAAGGAATATCAAATTTTAAAAGAACATGAATATAATTATTAATAAATGAAAGTCATTTAATAAACGCAAGACACTATTTTTCCATTAATTCATTTCAATTTCCATAAATCATTCCTAAAAAACTAAATCAAGGAATTTTACCTTTTTAATGAAAATCACACATCATCCCATCTTCATTCAAAAAATAAATTAAAAAAATGCAGGCCAATAATTTATGGATTCCACTTTTAATGATTTATCATTTTAACAGCAATTGATAATTGGAACAATATTTCATTTTACAAAAACAACCAGGAGAGTTAATCAGCAACAAAAACAGACATTTAGAAATGTAAAAAAATTATGTAAAATAATGCAAAATTAATTCTAACAATTTCATCCAGATTGCACAAAAAATACAAATAATAAATAAATGTATAAACATAATTATAAAATAATAAATCATTTATGTAATTTAAATTATAGTGTTAGGCATAGGTAAATCTACCTCATGGTGGAACAAAATCGAGAATTTTTCCATTAAAATTTTCTAACTAAAATCTCTTGCTCCCCCACTAATCATATGCAGTTTCACATAAATATAAGGACACCATACTCCTATTATCACATCTTCATGGCCATGAACATGTCGAAGGGTATCCTTACATATATTCTTATATGCACAAACTAGTCACAAAACAACTAAGTATTCATTCTCATATATACACAAGGACACACCTAGCCCCATACATGTATATTCACTATCATGGATTACTATAGATGTAATGAGGGAACCCACCCACCCACACACATAGATAGAAAAACACACAGACACAGACACAGACACAAATATTTATTTATATACTAACCTATGCACACACATGTGATTTACCCTACATTCAACGACTTGAAACCACAAATCCAGGACCACTCACAACATGTATAACTTAAAAATTCCAATTATACAATTTTTAATGAACTTAAAATTATCCCAACAAAAGTTTACACCATTTTTCAACCAATTCTACAACAAGATAATTTTTATAAAATGTTACACAACCCAAATATCCTTTTTAAAAAATTAATTACATCTTTTAGAATAAAGTACAATACACATTATGAAATATACAACATGTTCAACAAGAAAAAATTTGTCTTTATTCCATTATAAATTTAAATCCAAACCCATATGCACTTTTTACACCTATGAAAACATTGTTTTTAGATTTCATTAATCCCAAAAAAACATCCCATGGAACACCACACTAAGACACTCACACACATCATATCCATTACCACTAAAAAAATACTAAACAAACACATAAGCACAATAAAACAATTGAAAAAACAATTTACATTACTGGAAAAATTTAATAATCCACTCACATAACTGAATTTCATTTATTAAACATGTTATTAATTTTTTGAACACTTCACATCTAATACTAAAAAGTACACAATAGAGATAACATGACCAAAGTGGTCCATTTTCCATCTGAATCCTTTTATTAACACAAAACCACCTCAATTACATACAAAATCACATATCCAACTACTAAAAGAAATATAGGACATGAAAAGGCACTACTAAGGGGGTTTGTGTGCCATAGAGAATCCATGAAGGCAGAGGAAGATTGATTGGGTAAGATCACTATGTAGGGAGGAGGTCAGTTGTAATGACCCCAACCCCATTATCCTGGAGACTGTGCCAGAAACATGGTGTGTAATTTTTTTTATTTAAACATGAAAATTCATTACACATCACATTAAATTATAGAGAATTGAATTGGTCTAGTTTTTGGAAAACCATATCCTTCTAATACACTTGTTTCAAAAACATGACAATGTTAAGATTCATGTTGATGTATTCACATAAGATTACTCAATTCGTAGAATAATATACTAAACCATGAAAACATAAATTGAAAACATAAGATGAGTATAAGAATTATCAGAAAATGGTTTTAAAACAATTTGAGGTAATTTATCTTTTAAAACCAAAACCTTTGAAATAATCAAAAACCGTTTTCTTAAGAGTAAAATAACACTTCATGAGGAACATCATCATCACTTTTTTTCAATCAGTAATTGATAATATTTTAATAATAACTATTACAAAAAAATAATATGTGTTTACTAAAAAACTTCATGTATAATATAAATCATAGTGCGCATACATGTACAATAATGGATGAATTATGCATCATTCATAAATTGATTAAACCAAGTCTAAAAGTGACATGAAAGAATGTGAAGATGAGTTTCATAAGTAAACAGATCATGATCCATTAGTACTTAATATCATATTCGTGGTTTGATATATGTAACATTATCTTTAGATACTCTTTCCTTGTATGATGTTCCATTTCCATACTTAATCATGTAATAAGTATTCATCGCCATTATCATAGAATATTATCAACAAAAAACCACTCAAATGGTCATATTATAATACATAATTGTGGAATTTATAATGCTATACATTGTCAAGGACATTCCTCATGACCATAAAGTAAAAAACCTAACATAATTGTGGCCAACTACCACACATAGTTGTGAACAATGATATCATCATGTCTACGCTTTATTTCACTTCTAATAATGACATATTTCACTTTTCCAAATACAATGGGGAGCTGTATGATTCTGGAAACTTCTGTCTCGTCATTTTTGTCTAATAGATTCCTCATATGTCTTAGTATGTTCTTATTTCTATAGTGTCACTTAATATAATGGAAATTTCATCATTAATCCATAATCTTTTCCATACATAATCAAAACTAAAATGAATTATGAAATAATTTTAAAGAGGCCTAGAAATGATATTTTTAGGTTATGATTGCATTATATTAAATAGTGACATGCATGGTGAAAAATTGTATACATTTTTACATGTTGTAACTATCCATACATTTAAAGTAATGTTGTGTCACATAAAACAATTACTTTTTTATTACATCCTTATGAATGTGAACCTTTCCATGCCATGGTTTACATGTTTTGACATTTAGTTACTTGTTTAATACATGTAATGTTAATTTTTATATATAAAATATATTAATTTATAAACATAAATAATCAATGGAAATTATTGTGAAAAATTGGAATATAATTCATGGATGAAAAATCATTATTTTAGGTGGAGTATTCATGTATAAGATAAAAATTAATAAATTACAATTTCTACTGTATGTATTTATATATTTTTGTTCTTATGGATGATTTTTTTACAATTTACTAACATTTCTTGTATTATTTAAAACACGATAATTCAATATAAAAATACATACTTGTATATATGTGGGTTTTGAATTTTTTTTAAAACCCTATATAAAAAAGTTATATACTTGGGGTATTCACAACCGAAAAGAAGGTTTAATAAATCCTTATAATTTTTGTACCCTTAAAAACATAATTTGATCAATAAGAATAGGTTTTTAGGAAAACCCAATTTGGATTTGTAACTTAATAAAACTTATTTATATAAATAAATATACGTTTATAAATATCCATATATACATATGTTGTAAACAAGTGTTTTTTTCATAATAGAATAACATGAAATAAACCACTTCATGTTTTATATTATTTAATAACATCATACAAAAGAATATGATCATCAATTAAAATAAAAAATCCCCAAAATGGGTTTGTTTCATATATATGAATATAAATATATATATACATAGAATACATAAAAAGTAAAAAACAAGAGTAATCCGTATATGTGTTTTACACATTGAAACATCATTGTAACATTAATAATATTATTTAAGAAACTCAAATAATGTTACGAGTAAATGTTTTATAGAATTTTATACAGTCACACACACATATTCACACACATTCACACACACATGCATAGATACACACATGCAAACACACACACACTCACACACACACACACATATATAACCATAAAAGACCATATAAATGCGATTTACATATAGAAATTGATGCATCAAATCTCTTACATGTATTATTCACTTTAAAAAATGCTGATAAACACATTTAGAATACCAAACATGACTTAGGATTTAGAAGTTGAATAAGAATTTATATATATATATATATATATGTTTGTAAATACAAAAATAGTTTTACCAAATGAAAATGTAGAAAAATAATCCCTTAAGTTGGCTTCAAGAGAGGCGGAGGGTTAGGTAGTGGTCATTCCCACAATGAGGAGAGAAAAACCTGGTGGAATTGAAAGTGCAATAATAAGGTTTAAATAGGCTGTTTATATATTTTATATGTAACGTTTCATACAAAAATATTAATCAAAGACTCATAAATACTGACTGAAAAAATTATGTCCATCATATTATAGAAAATAAACCTGAATGAAAATGGTGATTTTAATATATATATATATAAATAAAGCTTCTGTAAAATAAAATTGAGCGACAATGAAAATAAAAAAAGAAAACAAGAAAGTAGGCCGAATAAAGACTTATGGGTAGAAATCATGGGGTGGTCCGAAGATAAATGTAGAGAATCTCGAGGGAGAAGAAAAATAATATGAAGAAGGGATGAAAACGGTGGGTGAGCCTCTTTTTTGGCCTGTGGTGGAAGAAGAAACAAGGAAAAGAATCATAAAAGGAGAGGACAGTCTAGATAAAATGGTAACTAATCGAATGGCTAATGGATTTTCTATGATTTTAATAAGAGATATATAGATGATATTAATCCTTGGATTGATCATAAGGTTGTGGAAACTATGTGAGTTTTATAACGGATTGAACGGTAGAGATCAGTGAGGTATACAATCAGATGATCTAGAGAAAACATTGTATTAATACCGAGGCAGTGGAGTTTGAACCCGAGACTAGATTGGGCGGTCCATATCTCACGGGGTGATATCAGATAGATGAGATTCTGTTTAAGCTAAAAAAACGCATCCCACATCGAAATAGAATAGTTTATGGGCTGACTTTATATTCCCGGTGGTCACAACACATACCATAATTTCTTCACCCCCCTCCTTGGTACCGCGTAGTACCGATTTTCATTGTGTGCTATTTGGATCCCAGCACTTCTGTTGTACCTCCCCGCATAGTGGCACACTGCTTTATTCCTATATGATCTCATGTAGGTGCATATACATTCCCTTCTGGGCTAGCATGTGATGTGGCTGAAGGGTCTAGGCTCTGATGGCTATTCATGAAAGAGTAGTACAATCAGACTCCTTCAGCTCGGATAGAGGGATGGCCCTATGGGTGTAATTTATTTTACAAAACCTTGTTTTAATACACTACATAAAACAAAACTAATACAAAATAAAGTAAAAAAAATATGTTATTGAAAATTAATTTTCATAAGATAAACAATGTCATCATATTTTATAGTTATAATTTCAAATTTAGTTTAGAAATTGATAAATTAAAATACACAATACATCATATAAATTACACACTGTTTAACTTTTTATTTTTAAAAGTATTTTGACACATGGAATCGAATTTAAATATTTATTTTAGTATCAAAAAAGATATGTATATTCGTCTTCAATTTAATATTTAATTCTATTTTCATTAAAAATAAAATGTCTTGATTTCAAGTTCTATTTATGTTTTAAAAAATTATTCTTTCAAAATTTAATGATATGTTCAATTAATTATGTTAACGATACTACTTTATATCTCTAAAATTATTAGACAATTTATAATTCATTTTTACTTAAATTACTTAAAATATTCAAAATACCATATATAATCAAAATTCATAAAATTAATCAATAGTTATAAGATTTTGTGACCGTTACAAAACCAACAGTCACCTAAGGACCGTGATGTCTACTTAAGGTCACAAAAGCCTTATAAAAATATGATTAGGTTATTCAAATCATTAGAAACGACTCGATGATGATTGTGCTCCTCATACCCTTAATGCATAACATTGTGGCCATTGTTAAATCCATTCTATTTTATATCATGAAAGATCCAAAGGACATGAATTATTTTCACTTAATGTCTGTGATGTTTGGGGGTCTCCCAGTTGTTTTTTGTTTTACTACATATAGGAATTATAGGTTAGTGAGGTTCTTTTGGCCTTGTTTAAATGTTACGTTTCAGTGATTAATTGAATAAAATAAGTCTTTTGTTTATTTTGAAAACATTATATTGGATAAAAAGAATATTAATCCATGTTAAAAAATTAAGAGTATAATTATTACACAGATAATATGTTCGGGGCTTCGTATTATCCCCTCCTTCAAATAATTATGCCTACGCAATTCTATTACACCCCAAAACATCAGATATCACCCCTGATGTCCCCTTCACTAGTACCACAATAGCTGTTGTTTATTTTATGGCTTGGTATCCAAGACGACATTAAATTATTTGATTTCTTTGGTCCAGCCAGATCTCAAATAGTCAGAGTTATACTCAGGTGTGCAACAATTGTATTTCATATACAAGTAAAGGGATATTAAAATTACCAAAAAAACCAAAAATATTCTATTATAATAAACCAGCTGAACCCCATTGTTTTTTAAAATTTCGAAATAATAATGCCTATTATATACACTAAGGTTTAGAGTTAAATATAGTAAACTATGCAAAGGTCACCTGCATCGATGGCTTCCAAAAATTTTACTATAGCTAGGTATCTTTGAAACATTGTAAAACATTTGAATAATCCTTGAAAATAACTTCCTCATCGTGCATAGAATTCGAGTTTTTCATGTACAAAGAAGAAATAAATGAAAACTGATCCTCAGAATAATCAAATCCGAGTAGGTGTGATTGAAAATATATAATTAAATTTCCATGATATCCATCGGATTCCAAGAGGCTCATATACATCCGAACATGAATATATCATTATTTTTTTCTATATCACAGCTAGTTGAGACAAAATTATAGTTGGTGCCCTCCTGTAATCCTCGTGACAAAAAATATTTAGAGAAATGGTCTACTCAGAAAATCATTACCATATTAAAATAGAGATGTTATTTTCCAAATAAAATATTAATATACAAAATCATAAAAATAAAATATCATTCATTTAAAACAATTTTCATAAAACTCTGGGTGCTACATATTCATTCATTCCCTCAAAAAATCACAGACATGAACATCCTAAAATCCACAATGATTTCTCTTTACTGGTACCACCGACGTTGAAAATTTCCCAATTTCCTAGTTAAATGGATCCCGAAAACAGTTCCACACTCTTTGATCTCATTGATCTGGATGCATCATGGGAAACTTAGATGAACCACATTTGGACATATAATATTCCACTAGAGAAAATCATGAAGAGTATGAAGATGAGTGGAATCAGCAAGAATATGATTTCTATAAAACAAATAGGAAGACTCAATCCCACGAATTTGGAATTCCTTAACATGACCATAGAGACCGTAGGTCAATAGTTGACAATGATATACTGCTCAAGGGTCACTCTCTTGTGAGCCCTCATGGAAGTCCTCTAGGAATGAAAAAATATCGTCCAAGGTAAGGCATTTAAACAAATTTTCAAAGTACATTCCCTTATATGCATATAATTGATGTTGCATATGAATTATAAAGAAATTTTCAATGCTTGATCCTCGGTGTAGTTGAATACATGAAAAGAGTTCAATAAATAGTAGAGATGTTTACATGACAGATGGTTGTTTTCAAATGACTCATAACCTTCTAAACATGAATTGGAAACTATAATTTCTATTATTCTAGTTTCAAGTGATAAAATACTTTCTACATCTACCATCATAATTTTTGAAGAAAGAATTCTACTTTGTCTGATAGAATCAAATTTCTAATTTTGTTCTAATTTTCTAGAGTTGTGAAAACTAATCATCTGATACACACAATAAAAACCCCGAACATAAAATCCTAGAGTCGGTGCTTGATACATGGTGTGTATTTTTTTTATAGAAACATGCTAAGAAAAAATACATATATCATTCCATTATAGTGGATCAGTTCGATTTAGGTTTTGGAAAACCTGATGCTACAGATATACTTCTTCCAAATATAAAACAAAATTATGATTCATATTAATGTTGTCACATAAGATTACTCAATGCATGGAATAATATACTAAACCCTATAAAATTAAATTTAAAATGTAGGGTGACTATATGAATTCACATTAAAGAGTATTAAAATAATTTAATAAATTCATTTTTTTAAAACAAAAACTATTGAAAAAATCACAATTTTATTATGAATAAAAAAACACTTCATGGGGCACGTCATCATCATTATTTCAAATATTAGTTGATAATATTATCTGAAACCCTATTTCATAAGAATTATGTGTTTACTTAAAAACTATATGTAAAACATAAATCTGATTTCACATACATGTACAAGTATTCATGAATGAAGCATCATTCAGAAATTGATCAAAACAACAATAAAGAGTGACACCAAAGGTTTTAATGTAGAGTTTCATATGTAATTATGTGATGATTAATTAGTACATAATATTAAATTCATGGTTTTATTGATGCAACATCACCATTAGATAATCATTCCTTGAATAACATTCCATTTTCACACTTTATCATGTCATATGCCTTCATCACCACTATCATAGAAGATTATTAACAAATAATCACTTGGATGGACAAATGATAATATATAATGATGAAATGTATAATGATAGGATTTTTAATGCCTTTTAACAATACCATACTGATAAATACTCAATATAATTATGTTCAACTACCACACATAGTTCTAAACAAATCTAGAATCATGCTCACACATCATTTCACATTAACTCAAAAGAGTCCTAACTTTACCCAATTCGTTGCAGAGTTTTATATTTCTTAGTGCACCCATCCTATCATTTAAGTCCAATACATTCCTCATATGTCTTAATATGGTCCTATTTTTATAGTTTTCCATACTACAATGGAAATTATAGTCTATATTCATAATATTTTTCATAAATAATAATAACATAAACGAATGATTCAATAAATGTTGAAAGAACTATATTTTTTAGTTTGAAGTTATGTATAGATTAAATTAATCAGAGAATTACATTGAAAAAAAACAACTTAATATTTACCATGTAGTAAAAATTGGTACGAATATATTAATGGGTTGTCAAAGAAAATATTAAATTTTTCTATTAAACGCTTATGAATGTGATCATTTTCGTGCCAGGGTTTACATGTTTTGACATTAAGATGAATGATTAACCCATGCATTATTAATCGATATACCAAAATAGATTAAAACATAAATATAAATAATCAAAGACATTTCTTTTGAAAAAATGGAATACAATGAATGGATGAAACATCATTATTTCATTTGGAATATTAATTTATATAACAAAAAGTTATTAATCACATTTTCATATGTATGTATTTATATATTTTTGTGCTTACTCATGAAAGAAATTATTCAATTTTCTAACAAATATAGCATTAATTAAAACATGAGAAGTCAAAATCGAAATGCATACATGTATATACGTGGGTTTTGAAACTTATATAAAACCCTTTATATAGAAGTTGTATACATAGGGTTTTCCCAACCCAAAACATGTTTTGATAAATCCTTATAATTGTTGTAACCTTCAAAAACATTATTTGATATATAAGAACATGTTTTTTTAATATAATTCGGATTTGTTAAATAAAATAACTTATAAATATTTATATATTTATATGTTTATAGATATCCATATATACATAAGTTTTAAACAAGGTTTTTTCATTTTAAAATAATATGAAAGAGACCCTTTCTGGTATTATAAGTTTTGAGAACATAATTTTGAAACAAATGATCATCAATTAAAATCATAAAAACATAAAATGGTTTTGTTTTGAATATATCAATATTACTATATATATAAATATAATTCCTATATACCTAAAATAGGAGTAACCCTTACAAGTGTTTCACACTTTAAAACAACAAAGTAACACTAGTAATCCTATTATGAAAACATAAAGAATTTATGATTGAAATTTATATATAAATATATATATATATACATATATAAATTTGAATCACAAAAAATGGTTTTTTCATATAGAAATTAAAGTATCAAAATTCCATACAAGTGTTATTCACTAAAACAAAAAAATATAAAAACATTTAGAAATACTAACTTGATATAAGATTAAGAAGTGATATAGAACTATATATATATGTGTGTGTTTGAAAATAAAAGAAAGTTTTGAAAAATGATAATGTAACATATTAATCCCCATAAATTGGATTCAAGAGAGAGGGAGGGTCAGGTAGTGGTCATTCACAAGCTGAGGAGAGGAAAACCCGGTAGAATTACAAGTGCGCAAATAGGGTATATATAGGCTGTTTATATATATTATATATATATAATTTCATACCCAAATTATAATCAAAGACACAAAAAAATTGCTACAAACAAAATATTTCCATTATCTTACATAAAATTAACATGAAATCACATGGTGTTTTTAATAAATATATATATAAATATATAAATGTTGTGGAAACTAAAATGAAAATCCAAAAAAATAAAGTAAAAAGGATAAAAATAACATAAGAGATTATGTAGAATAAATTGGTTTTTATTGGATGGGAGTGATGTGACATTTCCCATTTGTAAATGATGGATAAAAAAATCTGGGAAATTATTTTATGGTAAATTCTATATATATTTATTCAATATTATGATATTACACTTGGTGTGACATTGTAAGATCCATCCATGGGGTTGTTATGTAGCTGTTGACCTATCTCTTTGCATAATGGTATATCTATTTAGTAAATTTTTAATTAGTATTTTTACTATATAATTACTTGAGTTGTTTTGAGGTGGATCTTATTATGTATACATGTGTGATAAAACGAATATATATATATATATATTTTTATTTTTTTTCAATAATGACTATATTGAAATTAATAGAGATAACTACATTTGAGATTGGGTTTGTAGTCAGTGTTTCATTCATATTAGTTTTCATTTAGTATTTATTTTTTAGGGAAAAAATTTGGTATGAAATATAACATACAAAATAAGTTGTTCATTTTGAATTATGGTTCCAATTTATGTATTTAATTATATTTTATTGTGGCGATTATGGTATTTCCTCATGTTTTTCTGATTTACACCCTTAGTTCTTATCATCAATCAATAAACCATTAATAGTAGGCATCACAATCCACACATGGATTCCCTGATATCCATTGATGGGTTTAAAAAGATTATGGGATGTGACATAAATGAAACATTAATGGTCCAATGAATCGTGACATGTATTTTTTCATATTTTGATTGTTTATATTACTAGTTGTAGATTTTATTATTTTAGGATTTTGAATATATGTTGCTTTAGCATCTATAAAATCTATAACATCCCATTATATTCAAAAATAAATATTACATATTTTTTATGCACATTCAAATAGTCACACAAACACACTCTATCAGATAATAAAATTATTATTCCATTAGAATTACAAGAAAATAAACAACTAGTAACTAAATTAACAAAATCATACCCCCCTTAGTTCATCATAACTAAAAATTTTCTTAGACATATCACAAGTAATGCCTATCATCATAGCCTTGAGAATAGAACAATATGAAAGGATGATCTTAGATGCTCAATAAGGATAAAAAAAGGGAAACATGTAAACGCAATGTGAGTATTAGGGTATGAGAATATGAGAATAAAATATGAAAATCCTTTTATAAATATAAAATATCAAAATTTTAATTCATTGAATAAATATTTTTAGTTTTTATGAAAATAATAGAAATGATATAATAGAAAATGTTCCACAAGATCATAAAATATATATAAGATAAGGAATTATGGAATAAAAATCAGTATTTAAAATATTCTTTATATTAATCATGGAACATTTTCATGTCCATTAGAGTGGAACGAGTTTACTCTCCAAAGTACCTCATTAGTTAAGGTTCACTCCAAATACTAATCATTGTGGAACAATTCCCATATTGAACTGAGTTCACTCCACATTCCATCACTATTTATAACATGATATTTCAATCATTAACAATGCATTAGAGGTAGATATATGCCCCAACCGTAACATAATGGAAATCACACATAAGTGTTTAATAAGATCATATAAAATTAATCATAATGGAAACCATGAAATGATATGGGTTCCAAAAACATTTCACCACAACATAACATGTGGATGGAAAATAGGCTTCATAATCATTTTATCAATGCACAACCAATATAAGATAAATGGGGTTTCATTAGAATTTTATCATGGTATAAACTATATAATAGAAAATGTTTTCACAAATTTAATTTATTATTATACATAAACCATCAATTGATGTAATATGAATGGTATCCCTAGATCATATTCCTGATAAAAAATAATTGAAATAAAAATATTTCTTCTTAGATTAAAAATGATTTTGAATTATAACATGGAAATCATTGATGGAAATAACCATTTCACATAGAATATAACAATTTTAAAACACATAAATTACAAAAAAACAAATTTTTTTATTGAAAATAAATTTTTAAACCAATTAAGTATTAATTAAAACATATACTTTTGATAGTAGAGGGTAATTACATACATTTTAAACATGATTACTCAAATATTCCATTCACATCATCGGTAAAATCTAATAGATCATTGTTTTAAAAATCACTTTATGATTGCAATTATTTTTCATGGGAAATTTAAGCTAAGATAAAAATTTATTAAAAAAATCATTGAATAGTAATAATAACTTACCATAATAGTTTCATGAAAACATGTAAATGGAAGAATAATAATTTTTGACATAAGAAATAAATAAAGAGTATTTTGTAAAAGTATAAATTTTAAATATTGAATATATAAACAATGGAAAATGAAGTGAAAATATGTATTATCAATGCATAAATATTATATTAAAATGATCATGATTTTCCTGAATCATGGATCATAAAATTCCATTATAAAAAGAATAAACATAATAAATTACAAAAAAACAAATGGATTATATAATAAAATGAATACCACATTAGTATCATTGAATAATAAGTTATATGAATGAATAAAATTAAATGAAACAATAAATATCATCAAAAGAAATTACTTCATACTATTAAATGAAAATGGGATTTATATACACCTCTAGAAAGAAGATAGGTTCATAACATGACATATTTAGTAGATATTGAATGTTGTGCTAAAAATCCCTTACATATGTGTCAAATTAATTAGTACATGGTCAAAGATTATGTTTAATTCCTAAAATCTTGTTATACATATAATAAATAATCATACATATATGTATCATATCACATATGATTTACATATAACTTTTATTAGCTGTTTATTATCAATTCTTTATTGATATCACATTTTAGGTAATAACATCTTAATTTTATCATGTAGGTTTTAGTTTAATATTTTTTGATCATTTTAGATTGAAAATAGTTCCATAATATTCATAATATTAACCATAATATAAATATCATTTGTATTAATTTAATATTTATTTAGATTAATCCATCATGTCGGATATATAAAATTTGTTCCACCATTCATTGCAATGGTATGCTGTACGTATAGATAAATGTAGTTTTATTTTCATGTTGAATCAAAAATATTAATTTAAATAGTATATTATGATTAAAAATTAATTTGTATATAATATATTTTATATCTATCCATCAAATATATTATTATTAACATATATATAATGCCTATGTGAAAAAAACAATATCGGTTCGCAAGCCTGTTTTCCACCACACTCAAGACTAACCTTATCGCAACAACACTGAATGAAATGTATGAAGGAATATGTGATATAGTGATTCCCTAAGAATAATTATAACCATAATATTATATAAATACTATATATCCATCATTATATCTTATTATTAGATGTGGTTATGGAAAATGAATAACATCATCTCGTGTGGAGGTAGTCTGCCGCATACACGATTGATATTGTTGTTTCTATTTATTATAAGAGTATAAAAAAGTAATTAAATTAACATAATAAAACATAATTAAATTTTTTTATATTTTTTTATTTAAATTATAATTTTTCAATAATATTTTATATAGCAGAAGGTTGAAAACAAAACAAATCCAAATTTTACAAATTTTACGTCTTCTTCGGAGATCCCTGTTAGGTTTCTACCTAAAAACTTATTAGGAGGTTTTGATAATAAAAATAAGGTATATTATATATCTGTATGTAATTAAAGAATTTAATTAGTCTGGGATAATATTATTTTATTTGTGATTTGGAGCAATGAGATGTTGTGATTTTATAATGGGAGAGGACACACATTTAATTTTTGAAAAGAATAAATTGTACCCCATAATTTCACATGAAAAAATGAGTCAAATTTGTTATTAAAGAAATATATAGGTCATAATATGGATATATATTTAGATTATTAGTGTTTATATGTTTCTATTCTATTATATCCCCTATCTTTTTAGTCCATACTTTTGTGAAACATTCTTTTAACCTTAACTATTGTAATTAATTTTAACAGTTTTGAATATTAATTATTCTTAAAAATAAAGTTAAACAAAATATATAATATTTATTATACTATTAAAAAATTTGTAATCAACTTTTAAAAATACAAATCAATGATTCATTGAAATTTATTTTAAAATTAAACATGAAGATGCGATGATAAAGTTGTTTTCCAAAGGAAAATTGATTAGAATCCTAATAATTTTTAAAAATTCTATAATAAATTTATTATAATGTCCTAAAATGGATTAGTTAAAATATAATTTAACTAATTTAACATATAATTCCATTTTAGAAAAAACAATTCCACATATATATTTTTTAAAAGAAATGGAAGTTTTCAATAAAAATTAATATTTTTAATTATTCATCAAAAAATCTATATTTTATAATATTAACAAAATACACCCAAAGAGAATTTTAAGATGTTGATTCCAAAAAATGTTGTAAATTTTTTCAATTTTATTGAATGTTTCCAAAATGTTTTTAATTATTTTTTCACATAAATCAATTATTTTTTTGAGAAAATATAATTTTTGTTTCATTTAAATAAATTACAAAATGTTAAGTATTTTTTCAATATGTTTTATTTACAGTAAACAATTATAAATAATATATAAAATTTATCATTACTATTTTTCTGCTATGGTTAATTGAAATGTCATAAAAGAAAATGTTAACTAATAATATAAACAATATATCATTTCTTATTAGAACATATAGTTTCATTCAGAGCAATATATTAATGAAGTTAAATATATTCAAGAAAAAAAGTATTTCACATAATTAATTGGTGTTAAATTTTATACCCCATAAAATGAATATTTCAATTGAAATACATCATTATACTATATAATTATGAGAATAATTCTACCTCATTACATGATCATGTTCCCATATAGACTCCTAAAATATTATAGATCACCATAAAAAATATAAAAGGAAAATGGTCTGGTTTCCTAGAATATTGTGTATATGATACATCATTTCCACTGGTTATCCTCTTTAGAAAGATCTATATTTAGTCGTATAAAATACGAGTTTAGTAAATATGACGGCCCTATTATATACTTCATCATGGGATATATGTATACCACATCATGTAATCATGATATTTTTAGTGAAAGCACCAATTAATAGGATATTTTTCCAATATAATCAATAATTTCAAAGTGAAAAATATAATATGGGCTTTGTTTCATTTTATTTCCCAATATTATTACCTTTATCTATACAGAAATTCATTGAAACATCTATTTACCAATATCATGTTCCTGATCACATCGATGATTATCGACATAAATTTTATTCCAGACATTGTGATTCAATCTTCTCCTATTCAATGGATATACCATTCTGTTGACTTTATTTAGAAATATCAGGTCCAGATAGATTTATTTCTCCAACTTCATTCAATTTTTATGATCCCAAACTATGTTGAGGTATTTACTTCATTATGTTTCAGTTTAAATCCTTTAATTTTGGTTAATGGAATGATTACCAGGTGTGTCAGTATCTTTTAGGGGGTTACGGGGGCTTTGGAGAAGAAAAGATGGAAAATAGAGCCAACCCATGAAAGGGGCACTGTTTGGGAATGGTAAAGTAAACTGTGAGACTATCCAAGGAAAATTTTCATCTTTGGATAGTGGTATTACACATAGTTTGAACTACGTTATTCAATCCTTATTAATATTCCAAGGTAACCACGTGACAACAAATCCCTAGGAAATTTACATCCACAGGTTTTCACATAGTTTGACAAACCTTGCTCCACATTTATAGTTAAAAAAATTAAAAAATTTCAATTTGATGATTTAAGATATGTACATATGATTTTTCATTATTTATTCCCCTCTCAACCCTAGGGATGATCCAGAACTATAAAATCTTCTATTGGTTGGTTCTCCTTCAATAATTCTCCATTTAAAGAATTGTTGGTTATGGATCGAATCCCCGTTTATGTTTAATATTCTTCTTGCTTCCTTTGAATGGAAAAGGGATTATAGTTTCTACCATATTCTTAAAAATCCCTAAAACATTGTTTTCTTGTGGAATCTTGGTTAAGGAATCAAGGGGTGTTTTTATTATGATATAAGGATATGATTAAGAGTGGGTTCATCCATGTATTTGAGGTAGGTGTTCTACAAGTTATATCCCATAGTTTTGTTCTTAATTTTAGCATGTGTGGAAATGAATTTTATTCCACATGGCTATGATTTTTTATTTGAGAGTATGGGAAACATTATTTGTTAAATTATAAAATGAACTCCCCATGACCACCTTTTTATGCATTGAAGATGTCTAGACCAATTTAGGCCCACCAATGGGGTGCACCAATGACCCCCCATTCATGGAAAATGTATTTGTTAAGACCATAATTGTTTTTTAATTAGGTATATGATGATATTTAATTGGTAATATGTGTTGTTAAAATGAAAATATAATTTTTATAGTTGTTTAAATTTTTTTATTATGGAATAAGGGGTTATTTAGAGTGGATTGAAAATAAATTTTGTTTGGTTCTAGTGGCATGTGTCAATGGCTGTTGAATTAAAAAATATGTTAAATAGATTATCATGTATGTGATAAATGTATTATTAACATGTAAAGAAATTGTGTTATTGGATTAGGGAATATAAATATTTTAATATGTTGAATGGTCTAATGTATTGAAAATTTTTATTAATCCAAATGGGCTAAATGGGATATCCATAGTAACTGACTATTGTGTAAATGGATAATTCATAAAGATGAAATATTTGTTAATTGAAATGAAAAATGAGAATGTTATTTTGATTGATTGGGTATAGTTTTATATATGGTGAATATGGTAAATGTATATATAAGAATGTGATCATGTCTTGGTGGTGGGGTAAAAAAACTGAGGCTCATTCCAGGGGTTAGGTCAGACTAATGCTCTAAACCTACCTAGGAATGCATGGGTTAGGGAGTCAGAATAATTAACTATGCCCCTAATGGAAGAATTTAATGAAATAATCTAGACTCAGGCTCTATGATATGAGGGATTTATTTATTGTGAAATGTTATTCCATAGCACGAAAGGGAACTTTACTTATACCCTTATGTATAATGATTGATCAGATTAAGACATTGTGTAAATTATGTAAATTCCAAACTCATAGGATATGTGATAAAATGAATTAGGAGATTTATATAGTAGAGGTGATTAAATTTGAAAATGTTAAATGGATTAAATATTGTATACGGTCTAATTAGATAAAAAGGCTAATGTGAATATTGTTAACCAATGTCACTCGAATTGTATTTTGTTTACATTATAATTTTTTATTATTTGTATGAACTATATTTTTAGACATGACATTTTATACACATAATTTGTAGTGTTCTACTGGGTTGTACTCACACCCTGTATGAGCCTCAATATGGAACTTGAGCAAATTTCATACTTGTAGGTCAGGATAAGGTAAAAGGACCTGTTCTTGAGAGTTGTGTTAGGATTTGGAGGTTAATTTATGAGGCTCATGTATCGAAGTCAGGATCATCTTGGGGGTTCATGTTTTTCCTTAATTTTGGGTTCTCTACAATTGTATCAGTACAAGTGTGACATGGAACAATTTTTTTAGTTTTTGGTTTGTACCTTGTTTATAAGATTTTTGGTTATGCATGTTCCGGTTATTGATTATTTTTTTTAATTATTTCATTTATTTTATAATATGTATTACTCTAGTTATACAGGTATAGTTTTCCCATGTGATCTCATAGACCTATTTGATAGTCATAAATCTCTACCTTACGGTAGACACAATTTAGGTCATGTGGAGACCCAACACAGTGCACCATTCAGTGGTTTCTTGGTTAGGGACATTAAATCATGGTATCATAGTTGAACTTTTATATGGTGTTACATTTTTTATAGTTTAAAAGATAATTTAATGTTCTAATAGATAGAAATTATCATTTTTTACAGTATCTAAACCATGTAAGAAGGAAGACCCAATTACCTAGGGTGAGAATTGTATTTCTTGATATGGGTTGTTAGAATTCATTCATATTTCACCATAGTATGCTGTAATAATTGAGTGATGTGTCTATTTAAAATATTTCTTATATGGATTAAATTACATGAGTTTTTGCATCCAAGGATCGTTTTACTCACTTTGGGATATAGGTGGAATGCATCGTTATAGAAACACATGGGATGATTGAGTGGTACATAAAAGGGTAGGACTAATTTAGAATTCATTTAATTGGATGGAAATAGTGTCAAATAAAAATGATAAAAATGGGTTAATGGAGAGAATTTAAATGAATTGTTATGAAGATTGTGATTAATTAAACTTAATAAATGGGTTAAAATTCTTTGTTATGATACATTTTAATGATTAAAAGGCATGTAATTCGGAAGGATTTATGTTGTGATCGTAAATTTTTTAAAAAATTATACATTATAAATATGCGACTGAGTCAATATATGGTTTGTAATTAGTTTCCAAATGTGATAGGTTCCTAAAGGGTAAAAATTAGCATTTTTAGAGTGCAAATTGTTTCAAAATATTGTGTCTAATGAAACAATTGTACCCATGATTGTAGTCAAACCCAATGATGATCATGACCTGTAGTAGGAATGATTCATGGTACTGTTAGAATTGAAATCACATATATAGAGATAGTGTATGTGTAGTGGGTTGATTTTGGTGGGTAGTGTACTCACCATTCTAGTCCACACTGATTTTATTTTTATTGGAATGATTATTTATGGATATGTTTTCATGTATAAATCTTATAGAGTATGTGTTTTTTTAATGTGGGGTGAATATAACATTATAATTCATGCATCTTTTTGTTTTGAAAAAGGTTATGTTTATTATAAAATTGTGAGTAATGATGTAACTTTAGGTGAAGAATTATATTGAAAATTCTTGTTTTTTTTAATCTAACCCTTTGTATGTGTGGTAGGGGGAAGTGAAAGTTTCGTAGGATGATACCACGATTATATGTCGGGACCCCTTGATGAGTCTCTATAAGTGGATAACAAGGTGCTCCTTTTAGTTCGTTCAATATGGTGATGGCATTGTTGTTTTTAGATGATGCATGGTAATGTGAAATGTGTAACCCTTTTGAGATGTCAGTGTGTGGGATGTGTGTTGGACTTAAAAATGATATTCTTGCTTGAATTTTCATTAATGATGGGCGTTTTAACATTTATGTGGTGAACCATGTTATTTCAGACCTTGTAAGTTGTGTTTGGGACCCTAGAGTGGGAGTATTTGATTAGAGTGCTGATGTGTGTTTGTGAGTATGTTTTGGATGAAACCAAATGTGAACAATTTTGAGGTTCTTGTATGCACTATTCTGGATTTAAGAAAAAATATACACCCATGAGTGGTGAAGTATTGGGAATATGGTGTATTTTTTTATTAGAGTGGTAAGTGGGAAGGTCAATATATTTATGATACGTTATTATAGTTGTGAAAATTAATGGATATTCAAGGGAGAATTATGGGTGAAATCAATTAATGTTACAATTCTATTGTAGGATACGTGGGTTATAAAGAATAGAATATGATTTGGAGTTGAAAATGATGCGTAATTTTTACCATAAATTTTTTGTAAATGGCATGGTTGTGCCATGAATCTTTCAGAAGAGAACATGTGATATTTTAGTTGGTGTGAGCTTAGTTTTAATGGATTGGTTCATTTTGATGTTTGACATATCAATTTTGATTACACATAAAAGAGGCCCTGATATTGATTTTGGTTAGGAATGATATATTTCAACGAGTCGTCGTTAGATTCTTCATTAGGAAGGTTTTCATAAGGAAAGGATAATTATGAGGTTTGGATTTCTAGTAAAAATGGTCTGGTTTGGTTAAACTTTTTCGAATTCTTTGAGTTCTATGGAACTTCTATCCTAGTAGGCATGGTTAGGTGAGTGAATGGGTGTTAGGCTAGGCTCTGTTGAGGTTATAATTATGAGAAATAAAGTCATCATAAATGTGTGGTCATAGGATTTTTCATGACCCTGATGTCTTAGATGAGGTCAATATTCATGTACATGCTAGTAAGATATAATTCTAATCATGATGGGAATAGGTGGTTTGGGATAAGCGTATATCATAATATATATTTCCAATGAGGAAATCTTGTTGATGTTAGAGACCATTTGTTTGATTGGTGTGCTTGACCATTTTGTTTTGTCTGTTATCCTCTAGTTTCATACTATAAGAACTAAAATATTTTAGTGGTAGTAGTGTCAAGTGAAACATTGGTTCATGAATTATCAATTGATGGTTTTGGGGAACTGGTGAGTATGTGTATGAAATCGTGTCGGATTAGTGGTGATTATGTGCTTATCAAATATGAGTGGGAAAAGGGGCCTAAAAATCTGCAAAGGTCATCGAGTCCCACAGGGGTAAGTTACATCATTTGTGGATAAGTTGTAGTGGTATTCATTTACCATTTCATTGTATACATTAAAATATTGAAGACCATTCCCAACATCTTGACATCATCTAAGGTACACTGAGAAAGATCTTTCTTTATTCCAACTAACATGATCTTTTTTTGGATGTATATGCTGAATCCAGGTTTTTTCGCTCATAGAGAAGTATAAGTGGTGCTAGATAGTGTTTTGTACATCCCTAATAGTTTAATAGTGAGGTCCTTGTGATGAACTAGGTATCAATGAACATTGTATGTTCCATTCTCAAAAGTGGAGAATGGGGATCAGGTGATGATTCAAGTAATGTTATGTGAAATTTTGTATGATTATGTACACATTTTTTTAGTTTGGATTATGATCTAAGAATAAATCGTGGTGGTTGGAAATTTAAAGTGGAAAAAAATGTACTTCACACTTAATGTGAGGAGTGACAAGTCAGTACTGAATGAGTGGGTGGATTATTGAGTTGATGTAGTGAAATCCAGATACAATTTGAAACTGGTGAGGTACACATAGGGTTCCTCGTAAGTGGTTTACGTGTTCCTTTGATGTGGTGGTTGGTCAAAAAAAAGCATTGTATTTGAGGTCAGGGTATTCTAAAAGGAATTTGAAATGAATATGTTAGAATTATAAATGGGGTAATAATTAGGTTTTAGGGATAAAAACTCGATGGTGATCTAGTGTGGAAACAAGTAATTTTTTGGGTTACCATGGAGTATAATTTTTTGTGAAGGAAATCTGGTCATGTATGATAATGATGTGTTAGTAAGAAAGATGGTTGTTTTAGGATGAGTCGACTGGGGATAGCCCGAATCGGATAAAAGGAGGTACCAAGGTGGTGAGTTTTAAACTGCCTCTAGTCAATTTTTTGTCCTGACATGTGCATATCAATAATGGTAATAGGATTGATGAAGGAACTTGTTTAACTCGTTTGATATAGGGATGATGATGGTTCTTGTGTTGGGAGTTTTGATGTGGCTAGTGGAGCATGATGACAGTATGGAGGGTAGCAGATGCCTTAATAGTGGATTTATACCCAAATTCAAGGAATGAATATAGTAGGTGCATTGTAAAGTCGTAGAATTAAAGTAAGTAAGTGCATTGGGATGTTGAAAGGAGGGGATAACATGCCCATAGTGGAAGATGAGTGATATAGGAAAATCCAATTGAGGGTGGTCCAACATGATATAGTAAATGGATGGATGCAATATGTTGTGGATCACCTCTTGTTCGATGTTTTTGTGGAGATTAATTATTTAAAATGAAGTCATACATGTGTAAGGTCTTGATTTTTTAGTCGTATAATGGATGGTGTGGGAATTTCCTACCAAATAGTTTCATGGTTGAGGAGAGATGGCATGTGGGGTGAAGTCATTACTGATGTTCAATCATGGTGAGTTGGAGAAATATCCAGTATGTAGGGAAAGTTGAGTTGTTTTCCTAGTGGCCATTTTTTTGATAGTGGAGGTTCCAAACACTAGAAGGTTGTAGGAGTAAGATAATGTTTGTGATAGAGATAACTAGAGTGGTAATGTGTTCCATTAAGGATGTGACATGTTTTTTAGGTTTAAGGGTATTCAAAATGAACAATTTTAGTGATATGACCTTGATAATGATCATTGAATTTGGTTTGACTGGTTGGGTTCCTTATGTGTTTGATTATGTCTTGTATGTTTTTTAGCAAATGGGACCATCAGGTCTAGTGTGCGGTAGTCTGGGAATTATTGTTAGAAATAATGAGTGTTTTCTTCGAGTGGTGTCGAGTTGTGTCAATAATTGAGTTTTGAAAATATGGTAAAATGGATCCAAGTGATTTGGGACAGGATTTTTGAATATGATCATATCAATAAGGTTATGATTGGCTCTTCCTCGATGGTGTGATGTCATTTTCAAAGTTCCATCATGTTGAGATTTAAGTTGTGTTTCTAGGGAATATTTATATAGTTATGGCAGTTGATGTTTATTTATAAGATTATGAGTCCTATGAGGATAATTTAGTTCATTTTTGGGATCAATGAGGAGGATGTTTGATGGGGTAGGTTTATACCTTTAGAATGATTAATAATGTTGGTATGTTAATGTTCAGGAAGATGCATGGAAGAGATAAATATGAAAAAGTAGTCATAGTGTCTATATTTCCTTACCTTGGGAGCCAACTGATTTTTAGGAATGCGAATCGAGGATTAGCCGTTATATGGTAGGGGATGTTGTAAGATCTCAGACAAAGTATAGGTATTTCCTTGTTTATGTTTTGTTTTAAATCCTTTAATTTTGGTTAATAAAATGATTATCAGTTGTATGAGGAGACTCAGGGGTGTTTCAGGTGTTCAGGGAATGAAAGGATGGGAAAATAGGATAACTAGTCCAAGGCACATGGTTTGTGCATGGTTATGTAAATCATGCAGACATCCTATGAAAAATGTACAACATTGGATTGTGGCATTATGCATAGTTTATGCATGATTTTCAAAACGAAGATGGTCACCCCAAGTAACCATGAGACATAACTTCCCCTAGATAGTGTATTGAAAATGGTTTGATAAAACTTGGGGAAAAACCGTCCACCCCATTACATGTTGAAAAAATTACATTTTTTCATTTTTGGATTTTAGATCCCTGCACAATTTCTCTGTCATTTATTCCACTATAAAGCCTAGAGATGAAATAAATTGACCCATTATTACAAGGAGATGTTATCCTTAACTTCAATTTTTTCTTGAGCGATGTTGGTTTCAGATCAAATCCCTAGGTAAATACAATTCTTATCTTGCATCCATACTCTGAATTAATGCTTGTTATTTCTCATAGCTTCTTCTAAATCCCTAATAACATATTTTTATAGTGGAATATATCTTAAGAATTATAGGGGAGATTAAATAGGTTTCTAAGGATATGATAATAATTTATTTCATCAATGTATTTGTTGTAGGTGTTCTACAAGTTATATCCCACAGTTGTTTTCTAGATCTGTGCATGTACAATCATGAGTTGGCTTCCACTTTGTTGTGATTTTTTTCTGTTAGAGGTTATTTGTATTATGGTTAGATAAATGATAAATTGAACTTTCCATTATCCTTTTGTGATGAATTGGGGATGGGTAAACAAATATAGGTCCACCCATAAGGTGTTTTAATGATCCTAAACATATAAAATTGATATATAATACTTGAAATGAATTTGTAATGATGTATATCCAAGATGAACATGTTAATATGATTAGTTGCAAAGAAAATGGAATATTTTTCGTTGTTCCTAGGTTTTGATAATTCCATAAGTGGATGTTAAGAATTGCATGGAAATTATTTTAATTTGGGTTAAAGTGAGGAAGTTTCATTAGCTTATGAATTAATGAATATGCTGAATATATTAGTAGGAATTTCAAAAATGGATTATAAACATCAAATGAAAAAGTGTCATTTTATTAAGGAGTGTTAATTTTTGAATATTTTGAAAAGGATAATGTATTGAAATTGTTGATTATTGCAAATGAAGAAAATTGGCTATCCTTAGTAAATTAAAAGTGTGTAAATTGGTAAGACATAAGGATGATTTATGTATTAATTAGAATATGGAATAAGAATGATATTTTGGTTTATTGTGTATGGTTTTTTATGTGGTGTATATGTTTAATAGATATATAATCATCGACGCATGTCATTGTGATGGGAAAAAGGATGGGGCTCCTCCCACAGGATGGAGATAGAATGATGCTCTAACCCTACCTTTGAATGCATGGTTTAGCGACCCAGACTAATACTCTCTTCCACTAATTGTGGAATTTGATTTCAGCTTGGAGGAGAACTGGAACAAGGTTATCTTTTATACTCTATCGGAGAAAAAAATTAGTCTGGCAGAGATGATTCTTTTGGGACAACACAAGGCCAGGGATAACTCAAGGGTGAAATGGCTTTGAGAAGGGGATAAGAACTCCACATATTTCCATGCATGCATCTGGGAGAATAAATGTATTAACAAGCCTAATGTATTGCTGGAGAATGGGTCTTACACCGACAATAGGGAGGTGGTCGGGGCGATGGCACACACCACCTTCAAGGAACTCTTGGATGGTCTGAATGGGGGGATGCTAAATGGATATCCTAGCGGTAGTGCTGGCCTTTGGGATGTAATCCCTTTCCAGGTCTCTGCATAGGATAATGACTTGATGGAGGCATTACCTGATGAAGGGGAAATCAAAGAGGCGATGTTGCACCAAAATCATGATAGCGTGTCGGGGCCAGATAGTTTTCTAGGATCATTTTACAGTGCATCATGAGAGCTGGTTAAAAGAGACATAGTGGATGTAGTACATGAATTCTTCTGAGGGGGATCACTTCTGAGGATTTCTAGTGCTACAAATCTGGTGCTGATACCAATAATCAAGGAACCCTCCTCCTTTCTTGACTACATGCTAGTTAACATGTGTAAATTCCCTTACAAAATTCTATCCTGCACAATCAATTTGAGACTGTCCAAGTACCTTCCTGGTTTGGTTTCAATAGAACAACTTGGATTTTTTAGGGGCTGATCCATCTAATGTTCCATCTCTTTGGCATAGGAAATGTTGAGAGATATCAACACAATAAGTCATGACTCCAGCATGGCGGTCAATCTGGACATGAGTAATTCTTATGACAGGATTGAGTGGGGATTTATTAACAGAGTACTCACAAGAATGGGTTTCTCCACCTGGACTACTGATATCTTGTTCAGATGTTTCAGTTATTCTTGGATGTAGGACTCTTTCAAGGGGAGAACCCACGACTTTTTCTAGGCAATGTGAGGGCTTCGGCATAGAGACCCCCTATATTCAAGTATTTTCATCCTCATGAAGGATTCTCTTAGCTGTCTCATGAACAAAGGAATATCTAGTGGGGACATCCTCCCATTCCGAAGAAAAAAGAAGCTCTACTCAATATCCCACATGATGTTCACTGATGATACGATAATCTTATCAAATGATAGAAAATGATCTGTTCGTAGGCTCAATAGGATTCTGGTGGAGTATTGCTCTTGGAGTGGCCAGGTTATCATCAAATCCAAAATCCCCCTTTATATTTCCAACAAATGAACTTCTAGAAGGGAAACTCATTTGTGCAGTAGGCTCAACATGTAGCGTGGCTCCTTTCCAATAGAGTAACATGGATCCTTGATCACATTAGGTATATTGAGAATCCGTGATTTTGACCAGGTTGTAAACAGGATTACAAGTCGTGTCTTTAACTGGAAAAATAACTACCTCTCCTTTGGGGGCCGGATAGCTCTAGTGAACGACATCTTGTCCGCTATCCCAGTGCAGGCAATGGAATCAACCTATGTTCCAAAGTAATTCATCAAGGCCATTGAGAAGGGGCTCTCTATATTTATATGGGACGCTCTCTCGGAAGGGAGAAAGCATTGGATTTCATTGGACAAGATGGCCACACCCATCAGTGAGGGTGGGATCAATGTTAGAATCTTAAGTGACACGATACATGGCTTGCATGATAAACTCACATGAGAAGTCATTCAAGAATGTTTCCTTTGGGGGAAGGTAATGTCACAAAAGGCTAATAGGAGTTTGGACAAGGTGAGTACCCATGGGTCCCCGCTCTAGGCCAATATACACCATATTATTCTGATCCTCCCAATGCACTCTCGATGGGTTGCTGGAGTGGGGAACATCTGTTTTTTGCACTGCAAATGGGAAGGAGAAGTTCTTGGCTACCCTGGATGTCCAACCCCTAATATTTCCGTCAAGGAGGAAAGCCAGTACCCACATTTCATGAATGATGTAGTGCATGCGAATCAGCTTGAAACTTATGAGTTAATCTTTTTGAACACTGCGCCAGACAAATGTATTTTCACCCCTTCTACTACGGGGAAGTTCACGACAAGGGGATTTCATAGGACCTTCAACTATCAGTATCATTGTGATGAATGGAATGGGATTTTCTAGTTCTAAAATATTCCTACAAAATATAGTTTCCTTTGCTGGAGAATGAGTAACCAAGCCCTCCCTACGGATGAAAACATAAAAAAAATGGGTATTTATCTACCATCATGTTTCCAGTGCTGCAAGAATAAGACTTAAGAAAGCATCAACCAAATATTCTATGAAGGCGGCTGGGATCAAGATGTCTGGATTTACTTTTGAGGGTTCATCGCTACTTTATCCCAGGACACTCAAGACGGCCCATTCTTGCACTGCTGATTCTAGGGAACAAATGGCAAAAGCCCGAAATGGATGGCTCATGCAATCATCTTCAACGCGGCTGCTGGAGCCTGTTGATCACTCGTAACCAAGAATGCTATGAGGGTTCATTGTCAATATTTAGATCCATTGATATCTGAGCAAGATGTATTCTAACCAACCGGGTGAATCTCTCCAGTGGATGGAATGATGCCCCTTCCCTGAGGATGCTCCATGTTATTTATACGGTGGTCCAACCCCGCACAAGGTAGGGACAATTGATGCAGTGGAAACTTCCTGTCAGTGGTATCATACTCAATAAAGATGGTTGTTATTATGCGGTGAAGATGCAAGGGGGAGGGGTCGTCCGTAACTACTGAGGAAGTGTTATATTGGCATTCACATTCCACTATAGCCCAGTAAATTCTATTCAAGCGGTGGCCAAAGCTATACTCACAGGCCTAAACCTTTGAAAGCAGTAGAAGATTGTATTATATCATATTGAATCAGGCTCCATGATAATCCATAAATCCATACAGGTGAAAGGTCACACTCCGTCGGCGACATCTTACATAATTAAGAAGTGTAGAACCCTCATCAATAGCAATACATGTGTTTCCCACAAATAGAGGGAGGGGAATAAGGTTATGGACCATCTCTCATCTCTGGCCACCCAAGGCTCTAATGTCACCTGTCTTAATACATTCTCTTGCTTCAATCCTGAATGGGGTGAATTTGATTCGAGGGGATGCCCTGGGTCTTCACTACTTTTGACCCCCCTAGGTCCCCGTTGAGTTTGCCTAGGTCCCTTGTCCCTTGGTCCTTTGGAATAAAAATCTAATTTTATGATGATGATGAAATGGTATTCCCAAGAAAGATAGGGAATATAACTTATACCCTTATGATTGATTATTGATAGGTTGACACTTTTTTTTAAATGATTTAAATACAAAATCCATAAAACTTTTTATTGAATAAATCAAGTTGCTTATATGGTATAGGTGATCCGAATGAGGAATATGATAAAATGTATTAAATTTTGGATATTGGATAATTAGATAAAATAGTTAATGTTAATATTGTTAACCATTGTAAACTAAATTATCTTTTGTTTACCTTTTAATTTATTTATTATATTCATGCACAATATATTTAGAGTGGATATTTTTTAGATGCCATTGGTGGTGTCCTATGATGTTGTACTCAAACATTATTTAGGCCTCCATTGGATACCCATTTAGATTTTATTCTAGTAGGTCAGGATAAGGGAAAAGGTCCTATGATTGGATTTTATTTGATACTGTGATGTTCATCGATGAGGTTCTAAACATAGAGTCCATACAATTTTGGAGCTTCAAATATTTCAAATATTTTGGTTTTTCATCGCTTTTTTCACTTCTAGTATGACATGGAATTATTATTATTTTTCTTGTGCTTTTTTCCTAGTTGGGAGATGTTTGGTTATGCATGTTATAGATATTTCATATTTTTTTTGATATTTTATTAATTTTATTTTTTGGATTACTCTGGAAATGTGTGTATTGTCTTTCCACATGATCATATAGACCCTCACTACTAGTTGAAAACATCCCAAATATGGGTATTTACACTTGAGGTCATGTGGTTACCCAACTTAGGGCACTGCTAATTGGATTTTCGGTCATGGACCTTACACCAGTATGTTGGATCACTAAAAACTTTTCTTTATAGGTATTTATATGGATCTATCTATATATTCATATGAAATATGTTTTTAATGAAAAATAAACTTTAGGGAATGTGTTGATCTAGAAACATATTTTAAATCAACACAAGATTTTCTAAACAAAATAATAAGGGTTTGAATAGTTCTCTTAGTCTAACCATCTCTCTGTGGATGATACCCACTGTAGAAACTCATCTCTGTATCAATATCTTGTTGAATACATCTTCAAAACATCATGTTAATCCTCATATCCCAATCAAGCATAATGAAATGTTGTAATACATCAAACCTTACAACTTTTATAATGAATATCATAGTAAGACAATCCAAAAAGAAATTTTATCTAATATATATGATGTGCGATTACTTTTTTAGAATATTGTTAGGTCCAAATGGGGCCTAGAAACACCAGGGGGTGAATGAAGGATTGAATATTTTTTCTGAAGTTCATCCTTCCCCCTAGATCTTGAAATCTCTATTATATGGGTCACATTATTAAAAATTATTTTTTTATTCCTATATTATTATTTTAATATCTATCTGATGATGATGGTTGAATGTAATATAAAAAAGAAATCACATGAACACATAGAATTTTAATTTATACACCCTCACTAGGCTAAATCCATGTATCATACACCAATAGTCTTCCAATTGTACAAAATCCACTATAGCTCACTATAAAAAATAGTGGTTTAGGATATATCCACTCTACACCTAGTGTAAATGCACTTAAAGGGTTTATGGAAAACTCAATTCATTCCGAAGGGTCACTCAATGTGTATCTTTCTCTTCATCAATGATAGTGGAGAGGATCTTCATATTCATTTTCCTTTTCTGACTACTCATGTAAGATATTAATATATTGTTTATGTACTTGTAAGATCCTTCATTATTGAAAATGATACGTAATCGACAATTTTTAGATTCTATGTTGGTGTCCCACTTTTATACAATTGGAGAATATCACTTTACCACAGATTTAACGGCCAGTCTATTTCTTAATGCTTTTGCAGTGCTCACATTCTTCGTGAGCCTCACTACATTAATAAATCTCAAATAGCCTTTGTGAAGCAACCTCATTTCATGAAGCTAACATTTTCAACATAAAAAACATTACTTTTTAAATAAACACATAGGATTTGAAAATTCACACACTTTCTATCTACCTTATCTAGACTTCAAAAACTCCCTTCAATGATGATCACACATTTTGGATAGATTCTATAGCCTTCGTGAAAAAAATTTACTTTTCAAACATTATTAAAAAAACAACCTTCCTGAACCATGCTTATGAATTTGATATACTAAGGTTTACATTAAGTATCACTTATTTTCTAACTGGGGTATGGATTAATTATATGAAATCACAATGATTATGGAAGGTGATATCGATTTCATCATAATTTCACGAATATCCCCAATTTCTTCCATGATGTTCCCTTTCTCACGAGGACCCCAAAAAATTCATCCTTTTCAAAACTCATCGTATTCGTGGAGGACACCGTCATATTCATTGAGACATGAAATAATCACCTTAATGAATCCAATTATCCTTGAAAACCATTCCATTTCCATAATTTTATAATGACTTCTAGAAAATTCATCTTCAAAAATGCAATACACTTCCCAAATTTTTTACCCAAAAAATTCATAAAACATTGTTAAAATTTCTGACCATATATAGTAATTTTTATGTAAGGATTATAGGGAATACATTCCTTCATCATGGATATTTTTCAATATAACATGTCAAAATTATTTGTGGTACTCCCTACCTAATAATGGAAACTTTATTTTTTATCAAACACAATCATCCCAAAAATAATACAATGTAACCCTGAGAAATTTTTTACATCAATATACCCCATCGGGTCTATTGAAAATTATACAAATTTGGATACCTCTTTTAATATTATTCAATATTATACCAATATTCACTTCATGATATTCCAATATAAATCAATTATGTACTAAACACACACTATAAGACCACATGCACTATGATTGTTGTGAAAAACAATTTTACTTTGCAATTTTTCTTGATCGAATTACATCATTCCAATAACACTCAATGATTATCATCAAGAACCTAATATTTCAGGATATATAACCATCAATTGATGTCCTTTATAATGTTTATTTTTAATACTCCCCTTATCTCACTTCACCATATAACAAATTTTCCACATATATTGACTATGAAATTTTCTCCTATCTATAGCTAAAATTCCCCCCTTGGTTAGTGATCATGACAGTCATTTTATTGTGGTTTGTAACATGGTAAAAAACATAGATCACTACATTATGGAAAATCAAATTATAACTCATGGATATGGGGTACCACATTTATATTATTCCATGTGTGGGGAGTCAAATAAACTTTTAGAGCTGAATGATACCTATCAAATTCATTTTTGTGTAAGGTAATTGTCAGAATGTTTGAAATATGTAGTTCTGTAGGAACATTCTCAAACTTTATAAACTCATACTCCACCTTCTCAATGAAAAAATGATAATTTATTTCCATTTTCATATCCCTTGTTTGGTGAAATGGTTTTTTATTAAGGTATATAGAACTTGTATTATCACGATGGATTCCGATAACAAACATCACTTTAACTCTCATATCATCTAGATTTCGCTTTATCCATAATCACTACATATATGGTTGAGTATCCTGAATATATTTAGCTTCTATGATGCTCAAGAAAATTAAATTTTGTTCCATTATTTTCTACAAAATACACAACCAACCAAGATAGAATTCACCCCTGATGTTTATTTTCTTTCATATTCTAAACCATCCCATTTTATGTCTATATATGTGGGTACCTATTCTTGAGATATAAATTTTTATAGTAAAAATAAATCCAATATGACCTTGAAAAAAAAATATAATTTTCAATAAAATCATATTGATTTATTTGGGATTTATGTGTACATTGATACTTGGAATGTTTAAAAAACAATAGTAGGACTTGCCTCTATCAAGCACAATTTTATGCAACTAATTTTCCTATAATCTATGACATTATATACATTACATTTTTAATCCTATGATAGTTTTTCCTGAGTATCCATCAAACTCATCATATCCTTGGAATTATCCACTAAAAATCTTCTAAAAATATCCTTGTCATATTTTTTTAAAAAAATTAATGTTCCATTATTTCCTTGTATCACCTATAAAGTAATGTAAAATTCCAGTTTTTCACTCATTAAAATTTCAAACTCACATTTTCAGGAATTCATAAAACATTCTTCATTGTGGTTCAACTGATCCACTAATTATTTTGTCACCAATATACACTATAACCATCATAAAAATATTATTATTAGTGTTGACATAAATATTATTACACACTCAACAATGCTAAAAATTATGATTTGTCCAAATGAATATAGTCTTGAATAACCATCTCTATGTGCATACGTCAACCCATATAGTGCCTTATTTAGCTGAAAAACACTATTCTCATCATCATGAATGAGGAAACCATCTGGATGATCAATATAATCTTCTTATTCTAGTGACACATACAGGTAAGCTGACTTAACATCCATATGGAAAAATTTGAAAATTATTTTCACTACTGTGGAAAGAATAATCTAATCGTCTATATCCTTCCAAGAAGTGAAAACAATTAATCAATGTCAATTCATTAAATTTTGGAGTAACCTTTTCACACTAATCATTATTTTTCTAAAATCACTTCACCATTTTTATCCATCATTTTAAAAAAGATCCATTTTTTCTAATGATATTCATATCTATTGGCCTTGAAAAAATATCATGTGTTCAATTATTCACAATTCGGAAAATATCTTCATTCAATGAATTATCCCAATTAACATATCCAAATAAATCATAAAAAATTTAGGATTTACAAGAGATAGATTCAATGATTTTTGTAGAGTCCTCATTCTTATTGTCTACACTGGCACTGACTGATCACCAATGATGTTCTATTATTATATTTTACCATGGATATTCATCTTTCATAATAATATATATTTGAACTCTGCCTATTAATCATCGATATATCCACCTGAATCATCATTTTCCACTTCTACCCCAGTTCATCTTACCTCTTCATCACATTGACTAAACAACATGTCACTATATTGTTGAAGATTCTATTTATTATCTACGACAATGACATCATCATTTTCATCAACTTTCCCATATACTTATTGAATCATTATTAATATTACGTTTTAGATTCATGGTATCCTAAAAATAGTTAGTGGATGCGATATTTTTAAAATAAAATACATAATCGTGAAATACATCAACATTGATCCTTCTCCAATAAACATTCATTTGTTTGTGGAAAACTAGAACTTGAACAAGGGAATCATACCGATTTTTAGATATTCAATACAACTTAGATCCATTGGATCATCCACGTATAGCTTTTAAAACTATTAAATTTAAAAGTAAACTCTTCATCATATCATATTATTTTTCTATATTACATAAACATCAGATATGTATTCAAAAAATATAATTGTTGTGTAACAACAAATGTTGAATCTAATATGATATTGGAATTTAAATTATTCATATTTTTCACTTAGTATGTATCTCCATTAAACATACACACTCATGCCCATTCAGTACCCAAACCCCATAAACTATATCTCCCCCTTAATCCTATAGAACATCTTGTATAAATAAGAAACACTTAATGCATGAGGATATAGGTAACTATAGAATCCTAAAGTAGTAGATTCTGGTCAATTATTATAGATCAACCCTTTGATACTTTTTTTCAATGAATTCTAATGTTTTTGTGATTTTTCTAACTACCCACCCATCTTCAATTTCTCTGTTCATATGGATAAACAATCATTACCCATCAAATTAGTCTTATTATGATATTTAGATACTTTATGGTTGTACTTGATACTAATTTAGGGATTAAACCTATTAGTAGAAATTTCATTCTTTGATGATCCACAAATATGACATTATTTTGAATCGATCTTTGAGGAGGAATATTTCTGCTTGTCATCTTTTATTGACATTTCCACTGGTATAGGGAACATTATCCAGTCTTTACATATTTCTATGTGGCATGACATTAGAATTTCTCAAGACATTATTCATTCATTTTTTTATCAATTAATTGAGTCACATCATCGAGTCTTCATATGTTTGAGTATTCCAATGAATTTATATTCTTTTTAATGATAACTGGTGAATCCCCCCTTATTCTAGTTTTGTTAAGATTACTTCTAAGAGATATGGCGTAACTATAATTGAGGATAAGAATGATAAGCATTCCATTGAACTCTTTTGTGATTCCCCAGAGGTTATAAACTTATTTTCCAATTTATCTCATTTTTATAGCATATGCTTTATCATTATACACCTTTAGAGTATGAGATCTACATTCAGTTCCATTTCCTTCCCTATTTTCTTCATTGTAAAATATATTTCTCAATACCCATGATTTGAACATTTAAAATATGTCATGTCAAAAACATACCTAGTTTTATCATTTATTTGTTGATATGTTGATCAAAATGATGTTCTAATTATTCTAAAATAGATTAATTAGGATTATTGACACATACTCATGGTGTGTCCCAATATTCTACAATAACTTATTTTGATGAATCCTTTATTCTAATAGGCATTTTTTTCTTAATTTTCAAGATAATTCTAATTATTCTCATATTTATCAATATTTCTTCCTACAAAATTTGAAATATAGTCCACAAAATCTGAAAAAAATTCAATATGTATGACCACGAATCCCACATAAATTGAACATAATTTCATTACAACCACTAAATGGATTTTTCTGTATTTTTTACTAACTGTAGTATTTTTCTTTTTTATAGATTTGTTCATAGCACTATTCTTATAATCCATGGTAGAGGGATAATCATATTCAATAAATGTTTTTCAAAGCTGAATGGACTTTAGGGTGAGGAAATCCTTTCATATTTCTCATATTATGTAGCATATTTTATTTTCATTTCATTATAACATTATGAAAGATAACCAAATAGTATACTAAAATAATCCATCAATTTTGGATTTCCTTTGGTATTATATTGCTTTATATCATTGTGGAATGAATTTTTCATTTCTCCCAATTATGGAATATTATTTTTTCTATACTCAAGTTGAGAATTGGGATTTATTAGGAGTGTCATCCCACTACTCATCTCATCTTACGATTATAGTCTAAGATTATCCACCATGTAAATTTTCATTATTATTTATAATTTTTCCTATAAAATAGAATCAAAACACAATTCATTACATTATTGCAATATTTGGAACTCCTCAACTTGTTTTGATAGCTCTGTAGAAATATCATCATTTAGGGATCTTAGATTTAGAATTCATCTAAGTTTATATCCATACCCTTTTTATCAGCATTGTGTTTTTCTCTATTTATAGAAATCTGTTTCGGTTATTTATCTTAGGAATCACCCCAATCAAATTAATAGCCTAATAAACAAGACTATATTTTAAACTATTCATCTCATTGATTCCAATTTCATCTACAAAAACATGAATTTATTTAGATCCAATTTTGTAAAAAATTTATTATAATTTTTATTTGTTTTGTAGTCAACTTGTGCTTTTGGTCTTCTTGCAATTTCACCATCATCGGTAGTTCCAATATCCCTTGTAATATTAGTTTCTAAGAACATTAATTTGATTTTTATTTAATGAGTAAACATTTTAACTAAATGATTCATCAAAACCATTCTTCAGTACATTGTTTTTTTCCTTAAAATTAACAAAACTATTTCAATAGAATGTTCTACATTGACAAATACCATCATAAATGTATTTATTCTTTTATGTTCTACAAATTTCAATGGAGATTATCTATAAGAGAAATTAGAATATTTAAATTTAAAAAAAAAACTGATCCGATTTTGATAAATCAAATCTAATAAAATATAACATTTACATGATACCAATTGTTATGTCCAAAATGGGAAAAGATACCATGTTTGGGTTAATTAGGGTATGAATATTTCTTCTGATGTTCTTCCTACCCCACTAAAAAATGACCTCGTTATTATAAGCATTGCATTGTTCTCAACTATGTGTTTATACAGATCGTATGTTATACATATTTTTCTAATGATGATTCTTGATTATAATAATGGGATGAAATAACATAGGGACATAGATTTTTATAGGTTAACCCTCACTATTATACATCCATAGAGAATACAATGATAATGTGCTGATTTTACCAAATCCTCTATAGCTCACCATATAAAAAGTTTGATCAGGATAGATCACCTCTATGGATGGGCTCACTACCTTTACAAGGATTAGTGTCATCTCACTGCTTTTCCAAGGGTCATGACATTTGTCTCTTTCTCTATCTTACTATTGATTGAAACTATCACCCTCTTTTTCATCCCTTTCTAATGTCATTTTGAATGTTCTCAAACATTATTTATGAAATTTTATGTCCCTCTATTATTACTAATCAATAAAACCTCCAATTTATGTAGATGATCTATTGAAGTACATCTTTTATCTTATTGATTAACATCACTATACCATTGATCTACTATGAAATATATTTTCTGAACACTTCTAAGATGATCACTACCTTCACTTACCTTACTACTTTCAAAAAACTCTAATAGGTTTCGTGATAAAACCTTGTTTCATGATGATAACATAGCCTTCATAAAGATCTTTACTTTTTATAAACTCAATTATTCTTTGTATTGATTCCCAAATTAGTTTATCCTTTTATATCTTTTGAGAACTTCACTACTTTTGTAATTCTCACACATTTCATATGTTGTTTATAGACATAGAAAATCTCTGTTCCTTTGTAAAAAATTTCACAACAACCACCTCTACAAACAAGCATCCAAAATTCAGAGCCTTATGATTTTAATTAAGTCCCAATGCTTTTATGAATGGGGTAGAGACATATTTATAAAAAAATTTACTGATTCTAGAATGACTCATCAACATCATATAAATTTTACAGAGCACTACAACCCTGTTGTCAAAAATCTCTCTTGAACTCCACAATAGATCCTAGAAACCAACTTTGTCAACAAACACAATCAACCTAGAAACACAACAATGTTACCTAGAGGAATTGTTTCGCAAGATATATAGTTTAAAAAATATATAGTATTATTCCCCTTATATTTTTATGGGGATTCCAATAAATAAGTCCATTATAAATATTTTCATTTTCTATATTTTTATGGGTAATTTTAGTAACATCCACCTATGATTTTTTAATTCATCATTATCATTCTAACATACCATGAGTCATGATAAAAATTCTTTGATATATATCTTAATGTTATTCCACAAAAAATAGATTTTATTATTCTCTATACCTCATTATACATCAAATAAAAATAGATAAAAAATAACTATGAGCCTAATCTAACAACTCTTTATAAAAATATGTTTTGGGTGAAGCACAAAAACTGTTCAAAAAATATATCATTCTATTATAATAAGGTATAAAATCTGAAACATTTATCACCTTTATCTAAATCTTTATATCACCATTCTGCACCTCTTTAACAGTCACATGGATTGTTAGTTATACAATAATTTGAGAAAGATGATATTTCTCCCCTTCTTCAATATTTCAAGATCCATCCATTGAAAACCCAAAAATATTGTCTCTTTTATTAACCTCATCAACATTAAATCAAAATGATCCTTTCTCCTCAAATAAATGGCCAAATTTTTAACATTTTTAGGATGTTAATATTTTAAATAATCCAAATATCTATTAATATCTAACCATATACTATGTCTCATGTTTAAATACGTTGGTGTGAATGTATAAATTAATCCTTCTTAGTCATTATATATATCACACATTCCCTTATAAATATATTGCCTCCAATTTTATAATGAAAAAATAACATAAATAACTTTAAATCATGATTTTGGTAATTTTCTCAGTAACCATCAATTATCATTTGGAATATTTTATAAATATTCCAATCATCTTAATAATTTATCACAATCCCTTCAAGGATGCATCAAAAATGATTACTGTAACTTGTCCACTATAGGTTAATTTATGAACTAGTGTGATCACTAATATCATCATTAGTTAATATAAAGTCTCATCACATTCATATATCAAATGAATCATTGATGAATTTAGAGTTATCATATTTAGTTGATTATATAGTAATTCTAAATTATCCAAAATCCATCGATAATATAAATAAAAATCCGGAAAACCATAGATATTAATATTGGTGGTCAGTCTGAGCTAACTTTAAATAGACCTCTTTGATGGATCCCCCGTTAAAAACATTCTTGAGATAATATGACCTAAAAATGATAAATTTTATTGCCAAAAATCACATCTTCAAATTTTCTTTTACAAATTATTCTTTTATAAGGTCTTTAGTATTATTATTAAGTAATCATCATAATATACAATTCCACATGAATAGATAAGATTATTTCTTATAAATATGACCACAAACTAATTATGGAAATCAATATGGACAATATTAATTAAATATATAAGGATAGAAGGAGAATTAGTATGAAATAACAGAATCCTTATATTCTCATAGTGTCCATACGTTGTATTGAAATGTATTTTTAGTTTATGCTCCATGATAGGGAACAATTAAAGATATACAAATTGATGGTTAATCATATTTTAGTACTGAGCTATGCATAGTTGACAAAACAAGTGATCAATAATGGGTAATGAATACTTTTTATTGATTTTGATATTGTCTAACAAGAGATAATGAATTAAAATTCACATTGATCGATCAATATTTTTGAAAAATAGTAATTGTTCACCCCATGGTAACCCACAATTACAAATGAATACCTTTTCATGATTCTACTGGATATTCTTCATTAAACCCTAAAACTTAATAATGTTTATTATATTAGGATTCTATGAAATAGGTGTGGAACAAGGCATGGGCTCTATTGTGAAATAAACATTATGATTTTGGGGAATACTATTCACTACTTATAAAAAAATGAAAAATATAGCACATAGGTGTCACGAACCAGCATAGGTACCCTAGTAACCCGATAATCAAGCCAGTACTAGCATAGCCTAAACAGTGTTCCTGGTCTCCATGGGTCGATGATTATCACTTGAAATCGTATAATAAAAAATCTAGGAAATATTTTTTCTGCACCAATTCCTAAACAGAAAAATAAAATCTGTATGCATACAAAAAAATATCAGTAGGAGTAAAGTACTAGAAAAAATATGTATAAAATACCAAAGTACTAAAATCAAAATTACTAGAATATCGGGGTGATATCCAAATTCTTAGTGTACACAACTCACCATGTCCATGGATAAAAAACTAGAACCACTAACATGTGGTGGATTAAACCTAGTAGAACATAGAAGGGGATAATATAAAAACACTTGAAGGTACATCCATACCGTGAGCTAAAAATACTATTCGGGTCTCACCAAGTATTCCCCAATATATTCCAGTACAAAATTAAACATTGATATCATTCAATATAAAAAAAATGGTTTTTAATTTCATAAGAATAATTAAATAATTTCATGCTCCACATTTCATAAGATGACAGCAATTAAATAAAAGTCTTTACATTTCTATTGATAGGACATTTCTAAAACAATTGAAATTTTTACAAATTTCGTGAATAAAAACGTTAATATAAACATTTTATATATATCATTATACATGTAAAATAGTTTATAACAACGACATATATTAATTTGAAATATAGAAAATCATAAAACATTGGAATATTCTTTAGAAGGTATGATATTTCCATGATATAATTAATCCACATACAAGGATAAGTGATAATATGTACATATGTACCTTTGACCTCAGGATAAAGATGACTCATCACTAACCCCTACGGAATATGACATAATGAATCTGCATTATGGAGAATTGTAAATCATAATGTGTGATCAAAATAACTAAAAAAACTTATGTGTAGCATGTGATCCAGATTGAAATAACTATTGTAAATTTAATTAAAGAATTCGTAATGTAAAATTAAACTCATTCTCGATTTCAAATATGCCAATTTTAAATTTAAAATTTAAAACATGTTTTAATCAAACCTTAGTTTTTTTCACAAAGATAAACCCCCAGTATTCTATCAAATCCATTTTCAATCCATTTTCAAAGTATAAATTTGACTTCAATTGACAATTAAATTTCAAAATCCACATTAACAAAGTATACTAAATAACATATTTTTTAAAAAATTCTTATAAATTTATTCATAAACACCCAAATTAATGGAATTGGAGGTTTTCATAATTTTCAATAAAATATATTTCCATAATTTAATTCAGAAATTTAATTGGTAATATTTCCATCATGTCTATAACATAAATTAATCATTTTAAATATTATAAATTTCCACAATCACACACCAATTCAATGGAATTGGTGGTTTTCCCAAAATCATGTGAAAAAACCATTTTCCATCCCCAATTTAATAGAATTGGGGTTTTCAATGAACAATTGAAATAAATTTAATAAAAATCAGGAAATTTAATTCAATTAAAACAAATAAAATTAAATAAATCAAATCATTTTTAATCAAATTTGTCCATCATAACGGAATAATGTACCATTCTCACAGAAACACAATGCTTACAAAAGAACCCTCCAAAAAGAATGATGTAGTTGAAGATCATGGAACTCAAACTAAAAATTATATTTCACAATAAAGATTTTAGATCCAAAATCCCAAGAAAATATATCTATTTTCCAAGGATTGGTAGAAAAAGAGATGAATAGACTGGGAGAATTAATTCCCAATGAGTCACATTAGACCTGCAACAATGATCAATCATTAATCAATATGACTCAAAAGGGTCTGAGGATCCAAATTCACTTATGAATGGAACTTCAAAAATGGGAAAATAAAACTCAAGGGGAGGAAAAGGAAAATTATCTAGGATACTTATTAATAAACCCATAAGGGCAATACCCATTGTGTTACCCAATTAAATAATGTTTTATTGAAAAATACCAAATTTAAAAAAAAACACAATGCCTCTTCCTAGAACAGATTTATTTCTATTTTAGATATTACATGTCAGGTAACCAAATTATATGGAATTTAATTGTTATGTAGGATTCATAACCAATAATTTTGATGATGAAATCCAAAGAATATATAACTTTGCTTTATATATATACTACCAATTCATTCCTGGCCCTACTGAGTCAGTGAAAAAAAGATAGAACACAAAAAGTCTTAGAGGGTTCTAGTAAGAAGTGTAACATTATGTTAAAACATGCACACTATAAAAACATTTTATCCGCATAAATCAATTCAATAAGAATCAATATCGAAAAGGTGGGGCCAATAATCTATCATTAGTGTCTCGTTCTACAATTTCTCCAAAGAATAAATATAATTCCACAATGGAAGACAAATCCATGGTATCATCATCTCATGTAGTACCTTGCTTTTAGAATCAACTATCATGACTGGAAATTTAGTCATAGATAAATCATACTCAACCTCATGATCACTCCAACTAAAAAAATTAGATGGATCAGATAGAAACATATGGAGTTTCAATACATGAAAGACATTTTTTATCAACATTAGTTGCATAGGAATTGATAAATGAGATGAAAATATACCGAAATTCAGAAAAATCTCAAATGTTTTCACAAACTAGGACCAAGTTTCGCTTGCCTCCTAAGTCATCGATTAAACAACTGAGGTGAAATCTTCAAGAATACCTAGAATCCGACTAATAATTCAATATTTCTATGACAATGAACATATTAAGACATATATATACTCTTTTCCATCACCATTTTTCGAGGAATAAACTAGATCATTACTATCGAATGTTGGACCAAACTCGGACTAACGAACGAACATTCACCAATATCCAACCAAAAAAATTGAGGTTTTCATAGTCGATTATACAATTCCTCAAAAGGATCCATTATGATTGTTTAATGGTAACTTCTGTTATATGAAAACTCATCCCACATAAAATTATCATCCCAATATCTACTAACGTCGAGAATAAAAGTGCAAAGATATCCCCACGAATTTGTATATATATATTTTATGGACATATGAATATAGATTGAATTCCATAATCAAAGAGATATGAGATCATAGTGCCTCTTTAAGGCCTATCCAAAAGAGATATTTGGTTCAAGGATGTCTATCCGAAACTATAGGAAATAAAACTTATGACCAATGAAAAATCTATTTCTCATAGATATCTACAAACACATCAACTTTGGTTTTATCAAGAATTATTATAATTTTTTATGATTTTTTCATCCCATTAATTATAACCCATATCACATTCTTCTTTCATTGTAAACATGAAAAATGAAACTAAAATCACATAGATATCTTATCCGACATCCATGAAAGGATTAAAAGACGATGAAAGAATCTCAAAGGTTTCTAGTGCATAAATAAGAGCCGATTTCATATATAATGATGTGATAAAAAATAGAAATTCTTGGTCTCATACCTAGAGACCATAACTACTACCGGATGTAAAAGAACAACTTTTTTGATCTTGTGTTCCCTACCTACGGATAAATATTGAAATCCATGATTACAGCTTACCTTACCAAATACGGTACAACAACATTGTACTGAATGCATAGAATGAACTCATCAAAGAACGAAAAATAAATAAAAGTACCCTAACAATTTAGAGAGTCTATATTTCTAAAAATACTCATCCTCATGCTACTATTAATGATGAATCAATTCCAAGAGAGTAGATGTAACTTGAATAGTGATCAAGGAAACCTCATGACATGTTTCCTTGAATCCAGCCTACAAAAATGACATGAGATCCATCATGTTATACTCTTTTGATGATTCATTCACTTTTGGGTTAGAAGTTTCATGCTCAAATATTCTTTATGTAAATTATTTTTCCCTAGTGTATAGGTGATGTAGAAACCAAAAGATAATAAGTATTCCACCTAGGGCCTCTGGATGAGATAAAGATCTTTTTAAGATATAATATATGTCAATCTCTTGACTTATAAAAAAATTGTAAAAATATATCATGAATTTAATTCAAAAAAATCAATTGAACATGCATAAAAACTACCAGTAAAGGTATTGGGTCAGATAATTTATCTCGAGTGGCCAAATTTGAAAGGATCCATAAGAGACTACATGATCACCTTGTATAAGAATGGGACTCGAACCTAAACTAGATGTATCAAAAATGACTACAAAGCCATGCCAAACATCTGGTAGAGTCAACACCAGTTTATTAGTCAGAAGTTATTTTAGCTCAAAAAAATTCAAAAAAATTTTAAACCATGAAAAATATACTTCCTTTCAAGTAATATCATTTATCCAAAACGATAACTCTGAGAAGACATTAAAAGGAAACAATAATAACAAGCTAATACTTATAAAATCTGAATCATGAAAAAATTTCAGAATTATTCCCATGTCATAAAAGCCTTCATCTTCTCTAGATAAACTATTATCACATGCTCTGACAAAAGTGGTTGAAATAATTTCACTTATAAAATCTAGAAATCAAAATTTTAAAGAATAACATTAATTTGATGATTTCTCAACATGCTCATAACTATTCTTAGACGATGTGAAATAAAATATATAGATTTTGAGTAGACATGGATGTTATCAATAAATAATACCAAGATGGAATCAAGATACTCATGTAAAATATTTTTTATTATTTCCATAGAGACTACATGATAATTGGTTATACAATGGGAATAAAAAGGTACTCATAATTTCTATACTTGCTCCGAAAGGTAGTTTTCTAATTGATATAATATTTTTTTCATCAGATATTATCTAAAATGAATCTCAATCATCTATGACCTATTTTACCCTTTCAAATGACAAAAAAGATCATCAATCCATGGAAAAGTTAATATTTTATTTTCCATACCTTGGTTGAGATTTTGATTATTAATTTATAGAGAATGTGAACCATTATAATTTTAGAAAAGTGAACTGGTGCCACCCAAGCCGACACACGAGGGCATATAAAGCCATTCTCATGAAGTCTGTTCGACTGAGACTTAAACTCTTTCATTTCATCTAGTTTTATATGGTAATAATGGATAGATATTGGGTGAGTAATATGAATTGAGTATATAGAAAACCTCTCATCCTTAACTTGGGGGAAATCAAGTAATTATATTAGAAAAACATCAGGAATATCAATATTGATTAAAGAGATATCACCACTCAACCATTCTTGATCAAAATCAATGATAAAAAACCCACATCGGATTCTGCAACTTTGAATTAGATGGACTAACTCTAATCGACCTTGGATCACATTATCTTTTGAGGAGACAGAACACACCCTCAGGTGTAGTGGTGGATACTCGTCGATGATAACAATCAACTAATGATTTATTAAAAATTATCCAATTCATAAATAAACAATGTCTTGTGGTATCATATCTAGAACTACAAATATCTAAGATGGCTCTAATATTGATAGGGATAAAACATATGCATAAATATGTAGACCCCAATCTCTCATTATTCAAAGGGTTGGATTAATATCCATGGATGAAGATAAAATATCTATATCATAATTTGAAATATTGAAAATAAGGATTTAAATAAATAAATTAGATCCACCCGTGTCAAATAAAAAATTCAAAAGAGATGAGGATTTAGTGATGGTACCTCCAACTATAATTGGACAATATTCGCTTCCTCTAGAGATTCATATACTATGTGAAGAACATTTATAAATATAACTATGGATAAAAACATTTTATGTGTGATTATACTAATTTCAATATAATTTTAGATGGTGCAGATGATCCCAATACACTAATTGATGTGGATTAGATATGGAAAACACTCTATATGTGAACCAACTGCCCATGGAAGCCAAATTTCTTGGGTGCTTATGTGAAAACCCTCCATGAATTCTATACAATGAGTACACTGGTAGAATTTTATATGACCTATTCCAGGCACTATATATGGTTTTTAAGGAATATACCAGTGAGAACCACCGGGATAATGATCAATCTTGAGATTTCATTTAAAAGAACCCATGTAGCCACTGCAAGAGAAAGAAACCCCCAATAACCATGAAATTCTATCCAGGTCCATTTCAACCATTAGTTATCTATCCAATACATTATTGTTAGTAGCCGTATTTAGAAATAAAATATGAGAAATTATATCCTAAAAGAGTCCCAATATTAACCATATAGTATTCATCTTACCATTTTGTACTATCTGAGTTGAAAATAGTACTAGATCATCAAAGTGGTTTTCATACTCTATCAAAGACCGATTAACCTTCTCAATTATAAATGACTAAGTATCCTTGGATTAAAAAATTACTTTGGATTTAATTTTACAGTGAAAATATATCTAATTTCTTTCCAATCTAATCTATCGTGTTTCATCACCATCACCATCATTTACAACCATATCCTGCTCAGTTCTTCCAGAACGATGTTGGGACACATCAGAATGTTTTTGATAGGTATCTCTACAAACCCAAACAAACAGTCGATCTTGCTCAAAAATATTGAATCCCCAAGAGGATCCTTTGAGACCTTTACTGATGGCGTCCTCTAGTGGAAAACATTTAAGAGTGGTTGTAAAGATAAACCCATTAAGGTTCCAAAATTAAATCATAAATTAAAACTGGTGGTTGTTCAAGTACTAGATCATGGAAATTATGCACAATCACCTCATCCAAATTCAGGTCTACAAGAGGATTTTCTCACAGAGTTTCAACAACTAATTTTTTGTGGATATAATTAATGACTCTTATCAGAGGCATGATTCTTCCAAACATCATCATACAACAATGAAGACATCAAATAACACTAAATTAAAGAAATAATGGTATAATTACTCTCAACAGTTTGACAAAAAAGATTTGGAACACAACCCATCAAAAAAAGGTATGAAAGACACTAAATATAATTCTCAATACATCTTTTCTAAACCACCCCTAGTGACTTAATGCTTATTACAGTAATAGCTGGCTAGAAGCTCAATCGAAACTCCCCTTATGTCTCGTCATGAATACACAAATTCATACAGGCTTAAAGATAAAATCTCAACCAAGAGTAATGATATCACTATGTCACAAATCGTCCTAGGTACCCTAATGACTCAATAATCAAGATGGTACTAACATAGCCTAAAGGGAATTCCCAATCCCAACAGGTTTATGACTAGCACATGACATCATAAAAAATTAAATTGGGAATTATTTTTCTACTAACAATGTAGAAACGAACTATAGAAATAAGTATTCATACAAAATAATATCAACATGGATTAAAGTGATATATGTCAAATATGTATAACAACCCAAATTATTACAATGAAAAGTACTAAAAAATAGGATAAATTGCTGATGTACCTGTGGACTCAACTCACGAAGTCCACGAATCGATATCTTTTACTATATCCATGTGTTTATTTATCACTAATAGAAACATGAAGTAGATAATATACAATCATCTGATGTGATGAGTAGGGTCAGAGCATAAAATCATTGAAGGGTCTCACCAAGGATTTAATAATATATGCTAATACTAAATTAACAAGATATAGTTATCAGTTTAAAATAACTTACTTTTTTCATTTCATAATAACATTTAAAACATTTAAAGACTTACATTTTAAATGATTGTAATACTAATATAAAATTAATTACTTTTCAATCGATGGAACATTATTAATATAATGGTAATTTTCAAAAACTACTTAAATAAACAATTTCATATAATACTATTTTTATAAATCAGATGGTATGAAAAAAAAAGATTACTATAATAGAATATATTCATTTGAAATACAATCTAGTGAATAAAATGGTCATAATAATACGTTTGTATGATAGTTATAGGATATGTGGACTCCACAGTCAAGGTGAAATGATAATATGTACATACATCCCGTTGACCTCAGGATAATAAGAACTCATCTCACATCACATAAAGAATGTCATATGTTATATTTATGTCTTCGAATGTTGGAAATCGTAATGTGTCATCCAAATTACTCACTAACTATTTGGGTCTTTCTTTTTCACTAGTAAGAAAAGAAAAATGGTAATTTTATATTAAGACTAATTAAAATACAACTAATCATGTACTCCATTTCAAATATGCCTATTTTCCCTTTAATAACAAAATGGGGTTTTAATCAAAACATGCCATTCCATAAAGATAAAAACCCAAGGTGTCTAACAAAACCATTTTATTCCATTTTATATGTAGTAGTATTTAATCAATTAAAAATTGAATTTCACAATCCAGTTTCAGAAATTAAATTCACCAATTTAATTTTTCACAAGATTCCACCAATTTAACAATAAACCCGAAATTAAATGAAATATGGGGTTTTTTAATATTTTCAACAAATATATTTCAAAAATTAAATTCAATAATTTAATTGAATATATTATATATATTTAGAAAATATCCATAAATAGACCCAAATACAATGGAATTGGGTGTTTTTATAAAAACTTGCAAAAATCCCTTTTTAAACCCCAATTAAAATGAATTTAGATTCTAAAAAAACCAATTGAAAAAAATTAAATTAAAATAAAGTAATTTAAATTTATTCGTACCACTAATATTAAACAAAAAAAACAAGGTTAATCAAATTTGGCCATCAAAATAGAACCACCATCATTTCTCAAGGAAACACAAAAAAATTAACATAACTCCCCAACTATAACAAAGGTGAACGAGATCATGGAACTCATCCTAGAAACAAGATTCATAAATATTTAGTTTTTATATGTTCATCCTAAGTAAATCTATAAAAAATATATGGATAATAAAATAAAGATATATTAATAAATGGATAATACTAACTCGTTGAGTCACACCACAAACATAACAATGATCAATCATTGGTCGAGATTATTGATAAGGGTTTGATGGAAATATAAGTGGATGAGAATGGATCTTAGGATGATATATCATAAAATTGGAAAGGTGTCAAAGGAAAATATTCTATGATTGTTGTTAAAAAACAATTATGAATTTACAAAAATTTTAAATTAAAAATAGAAAAATATCAGAAAAATCCATATCATCATAATAAAAAAGAGTTAATGTTGTTTTAGAACATTAATGTCATGTAACTAAATTAAAATTCATGTAATTATATAGAATTATTCAGAAGAAATAGGTTTGATGGTGGGAATCCAACAAATCTCTGAAATTACCATTATTTGAATCCCCACTATTCCCTCTCAATACGACAAAGTAAAAAATAAAAAATCAAGAAAATTCATATAATGTATTTATCATAAGAGTAATATGATTTTATTATAGGTATATAGTTTATGTTTATTATTTACCTCTACCATCTACGAGAAACATTATTTCTTAATATTAATCAAATCACATACAATGTTTTCTATTTCCATCAGATGTTCACTTTTTTCATTGCACTCATAGATGATCATAGTTATTTTTGGAATAAAAAATGTTACTTCCCTAACTCAAAATTTGTTTTGATATTTATATATATAAATCCATGTATTTAATATGATACATAAAATTTCACTAATGTAATGATGAAAAGATTTTAAGTAAAAACATTACTACACACTTTAATTAGAGAGGAATAATATTATTAATATATAATAATGATACCATTAGGTGGATTCAGTAATAATTCAACATAAAAATATGTTCTTGGAATATTAATAAACATATTGTATTATTTATATATAAATGATTCAGTAGATATGAATTCAAATATTAGATTAGTAGATCTAGATATAACAGTAAGTATACCTTTCCACACATCGTTATCTCAACCCTCCTCAGAAATAGTTAATTCATGGGATTTCCTCGTGTCCATTGGCCAAAGAGGTTATTAACATCCATCTTAAAAATTTAATTTCATATTTTGACACTAGCTATCACAGATCCCATTCTTCATTAATCTAAAATACATGATTTTGGGTTCTTCATTTTATTGTACATTTTATCCATTCTAATGATTAGTTAACTACCTACCATCATGGGCTTCTTTTATTTCTCAATGATCTTCGCTTCCAAGAATAAAAAATTAACAATTACCCTTAATAATATTTCATATTTGATAACTACCACACTTTGAGTAAAATGTAAATATCATCATCTTCCCTACATGGTTATTAGTGTTTCCTCATTTCTACTGAAGTCCCTTATGGATAACACCATTCAGTGACAATGTTTCACTAAATTGAATAATTTATCAATATTTTAGTTATTATTGATGACAATTTCAAAAGAATAAATTGTAATTATTGTCTAATTTTCCTCGTAAGTTCCATTGGATTCATCATCCTTCATCTTTAGTAAAAGGAATTCCCTCTCCATTTTCACATAGACAATACGATTGATAAAATTAGTGGGAAATAATATCTATAACTTATCACATGATATTGATTAAATTTATATTAGTTTCCTCATATTATTGATGATAGATCAAATTGGTCCATTTTTCCTTACAAACCAAATTATAGACAACGAAAATTAACTTTTTATGTTCCAAACATTGGATAAAGGGAAATATCTATTCAATGGTAGTCATCCATTTCTCCAATACTAGTGTATTAGTTGTGACACTTAATGATTGTGTATGTTTCCTCATAAAGTATTATATATAATGAGGTTATATCTTTTTCTTAATTGGATTTTCACTATGAATCATAGCTTGAGAATGTTCTGTGAGCATATAAATGAGTTTTATTATTCTATTTCACAAAAATGTTGGATTCTTAGGAGTTAAAATTTTCATTTTCTATTTCAGTAATCATTAAAATGGTTATATTGGGTTTCATATGTTCACTCAAAATAAAACTAATAATATGATCAATATTAATCATAATGGGAAAACCATATGTGTGAAAAATAATTTATAACATGTCCTATTCGAGACACCTTATATCAAATCCATTACACAAAAGGTTAAATATAGATTAATCGTGGTCATTATATATTAAAATCATTCATGTTTCTTTATAAGTAAAAATTAATTTGACCAATGAATATTTCCCTCGGATTGTCAAACCTAGTGCTTGGTAAGGCCCATTTTTTTGTACAAGGTAATGTTCATGTCAATATTGATGAGTAATTTTCATAGTTATGAATGGTAGGTTAATATATTCAGAAATGAATTATAATTTTAATATTTATAAATGGAATTATATTAAGGAAATATACCTAACCACAGGTTTACTATATCCTTAGGATATTACAAAATATATAGGCTTATATTGAGTGTTCTCACAATGTTTTTTTCATCATAGTTTCTATTGGTTATCTTAACATATCCTATGATAATGAAAATAGTATCAAATTATTTCCATATGTGGATATTAATTATTTTATATGAGGATACATTACATTACATAGGATAAATAATAATGATTATAATCCTTTAATTCTTTTGGAAACATGGTAAAATGAAAAAATTGTTCATAAATGACCGTATCATCTACAACATAGTACGTCATAAAATGAATCCTTCTTAAACATATCAAATGATATATATATCATCATAATTGTAGTAAAATAAACATAAAAATGGGGGAATTAGTTTATTTGTAATGGAAACAAATGGAAATTTATAAACCTACCATGGGATAAGGGTATAATATTTTCGACATCACATATGAAAACCACAGCTTTCATAAAAATGATATAAATATTGAGTCACAGAAAAAAGATTGGAATCTCATACCACATAAATCATGAAAAATTAAATGAATATGAACCATGACTTAATAGAATTTAAAAAATACATGAATTATGGAATACATATATATATAGAAAATAATTTTTAGTGTAGTCAATACCTATTTCCCAATATATAATAGGGGAATGGTCTCACTACCAAAAATATAATTGTATTCGATGTTAACTCATAAGAATATCACAGTGGACAATGTACCTTAATAAACAAGAATTACTCCGAATTCTAGTCCTAATTATCACATGATATTTCAATCATTACACAATGGATTGGAATAATATATATACATCCCACCCATCACTAAATGAAAATAATACATACATGTTCCACAAGATCCAAAAATATTCAACATATTAGAAAATATGAAAATATGTTGTTTTATAACAATATCTTCATATCAAAACCTTTGTAAAATATGTAGTTTTACCATTATTTCATCATTTCATCAAATCATAACATATGTAAAAATTAGAAGGGTTAATAATAATTTTATCATTTTATAAACCATTGAATAGAAACCAGTTTCATAAATATCATTTCATCATAAAAATAATCCATCCATGATAAAAATAGTTATTTTATCTTTAGATCATATCCCTATTAAAGAATATGTGACCTTAATAATTCTCATATTATATAAAAAATTATTTAAAATGATCACTTGATTCATTTCCTATTGAAAATAACCTTATCAAATTATTTTTTTAACTAAAAATACATAAATAATTATAAGAATAACTATCATTAAAAATATCATTTTTAACATAAAATGGATGCATTAAAATTTACTACATTCATGAGGGAATTAAATAATTATCATTTTATACACATTAAGAAATTATCCATTAACATTTTTGTTATAAGTCAAATATATAAGATGACATGATATTTTTTATTTTCTGTAAATTTTAAATAAAGATTAAAATATTCATTACAAAATTATTGGAGAGTAGTAATAATATTTTTAATTTTTTTTTTTGAAAACATGTATAGGGACGAAAAGGGGATTTCGATCAAATTAAAAATAATATTGATTTAAAAAACATTCTTTTAAAGGTTATAGTACATAAAGTTAGTACAATGAAGGGAAAATGTATTATCATGTGAAAACTAGAGGATAATATATTTCAAATGTTTTTTGAGATATTGATCACAATATTTCATCATTAGAATCATTATAAAAACAATCTTTATAAATGATGACATTATATCATAAAACACATACAACATTGGTAAAACTGAATCATAAACCCCATGAAATAATAACATTAAATGAAACATGAAATACCACAATAATATATAAAATCATGATATTATAGTAAAATATCATTCATGTAGAAAACATAAAATAAGATTGTTGAATAACATTACATATTTCATAAAGGAAAATTGTTCAAAAAATCTAATACCCTAGGTGTCTGAATCATTTCTTATATATAGAAAATACATTATAATAAATTTAATATTATTATAACAATAATAAATATAAATTATAATAATTATCAGACCATTTATAATTTAGATATGATTTGTTATTACCTGTTTATGAATAATGCATTGTTATAATTATGTTCTTTGTAATAAGTTCTTTATTTTTTCATGAATTATTTGGTTTATAATTTTTCATCCTTTTACATTGATGATAGTTCCATAATATATATATTTTTAACCATTATATAAATATCATATTTAATAATTATATATATTTATATATTTATAGTAATCCATATATAATTGATATTTTAAATTATTTACACTATTCATGAAGAGAGTAAGACATGTATACAAATGAATTATATTTTTTTTATCAGTGGATCAAAATAATTGACAGTAAATAAAATATCACCATATTAGAGTCATTAGAAATTAATATATATTTCATATATTTATTATAATTTTCCTTATTATCATCAATGTAAATAATCAATGAAAAACGAATGTCATCACTTTGTGAGATGGTAGTTCTTGGTACACATTATTGACATTATCATTTCCCCATGGAATTAAATGTATGATGAAATATGTGATATCATGATTACATAGGCCCAATAAATAAATAAATATCAAATTTAAAAAATATTTTCATTTATTTTTATAGATATTACATTGGTAGTTATGAAAAATGACAAAAATATATTCGATAGGTGGTATATTGTCATACACATGATCAATGGTATAATTTCCAATTTTAAGGAAAAGGGGATTGATTTATGCTATGAAATTAACATAATAAATTATAATTAAGTATAATATATTATGGTTACTATGTTAATATGGTTTAAAAATATTTTATGTATATTTAAGAAGAAGAAAAACCCAAATAAAATTTTAAGAATAATACATATTCTTTAAAGAGCCTGTTTAAATTTATATATGATTCAATAATAGGAGGGTTTCGTAAAAAAATAGGGCACATAGGATTCGATTCAGGATATATTGAATGGAATATGGCTTCTATTGTGTTTTACATATATATTTTTATGAGTTTCGATGAGTAAATAGGGGTGACATTTCATAAGAGATGTCGAGGATACACATTAAATATTAAAAAATAATAATATATACCCACATTTATCGCATCAAAAAAGGATAAAACATGGGTCACTATATATCTTATTTGGTTATAAGGTATAAATATTTTCATAAATGATGGTTTGGATATGTTTCATAGTAATTTAAATTATTATCTTTTTAGTTTAACCACAATTAAACCAATTTTAACCATTAACTATGGTAATTAATTTTTATTTTCCCCATTTTTAGTATTGGTAAAAATTAAGTTTAACAAATTATGTAATATTTAATAAAATTATTTTTTTATAATATACACATGGAACTATTTTATATTATATATATATTGTATAAACATGTTCTACCAAATAATACAATATTTCTATGCTCAAAAAATTATACATTCTAAAATTCAATTATATCTCAAGCCCATATTTATAATAAAAGTCACAGATTTTCATCATAGACTCTGAAATAATTAGCATTCAATATTTTATTTAATCCCTATTTAAAAATAAAGAATTAATATTATGTAATTCAAAATCTCATTGGGGATTCATTACATGTGGATTTAATGATAAAATAATTCATAACCCATTCCAACTCATGATAATAATAAATGAGGTAGAATAGCGTATAATATATAGATTAAAGTATTGGTTAAAAAATAATGTTATATGTTAATTTATCACTACATATTTAAAATCCCATAAATAATTTTTGGAATCTCGTAAGGAAATTATAGATATAAATTATTTTTATAAGAGTCAATGTTTAACCTTATATTGTAGGAATGTTCTATCGATTAACATTGTTGTACAAGGTATGATCAATGAATTTTGAATTCAAAAACATATATATCATCACATATTGTTATTATTGAAAACATTAATTAATTGAATTAGAAAAGTCAAAATTTTTCATTAGAATTTGTGGTTTCATAAATCCATAATTATAGGTATTGTATTTAAAAAACCTTTTAAAATGTTTAACACTTCAAGGATATAGAAATATGTTAAACATTATTTTCAAATGTTTTCCTTCATTAGGTCAAATTATAGATTAATAATATAAGAATATATAATAACCTGGTAATTCCCAACCAATTACTATCCTTGTTGTTACCTCACGATTGAAGGAACACTAAAAGATAATTAGTTATATACTATTTAATTATATCTTGTTTAGTCATTGTGACGAATAATTTTAAAGGAAACATGATAATAATTTTAAAAGTGGATTGTTTATCTGTAAAATAAATTGTATAAAATATTAATTGATTTAACACTAGATTTTTTTTTAAATTAATATATATATATATATATATTAATGTGAACAAATAACAATTACCATACTAAAAATTTATCCAAAAACCTTTATTTCAAAAACTATTTATAAATGGTTTAATTAATAATTTGGACACTTTTTTTATAATTTCACATGAAATTATAATATATTTCATTAACTTTTTTTAGTGAAATATATTGAAAAAATTTATAATCAAAAGTTAAATGTTAAAATTTATTTTTTACCTAGGAAAAATAGTTGAATACATACCCCAACAATATCTTGGAAATAGAGTAGTGAGTGAAAAATATGAAACTTTATCCTTTTTGAGTGTTAGATATCAATAATATACAAATAAAATTACAATAAAAACCAAAATTCCACTATAGACTACATGGAATTATTCCATATACATATAATTTTTTATAAACAACCACAAAATAAAATATAGAATAACCCTCTATGGTGACATTGGAACATATTTCCATAAATTATTCCAATATGATTAAAATAATGAGACACAATTAAAAAACATAATTTATAATCAAATTTCAACTAAAATATTAAGAACCTAAGAGTAAAAAAAAACTCATCTTGAAAATAGCAATGGATGGTGGGAGAACCAATATCATGGGATTTTATATAAAAGTCAATGTATACTCCATATCCATGTAGTGATGTAACTATATCATGGTGAAATCAAAAAATCAAATCCAGAACCATTAATGGAGGATATAGATATATAAAAATAAAAGGGACAATTATGTTGATCTGAGAGGAATTACCAATGTTTTAGCATGAAAAAAATATTTGAACTCAACTTTATATGTGGGGACTGATGGAGTTGAATATAAGAATAATAAGGATCAAATAAAGGCCTCCCAATTTACTATAGGTAAGTGAGTATGAATGATCAAAATTGGGGAATCATTGTTTTATTTAATATTGATAAAAATAAACAAATTATAAAGGAATATATTACTCGTACTATTGGGGTAGCATGTAGAACCCCAAGGTATCACCTCCATATACAATCTTATTGGGTACCTAGTGATCCCCCATCAATCCATTTCCAACTACATAAAAATAATTTAGGTGAAACATACATCCACACTAGCCAAGCCCCCAAATTTGAAAATACTCAATATTCCATCATAAATCATTATAATTATTCAAAGAATTCCAAAATGTAGAAAAAACATCTAAATCAATGTTAAAAATTCTAGTGATCTTCTTATCACATTAACTAAAATCTACAAATTACATCTTTAATCACAATAAATAGGGCATAGGTCTATACACCATACATATCATAATAATAATATTACCATCCAAAACTACTATATCTATTGATATTAATACTTAATATACATTCATGATCATGTCTATAATAGAAAATTTCCTTGATAAGAATAAACAAATTATCATCCAGAAATATCCTACATCTTTATGTAATCATATTCTGATAAAACAATTAATATATATAATAAATGAAAACCGCAATTCCACTATGTTGCCCCTAAACCCAAAAAATCACAAAAAATAATATGTTCTAAACACCTGAAACACACTAATTACTAGTTCAAAAAAATCCAAAAAAATAACACTTATAGACTGTTCAGTTTTTTAGGTACTAGTACAAAAAAGTAAATAATAGGTAAATCTAACACCCAATCACAAACTCACCATTAACATTGAAACAAATTCTAATGTATCTCAAAAATTCTACAAACTCATTTATTTAATGAAAACCAACTTAATATAAAATATTTTTACCATCTTTGAGAAAAATATGAATTATTTAATTATCATAACAAGATCAATAGAACAAATACCATCATATTGGGATCTCCCATAGATTTTCTATCCATTTAATACATATTGAATAAAAATATTGAATTTTAATTTTACTAAAGAATAAATTTATAGAATCAATTTTCATTCAAAAAACCTCAAAACCCCATCATCAATCCCATATACAAAAGTCAACTCTTTTTTCACAAGCCATGTATAATTTTAAATCCTCTAGAGAAATAACATTTTTGGTTTTATCCTTATATGTTTTAATTCATTAAATCTATAATTTTCTTAAATAGTTATGTTTTACCTATTAAATATATAAAAATAATTCCCTTTGTATTAATCTCAAAATACCATTAGATTCCTAAATTCCCTCATTTTCTCTATAAAAATTATTAAATTTTACATTCACATTTAAAAAAAATCATCAAATATTATAAAACTAAAATGGTGTTCTATGAGTTTCCCCAAATTAATGAAATAAAATCAACTAAGTTGGAATGTGGATTGACTGGTTTATAATATTTATCCAACTTAATTTTCAAAAATATGTGTTAGTTTTATCCTTCAATTTTAATCAAATTAAGAAACAAAAATTAATCCAATGTAAAGATCAGGACAAATAATATTTTCATATGAGTTATGAAAAAATTACCATCCACTACTCTACTCCACCAAAACCTTAGAAATATTTGATGATTTTATATAAATTATTTTCCAATGGATATCTCACTATGTACATGTAGTTGGCACATATTTCCAAGATATTCTATTTTAATTTCAAAAGAATTTATCAAAAACCTCATATACCATTACAAGAAGATAGGAATTCAATCTATAGGTATGTACAAGTATTTAAAATTTCAGCATTATAGAGTTATATAATCTCACACCTAACCCACAAATGTATAAAAATAGTTGGAGATTTTAATATAAATAAATCAGATATACAAATGGTAAAACATTATTTTAACAGTTTCCCTTAGATACTGATAGTAAATAATATTTTCAATAAAATTAGTCCCAAAGGTGTAAATATTATTGTAGATCATTTTCTATGACAAATCCTTAATAAACCAAAACATATATAATGTAATTCACATGACCTATACACCATGAACATGAGATATAATCACATGAATTATATAATATCATTAATACCAACATTGGATTACTAGAAAACAACACTTTTATAATTCCAAGAAATAATGGAAATATTTTATTATATATATTCCTAGGATATTTTTGTTTAGATCTTTAGATAATTAGCATAAAAATTGGCAACCAAATCCTTTTTTACTTGTATCAGACACACATTTTCACTATTATATATGAGACATGTTAATTCACATTTAGTCTTATTATACTCCTGTATAGTATTTCTCATATTTTAGAAATTTAGACTTTTCACATGAACAAAATTTCATTATACCATGGAAAATGGGGACACAATAAAGTGATGAGATCAAATACTCAGTATCGAAAAAATAACTAATCCTATAAAAAAATTAATCATTGATAATAATAATTACTACTCTCATACAATATGAATACAAAACACCGAGCATCCAAAAATTCATTCATGTCCTTATACCAAGACACTATATTGAAATGGGTTTAGGTAAACACCACAAATCATGTTTTTTCCTATATGGGAGCAGTATATACATCGATTTGATAAGTAATTCTAGGACCCACCCATTACTTTTTATGTCTAATTTCTTCACTATAATATTTAAGAAAACATTTTACGCCATTCTCAATGAACTAATTGATGAATAATACATGGACATCCAAATAATTTAAATTATGTTATTATTAATATAATAAAACTATGTTTGTAGTAAATAATTAAAAAAATTATCAATACTACTCAGAAAAAGAGTAAAATAATCATTATTGGGGAACATTCTGTAATTTTAATTCTGTAAAGTGACACATTCACAACATACCATCTATTGAGTTAATAGTTATGATAATGAATTAATTACACGATCATAAAAGATAATAATAGGGAATGTGGAAGGACTAAAAATTAAATATCTCTATGGGGTTAATGGAAAAAAATAATGGTGTCGAAATAATTAAAACAACACTCATAAAAAAACGAATCAAATGGTATTATAAAATTATATATCATGAATTAAATTGTTTGATAACCTAAGATCAATTAAAAAAATCATGATTTTATATATTAGAGGATAAATAATAAAATAGAAAACACATTATGTAAATAATTTTGAAATAAGATATGATATTGTAAGGAAATAAATAAAATATCCTTTATAAAACATTTTTATCAATTCGATTAAATGAAAACATACATGTCAGTTTCATAGGTAACTTTTGAAAAGATGACAGGATAGATTTTGAAAACCATTACATTTAAAAATAATATCTATTATCATATAGTTGAAAATTATATATTTTTTATCTTATATATATGAGGTTATAATAAAAAACATATTAATGTGATATAAAAAGACCCAATTTTATATATTTGAAAACACAATATTTTAAAATCAGTTTATTATTTTTAAAATGATTTGTATCAATATTTTTTTCCCAAATAGGTATATAAATTAAAATAAAATATAATATTAGGGTGTGATATTTGAATAATGGATGAAATATTTTTTTATGAAATAATCTATCTTAATGAAAAGAAATTTCACTTCTCTATGTCCATAATTTACAACATTATCCTGGAAGGAAGACATGTTTTGAAATTAATATTATGTTGCAAAACTATGAATTTTTATAAAACAATTATATATAACATAATATAAATATTATTTTGAATTTTTCCATATTTTATGTTTAAAGGGAGGATAATAACTAGTGGAATAAATTTTGTTTTTCCATTATTATTACAACTACGGAAATTAATGAGTAAAATAAATTTGAAGAAATCAATATAATTTGGATAGGTATTTCAAATGAATATAAAATATATTATAATTAAAATTTAATGGGATTTCATTAAACCATTCAAAATAAAACATGGTGTATAAAATATACACTCCATAAAGAAAAGTTATTTGAGTGAAAGAACCCCTACAACTTCAGTAGCATTTTAATAAAAACCTCTATAAAGAGAGGTCTTGTAATTGAAAATTAGATTTCATAATTAATATAAAATCTATAGAATTCTAAAACAAATTGTATTATATACAGGACATTAAGAAATTTATATTCTTAATTAAAATCATGTCTCATAATGATTAAATTGAGATGAATTCTGTGACTAGGATAGAGATTCATTATGTGCATTAAATGAACTTCATGATTAATAAAATTATGTTTTTTTAAAATTTATGATTAAAAATATTCATATGTATTTAAATTAAAATATAATATTTTTATTATATTTTTATTTATTTTTATTGTGTTTTTTATCATATTTATGTGAAATTAGTCTCATTTTCAGGTGTTTCAATGATTTTAGTGATAAAATATGATATTTCTAAAACAAGTAAAATAAATAACATTAAAATTATATAATAGAAAAAAAATCAATAATATATTATTAAATAATTATAATATTAGAATTTATATTCCCATAATAATATGAGATAATGTATTTTAGGAATTTTCAAGTATGTGGTTAAACTAAATCCAAACATAAACACGCTATATTCCGGATGAGTGTTTCTAGTAATACAAGTGTATAAAATCATTATAAATAATATTAACTCTATTGTCTATATTTAAAAACATTTTTGAATCATATTTAATGTTATTTTTATAAATAATTGAAATCAAAATATAATATGACATCTTTACATCATGGTGGGGGATGTCCAGACATCACATGATAGTAATCTTATTGGTTTTCTAAGGGGATGGAAGTTAAAAAATGAAGTGTCTTCAATTAGTATAGTAAATAATTTGTAAAATATTGATATCGATGTTATTATATTCTAATTGTATGGATATTATAATAAGAGTTCTATTAGGAATAATTTTTTATTGGATTACGTAATTCCCCCATAGGTAATTTGAGCCTTTTTTGGAATGTATTGTTGGAAAGGAAGAGACTATGAAACCAATTATAGACTATATGATTATTAAAATGTAATTTTATTCATTATTGATCAAAATGAAAAATCATTGGGTTTTAATTCAAAGTAATTCATGTGAAATGAAGGGGTGGAAGTGTCCCATTTTTTGTTAAGCAAAAGGGAACTTTTGAAAACTCATTTAATTTTCAAGGACATCATTAAACTATTAATGGGTAAAAGACTTCAAAATGTAAAAAATAATTTTTTTGTTATTTTATTGGGTACATTAGTACTCATTAATGTATTTACACTCATTTCTGAACATGTTGTATGTTATATTTTCTTAGGTTTTATAATTTTTTATTTTTTTTATCAACTTTAGTATTAGAAATTATCGAACTTATTTTTAAATAAAAATATAAAATAATACATCATAAATTTTATTCCAGAAATACAATATCCCCATTTTAAAAAAATAAATTTATAAATATGATTATTTTATCTTGTAAATTAAATATTTTAATATATTAATAATAATTTATAGAAAAATAATATTTATCCAATAAATTTTCTTAATGATATTTATAATTTGATTAAAATAAATGTTTGTTAATATAGTAATTTTGGAGTTTAAACATCATATTTGTGTCATAAACTAAAATATATTAATAAAATTTATTAAATAAAAATTTAGAAATATAAAATTAATAATTCGTTGAAAAGATATATATTACCATTATCATTATCATTTACATTTATCATATTATTAAAAAATTTACGCAAAAAATTGAAAATTAACCTATTAAATAATAACATTATTTTATCTAATTTATTAAATATGTTTTAAAATATTTTCATTCATAAAGTGATAGAAAATTATTTTGAATATAACAAAGTAAAAATAGTTTTTGGATTGAAATATAGCTTATATTTCAAAAATGTTATACATTGGTCTTATAGAAATAACATTGTAATTATAATTAATATATTTAAAATAAAATTATATATCTTCTCCAGAAAATTTTTTCTGAACAATTAAATTCTTCATTTTTTATATTAATATCGTTAAAATAATAGCTTTTGGAAAAATATATATTTTTCTATATCCTCCAAAAAACGGATTTCATAATAATACCAAAAATTATAATCTAAAATGACAATGGTCTCGAACACCATATCTATCCAATATTAAAATTCCATCCATCATAGAAATAATGAATAAGAAATAATTCCCCGTTACCATGTCTAAACATGCATCCATGTAATCATCTTGATTAACAAATGATATCCCGAATAGGGTGTGAGTGAAAATTAATAGGTTAACCCCATCTTTTCTAAAAAGAATATTAATATAATATTTAGATTCTAAAATGAGATAAATAAATAAATATAGTAATCAACTAATATAATACAAGTATCTGTATTCTTTGGAACCATGTATAATAGTATCATCCCATGATTTTAAAAGAAAACACAATGTAGGATAACATACATGATACGCCACAAATGGATTAAATAAAAAACTAATTATTATTATTTAAATGTTACCATTTCAAACTAGTAGTTGGAATGCATAGAATGAACAATATTAATTGATTTATGAAAATATGGTTTACACATGTTTATTTAATGATTCACTGTTTACCAATTTTTTAAGAAATGGAAATAAAAACCCATTGAATATAAAAAATGTGTTTTTATGAAAACCAATTTAAATGAGAATAATTGTTTTAATAAAATCATATATCTTCTTCTGGATTATAATAAAGAAATATAAAATAAATTTTATGTTAAAAATTCATATTATATATTTTATAGACAATATATAAGAACAAATTCAATTTTATACATAAAAGAAGTATTTCTAAGAAAAGGCATTTTAACTCCTTTTTATGGTGAACCTATTTTAATTATAGTTATTGAAACATTTAAAATTAATATTGGACAAAATAAACTTATTTGTTAAAATAGGGACATAAAATTTTACTTTGGTTGAGATTTTGTAATTTTTCTGATAAAAATCATATTTTAATGAATTGTGAAAAAAAGTACATTTTATTTCAAAACTACCATAACACGGGTAATAATCTTATTTTATCACATATGTACGACCATGAAAACCCTTTAGAAAAAACTATTGAATTTTAAATCCACCTGGGAGTGATTATAAGACATATATATTATAATTTAATGTAAAGGAAAATAATTAATAAACATGAATCGTATTTCTAAATAAATTTTAATATGGGTTTCTATAAATGATATATTAGACTATATATATTAAATATAAATATTAAAATATTTCCTACATCCTCGTATTATTTTAAAAATTTTAGACCGTAAATAAATAAATTTTATTATAGCATAATGGTGATGTATTGGTTACTACATTAGTAAAAGAATAAAATAAATGATATTATAAATATTAAAATAAATATTCTTCCACAAAATTTATGTCATAAAAGATATTTATAAGTTAATGTGACAAGTTATAAGAATATTAATTTTTCTGATGTCATATAATAGTTTTGATTTTATTTAAATTCAATTAAATAAATTGTGTAAAAATTGACATAAATGAAGTTTTATAAAAATAGTAATTTATTAAATGATTTAAAAATCCTAAAAATCATTTAAAATCACAGAGTGAAATGGATGTGGTCTAAATGTTCAGTAGTTTTTCAATTATGGTAAATAAACCCCCTATAAGTGAAATTGATATCCACCTAATAATTAAAATGTTGTTAACAGAATTAAAATTAAATGAGAATAATTATGTGTAAACTGAATAGATATGTTTTAAAAAATACAATACATGTTTAAAAATTATTTTATGAGATTATTTCGTCCTATACTCATCTTATAATAAAAATATCTCATATTAGAGATTTTTTAATTAAAAAAATTATTTTATATTATTTTAAAATTTTAAGAGTTTTTAAGGGTGTAACTTCTTTCTCCTATATAAAGGTATCGTTTCTTCTCTGATACTCACACTTAAAAAACCCTTTTGTTCGTCCATGATCATCCAAAAACTCATCTTAGAATCCCTAAACTCATACTGTAACCCTCCATTAGGTCATAAATCGTCCCAATAGAACCTTTTTGGTATAAACCAAAAAAAGTTATCGGATTAAGAGGAACATAATGATTGTACATGACAAGTGAGACTCCTGGTATGTGAAATCATAACTCAATCACCATTCATTGAGTTAAAAATCCATGTCATTTTTTTACATGAAATTTTGTGACATACCCCTGATTTTCTGATGCTGAATATCCTTTTAGATTGGTTGGATTTATATTTTTCACAAAAAATTATTTCATTGATTTATCCCTAATCTAATGATACTGTCTATGTAAGGGGATTCTTCTCGATCTCCATTCATTAAGGAATATTTTGATGTTATGTACCATTATTAATTTATATGGTGTATATAAAACCGTTTGAAATTTGATATCATGAATCAGTATATTCTAATGGAATTTAATGTTTTATTTAACATCATTATTTAATGGTTTTTATTTATGTGTTTTTAACGGGGTAAGAATTCCTTTAACTAAAACATTATTCTAAATTCTTTAAAGATATATTGATCGAAAACCTTCTATTTCTTGTCCATGGATTCAAAATTGATTTTGTAAATTTATTTATATGGACATTATTATTTTAAAATGTCAATTTCTTTCAAAATTTTAAAATGTCAATTTCTTTCAAAATTTTAAAACGGGTATATGACTGCTTGAAAAAAAAAGACTCTTTATTATATGTATTATACGGTTTTGGAAATGGGTATAATTTTTTCAGTTTCTTGAAATGAATTCTTGTAATTTCAAATGATATTTTAGGAGTAAAATTTAGATAATTTGAATCATTTATGTGTTATGATTATATAATGGTACATAGACATTTGATAGTTTGTTATGTGATAAACCAATGACAAGTGGTTACGTGATAAAACAAAGATGTGTGGTTACATGAAAAACAAAGATGCATGGTTCCATGATAAACCAATGATGGTTGGTTACATTATAACCTCCAATGCATTGGTTATGGAAGTAGGTCATATGACTATTATATTTAGTGATATGGGTGTAAATAGACCATTTGGTTAATCCATTTAGGTATAATTCTGTCCCAAATTACCTTTATTTGTTATATGATACATTTTATGGGTTTTATGGAAATCCATTGATTTGAAAAAAATTTATGAAATGAACTCATATTATGTGAAGTGTGTTTTACTAATTCATAAAAGTGAAATGTATTACACTAGGATAAGGTATTCATGGTTTACATGTTTTTATCAGGACTAAAAGTTTTACTTTTTTTTATGTATCCTTTACTACGCATGATATGCTCGTGCCATGTTTTTAAATTTTTGTCACATGTTTTAAAGATGAATGAAGTCAATGAAGGGATTAAAGATATGTTATAATTTAACATGAAAACAAACAACATTTCTTTTTATATGATTTTGTTTTGTGGAATAAATGTATAATGTTGGAATATTCCACATTGTATTTATATGGTTTTGTTATGTTTGTTTTATTTCATAATTCTCTACAATTCTAAACTTGAAAAGATCCTCAATGTGAATTCTAGAAATATCTTAATATTATGAAATGTTTGAGGATGGGGACTTATAGATGCTATTATAGGATGGTTTAGAAAACTTGTAATATTTTTATGTTTCATTATGCATTTGGGATATCATATGGGGTTTATAACTTTAATGTTGATCATATGTTAAATTTCTAAGGAACCCCTTTTGAGTCTCTATGATCTGAACTATTAATGCGACTAATTGTAATTTTGGAGACATTCACCTTTGAGGAAATTATTATTTATTAGTTATTGTGATGAAAAATGAGGGGTATTAAATAACCGTTGAGGTATGCAACATGTTATGGTTATTTTTGAGTTCATTATTTTATTTTTGGAATATTATATGAATTATATTGCTTTAGAAAAATGACTACATGAAGGATGAGTGACAACCTATCACGTCCGGCAAGGCTGTAGGGATCGAAACCATAACCGTAGGGTGATAAGGGTGTATCATCTCACACTGACTTACGTGAAGTCTAAGGTTAGTATAGATTATTTGTTTTAGATAAAAGATTTATAAATTAATAATAAGCTAAATTGGGAGACATATATTTTATCAAATAGATAAATAGGTTATTGGGAAATAATTTTTGGATTATTTGATAAATTTAATTTGGGAAGATGTTAACTATTTTGGGAACATTATATGATTAGGGTAAATAGAATACTTTTTGATTTTATTGGAGGAATAATGGATGAGTTATTTTAGGAGAAATAATTGAATTAATTGTGGTATTATGGTGGTTTGGGTAATTTATTTAAGTGATTAACATATATTAGAAAAAAATGTGATTACTTTACTTAATTTTTGGTATGAGACAATTAGAGTTTTTAATATTTTTTGGATATAAATGTAACAATTTATAAAAGAATACTAAGTTATAAAATCCTTCTAATTTTTATGGTTCAATCATATTTTTTATTATTTTGAGTGATTTTATGGAAAAAGAGTAACATAATTTACTGAAAGAACTACAGATATTAGTGTAGAATCTTAGAGATCTAAAAGTTGTTCTTCTTCATAAAATGGTTTATTATATTATAGGACTTATCTAATTTTATCTTAACCATTTTTGTTTTAGTTAATATTTTAAGACAGGATGGATAGATAGTTAATATTTTGTGGACTATATGATTCTATAGAATTTAATTATAGTGATTTAAGAGTGACCATATGATCTTGAATACTCATCGTTTAAAGAAGAGATGAGATTTTGGTAGAAATTTATTATGGATGATACCATAATTTTTATGTAGTTATGTTTCCCTATGTTCATAGACATGCTCGTGAATATTTCCTCCACTTATTGAAAATTATTTTCAAAAACATTTTTAATTTTATTTTCCTAATAAGAAATAATTTACCATTTATCATATCATAATTTTGTGGTTTTTCGATTGTTAACATTTTTTTGATCATGTTTTCTATCAATATCCATCAGAACGTGACAATTAATTTTTCTTCCATATCCATGTCTTCCAATATGGAATCATATATTATGTTATCTTAGGTGTCCATTGTACATCATTTTCTTTCATTAAATGTGGTATTTTTATTAACCCTTTTTCCAATGTGGGATTAAAATAAAGGTATTTTGAAAATTCAAACTCTAGTTACCAAAACCAAATTCAAATCATGAGGATGAAATTTTTTAAATTCCTAGATGATGTATCATAATGTGTTTTAAAATGGGAACACAATGTTCAATAGCATATATGATATGACACACTGTGAAAAAAAAAGAAAAACTAAATATTACAATTTAAAAGTAACCATTATAACATCTATGTCACGTACTGAATCTGGTCTCCATCAAAACTGGAACTACACTCGGCACATGAAAAGTCCATAAGGGTGTTCCCGATCCCCAAAGGCTGGCACAACTACCCAAGTATCGTAAAATGAAAATATGGCACGTTTTACATGTGTTTATAACATATAAGGACAATCATATCAAATAAAACATATTTGGATTTTTGAAGGGAAAACAACTTTTAATAAATTTCAGAATAGAATTAAAAAATTTAAAACAATGTTCAAAGACCACTAAAAAGTTAAGAAACTAGAAAAAGATAGCCTAAGAACATACACGTTTCATGATGAACTACTCTCAAGCCATATCAAAAACACTACATCACAATGGATAGCTAAAAAATCAAACCATTTTCACAATGGTTGTACCCAAATCTGTGAAAAAAATAACTAGGCCTACATTCACCCAATAGATTAAGATTGGTGTGACCCAAATCCTAGTAGGATACCACCACTACGAGATTCCATGTGATAAACATTCAAATACCGAAAGCTTTGAAGTTTTTATAACATGAAATGCTCATAAAAATTTATAAAATATGCACCATTAAATAAAAACGATTTTCTAGTAGACCATTTTAAAGAATTAAAACAATTAAATAAAATATCATATCTAATTAATTATCCAGCCAATCATGCAATATGAAAACGGTAAGAATAAATCTTCCAATGTGCATAATCAACATGACATAACCCCTATGCACTAACTCATTGTGGGTCCCAGGTACCGCATATCTCGATGAATTTAAGCATCACAATATATGTTATCGTGTACACGAGCCTCTAGTAGGGAAAATTCCAAAAACATATATGTTCCCCATCATCATCATAACCATCATATATTATTTTTATTGTATGTGTCAATCATTATATGTGAAACATAGGCCATACCCCACATGTTCACTTTTATACTAGTACCCGTCTACCCAACTTGATACATGGGTTTCCCTCTTGTGCTCAAAAAAGTTCAACAAGCCATGAAATATAATTTTATCTGGAAAATACCACCTATGCATCACAAATTAACCATAAATCCTACACGTATATCACAAAAGTCACATAATCCTTCTTTTCATTCATGTTGATTTATAAATCATTCTCTCACCAATATATCCCACACCACTTTTCACGTATATTTGACACATCAAAAAAATACATTAATCAATTTTATAAAACCATTACATTTTATTCTAATAACATAATACCCCACACACATATCACATAATACCATATTTATAAAAAAAATTCTTTTTTCACATCACACTCATAGAAAACAACTCACAAAACCGTTTTTCACCATTCCTGCCTTCTGAGAAAACATTTTAGAAATTAATTAATCATTCTGAAAATTATTGAAATCTTAAATCAACACTTTACCTTTAAAATCCCATCTTTATTGAACACACTAACAATAATAGTACATGAACATCCTTTTCCAACATTTTTTAACCCAATAAATCATTTACAATTTTCAAAAAATAATCTCAAGGTGAATACAAATGTGTCACTCAAAAAACCCATTTCAAAACCCTATTTCAATGACATATTCAAACCAAGACCCCACCATAACATAATTATTTCCCAAAAAATATTTATCAAACCATATTAACATGTTATAAAATAAACCCAAACATTACATCAAGAGTAACACATGGAAAAACCCAGTTTGATGAAAAAGTGCAATTATAAACTTAATAGCATAACAAAACCCATAGAAATTCTTTTGAATCAATGATAAATATATAAGAAACATTCCTAGTAATTAAATCATGCATTAAAACTCATCATGAAATTCTTATAAATGAAATCACCTACTAAAAGTGTTGAAACCCTCAAATCTTTGTGTGAAACATCTACTGCACCACCACCACCCCTCAAGGAAGATAAAAGCAACCTAAAACCTCAATAATTCACCAGAAATGATCAATTTTAATACCTATGTATGAAACATAGATTCTAGAAGTTTTATAACTCATGAAAGGGTGAATTAAACCCTAAAAAATAGAATAAAAATGAAAATGAATTACCTGCATGAATGTGATGTTTCCCACATAAAATATCCTTTAAAAATTGAGTTCGAAGGGAGGGAGGGAGATCTTGGATGTTTTACCTGAATGTAGGGAATGAAATGGGGATGAAATGGGTGGATTTGGGTATATTCTAGGAAGGGAAATTGTAATTAAAAAATAATTTTAATGACCTACACACCTTTCATGGATTACCTGCACAGTTTAGTAAACTGTCTGGAATAAGAACACAGTATGTTATAGCCACCAAAAACCAATCCATTATTAGCTAATTTTATGATCGTTCAAAAGGTAATACATGGAGGAAATATAGGCCAAAGATAGGAGAGAAAATATCCCAATAGAAAGCATCCTTTTCACCCTAAAACTCATCTAGCACAAGGGTACATACCACCTCAACAACATACCCCTCATGTGATACCACTGGGAGTGTCACTAAATCAACACCAAAATAGCTCATCCATATACCATCCCTTAGAAAAAACAGGATTACAATTACCACAAAATACCCCCAAGTCAATGGTCAATGATAAATAACACAATAGGCATCTAAATATTAAACCCATCACATCGAGAAAACAAGAGAAAGATAAGAACAAATAGTGGATATAAATCAATTTGCAGAATTGAAAATCTGGTTGTAAAAATTCACCCACCAAAAATCATTACAACCCTAGAATGCCATATAATGGGAAAATAAACAACCAAACCCAATTGAGAAACCAAGATGTAAACCATTTTCAAGCTTCTCTCCAAAGGATAAAACACCTCTCATGATCAATTAAGGAAGGAATACTCGCGCAAACCAAAACAAACAAAACATTATTGAAATGATAATTCACATTCATACATTATCCCAAAAGAAAACACCTCAAACACTATCCATACAAGATTTATAAAATTCACACAAACGTACAACAACATCGAACAAGGTTTCAATTACATTTCTTTATCTAAACTGTTGGGTTCCCTCCAATCCCAATGTTTACTGAAGGAATGTGTCGGTAGTTAGATACATCAAAATGATACAACCAACCTCCAAGATAAGACCAAGGAAGAAATCTGAGTTACTAGTATGGGGAGACACAAATGGGCTCCCCAACATAATAGAAAACTTGATTTTTGCTTATATCGGATCAGGACAATAGAAGTGGAGGCCCAAATGGAAAACCATGTATGAGGTGTAGACGTCCATTATAAATTTCAAAAAAAGACATACAGGACACTCATAGTGTTTCTCTACAACATATGAAGTGACCATCTTAACCGACCAGCACGGTCCATTACAGAATGACCCCAAAATTTAAAAAAAATTGGGATGACCGCACATTTAGTACACAAAATTTGGGTAGTCGTGTGACAACCATGCAGATCATTCGGTCCGCATGGCTTCCAAGTACATGGTCACTACTAATTGTCAACAAAAATTGTGCTCACAATGTCTATAAATATTTCCATCCATTGTCTAAAAAAATTTACAATCAAAGGGGAAAACAATGTCATTGGGCGATAACATGAAGATGAGACCCACCACATATTCCACCGAATGGGAACAACAAACGAAAGACGACGAAACCAGAGTTTTCAACTATTCCCAAATTTCATTATGAGGATATAAATTTGTATAAGGGTTTGAACAACCTAATGATTTATACTGTCTATGCGCTAGATTCACTCCGAGACATATGGCTAGAGCTTAAATTATTGAAGCATCTTAGGCCTCACAATTAAGATTTGGAAGCACCCTAAAAAGAACATCCTTATTCAGTTCCATGATATTATACCATGAACCGAGTTGGTTTTAACAAGACATAAAAAATTCTAAACTCACTTTACCATAACCCAAACTTTTGCTGAAAAAATGGTTTAGAAGATGGACACAGATCAAACCTTGTATTTATAAGTGATAAACATCATAAGGAATAGAAATATATAAACACCTTCCCCTAAAATAATGGATTTTGATGTTTTTCCTTATGATACATACTCCCAACATAATAGAGTCTCCCATAGGAATGCATGGCCTTCACCTTTATTGTTAAATGATCACAAAAAATCACAAGGTTTCACCAAACATGACAATCATGACTGATAGAAATAATTCATGGAAAGGGACAATATGCCAATTACCCAAACAATACACAATTATAGAAAGTTTCTATAATCACCTCTCATGACCATAATTCCCACACTGTTGGTTTAACATAAACCTTTACTTGGAAGAGAATATGAAGGACCTAGAAGCCCTCTTTGGCATCATCCACACTCACAACCCTAGACTACTTTCACCTTCGATGAATCATGTAACATAAGATAATAAGGTCTCTTTCAATATTGCATGAGAATGCTCGCAAAACAAAAAGATCCTAAAAACCATGAAAAATGTTGTAAACTCAATATGCAAATATCGATAAAAACATTCTTTATATTGATCAACTGGAGGGTCTTCCAACTGAGAAACAATCATCATTGCACTTTAATTGTGCACTAACCCTTGATGGGGGTGTACCTTATCCAACGATTGAACTGAACGACCCAACCAATCTAGTCCATTTTTTTAAAATGTGCCAAAAACTTGAACAGAACCAATGAGGGGAACCACTATAATGGATTCCAAAAATTTTCCTAAATGATACCTCTAACCGGCCCTATAACCCAGCTTATCGACCAAACACAAACACAAAAGCCTGTTCAAACAATATGGGTTCTTGGACTCAATACATCCCATGACAATAATATTTCCAGAAACACATAAGAAACACCACCACAAACTATTCATCAATACATCATGTCTTCCTTTAAAATCATCACTTTAATAATAAATGGTTCGCCTGTTAGCGTATCCACCGATTATACCCCATGGGCCTCACACATGGATGTTTCTTGTGCCACACTAGGCACCATCCTCGGATCCACCCCGACACTCATCTAGTTGTGAATTTAACCATCCATCATCCTGTATAACCTCGTGCATGTGGTCTCTCATGAAAATACCAATGGATTAAACTAAAAGTCCATCCATTTTTCAAAACCAAAACAACCAACCGATAAATCATTTTTCTCGAAACAGAAAACCACAAAAATCCAAATATCAATTTATAGCTTACACAAAATATAATTAAAGAACAACCATTCAGATTAGAACTCAATTCCAAGTTATTCAAAGTAATTTCAAATCATCGTATCCAATTAAAATACCTTTCAATAGTTTAGAAAAATCAATTGTAAACAAATTTTTAAATCCCACTTTAACAATGTTCCTACTTTCAAAAGAGGTGTAAAAACACTATTTTCCATTTCATAACAAATTTGATAGTTCATTACTACCATTTCACAAATAAAACCATTCCAACATTATTAGAAAACTATTTCAAAAAAACTTTACACTTCTAAAAACCATGTCTATTTTCATTAAAACCCATCTTCTAAGATCCCGAAACTAAAAAAACCAAGACAATGAGAGAGGAAACTAGTCTCGGTGGGTGACCTGGACATAAGTTTGGCGTCCATATGCTAATCACTGCAGTGACACCGAGAGTGTTCGTGGGAAATATCCCTGGATCTACATGGATTTCTTGGCCCTGTGAGCTCACTAAAACAATTCACTCAACTCTATTTTCATTTCCCCTAAACATAATCAAACTAAGAAAACCAAAGGACTTAGATAAAACCCAAAATCCAATAGAAACTAGAATTTTGAAATGAGGTGTGATGGCCAGGAACACTACCCATAACTGAAATGTCATGTTCAAAAAATCTATGCTCCAAAATATCCTCAGTCATCCCAAATAACATAAACCAAAGAGGGTGAACCTCCTATGATTCCATTTTGTCACAAACCGAATCTAGTCTCTATCAAAACCGGCACCATACCCACCTCTTATCATGGCCCAAAAGTTGTTACCAATCCCCATGAGCAGGAAAAAGTTCCCATGTATCTTAAAATTAAAATTTGGAATGATTTACCTATGTTTATAAACATACAACACCTAACAAATCCAAAAAAACAAATATGCATTTTTCAAGCCAAAACATATTTTACTAAATTTGAGAGATGAATTTTTCAATATAAAATAATGTTCAAATACGATTTAATAGTTACAAAAAAATTATTTCCCAAGAACCTCTACATGGAAGGAGGCACTATTCTTAATCAATCTCCAGAACACTGCATCATGATGGACCGCTAAAAACCAAAACCACTGGTACAAAGGTTGTTCCCAAACCCATGACAAAAATAACAAAGTGTACTTAAATACAATGGATTAAGTATGGTTTGATAAAAATAAAATTAGGATACCACTAATAATAGATTCAATGTGATAATAATTCAATGACGAAAAGCATGCACGTTTTCATAAGAAAACATTCTAGTAACAATTTCTGAAAGAAGAAACATTAAATAAAAACAAGCATCAGGTGAGATATCTTAAAGAATCAATAATTTTAAATAAAATACCAATGATACTGAATTTCTAAGCCATATATATTATATTCTGATAGTAAGAATAAATCATCTAATTAGTAGGTGATACAGGAAATACTTCTTAGGCACTAGCTCATTGTGGATACCCGTTACCTCGTATTTTAGTGAAAGTTATCATCAAAATATATATTGTAATGAACGTGAGACACAAGTATGGAGAAAACACATAACTTAGTGGTTCCCCATCATCATTATAATAATAATCATTATCATAGTTAACTTATTGATGTCAGTTTTAATCATGATACCTAAAACAGAGGCCAAACCCTATGGTATCATTAACATAAAAGTATAGGCCCACCCACATACATACTCAGGTTTCCCTCTTGAGCCTAAAAAAGTCCAAAAAAACCATGAAATATAATTTTAAAATGAAGATAACACATCCAAATCACACATTCCCCAGACAACTTACATGTACATAGGACAATTAATATAAACCCCTTTTCATTAAAATTGATTTAGAAATCTTACTCACACAAAATAGCCTACAACACTTTTCACATCTCATTAACACTTCAAAAAATCCATTTAAAAAACATATAAAAAATTTTCAGGATACTAAAATTCACTTAAATTCTCACACACATACCACATAATACATCTTTCATAAAACTATTAATTTTTCACATCAAACTCACACAAAACAGCCCACAGACCTGTTTCACACATTTCATGGAATTTGATAAATCATTTCAAAAATTTATAAAACATTATGAAAATGTTTGACATATTAAATGAACAATTTACCATTTTAAACCCCATCTTAGGTGAATACTCTAACCAAAATAGTACATGTAGATATTTTTCCCACTTTGTTTAACCTAGAAAACTATTTACAACTTTTAAAAAACAATCCCTAGGAGTATAACTATGTGTTTCACACAAAACCCATTTCAAAACCATATTTTACGACAAAAATCACACAATGACCCTAAAAAATCATAATTTCGTGTCCCAAAAAACAATTATGAAACCATTTTCACTAGTTATGAAATAATCCCAAACATTTCCAAAATAGTTAAACTTGAAAAAACTGTAATTTGAAGAAAATGTGAAATTATAAAATTAACTGCTTAACAAACTCCATAAAAAATGGTATTAACACAATTACCAATGTGTAGAAATTGTTAAAAATAATTAATTCATGAATTCTAACTAATCGTGAAATTATTACACATGTAATCACCTACTGAAAATGTTGAAAACCTCAAACATTGGTGTGAAAAATCCACCACACCACCATCGCACCTCCAAAAAGGTAAAAGAAACCTAAAACCTCAATATTAAACAAAAAAGGCTTACAATTATACACTATTTATGAACCCTAGAAGATTGAGATTTTAGAACCCCTGAATGGGTGAAGGAACCCCTAAGTAAAGGGAATAATGAAACAAGAGAATTACTTACCATCATGATTTTGATGATACTGCCATCAAATCATCCTTTAAAATTGAGTTCCATGAAAGGGAGAGAGATATTTAAAGTTATAACTATAGGTAGGGCATGAAATGGTGATGAAATGGGTAGATTTGAGTTTATTCCGGAATGGGGAAATGGGAATTTCAAATGATTTTTAATGACCTGGACACCCTTGCAGGGTTTGCCTGCACGGTTTAGTAAATTGTGACGCCTAACTGTGTAGCCTGTTTTGGCCACCCAAAACCAATCCATTACCTTATAATATTATGGGGGTATAATAGGAAAACAAAGGGGTAAATATATTCAATGTATAGGGGAGAAAATTTAACAAAATAAACAATCCTTTTCACCCCAAAACTCATCAAACAAAAGGGTACAAACCACCTCAACAGCTTACCCCACAAGTGGTTACAATCAGAATTTCACTAATCAAAATTCAAAAAAACACAACATGATATAATTATTTTGAAAAAATAGGATGAAATTTTCCCAAATATACATCCAATACTATGGTCATAGATCAATAACACAAAAGGCATAAAAAAATTTAAACCAAGAACACCCGAGAGCCAAGAGAATGCTAAGAACCAATAGTGGATTTGAATAAAAGCATGGAATTGAAAATATGGGTACTAAAATAAATGTTTAATTAGAGGTAATAAACCATATTAATTGATTTATAATATTATGGTTTACACATGTTTATAAAAAAATTCTTTGGTTTCACAATTTATTATAAATGGAAATAAAAACCAATTGAATATAAAGGAAGTGTTTTTATGAATACCTATTTAAATGAGAATAATTTGATTTGTAAAATAATTTAACTATTTTGGATAATATTAATTAAATATTCACTCACTGTTATCTTTAAAATTCATATTCTTTGTTTTCTATACAATATGAAAAAACAAAATCAATTTTAAGTTAAAAAAGATTTATTTTTTCAAAACAGATATTTTAACCACCTTTTAATGGAAAACCCATATTAAATCACTTTTTTGAAAATTTTATAAGTTATATTTGTAAAAATAAAATTCTTCATTTGGAATAAGGACATTCAAATTTTTTTACGTAGATTTGTTTTATATTTTTTGATAAAATTCTTTTTTTAATCAATAGTGAAAAATACTGTATTTTAACTCAAAACTACCATATAACGTGTCAAAATACAATTATATGACATATAGATGAACAAGAAACCCATTGGGATGAGAAGATAGAAATTATAATTAAATTGCGTGTGATTATGAAAACTATGTATTTTAATTTAACCTAAAGAAAAATATGTTATAAACTCAAATCTTATTAGTAAAAAAATATAATATTGGTTTATATAAACGATCCCTTCAACTATAAAATATCATTAGAAAGAAAAAATGATTTCATACATCATGGTATTTTATTTATAATTTTAATACAAAATTTTATTTATTACACAGTATTGATATAGTGATTACTTCATTAATAAAAGAATCAATTAAATGACAATATAAATATTAAAATTAATATTACATGACATAATTTTAGTCATCCATAATTTATATAAGTGAATATGACATGTTATAATAGTATTAAATTATTTTTTATGAATTTATCTATCTTTTTGGAATTTATTTAAATTCATTTAAATGAATTGTTAAAAAATTTACATAAATTATATTTTATAAAAATAGTAATTTATAGAATGATTTAAAAATCCTAAAAATATTTTAAAATAAATAGGTCACTAGGATAAAGTTTGAAATTAATTTATGTGTAAAAGTTTGGGGAATTTATCCCATATAAGTAATATTAATAGCCATAAAATAATTAAATTATCATTACCATAAGTAAGAAATAAAATAGAATAATTAAGGGTAAACTAAAAAGATAGGTTTTAAAATAAAAACAATAAATGTCTAAAAATTATTTTATTAATGGATTTAGACCTATCCCTCTATTATCTTCAGCCTATCTCGAGTTTTAATATTTTGAATTAAATAAATAATTTATTTTTATATTAATAATTTAAGTGTTTCTAAGGTTATTCCTTCCTTCTCCTATCAAAAATGTACCTTCTCATCTCTGATAATCACACATCATGAACCCTTTGGTTTAGAAAAGATCATCCCAAAGCTCTTCATAGAATTCCTGACCAAATACTAGATTTAGTCCTTGGGGAATAAAGGCTCCAAAAGAACCCTTTTTGGAATAAACCCAAAGAAGTTATCTGATTCAAAGGAACATATTTATTGTACATGACGAGTCGGACCCAAGGTCAATTTTCCTTCATTTGGATAAATATACATGAATTTGGTTTGGTTTCTACAAGAATATGTGTGAATGACATCTGATTGTATTATATTGAATATAAAATTATATTGGGTGTACTTATATTTGTCACATGTAACTACTTCATTCATTTTTCCTTATTCTAATGATAAGATCTTTGAAAGGGGATTCAACTCAATATCTTTTAATTGGTCATATATTGTTGTTATAAACCTTCATTATCATATATAATATATATAAAACTATTTTTACATGTTATATCTAGAATTATTATATTCTCAAGATATTTAATGATTTTTTAATTTTATACATTAATTATTTTTATTCAGTGTTTATTATGTCGTATGATACACTTTATGTAGAACATCATTGCAAATTATTTAAATAATAATTATTCTATTACCATATATTTCATATCTATGTTTTCAAAATAGTTTTTATGAATTTATTTATATGGACTTTAATATTTTAAAAATTCATTATCATTCAAATGTTTCAATGCTGAATTAGAACCATTATTCAAAAGCCTATTTATAAAATGTATTAAATTGTTTTAGAAAAGGATTGAATATTTCAATATCATGAAAGTATATTTTGTGATTAAAAATAAAATTTCATGAGTAAAATGATGAAAATTTCATTTTTTTGTTTAATGGTTATATAATGGAACATGGACATTTGACGGGTGGTAATGTGTTAAACCATATATGGGTGGTTTCGTTATAAACCAAAGATGGGTGGTTTTGTAGTAAACCAAGGACAGATGGTTCTATGATATACTGAGGATATGTGGTTACACTATAACCTCAAATTCATTTGGTATGGATTTCATCCATATGGCTATTCAATTTAGTAATATTTGTGGAAGTAGACCATATGGTTTTTCAATTAAATTATGATTACGTACCATGTCACCATTATATGTTACATGTTATGTTATATGGGTTTAATGGTAATAGTATTGTTAATAAAAGTGTATGAAATGAACTTTTATTCAGTGATGTGTATTTTACTTCTTCATAATGGTGAATAGTATTACTTTTTGATAATGCATTCATGGTTTATATGTTTTCTCATGCCTAATAGTTTTCCTTCTTTATATATCCTATACTGAGGTTTTTATGATCATCTATTGTTTTGTATTGTTTTTCATTGGTTTCAAAGAAGAATAGAGTCATGTATGTGATCAAAGAAAATTTATGATTTAACATGACAATAAACAACATTAATTTTTAAAATTGTTTGTTTTATGGAATAAGTGAACACTATTGGGAGTTGGCACTTTGTATTTAAATGGATTAGTAATGTATGAGTTATGGTCTAATTCTCTAAAACTCTATACATGAAATGATACTCAATGTGAACTCATGACATATCTCAATATTAATAATGTTTAAGGATGAGGCCTTTTAATAAATATCACTAATCATGTAGAACAACCATACCAACCATTTCACTTATCCCTGGAATAATCACAAAACAAGAAATATACCTCTGTATAAGTATTTCAAAATGTATAAAAATCCATATATATAAGCATTTTAGATTTTCAAACATATCCCTATAAATATTTTTTTGTCATCCCATAGGTTCTCTCTATATATGAATTTATTTATCCCTAACACTTTCATCTATATTATAATTTTAGTATGAATCTAGACCACACCCTCATAGTATGAATCAAAACATTATATTGGGACATGATCACTATATAGGAAAAAAATCATGTATCACAATACATGTCATTAGGGTAAGGATATCACAATGTATCTTAATAATCCTTAATGATTTATCATGAAAATTATTTTTTTTTATTCAATTAATCTATTCATTTATCATGTGTGTCTTAAAACAATTACATCCCCCAATGCACACAATCATATTAAATAAAAAATATATATATTAATAACAATAAGAAATAATAAAGGTATATCTATTAAAATAAATAACATATGTTCTCATGTAATGTTAAACACATTTCAATAAATTTTATAAGTCATTATTAAATATGGTTATTCTCATGAAAATGGTATCGAGAAGCCTAGTCACAAAACCAATGTATCTAAAGTTGTCCAATAATATAATAATTCCATTAATTATCATCATTAAACTATAATTTTATTAGTGAACATATTGTGTTGGAACAATTTCAATATTTTATAAACATGAAAAATAAATATTCTATACTGTTAGTTTTTAGAAACACTACATTTAGTAGTTGAACAATAAATTCATCCAAATAAATTTTACAATATAAACAGTGGTGAGGAAGATCACAAGGACCCTAGATCACATGGAATCAAGATAAACAACCAAAAATGAATATAGTCAATATATTTAAATTAAATTTATAGATAAAAACTGAAAATAGAGGACGAACTAACAAAAAAACATCTTACTTGAGATCAATAGCTTGAATGGGACATCCAAATTGGAAGAATGAACTCTAAAGTCACATTGAAATATCCCTATGTTCAAGAGGGAAATTCTTAGTTGATAGAACTAAATCACATATTCAATGGTTTCCTAATACCATTGGTTATGAGAAATAAACAACACGTAATCCCCTTTGACATTGTGTTTTTTCTATTTAATAGATACTCAGAAAACCTAACTCATTAACTTAATTATTAACCCATCAAGAACATTACACACCACAAAATAAGATCATGATATGTAACGAGTTATTGTAATGAATTAGTTCACGTTGTTTTCTTAACCACATTTACACATAGTTTAAATTGTTCATGGAATGTAAATTCCTAGTACATAGTTATAATTTAAAATATTACAAAAGGAGTCCCAAACCTCCTCTATTTCTTCCAAAACCATTTAAATCCCTCCTAAATACTTTTGATAAAATTATACCTAGTATTCATAAATTCACAAAAAAATAAATCTCTAAATATTAGTTTGGTTTTATGAACAAATATCCCTATCTCCAAAAAAGAATTATCCACCCAAGATTAATGAAAAATTAAAAAGACAAAAAAAATGTGTTTGATAAAAACTCAAACGGGACAAACCAAGAAAAATAGAAAATGTTAAATTGAGATTTTGATATAATATATAATTACTAAGAATATACAAACATCACTCTTGGGTGTTGGAACACAAGTCTATATATTTTTATGACATATATTATTCCCTCTCACTAGTCTCCTCTGGATAATTACGATGACTCCACTACACTATAAGTAGATGAATAATTATCCCCCAAAGATACATCTCAATATAAAAAACAATACATCTCATAAGTCCCTCAACTGATGCATATATACTAATCTAGATATCTTTAATGTCTAACTGATGAAAAGTATTATAATATTATCTTTGAATATATGACATATGAAACATGTCACGTATGGAACTCTTGATATGTAAAAGAGAATATTGTTGAGACAGTAGACCGGGTATCTCAATTATGTTAAATGACCTAAAAACATGATCACAGGATTTCCCTATATCTTAATACTGTGTTCCCCTTTACTAGGTTACTATGGAATGGAAACATGACGAAACACCTAAAAATCTAGAGGACATCTCCACTAGTCAGGGTTATACTTTTTCTCACTTAGCATAATCACAATCCACATCATGATCAACATAACATTTTTATATATCTCTTGTATGAGACTATGTATAACTAGAGATGACTCACCCCCTTCCATCCAACAGTGTAGTCAATGAAATAATCTCTAAAAACCTACTCAAATTTTCCTATTTAGATAGTTTCCTATAATTTATTATTATATTAAAACACCATGAGTTCCATTTTATGCTCCCAAAATCTAGAAAATTTTGAAAAAAAATGGTATGAAAAATATCCTCCAAATTTGGAATAGTCCAGTCTTATTAATTTCTAGAATGCAGGTTATAGGTTTTTCTAGAATGAACCTACTATTGTAGAACCTTCTACAGACCCTTAATGGACAATTATGTGAAACCAGGATCACTATCATTAAAAATACTCTTCAGAACACCATCAATCAAAAATATGTTGTCAATCTATGGAATACCCAATACATTAACAATGAAGGACTCCGTCATAGAAAATATTTGGGATACCGTCATTAGTATATCCAAAATCACCCATATTTTATCATTCATACACTGTGTCATGGGTAATATTTTAATGAATCCGATAGTGATATTATCCCATTTACAACCTAGAATTGTCAAAGGCTAAAAAATCCTAGAAGGTATATAATGATAAAATTTGACCTCCAAATAAGTAGAACATTTTAGGAAAAAAATATAACTCTTATTTATTTCTATCCACAAGTATATTCTTTTGAGAACAAGATATATCATTTTGGAACTAGTATGTACCTCACAAATAGTATAACGAAACTATCTTATCATCCATTTGTTCAAGCCTATAGTATCCCACACTCATCCATTTAAAATATGTTATTTTTAATTGCCAATAGAAAATCAGGATGTTGTCTCTGAACTATATAAGATGTCACTCATAACATAGCACTCGGAATAAAAAATATACTCATCCTTGATCCAATCCAAAAACATGGGTGTGATGGATGTTGATGTCAAAGAAACTAATCTCTCAGACTCCTAGACATCTGTGTGCATTTATTCCCAGAGCACTATAATCCAACCATGATCATAATACTCCTACAATAGCTATGTCTGCATATTTTTTCTCAAAAAGTATCAACAATATTTCCCTTACATGGTGTATAATACTTATTGATATTCAAAGACTACATATACTCAACCCCCTCCTCATTCAATGGTTCTTGTCCTATTGAGAAATGATGTTCATGAGGATCTTGTTTCTATCTACACCACAATATTTTCACCCATTAAAAAGTTCCACTAAAATTTTAGTGAATGTACCACTACTGATAACTCCAGATGATATTTAAGTAAATTCTTCTCATGTCATCTCAACTATCTAGTGAAATAAGAAACTAGTTTATCCTACTATGTCAAAAATTCATTGAGTCCAACTCCAAATGAATTATAGTAAAAGATATATGATTTTCAGAGAAAATGAAATGCGAGGATAGGTTGCATGGTCAGCCTACTATTCCCCATCCAAAATGATCTCTCACAATAATCAGAATGAACAATAATCATTCCTTTATTAGTCATAAGGGTCATCGGTGCATCTAAATCAGAATAGTCTAAAATAAAGTATTAGCAAGAACCGTTTAAACAAAGAAATCTATGAATCTAGATGAAATTTGTGGGAAGATCCCATGATACCTTAGCTTCATAATTCTCTAGTTCTACCACTACTAATTCTATAAGATAAAATGAATAAATAAGTGCGCATTATCACTCCAGAAACTATATGTTGTAAGTTTGGTGTGAAATCAATAATCACTCAATGTACATAAGATGATGTGAATATTTCAAGAATAATAAAATTATAACCATATGTCTAATAATATTTTTTCGAAAAAACCCCACCACAAACTGATCTAAAAAATAATTAATGATTCTATTTATTGAATCCTTGCATTCCATTGGTGAATTACTGAAATGATAAAACATCACAAAGAACTCGTTAAATTCACACTCACAACTATATGACATAAAATATTTGTTTTTTGAGATCATTGTCAACTGATGGTTTCATGATCTATAATAACATTTATATATATCATAGAACCCCTTATAAAATCAAAGAGATTTTCATTTTATAAAAGAGAATATTGTTTCTTAACCATCATATAGCCCAATATTTTATAATCCATACATATGAGTAATGTATCATCATCATTATTTATGAAATAATATTGGGAAATCTAGAGAAATATATTTTTCTATATGATATCATTAGTTTCTAGATCTCATAAGGGAAAACTCATCTTTAGAATAACTTCTTATTCTATCCATTATGGCAGAATTGAAACTGGCTATTCTCCTAACACAAAATACATCTTGAAATCGACCTCCCTATATTATTATTTAAGCTATAAAAAAAATTAGACAGGACATCCTAAAATTTTTATATGATAGGAGGGACATATTCTGATACATTCCACCATCATCCAAAACAATACATCTAATATATGTTTTGATAAAAAACTATCTGCAGTGAATATGTCATACATGACCAACCTAAATATCTTAGTCACCCTTCTGAGAAATAATTCCACCTTATAGAGAAATAAAATTAAACCACATAATATAATAGTCTACAGGAAGATGGTATATAAGTGACCAATCCATAATAACAATATTAGAAAAAAATTCATTTCAAACATTGATGTTTTTGAAAGGAACAGTAACCACCTATTTAAAAAAAACATGCATTGAACTTTTTGATATTTTCTTATAGTACTCTAAATGGTGAATAGATATTTAGAGAACCATCAAATAACTCCATAAAAAATCCCTAACCATTTTTTGAAATAACAAATAAAAATGAATGTGATTCCCTTGTAATGATAAAAATGAATGAATTGGTAGATGATACAAGAAATGTACCTATGATGATAAAAGGTCATGTATCATCACTAGATAGCTTAGTCATTATATCATGTAACAAACTATCACCATTTTTGTAGTCCCTAGTCAGACAAACATGATCTAATCCTTATATTTGGTACTTTCCCTCATTCACTTTGGTACCGAGGAATGTCCCTTGACTCGAATGTCCTACAGAACTCTACATACATGTCTAATGAGGAGTGGAAAATTCATTACCATACTATAATACATATTATTATCCCATTACACCATTATATATCATCATGACCCTACCAAAACACTATAGGTGCCACGTACTACCATAAGAATGAATATCCAATGTAGAGTATGGGCACTGAGGCCACATTTGGCCCAACATGACACATTGATATAACTATAATATAAAAATGTCATAAAATGGGTTTCCACTAATCTGACTACTCTAACCACAATTATATTGTTGTTAACGGTCATAATGACTCTTCTTACATATATAATAAGATACCAAAATTCATTTTAATGAAATTCTTTCACTCGTGCAAAGAGACTCTCTCATATTTCATTATGTGATGCATGATTTATTCATCACATCAGAAAAGATACTCAATAGAAATATGTTAACCTCTAACCTGATCTCATATGAATGTCCATTATGAGAAAGTATCCACCTAGATACTCATCAACTTCCAATGATAGTGCAATGTGGTATATTTATGTGAAATGATTAGCATATCTCGGCTCTGACATGCCATACTGCATCAGTTATATGAATTCAAAATTATTCTCATCCCTCAACATCTATATATTGATCTTTTCTCAAGAACATATGATTGAATTAGTTCCAAAATAAATCCTCCTTCAACACATCATTCTCCAAAATGTCCCAACAATTCGTGGTAGGTCCATGAAGCATATATGCAGCATGTTTTAACCTCCCATTATGGGGGTCTTGAAATTCTTAATGATTGAATTTAATAACTAAATATAAAAATCATATTTCGATGGGCTCTCACCCTAGTGAAAATATGAATATTCTATAGGTGAACTCTCCCATCGTCTATAAGATCAATAGAACAGTGCGTACAATCTCTCTTATTGTGGATCACATGACCCTCATGAATTTTTAATGAAGATGAAAATTTATATCATCCTTTGAAGATCTAGGATGATCTGGACCAGATATGTTAGCAGTTTACTTATTAAATGTCTCATAAAGTCCAAATATAAGATGAGGAGAAGGCATTTTCTCAAAGAGGAAAACACACCCCATCTTACATTGGAAATAAAGGACTAAACTCAAAATTTGTCAACAAAATAGTCCCAATGGATCATGGTATCCTTATACATGACTTCTAAGTGTTTTTGATGACAAAATAGTTCTTTTATTTTCTATTATCAGTTGTAATGATTATATCATTACATAGCTCATACATACACATATATCTCATGCAATAAACATGTAACTATCTTGAACAATGCATGTCAAGAGGAATCCCACTGTGCCCATGACGATTCATGCATAATCATATCTCTATTTATATAGACCTGAGTATAAATAAAAATGAATAATACAATTTCACAACATATGATTCACCTATGGAGAAATAAAATTATCCATATCAAGATAACATCATACACAATAATCACATCCCTGGGAACTCGTATTTCAACTCACACATGGGTTAGTTTCTCATATACATAATCTCATTACCATTTCATGACATATAATAGTTTCATTTATGGAATTACCAATATTTTAATGTAATATAAATGAAAAACATGGCACCATTGATTGAACTTTGTATGATCCCCTGACATGCCACTCTTTCAAGAGTAATAATCTAGTTTGCTATAGGATGTCAACTAGACTCCACTATATGCTAGACGTTTCTTACTAATAGTAGGGGTGTGAAAATTATAGTGCATAGAGTATACAAAAATTAACATTGATATGATAAAATGAAAATAAAAAATAATAATAAATATTACAGTAATATTGATAGAATAAAATATATCATACAACTATGTATTAAAAAATGAGCTAATAACCAATAATTATGAACTATGTTTTGATATGATGATAAGTATCTAAAAGTTGTACTGAGATAACAAAAATGAAATAACTAGCTAAAACAATATCCTTAGAATATCATGGTCTAGAACCCCACGATTGACCATTCTCAAAAAACCATCCCATCTAGTGAGAATAAATCAGCATTATGGTCCCTTAACCTTGTACAAACATCAATCCATGTAATATCATCGTTTACCAATCATAAGATTAAATATGATGTGATTAAAATTAACCAGTTCTAAAATATCATGTTTAAAAAAAATACAATATGATAATGAGTTCATGAAATAAATTTATAAACATGTATATTAATTTATTAATTACTATTATATAACAATCAACCATCTACAACACTATACAGAAATATATCTGAGAATGTAGAAAAACTATTCCATTTCATTCTCTTATCAATGGAATATTAACAATACTGGGTAGATCATTCTGTATAAGAATTTCATCATCTTGGAAAATCAATATATAAATATTCATTGTAGCATCATGGGAATATCACTGTATATAATAATTTTAGTATCTAGCCCAAGCCATCTACCCATGAATATAAAAAACCGAAGTATATCCCTTATATAATAATTTTAGCATGAAGCTAGTCCACTAACTCTAAATAAGAATTAGAAAAATAAATTGGTCCCTAAATTCTATATAATGATTACAACTTGAATCATAGTACATTGAATGAAAACAAAGACATAAAAATATCACATCATAAAACTAAATGGTTAATTCAAGAAAATTTCTATTTTTCGTTCAACTAAAAATTACATTTATCAAGTAGGTATTAAACATTTAAAATTATAGTTTGAATACAAGTAATTATATCAGAAATATCTTTTTCAATAATAACAATACAAAAAAATGATGAATATTTAACAAAAAATACCTTTTGTTCCAATGTATTGATAAACACACATTTAACCATTAGTTAATCCATTATTATGCAAGGGATAATTCTCCCAATGTGTATCCATAATCTAGTTCACAACCCCATTATATCCAAAGTGATATAAGGATATATAAAACCCCAAATTTAATATAATGCCTCATTCATTTCATTAAAGTATATGTTATGTTGAATGAAACAAAATATTTCAAAAATTTATAATTAGATAGATGATAAGGTTTTTTTGACCCCTACCTTTAACTAGGGAAAACCCCATTCATCCAACAAGAAACATTAAATAATTATGAATTTGAGGATAATCATAAAGAAGAAACTAGATCATAGTGGATCAAGATAGACATCCAAAAAATCCTAGTCAAGAGATTTACTTAAAAAAACAAAGAGCAATGAAAAAAATGAGGAATACCTAAGATAAAATCAATAGGGATCGATTTATTGAATTTGATTTTCAAAATAGATGAATGAACTATAAAATACCATTGAAATATCTTTAGGGTTGTTATGTGAATGATATAGTGGATATAAAGAATAATCATTCAAAAAATAGTCTCAAAAATTCTAGTTGAAAGAAATTCAAGGAATTTAATTCCTTTTCAAAACATATATTTTATATTTATGATATATATTAAAAAACTCATCTCTATGATTTCTGTTTTATCCTTCCTCTATAATTAAATGACACAAACCATATTCATTATGAGTAACTAGTTTCCATCATAAACCTATGCACAATATTTTCATGTACTCATTTACATGTATTGTAAATGGCACCTAGTGTGCAAAAACCCAGAAGGAAAATATAAACCTCGATTCTATGAAAAGATACTTGAACCTCATTCAAAACCATTAGAACCATATAAATAACACATATATATCTTATATAAATTTGTACCCTTAACAAATTAATTAAAACCCACATACATTGAAAATCATTATGTAAATTTCTAGAATAATGATCCCCATCTCTGAACAAAACTCATCTATGATGGTTAAAAGATAAATAAAACTGCAAACGAAAGACATTCTATGAATTTTATAATCATTGACTATAATCACCGAATCTTAAAACATTACATAATTATGAATTAAATGAGTAATTAACATTGATGATCTTTTCAAGTTTAGAGTTTTAGAGAATTAGGCCACAACTATTACATTATATATCAATAATTACAAAGTAAACACATATACATAGTTTCCATTTTTCCGAAAATAAAACCTCTTGAAAAATGAGTCATGCCTAGTCGCATGTTTTAAACAACATGAATTTTTTTATCACATACTTGACCATATTCCTCCTTATATCATGTGAAAAACATTTTAAAACATGGGATAAGAATAAAAATACCAGCAAGGGTTGTAAAACAAAGAACAAAATCATTAGTTCATCAATACAAACATAACATAAGCTATTTTATATACATTATGATATCATAAGATTTATGAATAACACATAGTAATCACAAATCATAAATGTAACATGTGGTATCCATAACATACTTACGTTGTAGCATTCATAACTACATAGGGAGTTAAATGTTGAATAGACATCATAGTATATTCCCTAAATCTCTTAGGAGAAACATTCATGTTTACCTCTATAACGTTACCCAATTTATTGGATAGATATAATGGGATCACCCACCATAGTTTTATCATGGAACCCGCTATATATGTAAACAATTCCTAAGAACTATAACATATTCATAACACAGAAAACATTCATAAAGGAAAGATAACATTTAAACATCATTTAAATATTTTGACATACAAAATCCATTATCCAAAGAATTTTCAATTCCAAAATATTTAAAGTATTATATGGTATTTATTTATCATTTAAAAACATTATAACTTTTTAGGGAAGTCATAGATCAAATAATAGTCACGATAGCAGAAACGTTCGTTGTCGCCGCTTATGCTAAAAGAATAATTCGTTTTTGGTGTTTAGAAAAATGACTTATATAATAACATTCCCTTTGAATTAAAGAAAAAGTAAAAGGTAATTGTACACCATATAAAATAATATCATGTATAAAACAAAATATTCTTTAATGAAAAAAGCTTGAGACGATGTCCTTTACCACTTGTCCAACTTGACCAGTTCGTTCTTTAGTCACTAAAATAATAAACTAATAATTATTTATAATATATTAATAACCTTTTTAAAGTTTATTATTCCTTTTATATCTATTATTACCATGTTATAAAATTATTTAATCATTTAAGTTAATAATGGTCATTTTGATGATACTTGGTACTTGAGTCAATAATGAACTTCTTATAATTACATGTTGTTCACGTGGTCAAAATTCCATAATATCTAGAATTATATTAATTATTTTGATATCATATATAAAATATATATCAATTATATTGATTTATTTTTTATATTACATTACATTTGGGGATAACAAATGAAATGCACCATTCATGGAGATAGTAATCCGTATGTACGTATGAACACTACATTCATTTCTATTTCATATTTAATGGAATGAAAAATTAATGATAAATAGATATATTATAATTATAGTATAAAATCATATATAATTTCAGTAACTCCTTCCTTTATACATTCCACATTTGGCCTGAATGAGTCATATCACTTTGATGGGGCAGTAGTCTACACTTCCTCAAATAAATTATTGTGTTTACCCATAATGGAAACCCTAAGGGTACGATATAAATGAAAAATACAGAATCATAGAGACAATATAAATATAATATATATCACATATAAATATAGTTCCATCATAATGGCGACCATAAGAGGTTGAAGGAGAATATTGAACAATCAGCGTTTAGTGAGGTGTCAGTTCGCCGTCTACATAAATTATATATTCATTAGCCATTAGATGGAGATGTGTGTAAGTGTAGATAAAATATATATCATATAAAATACCTGGTATATTTAGTATACATTTTTTGTAATAAATTATATAAATAAACTTATTTTAGGGGTTGGAGATGTAAAATAAATGAAATGAATTTAAGAGAAGATGTTACCATTAAATTAGGTAACTTCCTTTGGTTTGAACCAAATGAATTTATTGAATTTCCTTCTACCTAAGGTGATGCTTATAGGGGGAAGATATAGATCTTTAGATATTATTTTTTCTGGGTTTTGATGATCCATGGGGCCTTATAGGTTTTAGTATAAAGGTGATGGATCTTTATTAGGCGGAGGAGGGGCTCTTTAGGAAGAGGTTTGAAAATATTATTGTATTATATAATGATTCTCAATTTTCAAAGGTCCAAAAGTTTCTAAAGTCAAGGATACGATTAATATTTTTCTAAATGAAATCAGTGAATAATAATTGGATAGGTTATAGTCATTTTTTTAATATTTATAATATTATTTATTTAAATCATTCATTAATGAGGTAAACATTGCATCATTGTTGTGTCATAAATAATTTTATTTATATGATGTCTATAAATTATAAAAAAATATTATGTAGGAAATATTTTATTATTTCAAATGAATATTTATAGATGAAGAGATATCTTATATAACTCAATGTAATAGTTTATTTACTTAATGATATATGTTTTTGTCAATTTTTCCATTACGTTAATTTAATTATTTTTAGTATCATTATCATTCATAAGTGGCTTCATGGGGTCCCAAAATCGACCCAAGGATTCCAATGATTGTATTTTTATCAACTAATAAGATAAAGAAACATTTTTTTTGTAATTTAATATTATTATAATATTATATTTACCTTAAATTCCTTGATTTACCTTTAACTATGGTAAATAAATGTCAAAATATACTATTCACCAAAAACATATTTCCATATTATTGAACTACATTATACATAATAATAACAACCATGTATTTCAGATTTTTGAAATTCAATTCACATAAGGGGTCAAATTTCTTTTAAATGAAGATGTCGTTTTTTAACTACTACTTTGTGTTTTCACAATTCATTAATAATTGATGGTTTTTAGAAAAATACAAAAAGTTCCACCTAAGATATATTTGATATTAAAAATTATAAAATGATATATATTTTATAAAATTAATAAAATATAACTATCATTAGTTATTTTAAAATTAATTCTCATTTTCAAAATAAAAAAGTGTGTTTTTAAGAAATAATAACTATAAAAAGAATGACACTTGTTTATGTCTAATTTCAAAGTGAAATTACTACAAATGAAAAACATTTTATTAAATGGTAAAAACATAATCTAATTAAACTTTAAAACCAACTAAATAAACAATATAACCATATGAAAAAAAATTAAATTATAATTTAGTTTTGATATAAAATATAGAATTATTCACTCTTCATTAAAAAATGAATTTTATCAAAAAAATACCAAAAAAATACAAAGAAAATTTTTATATCGTGATTGAAAAGTAGATTTGTTTTTAAAATAGAACATATAAAAGTGACCAAAACTATATTTCAATTGGGTTCTCCATCAAAAGGGTGTAAACTGATATTTTAATGAATATTATAATATTTATGCTTAAAATAAGATTCATTCACATTTTAAGAATCTATATTTTATTGGATAAATGTAAAAACTTTTAAAAAAAATACGTATAATAATATTGTAGTAAGTTCTGTTAATTCCTACACATACAAAGGCTAGGCGTTAAATATAATATAATTTAATAATATGATATTATTATTTTCCATTATAACTCAATATTGTGTGAAACATATGATTTCAAAGAAATTCGTTGTTGTGTATTTGCCCAACCATTGATCATAGCAACCCCTTTGAAGTAAAATTAATATTTAATTCATAAATATTAATAAATATGAAAATTTATTATTCTTTATTTTCCTGGTATGTTACATCCTTCCCCCTTTTTGGAAATTGTGTCCTCACATTTTTTATTCACTTATCAAAAATTTGGGGGATTTATCCCTCATAGAATTTTTGGTTTCCCATGTTTCCTCTTCAACCATATGGGTTTTCCACTAAATCATTACCTGATTAATTACCTTATTTTGAAACACGTGCTCTCTTCGGTCCAAAAAATGGATTGGTTATTCCTCATGAGAGATATTCTCTTCCAACTGAACTACCTCTGGGATGAAAACACGAGATGGATCTTAAATATACATTCTCAACATTGAAACATGAAAAAATTTATATACCAAAGCTAAAATTTGATGGAAAGCCACTATGTAGGAAACTGATCAAACATTCTCCAAGATTTCAGAAGGTACATTGAACCTCAGACTCAAAATTACCTTCTAACCAAAATGCATCACACTTTTCCATGGAGAATCATTGAGAAAGACATGATGTCCTACATCAATAGATAGATCCTTCATCTGGTTATCTTCATTACATTTCATTCTACTCTGACCTATTCTCATGTGTTTCCAAATCAACTAAACATTTTTTTGTTATATCTTCTTTAAATTCGGGCCCTATCACCTTTTATTCTACTACTTCATCCCAAAAAGCTGGAGTACAATACCTTATACCATATAATTCCTCAAATAGAGCAATATGTACATTAGAATGAAATATGTTGTTATAAGAAAATTTTACTAAAGAAAGATGTTGGTCCCAACATCCTTGGTAATCCATTTAGAAAGAACATAACATATCCTCCAATGTAAGAATTGTTCCTTCTGACTACCCATATGATTAGGGATAAAAATCTACACTAAAATTTAAGTCATTACCCAACAACTTCTGAAGGACTTTCCAAAAGTTAGAAGTAAACCTGGGATCACAATTAGATATAATGGGGAGGGAAAATCCATGTTACACGACTATGCGTTAAACTTACAAATGATAAAGTTGTTCTAGGGACAATGTATCTTGAATAAGATTAAAATGACTCGATTTAGTCAAATGATCAACAATAACCCAGATTGAATTATTTCCTTGAGATGTCTTTGGGAATTCCACAATGAACCCCATGGATATATTTTCCCTTTTCTACGTTGGCATAGTTAAAGTCTAAATATTCCCTTTTCGTAACTACCGCCATTCTTTAACATGTTGAAAAGCCCATCACTTCACAGTAAACTCAACTATATCTTTTTTCATTCCATCCCACCAATAATACATCGGAATGTCTCTTTATATCTTATTACATCAATGATTAATTGAAAATGGAGAGATATGAGCATCACATAATAAATCTTTCTTAAATAGTGAATTAGAAGCCACACATAATCTTGTCCCATATTTCCAAACATGATCATTATCGATATTAAAATCAGTCCACATACCCTTCTGAACCAACTCTACCTTTATCTGCAACTCACTTTCTTCCTTATGCACTTTCTTAATTCTGTCAAATGGAGATGATTTCACTGACACCTGAAACAAAGCAGATAAATTTCAGGCACCAACAAGTTCTATGATATTGTTAATCAAATATTTAATCAAAGGATTTTGTTCAAAATGTAGCAAGTTTAATGTATCATTACTTTTTTGACTCAAGGCATCGTCCACATTATTTTCCTTTCCAAGATGGTAATAAATTGTGAAATCATAGTGCTTGATTAATTAAATCCATCTACTATCTCTCATGTTAAATTATTTCAAAGTAAATATATACATCAAACTTTTGTGATCAATATATTTTTCACACTTTACTCCATAAAAAAGATGGATCTAAATTTTTAAAGAAAAATTAAAGTATCTTATTCCAAATCAGGTGTAGGGTAATTTAACTCATGAGGTTTCAACTGACGTGATGCATAAGCAATTACCTGATCATTCTACATATGGACACATCAAAGTCCATTCAACGAAGCATCACTATAGATAACAAAATCACCATTTCTGGAGGTAATTCCAAAATTGGAGCCTTCACCAATCTTCTTTTCAATCCCCAAAAACAATCATCGCATTCTTCTGTCCAAATAAAAATATCACCTTTTCAAGTTAACTTAGTCATTGGGCTAGATAACCGTGAAAATATTCAAGAAATCTATAGTAATAACCTTAAAAATGAAGAAAAATACGGATTTAAATTGTATTTGATGGTCCTGGCCATTCTTAAAAAAAATTTAGAAGGATCAACAGTTACGCCATTTTTGGAAACAATTTGAAAAAGGATTGAAAATTGTTATAACCAAAACACACACACATGCAAAATTTCTCATATAGTTTATTTTCCTTTAAGGATTGAAATATAACCCATAAATTACTTTATTGTTCCTCTCATATTTTAGCATATAGAAAAATATCATATATTAAAACAACCACCATTTATCACATGAGTCAACATATCCATGAATACAAGAAAAAAGATCAACTCAAATTCCGACCATCTCCGGATGCTGATTTGGAAGGTTGTTTCCCTTTGTATGTATTCCCAGTATAGTTGTCTAGTTTTTTTCATTATAAATCCATACTGAACACATAAATATCTTAGAAGACAAAATATGGTAATTTTTATATGCTATATCATTTCAATATTACAATAAATTAATTTATAAATATTAATTTAACAATATCTTATCTTCTAAAGTTATGTAAAAGGACATCTGATACCAACTATAAAGACCCAACCTTAAAACATTACATTATCATTAATTTAATGAATAATTCACATTGATGACTTTTTTAGGTTTCTAGATATTGATAATTAGGTCATAAATATTACATTAAATAAAAAATATTATAAAATAGACACTACTACTAAGTTTTGATTTTTTTTATAAAATAAAAACCCTTGAAAAAATGAGTCTTTTCTAGTTCCATGTTTTGGACATCATGAATTTTCCTTGATCCCATCATTGATCCTATTAATATTAATTTCCTATGAAATACATTTAAAAACATGGAATGAGCTAAAAAGATCAGTAAGGGTTATAAAATAGTGAATGAAAAAAATTAGTTCATCAATACATACATAACATAATATATTTTACATAACTCATGAAATGATAATATTTTTGAACAACACATAGTAATAACAAATCATAAAGGTAACTTGTGGAATTCATAAGATACATATGTTTTATCTTGCACAGCTACATAGGGGGTAACATTTGGAATAACATCACAGTATATTCCCAAAATCTCTTTGGGGAATCAATAATGTTTACCTCTGTCTTGTTACCCAATACATTGGAGTGATATCTCAGGCTCACATGTCCTATGATTATCACAGAACCAACCTTTTATATAAACAATTACCAATAGACCTAACATATTCATAACACATAAAACAAACCTAAAGTCAATATAATATTTCCACATCATTTAAATATATTGACATAAAAATATATATATCAAAACCATTTTCAATACCAAAATATGTTCAAAAATATATGGTATTTAGTTTCCTTTTTAAAACATAATGAATTGTTATTGAATCTATATATCAAAAAATACTTTCAGTTGAAGAAAATGTCATTTCCATCATTGATGTAAAAAACATTATTTTTTTCATTTAGGAAGATTCCTCATAGAAAATGATTCCATTTTCTTGAAAATAATAGTAAATCGTATTTATAAACCATATAAAATAATGAAATGTATAAAATAAAATATGCCTCAATGAAAGGAGATTGAGAGGAATTCCCATACCTCATATCTGACATGACTCGTTCATTATTTAATCTATTGAATAGTAAACTAAAGATAATTTCTAATTGCATAAGATCCTTTTTCAAGTTTATTGTTACTTTAATATCACTTACTACCATGTCATAAACATTATGTAAACATTTTAGTAAATAATAGTTGTTTTGTCGATATTTTGTACTTGAGTCAAAAATGAACTCTGTGTAATTAAAAAATGTTAATCTGGTCAAAATTCCAATATTTCCAGAATAATATTCATGATTTATATATAATATATAACATATATATATAGTATATGTGTTTATTTATTATAGTACATAACATTTGTAAAAAATAAATGAAATGCACCGTTTATGGAGACGGTAAGTCGTACATACATATTGACGCTACTTTCATTTATATTTTTTATATAATGAAATGAGAATTTAATGATACATATGTATATTATAATTCCAATACAATATCATATATAATTTTAGTAATGGCACCCTTTATACTTATCATGAATGGCATGAACGAGTCATATCACTTTGAGGGGGTGGTAGTCCACACTTTCTCAAAAGAGATTATCGTGTTTACACATTTTGGAAACCAGAAAGGTATGATATAAATGAAAAATAAAAAATCAGAGAGACTATTAAAATATAATATATATAACAAATAAATATAGTTCCATCATAATGACCACCATAATATGTGGTAGGATAAAATTAAACTATCATCGTTCCTTGAGACGTTAGTTCATCATTCACAGAAACAATATGTTCTTAACCCATCAGATGGAGGTGTGTGTAACGGTAGTTCGAATATTTCTCATAATAACTACCAAGTATATTGATTATATTGGGTTAGATATAAAATAAATTAATATAAAGTGTTTTTGGGTTGGAGTAGTAAATTAAAAGAAATGAATTTAAGAGAAGCCGTTACTTTTAAATCGGGTTACTCCCTTTGGATTGATCCAAAAAGATTTCATGAAGTTTATTCGGCCTATGATGAGACTTCTAGGAGTAAGAGAATGATCTTGAGAGCTTATTTGACTAGGTTTTGGGAGAGTTAAAGGTCTTTATGGGTGTAAGTAATAGGTTAGAGGGGAGGGATTTTAATAAGGGGGAGGAGGGGCTCTTTATGAATGTTTGAAAATATTATTTTATTATATAATGATTTTATGTTTCTAAAGGTCCCAAAAAAATTATAGTATAAGATAATATGACTATTGTTTAAAATAAAATAATCCAATAAAAATTTGACATGTTTTTGATATTGTTTTCATATGTATAATCTTATTTATCAAATTCATTCATTAATTAGGTAAACACCACCTTATTATTGTGGTATAAATAATATTACTTATTTGATGTCTAGAAATTATAAAAAAAAATAATGATTTAGGAAATATTTTTAAATTTCAAATTAATATTTATTTCCGAAGAGATAACTTTTATAACCACATGTAATTATTTATTTACAAAAAGATATATGTTTATGTCATTTTTGTCATTACATTAAATTAATTAATGTAAAAGTTTCAATATCACTCTTAAGTGGCTCCATGAGGATCCCAAATCAACCCAAAGAATCCCATAGTCAGAAATGTATGATCTAATAGGATTATGAAACATGTTATGGTTATTTAATTATATTTTTACCTTGAATTTCCCAATTTACCTTTAATTGTGGTAAATAAAATTAAAAAGTTTCAATTCACCCAAAATTATTTTCATCTTATTGAACCAAATTTTACTTACTAATACGAATCATGTATGTCAGATTTTTGAAATTAAATTCTAAAAAATGGGATATTTTCATAAATATATATACCAGTTTTTTAACAACTACTTAGTGTTTTCAGAATTCATAAAAAATTTATGTTTTCAGAAAAATAACAAAACTTCATTCTAAGATATATTTAATATTCTAAATTAAAAAATGATATCTATTTTACCAAATTCAAAACATAGAATTTGTAATAATTAATTTTAAAATAATTCCCATTGTGAAAACAAAAATCATATTTTTATGAAATAATAACTATCAGAATATTTAAACTTGTTTATGTCCAACTTCATAGTGAAATTACTCCCAATGACTAATAGAGGATTAAATGGTTAAAATATAATCCAATTAATCTTTAAAAAAATTAAAATTATAATATAAAAATATAGATAAATTATAATAAAATGATGGTTTGAATTAAAATATAGAATTTTTCACTATTCATAAAAAAACATTTAATAGAAAAATACAAAAAAATTACGTAAAGTAAATTTTGATGTCCTGATTCTAAATAACAATTTTATTTTCAAATAGAACTTATAAATGTTATAAAAACTAGATTTAATGACGTTTCACCATCAAAAGGTGGTAAATCACCCTTTTAACGACTATTAAAGTATTTATGCTTAATATTAGAATCATTTATACATTTGGAATCTAACTTTTAGTGGATAAATGAAAAATATTAAAAATATGTATAATCAAATTGTAATTATTTAGGTTCATTCCCACTAATAAATGATCTATGCGTTAACTATTATTTACAATAATTATATTATATTATTATCTTTCAGTATAACTCAATGTTGTGTTCAACATAATATTTCAAAGAATCCTGTTGTTGCGTATCAGGTACGCCATCGAACATATCATCCCCTTTATAGAAAAACTAATATTTCTATTACAAATATTAATAAATATGAAAATTTATTTATCTTTATTTACATGTAATGTTATATTGAAATATTTTCAAAAAGGCAGGATCTTTTAATTTTCATTATTTCAATTTAAAAACATAAAATTTATAAATTATGTTTTTGAATAAATTCATAAAATATAAAAAATTAATATCTTTATGTAAATGACATTATCAAATATTAAAAGTTATTATTATTATTTAATATCATTTAAATAATAAATTATTGTAAAATAATTATTAATATTAAGTATAATTTTTCATCGTTAATTGTAAATTTCATGAAATAGATATCCATATTTTATAATACATGAAATTTTAAAAAATAATTTTTGAAATAATAAAATAACCTATCAGTAATTTTAGAAAAGTTAATAGATTTTAATTTATATTAAATATATCTTTTATTTAATTCATAAATATGTTTTATAACAATGTTATGTAACACCCCAAGATTTCATAGTATTTTATCACTTTAATGAAATTCAATAGCATATTGCATCACGACCTATCAAACTAGATGTTTTAAAAAAAATTATGAATAGTATTAACCTCATTTTGAATATTATATATATCTTATATAATTTTAACAATCATATTTTTTGTTTCTTAGACATAATATAAGGACAAATTCTATTTTTAGATAATAGTTGTATTTTTTAAAAAGGTAGTTTTTATAGATTTTAATGGAGAAACATTTTTAAATCCAATATTTGACACTTTTATCATTTTAATTTAATGAAAATAATTTCTTCATTAAAATTGAAACATAAAAATTTATTTTGGATAAATTTTTGGTACTTTTCTTAGAACCTTCAAATTTGATAAATAGTGAAAATATAAAATTTTAATTGAGAAAATATTTTTAAATAAAAATAATTTATACTGTTAAATTATAATTTTGTTTTATTTTAAAGTATTAATAGATTAGTTTTTATCTTATAATATAATTTAGTTCATTGGATGTAATTTTACATTTAAATTGTACATAAACACAAGTAAATCTTTTGATAGTTATTACTTCGTAAAACCCAACATTCTTATTTTGAAAATGTGAATTATTTTTAATTAAATTAATGAAAATTTTAGGTTTTTAATTTCTTAAAATTGACATAATTTATTAATATAAAATATCAAAATTATTTTTGGGTGATTTTTTGGTATTTGTTCTGAGAACATTCAATTTTTTATGAATAGTGAAAACACAGCATTGTATATAAAAAATAACTTTTTCATTTAAATAATTATTGTTATTTAAAAATTAGTCTTAATGATAAAATAGATACGTAATACATATATTAAGCTAATTTAATTCATTGGATTCATTTTATAATAATATTATACATTAAATTTTATAGACCATTTTAACGTCTTTTACCCACCTTCTAGGCATATTTGTGAATTTTCATAAAACCTAATATTACCACTTACATGTATTTAATATCAAAAATCCTACACACATGGAAGTGATCAGTAAGTAAAATGTGATTCAATGGGTTTAAAATAATTTTTTCTGAATAATAACTTTTTTATTTTTATTTACCAAGGTTAAAACTAAATAATGTAATTAAATGAGAAAATTATATTATAATTACCCCATCACATGTCCTAATTCAATTGGATAAGTTTATTTCACACAAAATCAACGTTAGTAAAAAAAATATTATCCTTTTCAATACACTTGGATTTGATTAGGACATTTAATATATTTTATTTAAAGAAATGTTAAAAGTTTTAAATTCCAATTTTATTAACTAAAATATTTTTAATATAAAGATATACTGTAGAAAAGTATGACTATAAATATTAATAATAAATATAAAATGATTTACTTATTTATGCTATTTTATTTGTAATTTATATACCATTAATAATTTAATTTATTTATGACTCAATGATGGTGCATTAATTACAATATTAATGAAAAATAAAGATAATTGATTTTATAAATATGAAAATAAATGAATATTGAGACTTTTGATGCCATGCACAAACTTTCTATGTGAAAATGACATGTTTGGGTTGATTCAATATTTTTTTATGAAGTAATTATCTCATGATGGCATTAACAAAGAAATACTTTATAGAGTCAAAAATAACATAAATGAGTTTTTTAAACCAATAATATTTTATTAAAATATTATATATATATATTAATCTATGATTCGGAAAAAAGAATTATATAATGATATATATGACAATAATTAACCACTAGGGGGTCTCTTGGCATTTTATAGTAATTTCATAAAACATGAAATATAAATATATTAGATGAAATGGTAAAAGTTAAACAATTTAACATTAAGTTAAATCTACAATATAATGTTAATATGGTGACCTAAAGTTGTTTAAAAACTAATGTTTGAGATTATTTCTACCCATACTCATGTTAGACTGTAAATAAATCTATGGGAGCTATTAGAAAATGAAAATTATTTTATAATAAAATAATATTTCAACATTTTCTTAAACTGCACATCACATCTCTTATAAATGGGTACATACTCTTCTCTTAAATTCAGATCTCCAAAGCCATTTTTATTAGCCAAAAACAACAAAAATAGTCTCCCAACTACACTAACATAATTTTATAGGACTTACATTGATCATAAAAGAGTCCCCAGGAGCCCTTTTGATTAAATCAAAAGGAATCACCCAAATGAGAGATAATCATTTCATCACCTCTTTCAAAATTCTTTTCTTCTTTCACTTCCTCTTTCTTTGTATTTTCCATAACAAAATATTAAATAAAGTACCTTATACATATATAGATTTTCTTATAAATATGGTTAAACTATATTCATTTTTCTATCCACACTATGAATGACAAAGCCACCATATATGTGTAATTATGGCTTACCCACTACATGATGTGGTGTAGTTTGTTATTCAACACTACATTATTTGGATGGGTATAATAATGAGTATAATTAATTTAATTAATTAATATAATATTCTAGTTATCCTTTATATATAATATACCATTCAATTACATATGATTTCACTATCAATAGAATGATATTGTCGCTCGTGTGTACGTACGACTTTTCATCTCCACAACACGATGAGATTAATTTCCATATTGACTAATCAATGATTATTATAAAAAAATATATTATTAATAATTATTTATTATATGAAATTATAATAATATTTTATATAAATATATATATACGTATTTAAATATATCTCATTTACTTACTTCATTCCAATATGATATGAAAATAGACACAGTGTTTATGTGTACGTACGACATACCGTTTACAAATTTTTTTTTTTTTTTGATTTCATATATCTTTCTAGTAAACATATTTATATTTTTGAAGAAATTAAATTATGATATAAGTGATATGATCAAGAATAAAAAGATAAAACATACACAATGAAGAAAGAAATTATTACCCTAATGTTCTTTTAACATGGAAATTATTATTAAAGGGGTAATATAGAGACATAAATGAATCAAGTATGATATTATAAATATTAATATGTTTCTATTATAATTTAATTTCATAATATGGTCATTATAAAAGATGTTAAACATACCCTCTACCAAGGGAAATCACTTGGTAAGGGTAAATGCATAAACCTCAATGTTATCTGATATTGTTTATGTGTATGTTTTTACCGGGAAAATTTATTATCCATGTCCATGTTTCATAAAATAGTTTTAAACAAAAATTCTTTTTAAGGTTATATTTAACTAAAACATATTTTTAAATGTATTAAATTATTATTTTTATAAATCATTATCATTATTTTCCATGTTTTTAAATTGGTTTTAATTATTTATTTATATGGATATAAATGTATTGAAATGTTTATTCTTTTTAAATATTTCAAAGTGGTATGGGATACTTTGACTCAAAAATGTATTTTAAATGTCTTCATTTCTATATTGTGATACATTTAAATGTTTTATCTTATAATTCTATGCATTTTAAATTATTTCAAAATAGAAATATATATTTTTATCAAATAGTTTTGATTTCATATATGTCAACATCCTTTGATGGATTTTACACATGTTTGAATTTGATTTATTATGTTACAATATTCCATATTGTATCAAAGTTTATTTAATGTGATTGAATATGGGTGTGTAATTTTTATACCATTAATGGTTTATGGTTAATATTTTATCATTTTATATGCATGTTTTAATAAAAATGTTTATGTTATGTTTCTTCATTTTTATATGAGGAATGAATTGGACTTATTAAGTGACGAGTGGATCCTGGTATAGCTTTTCAATGCATTGGTAGGTCTCATGAGACAAATTATTGTCTTGGAATAAGTATTTGACAAAATATTTATTTTTAGTCTTTGCACGAGTCCTTGACTATGTGGTTATGATGTCCGAAATTTTGAATTCCCTTGAAATGAAATTAGTTATTACATGTAATTATTTGACTAGTAGAATATGATTATGCATGTTTACCTGGAAATATTTGATTCATTTTTTCAATATTATATTAATGTTTATGTTTAAAAGTTTGATGTTTTAATTAAAAATCTTTCCTTGAATGTTTAAATCTTTCGCTAAATTATTTACCCTGACTGAGTATCTGAGCTCACCAATTTATTATGTTTTGTCCCAGGATTCCAAGAAATGTATTATGATAGATATGCATGGTTAATCCAGTAAATTAATGGTGTTCAAAAAGGGTTATTTAGGTAGTGTTTTATGTTAGAATGTGTAATGTAATGTTCATGTATGTAATCAATTTTCCAAAACTGCTAAACTGATCGGTCCTTCGAGAGTTGATTCCTTGTAAACATGACAATGTTACATAATAATGCATTGGATCTTTGTAACTATGGTTGGGGAATTTTAGTTGTTATCAGAGGATGTTTATTACAATCCTTGGAAACTAGATTTATATTAACTCTGATTAGGAAAAATTATCCTAAGATAGACGTTGAGGATTAGTATTGAAGAACATCCAAAAATTTTGGTAGTGTAAATATTACGTGGGTATTCCAAAAAAATATCAATATGGATACAAGTTAGTAGAGGTGGATCTGGCATATATTTATCTTGGGGTAAAACCCAAAATCCATTATCTGATCCAGACTCAAACGGGAATGGTTGCACGACAATGGTCCTTGCTGCACAATTGGTTATGATACTCCTGGGGGATATGCTTAAGATAATTCACATTTTCTTTACAAACCATTATGAAGGATTAATGAGTAAATATGTCAACATGGTACCATTTTTAAGATTATGATACTATATTTGTGAATATCTTCAAATAATTTTGGTAGTTTTTCTTGTTTTTGGAATATAAATTATGATATGATCTATCAAAGTGTAAGTCATCATTCAGAAATGGTGCCTAGTAGAAGGAATGAGAACTCTACAAATAAAATTGATCTAATGTGTAAGAATGATAATATATTTAATTGTCTTAAGAAAACATTTATATGGGAAATAGTCTCCCATGTATTCTCATCATATTAACATATAGTATAATGTGTTAATAAGATTAGTAATTTATTTTCTGAGTTCTATGGATTTGAAGGGAAGAAAGAGAAGAAAAATATGGTATAGAGAAATATGGATTAAGGGAATATGGAAATGAATGATTTTATCATATGTGATAACTGTGGATAGAGACACCCTAGAAAGTGACTGAAAGGAATTATATTTTGTTATAATTATGTAGCAAAAAGACACTAAGTTCGTGTTTTCAAGGGTAAGAAAAAGGTTTCAAATGTAAATGTTTCAACTGCCAGGAGTTGAGACACTACACGAATCAATGGACCTGATGTTATTAATATTTTCATAACATTTTATATACTCCCTTTACTTATTTTATAGGAAATGTTCATAATTTGTGTGAAAATATTAATGTATAATTATTAAATATAATTTTTGGGAACTATTTGAAGTCACCTAGATTCAAGTCTATGTAGTGATTTAATAGTACATATCAACCTAAAGATCCAAATTGAATGGTTCTTGTTTTTAGGATTTCTCTTTTAATAAAAAATATTTAATTAAAAGAAATAATGGGCCAATTATTCCATTTTATGGGGAATATAGTCCACACAAGATGACCCAGTGAAATTATAATGAAACTAGACCGGCTATGAAGATTGAATTAATGGTCTCAATCCTAAATTCAAAATTTATTTATTATTCTGAAATATTTGGGGTAAATTATAATTAGTCTTGGATAAAAATTTAGATTCCCAAATTCAAAGACAAGGGGGCCAACTGATTCATTCAATATCTACCCACCATTCTAGATGGGAAATAAAATCAATACAGTATTCATTACATTTCTCCTGATCTAATCATGAAATAATTTTGAGAATTTTCACTATGAATGGTGAGATATAGGAGGCCGAATTTATTTATGAAATAATTCAGATTTGAAGGCATCTACCTTATGATAAACCCATTTACATTTTGGCATTTTTAAAAGTATGAATTAAAATGGAGAGATTAACGTTGTTTAATCAAACGACCATAACTTTTTCTCTATAAGTCTAAATGATGCAAACATTTAAGAGTAGTCAGACTAAATTATTTTATAAAATGTTTATGAAGATGATATATTGATATTTGGATGTCTGAATTATCAAAATGGAGATACAAGTGGAGGTACGGATTGGGAATGCAAACAATCCACTTTCTTGGGTTATAAATATATCCCCCTCCTCTCTTTCAAATGATTTGGCATTTGATATAGGAGAAGCACATATTTTCATGACCAAAGCCTTTCCAAGGGCTTTGTAAGACCTTCTAATCTCATGTTTTCACTAGAGATACAATTTCTCCTCTCTTTGATTCCTTTTACTTTTGTGTTCTTTATTATTGTAATCATGTATGTCTTTCATTTGTTAATCAGTTTTAATGCATGTTTCTTCTTAAGTATCTCTTATTGTCATCCAAATTATTTTGTATAATATTAACGTACTTAAAATAGTTTAAATAAATTTGAATCCCCTTTTCTTGTTTTTATTTCTCATTTAATATAATTTTTGTTTTCAATTATCATCATTGTTTGTTTGTGTGTATATCAAATCAATATTTTCTTATCCATTTATTTTTATTATCTTCTTTATTTATTAGCATAATAATAATAACCACATTACTAATAATTTCAGCAACTGGGTAAATCTATCATGGGGGTGAGTTATAATTTAGGTATGTTAAGTGATTGATAGTTTTTGCTCGATGAATATTCATTAAATTAACATTATGTATGGTGGACATAAAATGTCATGGATTATTGACTTGTTTTATTTAACATATGGATTCCATTGATTATTGAAATCATAAATACACTACCACAATAAATTACTGATTGAGATTATAATCCTATTTAAATAAACCTTAATCAATCTGTCATATCATAATCTTTTCAAACAATTCCCCCAATCAAAATACAATAAACTAAAAACAATCGACTATTAAAAATTATCCACACCAAAGATTCGACTCAAGTTCTATTGTACACAATAAGAGAGAACTCGAACATCAAATGGTCGATAGGTGACAATCGTCCACACAATCAAATGGTGTTGTTGCTGAGGATGGGGGTTCATTTTTTCATTAGTCTCTATTATTGTAAAAACCCAATTTTCTTTATTAAAATTGAAAAATATCACAAAGAAAAACCCACCATTTCATAAAAATCATAAAAAAAAATTAAAACCACATATTCCACTTTGTTTCAACATCTCTCTGAATTCCATTTACCCTCCCAAACAATCCCTCAAATTTGTTTGACCCTAAAATTGAGAAAACTCTTCACCAACATATAAGGAACATTATGGATAATCAAATAATTCAAGAACCAGTACTTGTCCAAATAGTTGAATTAGAAATGATCAATCTTAGGAAAAAACTAAAATATCTTGTTACCCATGATATTAAATACCATCTTCATGGTATTCAATATCCAAACATAGATGCTGAATTTGAACTCAAATCTCTTTTGATTCATTTTCTCCCTCATTTCCATGGTAAAGTCAGTGAGGATATACATCTACATCTAAATGAGTTCCAAGTGATGTTCTCAACCATGATGCCTCAAGGGGTTTTTGAGGAAGAAATCAAACTCATAGAATTCCCTTTCTCCCAAGCTGGCACTGTTACATCATGTCTATACTACCTTCCTCCTCATTCCCCAACCATAGTGAATTTCATGAAGTGAATATTTTTTGAGATATTCATTCCTACTTCCCATTCTGCTTCTATCCGAATGGAAATAAGTGGAATCTAGAAATTTCCAAGATAATCACTCCATTAATACCAGGAGAGGTTCAAAAAGCATTTTTCAACCTACATCAACCACTGAATCCCTGTTCGATTGTTGATTAAATACTTATATGAGGGGTTATTTGCAATGGAGAGAACCCTTATTTATTCCACAAGTGGTGGTGCTCTTGTATATTAAACTCCCACAGTAGCAAGAGATCTCATAAGAAATATTAATGCAAAAACACATTAATTCCATACTCGAGCACAAGATCAAATAAAACCCACCAAAGATAATCAATCAGTAGTGTCGAAAAAGATGACCGAGTGGATGAGTGAACTTATAGGTCTTGTGCAACAACTAGTTGTGGCTACCAAATCCCCAACCTCATCTTCTCCACAGTCAATGTTTTCTAGACCTGTAAAAAATTGTGGAATCAAAAACACACCAGCTCATCCAATAGACATCTCTCCACAATGTCAAGATGAACCATCTGATTCATCTAGACCAATGGAGCTCAATACAACATTTTCTTAGTGTAACGCCAACCCTCATCAATCAGGTCAGTCTATTGGAAACAACAACCAACCCCATTTTGATTACTTCCCTTCAACATATAAACCTAAAATGCGATATGGGAAGCTCATTTCTCATCCCCCTCAATACCCTCATTAAAACCCAAACCAGTTCCAATATGGTCAAGGTGTTGGTAATTTACAATTGCCTTACACTTATGTTCCTCAACCTCAAAGGATAAATCCCCGTCTTCCTTTTCCAGGATTCTAGTATACCAGTGAGCCTTACCAATTCTTAAACCAATACATTCACTTTCCCAAGAACCAAAATCATGGAAACACCAATCTGAGACAAGCCTCTTATTCCATGAAATCATGGAAAAGAGCAGTTGAAGATCATGCCTCATTCACCAATTATAGGCTTAAAAATATTGAAACCCAAATTCGAAAAATTACATCTCACCCATGCCAGCATCAATAATCAAATTCTTCCCAACTTCTAGCTCAACCATTACCCAAACTCATGGGTAACGAAAGTGAAATTTCACATTGATTGTGAAAGCATATTACTATGCCTAAAGATAAGTCATACAACCCTCCGTTGAATGTCGACATAGAAAATGAAATGAAAAAGATATTTGAAAATAAAATTAAAAATATTCCCTCACCTCTTTCCATTCCACATAGGAAACCAATTCCTTTTCTTTAAGAAGTTTCTATGAAATAAAAGTCCTTTGAACCTAATCCTAAAATTCTCTACATGTTTAGACGTGTTTATTTGAACATTAACCTATTAGATTACATTAAAAATACATAAGTATGCTAAGATGCTAAAGGAGTTGTGTAACCATAAGAGGCAACTTAGGGACTTTGAAAATGTTTTAACCCAATAGTCCATACCCATTAACTGCAAATATCCTGGAACCATTACATTTCCATGCCAAATAGGATGTTTCAACATCGATGATGCACTCATAGACCTAGGCTCCTTAACTAATGTCAAGAAAAAATCCATCTTCTCCAACCTTGGTCTAGGTCCATTACATCCAATGGGTGTTGTCATTCAATTGGACAATCGAAGCACTGATAGTCTTGAGGGTATTACAGAGGGTGTCCTTTTTCATGTGAATGACCATATCTTCCCTACTAATTTCTATTTCCTTGACATGGAAGGTGAGTTGAACTCTAATCTATATAACTGTATTCTTGGAAGACCATTCCAAATGACATAGAGAACCAAGATTGATGTCCATTAAAAAATATTATCAATGGAATTTGGTGACCAACTGGTCAAGTTAAACATTTTCCAAGAAAAGCGATGCCCATATGAGAATCACTATGAATTTTCAATCCATGCTTTTGAGGAAAATTCTAAGAGTAATTTGTACCCCAATCCATCATGTTCATCATGTTCTAATGAAAAATGATCTTCTGAAATCTGCACCATGATTAACCACATCATAAATGATGATGTTTATGTACACCATTCATTCACAGACTCTATAAATTTAATGGAACATGAAAACTCTCTTGAATCCGACATCAAATTTGATCTCTAATACTCCACCTTGGACATTAATAAAGAAAATGAATCAAAAGAAACTGAAGTCCCTTCCACCATTCCTAAGTTGTCTAACCCATAAATTAAAGATGAGACTGATCTCAAACCACTTCATGAACAACTAAATTTTCCATTCATTTTCCATGATCACTCTTATCCTCTCATTATTTCCACTTTACTTACTGAAACAGAGGAGTCAAAACATGTTCATGTTTTAGAAGAAAACAAAAATGTCATATGCTGGACCCTAGATGACATACCATGAATCAACCCAGCTATATTCATGCATCACATCCATCATGAGGAATAATTCAAACCAATTAGACAACCACAAAGAAGACTAAATCCACTAATCCTATATGTAGTTAGGGAAGAGATCACCAAGCTTCATCAAGCTAGTATTATCTACCCAATTTTTTATAGTGAATGGGTTAGTCAAATTCAATTTGTACCTAAGAAATGCGGGATAACTATTGTCACAAATGAATATGGTGAGGTAGTCACAACATGAGTAAAGAAAAAAGGGCGTTTTTGCATCCACTAGAAGAAAATGAATGTTGAAACATGAAAAGATCAACACCCTCTTCAATTTATTGATCAAATTCTATAACGATTAGCCAGAAAGTCGCATTATTTCTTTTTTGATGGATACACCGACTACTTCCAAATCCTAATCGCACCTCAGGACCATGAAAAGACAACATTTACAAGCCCCTTTGGAACATATGAATATATGAGAATTCCATTTTTCCTTTTCAGTGATCCATTAACATTCTAGAGGTGTATGATGAGTATTTTTTCTAAATTCATTGAAAACTGTATCGATGTCTTCATGGATGACATTACCATTTATGGTCATTCATTTGAATAATTCTTAAATTCACTCTATATATTCCTTCAAAAGTGTTTAATGTGTAACCTTGTGTTAAATTTCAAACAATTTCACTTCATGGTTATAAATGGGATTGTTCTGGAGCACATAGTATGAAAAGATGGTATTGATTCGATCCTTCCATAATTGAAGCGATCCAATCACTTCCTGAACCCAATTATGTTCGAGATATCATTTCATTCCTCAGTCATGTTGGTTTCTATCAGTGATTCATCCATAACATTAGTGGTATTTCCCTCCCACTCACTCAGTTTCTCCAAAATGATGTCACTTTCTATTTCAATGTGGTTTTCAAGAGAGCCTTCGTTAAACTCAAAATATCTCATACTACTGCAACAATAATCCATACCCTAGATTGGTACTTACATTTGGAGTTGATATGTGATGCTTATGATAAAGCTGTTTGGGATGTTCTTACTCAAAAATGATAAAACATTCTTCATTTCATATATTATGCCTTAAAAACATTGGGTGAAACTCAATATCACTTCATTGTGGCTGAAAAGGATCATTTAGTGGCTGTTTTTTCTTTCGATAAATTCGAACCCTACCTCTTTGGTTCGAAAACCATCATCTTCCCAGAACATTCTACTATGAAGTTCTCACACAAGAAATGTGATTCCAAACCGAGGCTAATAAGATGTATCCTAATGCTACAAGTGTTTTACCTTGATGTTAAAGGTAGACCTGGAAAAGAAACCTTGTGGATGATCCCTTGAGTAGAATTTCTAATTCCACTCATTCTGAAATCATTGATCCTAAATTCCCCACTAAGAACCTTTCATCTCTCACACCAATGTTACCATAGCATTCCCCAATTTTAAATTTCATATTTTCTGGTGTTTTCTCAATTTTATTTTTCAAATGAACAAAAAATGAAGTTGAAAAGTGATTCAAAACACTATTTTTGGGAATAAAATATTCATTGGAAAACTAGGGAAGTCGTGGTAATTAGGATATGTGTTAATGAAGATGAACAATCATCTATATTATAATTCTGCCACCGACTTCATAGAGGTGGCCACTTCAACCCACAACGAACATCCTGAAAGGTCCTAGACATTAGATTATTTTGGCGTTCACTCTCTGAAGGACTCAAATGAGTTCAGAAAATCACCCCCCACATGCCAAAATTTTGGCATAATTTAAATGAGAAATGAAATGTCCCAAAATCCTCTAATTTTGTTTGAGATATTTGATTAATGGGGAATCAATTTCATGGGACCATTTCCACCTTTTTATGGATTCACATACATCCTTCGTGCGGTTGATTATGATTCTTAGGTGGGTCGGTGCTAAACCCACTAAAACTGATGATTCATATACTGTTACTGAGTACCTAAATACACATATCTTCCACCGATTTGGCACACCTCATGCCTTACTAAGTGACTTAAAATCCCATTTTTGTAATAAAACCATGTAATCTATTTTGAAAAATAATGGTGTTGTAACTAAAACCTCAACTGCATATCACTCCCAAACAAATGGCATGGATGAACCATCTAATATATTAGTCAAAAGTGTGCTTGAGATAATGGTAAAACCCACAAGAAATTACTAACATGAAAGACCTGGTGAAGCACTTTTGGCTTATCGATCTGCCTATAAAACACCCATTGAGATGTCTCCTTTTAGGCTTGTTTTTGGTAAAGCGCGTCACCTTCCAGTTAAAATCCATCATAAGTCGTTTTGGGCTATAAAAACTTTTAATTTTGTATTTGAGATATCTAGTGAAGAAACAACGTTGCAATTTTGTGAAATGGATGGGCATCGACTTACTCTTATGAAAATTCTAATCTCTACAATGAAATGGCTAAGGCACTCCATGAAAAACAAATCCTGAGAAAGGTATTCCATGGAGGAAAGAAGTAAATTCTTTTCATCTCTAGATTTTGAGTTCACCCAGGTAAGCATAATTCTCATTGGGATGGTCCTTTTGTTATTACTAATGTTTACCCATTTGGTGAAGTTCATGTCCACAAACCCTCTTCGAAAATGTCATTCACTATTAATGGACATCGGTTAAAGCATCACAATGAAAGGACACACAATCCAATAACCACAAATACTTCCATCAGATCCCCAAAATCTGCTGTTGACCCACAGCTGGATGGAGATGGAAACCCATTCAATCCAAAACATGGGAACATCTTTCAATTTAACTCCTCTTCAATCTCTCTCTCTCAGTCTCTCTCTTTATTCTTCTTCCTCCCTCATTATAATTTTTTTTAACACATTATTCATCACAGTTTTTTATTTACGGTTTCTTTTTTGTGTAGGTGTGTCTTTATAAAAAATTAAAAAAAATACAAAAAACAAAATAAAAATAATTTAAAAATAATATGAAGGGAAACATGATGATTACTCACCTCCATATTTTTAAATTTGGTCCAACCATTTTGGAATGTCAAAAGGACACGATTTCATCTCAAATTTTTTTATTTTCATCATGAATTTGGATAATGAATTTATTTTCATGAATATTAAATTTTGAATGATTAGTTATTTATTTCGAAAATGATTTCCCCCACCTATGAGGAACAACATTTTCTTTCATGACAAGGAAAACTATGTCCGTCTTTTCAAAATATGTGTTTTTTACCCCCATTTGTGAGTTTTGATTTTGTGGACCGTCGAGCTATATTTCAATATATGGTGTGCATTAATATGATAGAGTCATTTCTAAACCTTATGAAAATTATATTAGGTGAATAGACTCCCATTAAGCATACATTAATCATCCTTTTTAAATCCCCTTTGAGTCAAGGAAAACCATTTCTTTGATAGCCACATTACAAGAACAATACCTTATCGCACCCAATATCAACATGGTTTATCATTGCATAATTTATTTTGATATTTTATTCTGTGGGGAATGGATTTAATTTTTTGGGTGACCTTTTACTGATTATCAATGAATTATTATATGAATGAGTGAAATCATCAATTTTAGTGTGAGGGAGAGGTTTTTAATATTTATGTTTTGGGTAATGTAATGTACATTCATTTATGTAATTTTTTAAATGTTATTGACAAGTGTTAAAAAAATCCAAAAAAATAAAAAATAAAACGGAATGAAAAAAATGGATTTAGTGTTGGGTAGATTATAAATCACACTTCATCAACATTTGATCTTTTTATAACTATTAAAATTAGTGTCATGAGGATATAAATAATGGTTTGGGATATTATTGTGAAATCATTTTCAAGTTCAACATTCGAAAAATGAAAAAAATTGAAAATAATGGAAAAAGATAGATTATAAAACTAATGTCATTGGAAGAATTTTTGTGTTATGTAAATATTTCATCTTCTCATACCCTTAAAAATTTCATCCTCTCTAGTTTCCTTCTTCAAACAATCATCCCATTGTAATTATGTTTTTTAGTTTCCATCAATGTCTTATTCAAAAACAAATTTGTATTGTGTTTTACATGTTTTTATTTTACCCCCCTTTTCTAATATTTTAGATATCATATTTCTACCATAATATAGCCACAAAAAACCCCTAAAAATAACTATTTATTTTTGAGCACTTTAGGATATGGAGTTAATGCTAAGAGCACTTTAAAACTCCATGATTTTCACTTTTAGAGGGTGAATGGGTGAAACTCCATAAATATATTTTATAATCTTGAGAGGAGTATGTTTTTTATGCCACTATTTTAATTTCTAAATTTGAGCATGACAAAATAAATTGTTTTTGAATCATTGTTTATGTATCCACTTGTAGTGGAATTCAATATGTATGAGTGAAATTTTCTAATCCTTCTCTGATTGGGGAAAAAATATTTAATATTTGTTGGTGAGTGAAAATGATTTTGTCATGTTTTTTTATTTGTTGCACATGAGAACATGCACAAGACTAAGTGTGATGTATTTGAGGTTATTAATTTTTTTCATATATTTTTATACGAACCCTTTATTGATTTTATAGGAAATGTGCATAATTTTAGTTAAATATTAATGTATAAATACTAAATATAATATTTCTGCACTTTTTTAAGTCATCCAGATTCAACTCTTGTTAATTTTTTATTAATAACTATCACCCTATTGATCTAAATTGAATGTTTCTCATTTTTAGTATTTCTTTTTCAATATAAAAAATTTTCTTTTGAATGAATCATGGGAAAAGTCATCTATTTTAAGGGTCATATGGTCCACACAAGATTACCAAATGGAACTCTAAAAAAACATGAACAACTTTGAAGATTAAAATAATGGGATTGATCAAAAAATTTAAATTCTTTTATTCTTATACAATTTTTCGGAGGCAATATAGGAAGTCTTGGACTAATATTTCTTGCCTAGATCCAAATACAAGAGGCCCAACCGATTCATTTAAACTTATCCAACCATTCTAGACGGGAATTACAATCATTAATGTATTTATGACATCTCTCCTCATATATTCATCAAATAAAATTGATATTTTTCAGTGTGAAAGAGGAGATATATCTGTCCAACTATGTTCATTAAATAATCTTGATTTGAAGTCATACACCTATTGATAAACCCATTAGTTTTTTTAGCCATAAAAAAATTCGGGATTGAAATGGGAAGGTTAACATTGTTTATTCAAACAGACATAACATTGGCTCCAAAAGTCCAAATACCTCCCAATTTGAAGAGTAGTTAGAAAAAATTACTATTTATAACCATTAAGAAGAGGATATCAGGATATTTGGATTTATGAATTATCAAAACGGTGGTGAAAGTGGTGGGATGGATTGGGAAAACAAAAATTTCACTTCATTGGTCTATAAATACATCCCCCCTCCATCAAAAGAGTATGAATTTCAGAAGTTAAGAGAACATATTGGAATGACCATAGCCTTGACAAGGGCTTGAGAGGAACTTATATACTATTGTTTTCACTTGAGATACCCTTCCCCCTCTATTTGTTTCATTTTACTTTTGTGTTCTTTATTATTGTAATCTTGTAAGTCTTTTCATTGTAATTATGGTTTAATGAAAGTTACTTCTATAGTATCACATATTATCATCAACCTTCTGTAGATTAATATTAATGTTCATAAAATAGTTTCAATACAGTTGAATCTCCTTCTCTTTTTATTCTTCCTCATTCCATCTATTGTTCATTTTTTATTATCACCATCGTTAGTGTGTGTGTTCGGCACACCAATATTTTCATATCCATTTATTTTTCATATTATAACAATTTATCATCAGAATATTTATATTCATATTACTAATAATTTCAATTATTCAGTAAATATATCATTGGGGTGAGTTATAAATTAGTTTTGTAAATTTATTGAGAGATTTTGATCGATTAATAATCTTTAAATTATTATTCTGTATGTCAGAATTAACATGTCATGGGTTAATGAATTGTTTTGTTTAATGTGTAGGTTTCATTGATTATTGGGATCATAAATAAACTTCCAATATCATGTACTGATTGAGGATAGATTCTTATTTATATTAAGGCATGGATTAAAGGATTAACAATTAAGAATTCCAATCAACGTCAACATGTGGAATGGGTGTTAATTTAATGAAATATAAAGCAAGGATCAATGATATCACAAGCTTAACTACCTAATGATGAACATACACCAATATTTATAAATTTGTTAAATCAATATTAATCAATCAGTCATTTCATATGCCCTACAATAGAAACCCCCCAATCATAATTTAACCATCTACAAACTATCAACTATTAAAAGGTATCATCACTGAGTATTCGACTCGAGTGCTACTATACACATTCGCAGAGCACCAAAAAATTGAATGGTCGATAAGTGACAATTGACTATTCTTTCAGTTTCATTCATCAAAGTATACCCCAAATGATGATATTCGATAATAATCATGATACGATTCTACCACAAATGAAGTGGAATGAGTAGTGTTCTTAATTTGTAATTATAAAATTGTGGCATATGAGTATTATTTTAATGATGTACAAGTTATAAGAATTGTATAGTATATAAGGATTGTATTACAATACGTTTTTATTAAATATTTATGATTTTATGGTACAAATTAATGTGACATAGTTTCAAGTTAAAATTTTTGGAATATATATTATTGGGGGAAATATTACCCTTAATATGTTTCTAAAACCGAGTTAATGATTTATGAATAATATATTATTGATTTGAACAAATTATATTGAATATTAATGAGTACCTTGATACTAGTTAATTGTTTTTTATTCCATCATTGTTGGAGATTAAAAAAAATTTGATATAAAGAGTATATCCAATATCTGTCACAACCCTTCCCCCCGAGGCCCGTGTCGTGACTACCCCAAGTCCGCCATCCATATGCTAAGGGCTGGAGACTATCACCAAAGGCGTATTTCTATAAAACTAGAAAGACATTGCCTTTATAACATGTAAACACGCACAATAAGATATGAAAACAACTAAACTGTATAACCAAAAAAGTGAGTAGAGTAAGTAAAAAGGGGCTAGAATACAAGCCCAACTGGAAAGTACAAGTATAATGGAAAGACGAGTACACCTAAGTAAAAAGGAATAATAGTTACAGGGTCATCCATTGGGTTCCTACCTGAATGGTAGGTACAACTCGCCTCCTCCACACTCAACGCCCATTCGTCTCCTCTGTATACCTACACGTCGTATTATCCACCTCCGGGTATCATTCGGTCCGGGTACTCTCAGCCTCGATCATTGTTGTTCTTTGTCTACATCCAACACAATGAGGTGTGGGCATATCCCATATAGAGGTGACAATAACTATACTCAGTAGTGACCCTGAGACCCTCAAAGACTCACAAAAAAATCCAATAAGGATAAACCAAAAAATATGAAATCAATAGATAACTATAGTTAGGTATATGCACATACATACACCTAATTTATCATGTGATCCATCTCAATCATGAGGAAAATACAGAAATCCTGACCCGAATCAACCAAGGTTTTATTATAGGGGAAGTATCAAGTATCATTCCAAGTCACATTATTGAAACCTCTACTACTGGAGAACTCTTCCTCAATTGAGTACAGTGGGCATGTCGTGACATCAAGCGTGCTTCCCACTATCTTTATACTGCTGAGGTACTCCTCTTGTCCAGTACCATGGGTCTACTGCGTCACACAGAGTTTCTCTTCACCGTGGGTTTGCGGCCACAACCAAGTGCTCCCCCTCACAGCCTTTAGAGGTACTCCTCTTATTGAGTACCGTGGGTCTACCACCACAACCAAGAGCTCCTCCACTCTGGGTATTCCACCACAACATGGTGCTCCCCACTGGGCAAGTCAAGTCACTCCGAGTCAATCGGTCGACAGTCGTCAGGTCTCATCCAGGTACTATGTCTCCACAATCTGTTCACTCGTCACTAGATGATCCCTCTGATAGATACTGGTCGATGCTCCAACAACCACAAAGCCCCATGAAAAATTATCCCTATGGTTTGCAACATCATATGGGTCTCAACTCGACTGATGCGAGTCAATTGGTCATTTGGTCTCTGATTTATTAGCCTTTTAGTCCAGGGGGCCTGGTTGGATTCGTGCTTGATACAACTAGAATGTATCCAAACTCAATCCAAAACATCAGTGGAGTACACTCAAAGGGACAGTCATGCTCATTGAATTCCAACACTGCTGATGGTTCATCAAACAGACTTCTAGTGCAAAAGGTAGGGTTAAAAGAATCGCAAATAGGTCATAATGGGCATGGGTCTGACATGAACCGGTCAGACTGACCCGGCACGACCCGGTCTGGACGGACCCAGTTTGAGTCAACTCGGTCTGACCTGTTGGGTTTTTCCTTGCCTATTGGGGAGTCCTTCCTGTTGGGTTCGGCCTAGCCAGTAGCACCTAGCCCAACATGCTGTAAGGGCGGTTCGTCCAAGAGGGCGTCGCGAGGGCACGACTAGTTTGGCTGGGGGCAGCGCAGACGGGGTGCGGGGGCGCAGCAGACGGGTTCGGCGCGGATGGCACTTCGGCATAGCAGGTTCAGGTGGAACAACATGCACGGGTGGCACAGCCAGGGATGGGGGCGCGACTAGCGAGGGCAATGTGGTAGGTGAGGGGGGTGCCACCGGCGGGGGTGGTGCGGCTGGCGGGGCGATGCGGCCGACGGAACGTTGCTGCTGGTGTGGGCGGCAAGGCGGTGCGGTCGTTGAGGGAGGCACGACCGGTGAGGTGGTGCGGCTGGTGAGGACAGCTCTATCGGTGTGTGGAGAGGTCGGGGTGCGATCGGTGGTCGGAACTCCATGAGGGTTGTGCGGGTTGCTGAGGCCATGGGTGGCATGGATGTTGCCTGCATTGTCATCATCTCCTTCATCTTCGTTTCGTTGAACACCACAAGGAAGATATGCGGGGGGTCGGGCCATGTCTATTTTCCCTGCACCCTCAACATTTAGAGTGGTAACATTTATCTCTTCAAGAACATAAACAAAGAACGAGCAATGAAGATATCATTAAAACATCAATTCCCATAATCACTCATTAATAATATATTCCCAACCTGCAAGAAAAAACATTTACGGATCAACTTGATAAATATTTGTTCCATGTTCATTATTTTAGAAGGAATGAATCAAGGGAATAATATCATAAATAAAAAAATTCCCTAACTCATTTGGTTTTTTTCGATGTTGGCATGAGAAGGCGGACATTGATTCATTGTAGACGAACACATCCTACGTCAAAGGAGTCTGAGGGAAAATGTTGAAGAAGGTCATTCTTCATATTCGAAGATGTTCCTCGTTGGTGTTCTTCATCAGTGGAGCATTCTTCATTAGAGAGCATAATCTTCCAAGTGTTGGGTGTCACGTCACTTTACCAGTGCTTTGTCGCTTTGTAAATCCATCCCAAAACCTCCTAAAATGCTCCATATATATAAGATATGGGGGAGGTATGTAACAATCATGTATTTTATGAAGGTTCATTTATTAGGAACATTCAAAAATTCCAAATACATTGTTACTTAATTTTAAAAAGGTTCAAACCAACATCAATAAAATTTATAGGATTTAATTTTATGCTGACACATAAAATTAATTGATAACATTTAATTTTATGTTGACCCATAAAATTAATTAGTGGAATTTAATTTTATATTGACACCTAAAATTAACTTTAAAGAATTTAATTTTATGTTGGCATAAAATTTAATTGAAAACATTTCTGTTTACGTTGACACATAAAATTAAATTGAAAGCATTTAATTTTACGTTGACAAATAAAATTAAATTGAGGGAGTTGAGAGGGTTCCTCCCCCCTCCCCAATAATGAGGGATAAACCTCCTGTGGTCCCTACCACCATAACCTATCATGGGATTTTAAGGTGAGGTTTTCCCCACGTCTAAAATCTACAAGGGTGGTTTCAATAGATAAAATAAAATAAAAAATGTGTTCATTTTATTTTATTATTTCAAAGAAAACCCCAAAATCTATCTTTCACACTAGTCCAAATTCTATTGAGGTGAAAGCATATTTAAGCGTATATCAGCACTACAAGATCAATAATTCGATTGGATTTCAATTCTGAGCACTGCTTGAAAAGTTACAAAAACGCCGCTCATGCGTTCACTCAACGTTCCTGAAAAAATAATTCAGAAAATTATTATCAGTCTCCCTCGACCCGCGCTGGTCGAGGTTAGTTTATGTCTAAATGAAACAACCCCCCGAAAAACACAATGTTAATCTCTGATTTTCAATCAAAGTTATTATTTTGATGTTATGATTTTTACAATAAAATAATTCTCCCTTAATTATTTTACTTGGGGGCAAAAACTAACTTTCTCTGGTGGCCCATGCCTGCCAATGTTAGTCTCTACATAAAAAAATAATAACTTCATGGATTTAGTGGTGGTCTCATATTTTTAATCTGAGTTACCATTTGTGAGTTATATGCTTTTGAAAAATAAAATAATTTTTTTTATTTACGATTATGCCATTTTCGGGGTTTCTCACAAGAGGCATGTGCCAACTATTATTATGTCTCGCCTAGGGAAACCCAGCCATCCTGAGTGAAATGGTTCCCTCAAATTTCTGATCTGAGTAACAATTGAAGTGTTATTCCACTTTTTTCAGAAAAACTACATACGCACGTTAACTTATGCTTTACAAAACTTTGACTGATCATTCAAGGCACTTCGGGCCTCGGAATCGTGCATCGTCAGATTTCGGGGACTCATAAAATTTCGATTTATTTATTAAAAATATTTATGGATATTCCAGGTCTTAACATTATCCCCACCTCCGAGATCTACATCCCCATATGCCACAACTCATCTTGGTAAACAATTTGGGGTACTGAGCATGCATCTGAGCCTCCCGCTCTCATGTGCTATCTTGGAGGTTCAGGTGCTATCAACGAACGTGCACCAGAGGTCTCGACTATCCACAAAGTACCCACTTCTATTGGTCCTCATTCTCTACTAGAACCTTCATAATAGTCCCTTCATCATCAACATCCATCTCTCCATGGTCGATGTTGTGAGAAGGTTCGTGCACGTATCTCCTCAGCTGGGATACGTGAATGACGTCATGTACCCAGTACAACTGAGGTAGAAGATCTAAATGGTAAGTCCCCTCGCCAACTCTACTGAGGACTGGAAAAGGTCTGATGAATCTCAAAGATAACTTTTCACCTTGGACAAATCTTCATAGACCTCGTTGGGGTGAGACCCGTAGAAAGACGTGGTTGCCAACCTCAAACTCTTGAAGTCTGTATATTTTTTCTTCATACGACTTCTTCCAGCTTTGTGAAGTCTTTATTCAGTCTTGGATGATCTGCCCCTTCTTGGTTTTATCCTATACCATCTCTGGTCCCATGAGTGCTGACTCTCGTAGGTCTATCTAGCACAAAGGTGATCTTCATGGTCGCTCGTACAACACCACAAAAGGTGCCATCCCTATAGAGGAGTGATAGTTGTTGTTGTATGAAAAAAATCCACCAATGGAATGTGATCCTCTTAGATGGGATTGAAATTAAGGAAATAGGCATGCAGCATGTCCTCGATGGTCTGAATGGTCCGCTCAGTCTGACCATCCGTCTTAGGATGGAAGGTGGTGCTCAAATGAATATGCGTCCTGAAAACCTCTTGCAACCCCTACCATGTCAAGGAGGTAATGTGGGAAACACGATCAGAAACTATCGTCGAGGGTACTCCATGTGACCGTACAATCTTCAGCACAAAGATGCATCCCATGCTCTATACTGAACATTGTTCTTTGATCGATAAAAAGTGGGCTGACTTAGTGAGTCAGTTGACGATCACCCAAATCGAGTCATGTCCCCATGATGTATGTGGAAGTCCTGTCTTGATGTCCATTGATATCCCATACCACATCTACTCTGGGACCTCTATTAGATTAACAAAGCCTGCTAGTACCTGATGCTCTGCCTTCACTTGATGACAAGTGAGGCACCAAGAGAAAAACTATGCCACTGCCTTCATTATTCTTGGCCACCAGTGCCGTATTTGGAGGTCTTGGTACATCTTCTCCAATCCTGGATGCACTACTATAGGGGATGTGTGTAACTCCCTCAACACTTCCTCTTGATGTGACAATGGTACCATGGTACGTCCTCTAAAGAGAATGACGTGCTTCCCACCTTCAGAAAATCCATCAAGTGTATGTCCTGTGGATATCTGAGCATTTCATGCCTCGCAGTTAGTGTCTCAATGTTGCGCCTCCCTCACTCACTGAAGGAGTGGGGGAGTGACTATTAGAGACTGGATAAAACCTGCCCCTTCTCGATCCACAACAGATATCCACATAAAGGCCAGCTAATCTGTCGCCTCACTTAGTAGATGCAGGCCAGACCTCTTGCTGAGTTTGTCTGCTAGCATGTTGCTCGTCCAAAGTGTATAGAATATCTCAAAGTCAAATTATTCTTCCATGAGGGTGAGGTTGGCTGACTCATGAGTGATTGGATTCACCCTCCTATGAATGAGTTTATCCTGTGCTTCCTAGGTTTCCTTTTTTTAGCCAGCCAAGGAAAACCCCATCCCAACATTATAGATAAGCCAAAACATCTTTTCCTATTATAGTCAATCTGAGTGTGATCTGTGGATGTCTTTTCCAAAGCCAAACTAACGTCGTAAGGCCTCGACCCTACGACCAAGAGGTTACAACTGAAACTCTCATCTCAAGGCTTAGATAAAGCAGTCGACATAAGTGTGATTATTGAGTCTCCTCCCAAAGGTATCTCCAGACGTGAGAGTCATTTCATCAGTTTAACCATAAACTCATGGTCCTGGACAAAATTCATGGAAGGAAGGAATGTTTGGTACCTATGTCTATTGATATGGATCCTAGTAGTATACATAGACCTTACCTAAAATCATTCCTAGTGTCCATGGGTAACATTCCCTGATAGCATGAAACTACTCTCTTCCCATGTCCTCCAGCTCCCTGATCCTGGTGGGGTTCACAATAAAAGGGGTTGGTTGTAACATGTCAAAAAGTACACCACCTCACTGCTCTCATAGCTCTTCTTCCACATCTTCTGCCCTACAGAATCATATATCCCTAACACTTCTTCCTTCAAAAACATTTTACATGCGTAAGACTTTGAGACTGGTGCTACTTTCCTGTTATCCCACTGCTAACATTCACTGGCTGAATCCGCTCAGCCAATGAACGTTCCACCACAATGGTTCTCTCTAGCACCCTTAAATAAGTAAGAATTAATTGAGGAATAGTGTTGGCTCGGATACCCTTTAAACACCCCTCACATAGAAGTCTGATCCCTGAAGCACTGATCGTATCATATTCATCGAGTACCAGGAAAGATCGGTATGCCTCGATGAATACTCAACTACTGAGATGTCATCCTGCAGAAGCTGTAGAAGTTCTAGAGATCCCTCAACCACCTCCTCGAGCTAGTCCTCATCCACCTGTGAGTTAGGATCACCTCAAGAACCTGAAGTGTATATGATGTTGAAACACATGTCAGGCACTAATCCTACATGTGTCCTGTACCGATACCGCCAGCTGTAACTGCTGACCAACGGATAGTGATATAGCTGGCACACTACCCGAAGGTTCGCTCTCGGGCAACAATCCACGTATTGAAGCCTCGTCAATAAGCAGACCATCCTCATGGTCACTCATAGAAAATATTAGTATCTATGATCAACAACTTCTCTATTGGTGTCTCAACTAGACGGTAAACTTTAGAAATCGCCTCCAGCTAGCCCTCAGCTGCATGGGAATCTATTTCACCTAGAATCCTTAAATGAATCTATTGTTGGAACTTGTACAATGTGCGCAGTCGGAATGCATCATCCACCAGTGTGGCTGGTGGTATATACTACCCAACGTGTGTGGTGTTGTTGGTAAACCACCTGAAGGTGCCAACATAGTAAGAGGGCCCTCCAGCAGATCCTTGTCGCTCGGTGGGATGTAAGTGTGGACAAATATCGGATCACTAACTAGCTGTCTGTGTGGATGCATCCTAATTAAAAAAGATGAAACATGGTCAAAATATTATACCTAGTGAGCTGATCTGGTGAGAAGACATAAGAAATCAAAAATAAAACACACATGCAATCGGTGTTTTCATGCACTGAGTCGTAAATCAGAAGATAGGGACCTGGTGTATGGATACGTCAGCTGCCGCACCAACACTAGAGTGCCTAAACTGATAACCACACTCAAAACAATTAACACTATCGTATAACAAAAAATATCAGAGTCCTGTGTTATGCGGAATAACCGACTCCGCTGATACCAATTTGTTACGACCCGTCCACCAGGGCCCGTGTCGTGACTACCCCAAGCCCACCTTCCATAGGCTAAATGTTGGTAACTAGCACCAAAGGTGTATTTACCTAAAAAGAAGAAAGGAAATTCCGTTATAACCTATAAAAACAGAAAACAAGATACGAAAATGAGTGAAATGTATAACCAACAAGTGGGTACAATATGTAAAAAGGGGCCAGAATACAAGCCCAACTGGAATGTACAAGTACTACTGAAAGATTAGTAAAACTGGGAAAAATTGAAAAATAGCTACTAAGTCATGCTCCAGGTTCCTACCTGAAGGGAGGTAAATATTTCCTCCTCATCACTCATCATTTTTCCGTCTCCTCTATTTACCGATACACCATATGGTCCACCTCCGGGTACTGTCCGATCCTGGTACTCTCAGCCTCGATCAACACTGTCTGCCATCTGCATCCAACACAATGAGGTTTGGGCATAGCCTGTGCAGGGGTGAGTATAATGATAATCAGTAGGGACACCGACACCCTCAAGGTTTCACAAAAAAAAATCCAACAAGGATAAACCACGACATATGAAATCAACATATAACCGTACTTAGGTATATTCCCAAACATATACCTATGTTATCAAGTGATCCATCTAAATCATGAGGAAAACATAGAAAAACTAACTCAGCTCAAACAATATTTTATTATAGGGGTAGCATCAAGTAACATCTCCGACCAAATTATCGAATCCTCGGATACTGGAGATCTCTTGGTCAATCGAGTACAATGGGACTTCGGCGACACCATGTACGCATCCCACTAACCTTCGACTATTGAGGTACTCCACCTGTCATGCACCGTGGGTCTACTGCATCACACAGAGGTGCTCCCCACCGCGGGTCTTCCTCCACAACCTAGTGCTCCCCCTCAGAGCCTGCAGAGGTACTCCTCCTGTCGAGTACCACAGGTCTGCCTCCACAACCAGGTGATCATCTTCTGTGGGTCTGCCGCCACAACCAGGTGCCCCCCATTGGGCTAGTCGAGTCACTCAGAGTCAATTGGTTAGCAGTTGTCAGGTCTCATCCAGCTACTAGGTCTTCGCACTAGGCTCCCTCATCCCCTAATGATCCAATCCACAAACTTATGGCTACTAATCCAACTACCATGAAGTCCCAAGTGAAGTATCCTATTGGTCTGTCACGTCATATGGGTCTCAATGCAACTGATGACCTTTCAGTCGGATGCCCAGTCTGTGTGTGATTAGCCTTTTAGTCCGAGGGGCTCGGATGGATTCGTGATCGATCCAACCTGACTGTATCCCATATCAATCAAAAACTCCAAGGTAGTATACTCAAACAGAATGTCACGCTCCATGAATTCCATCATTGCAGACAGTTCGTCAAATAGACGCCTGGTGCCAAAGATATATCCAATATAAGCATAAATCAGTCGTAGTGGGATGAGGTCCAGTCCGACCCGGTCAGACCGACCTGGCCATACGGGCAGGGGGTAGTCACCACACAGGCCTCGAGTATTGAGACATGAGATTATTCTATAAGAAATAAGGGAGTATCAATGTAATCAATATGTTTTAATGGTAATTATGTGTGTTACCATTTTTAATAGAATACATGATGATTGTATTCACATGATATTTCCTCGAAAAATAGGTCTTCAAAAAGTTTACCTTCAATATAAAATTTGGACTATGAGTTTATAAAAAGTATTTTGGATATGTTTGAAGGATGGAATTAATTATGTTGGACATTGGATACTATTTTTTAGGGTTAAAAAATTTCAAAATATTAATTTTTATTGTTATAAAAAGGGAAACCTGGAGCTCAGGTGGCAACTCGTGGGCCGTGAAACATGAACCCACAACTGAATGGAGAAAAGGGTGTTTCACCTACAACTGGTCTACATAATGTCATGGATTTTATAATGTATAGTTTTTAATTTATCTAAAAAATAAATTATAAATTCATTTTTTTGGAATCCTATACGATTATAATAAATAGAATATTTTTGTGTTCTATTATCATTTGGATTGAAAGATGATTTTGTGGAAGAAATTAGTTAATGGATGGAACTCTACACGTCAAGCATTCACTTTTTTTACTTTTTTCCATAAACATTATGGAAATATTATTAAAACTAAATTTGTGTTATCCTAATACCTTACGTTTTGTTGAATTGGTGAAATTTTAATTCATCATCACAGATTTATGGCTTTGAGGACTTAAATTTTCCATTTATTGTTCACTAGATTGTGAATGATTACCTTAATAACTCCATATAAATATTTATATCTTCCTTATAATTATGAGTCTCTAATTTTCAGAAATCTTCTTCTATTCAAAATTATAATTTTGTGGTGAAATTTTCATTTCTATTTCCCACTTATGAAGACTTTGTTTTATTAACCCTATTTCCGATGTGGGTTTTCCACAAAGGTATTTTCAATATTAAACATTTTATTTCCAATAAAAAATTTCAAATTATAAGGAAAGAATTTATTAAATGAGGGGATAATTTAATACCCCATGATTTTATAGTACATTATCTCTTTAATGTAACTCAAAATCTTGTGCTACAAGCAACACCGAGTTCAAGCGCATCAAAACCTATCAAACTAGCGATTTAAAAATTTGTTATGAATAGTATTAACCACATATTTAATTTTATATATATCATATATAATTTTAAAAGTTATATATTTTGTTTTCTAGACTTAATATAAGACAAAATTCAAATGTTTAGATAAAAGATGTATTTTTGAAAAATTTATATTTTTTCCACTTTGAATTGTGAACCATTATTAAATCCAATATTTGAATTTTTAATATATTAAATTTCATGAAATTAAATTTTTCATTAGAATCTTGACATATAAATTTATTTTGGATAATTTTTTGGTACTTTTATGATAACATTCATATTTTGACGAATAGTGAAAATAATAAATTTTAATTAAGAACAACTTTTCTAATCAAAAAAATTTATAGTGTTAAAATATAAATTTGAGTGCTACTATAGTATAATTAGATTATATTTTTTCAGTTAATATAATTCAGGTCATTGGATGTAATTTCACTATTAAATTGTACATAAACACATGTCAATCTTTTGATAGTTTTTACTTCTAAAAAACACGCTTTCTGGTTTTAAGAATGAGAATTAATTTTAATTTAATTAATGAAACTTTTATTGTTTTTATTTGCTGAAATTAAAATAATTTATTAATTTTTAATATCAAATTAATATTTGGGTTAATATTTGGTATTTTTTTTGAAAACATTCAATTTTTGATTAATAGTGAATAACACTACGTTGTAGATAAAAACATACATTTTCATTTAAATTTTTATTTTTAATTAAAAATTTATCATAAAGTTAGAAATGATATATAATACATATATTAGTCTTATTTAATTCATTGAATTCATTTTATAATAAGATTAGGCATATAAAATTTTATGGAACTTTTTAAACCTCCTTTACCTACCTTATATGCCCATTTGGAAATTGGTATAAATTAAATTTTATCATATCGGTTAAATGAATTTAAAAAATCAAACAGACTCGGTTTTCATCAGTATGTAAAATGTGATTCAATGGGATGAAAGTAATTTTTGATGAATAGTAACATTTGATTTTAATCTACCATGGATAAAAGTAAAAAGGGGAATTAAATGTAAATTTGATATAATAATTACCCCATCACATGTTCTAATTAATTTAGATAATTTATATCGACTAAAATCAATCTTAGAACAAAAATAAGATGCTTTTTTATCCACATGGATTAGATTATAGATTTATTATATTTTATTTAAAAAAAATGTTAAAAGTTTTAAATTCACGTTTTATTAACTAAACCATATTTAATATAGAATTATAAAAAAGTTAAATTTGCCTATAAAAATTCATTATAAATATATAAATATTTCCCACAATTTGGTTTTTTATTTATAATTTTTAGACATTTAAGAATTAAACTTATTAATGACACAATCATGATGCAATAATTACCTTATTAATGAAATATTAAAATAATTGATTTAAAAAATACAAAAATAAATGATAATTGAGACTTTTCATTCCATCCAATAATTTTATAATTTAATATGACGAGTTAGGGTTGACTCAATGTATTTTTTTTTTGAATAATTTAATTTTTTATGAATTTATCAAAATAAAAATACTAAATATTGTCAAAATCGACATAAATGACTTTTTAAAACAAATATTATTTTACTAAATGATATAATATATCTAAGAATATAATATTTGGACAAAGGACTTATATAATGATAGATATTCCATTAATGAACCACTTGTGGTTATTTTTTTATTTTATATTATGTTTATTAACCATGTAATATAAACATACAAGAAGACATGGTAAAAGTTAATCTATTTAACAAAGAGTTAAATATAAAATATATGGTTAATATGGTGACCTAAACATTCCTAAAATATATTGGTATAAGGTATTTAGACCCATAAAAACCATATCATTGAAATAAATTTATTTGGAGCAATTAGAAACCAAAATTGATTTTATAGAGAAATAATATTTCAATCTTTACCTAAAGTGCCCAACACCTCTCTTATAAAAGGGTACTTCTCCTTATCTAAAATTCACACCCCCAAATCGATTTATCTAGGCCAAAACATGCTCAAATATACTCCAGAACACCCTTATATCATCAAATAGTCCATAAATTTAAAATAAAACTCATTTATGAAGGCCTTTTGATCTAATAAAAAAGAATCACCCGAAAGAGAGGTAATTATTTCATCCCGTAATTCAAATTTTTTTTCATCTTCCACTCCCTCATTATTTATTGTATCCATAAAAAAATAATAAATTCTGTACCATATACATACTATGATTTTATTACAAATATGATAAAACCAAATTCATTATTTTTCTCATCATATTAATGAAAAAAATCATCATACGTGCGTACGTACGACTTACCGTATCCACGTCGTGGTTTAGTTTGTTATTCAACACTACATTATATGGATGTGTATAATAATGAGTATAATTAATTAAAATAATTAATATAACATGTTGATTATTTTATATATATAATATACCATCCAATTACACACTATATTACCTTTAATTGAATGATATCGTTTCTTGTGTATACGTATGACTTACCGTCTCCACGAAGTGATGAGATATGTTTCCACATTAACTATTCAATGATGATTATAAAAGATATATATTATTAATCAGTATTTAATATATGAAATAATAATTCTACTATAAATATATATATCATTCACTTACTTTCATTCAATATGATATGAATATGGAAACAACGTTTATGTGTACGTACTGTCTACCGTCTCCATAAACTGTATTTTCAATTTCATATATCAATATATTATACATATTTATATAAAGAATATATATGACATGTAAATAATGTTTTATATTCTTGTAACTAATTATATCAGGTTATAAGTTATACGATCTAGAATAATATTTTAAAACACATACAATGTAGAAAGCGATTATTACCCGAAATGTTATTTTAACATTGGAATTATTAATTAATGGGTAATGTAACCTCATAAATGAATCAAGTATGATATCATAAGTATTAATATTGTCCTGGTATAATCTAATAACATTCTATTGTCACTATAAATGAGGTTAAATGTACCCTCGACAAATTAAATGTACTAGGTAAGGGTTAATATTTCAATCTCATTATCATCCGAAATTGTTTTTTTGTATGTTTTTACTAGGACATATTTATTATCAATGACCCTGTTTCATAAAATTATTTTAAAAAGGATTATTTTTAATGGGCTCATTAACTAAAACATCATTTTAAATTGTTTAATTATTTTTAATTCTAAATATTTCTCATAAATGCCCATGATTTCTAAATGGTTTTAATGATTTATTTATATGTATATAAATGGTTTAAAATTTTAATTCCATTCAAAAGTTTTAAAGTGGAATATGAAACTTTGATTCAAAAATGTTTCTTAAATGTCATTCTTTATAAATTCTGTGACATTTAAATGATTTCAAAATAGAAAGACATATTTCTCTCAAATAGTTTTTATTTCATTAATTGCAATAACAATTGATGTATTTTACACTTGATTGATGTTGATTTATAAGGTTAAAATATTCAATAATGTATTAAGTGTGTTTTTATATGATTGACTATGGATGTGTTATTTTTATACCATTCATGATTTATAGTTAAATAATTAACATTTCTTATGTTAGTTTTAATATGAAGGATTATTTTATGATTCAAACATTTTATAAGAGGAATTCATTGGACGTAGTATCATATTGGTGGAGCCTACTATTGCTTCTCAATGCATCGATAGGTCTCATTAAAAAAAATTATTTTCTTGGAAAAATTCCTTGAAAAAATATTTATTTTAGTCTAGTCATGGGGCCTTGACTATGTATTTATGATTTCAGGCATTATGCATTCCCTCATTATGAAATTAGTTATTAATGTGATTATTTGACAAGTATAATATTCATGTGCATGTTTATATGGAAATGTTTGATTTAATTTATCCATATTAAGTTAAATTTTATGTTTAAAAGGCTTTTGTTTTTATTACAATTATTTCCTTAAATGTTTATATCTTCCACTAAATTTGTTATCCTTACTGAGTATCTTAGCTCACCACTTTCTTATGTTTTGTGTTCCCTGGATTCCAAGAAATATATTATGATTGATATGAACTATTATGCTAGTGGATTAATGTAATTAAAAAAAATTTATTTATGTTGTGTTTTATGTTATAAATTGAAATTTAATTTTCATGTATGTAATCTCTATTCCAAGACTACTAAACATACAGGTCCTTTGGGACTTGATTCCCTATAAACATGCCACTCTTATGTAAAAATGCACCAGCTCTGGGTAACTTGGGTCGGGGAGTTATAGGTTAGTCTTATTTATATCTTCTAAATCATAATTGGGTTTTAAGAATCATACTAATATAATTATATATTTTTATAAATATATAATTATTTTTTAATGATTAGTGTTTTTTTGGATAATTTTATTCAATGAATTTGGATTCTTTAGTGGAATTCATATATTAAAATCAGGGGATTTTACATTCTATCCACTTAAATAAATTTAATTCTAAAAATTGAAAAAATTTCTCACTAATAAACATATGTGATGGTAATACAAAAAAAATTGACTATCCGGTATATAATATATAATATAATATCTATCAAATATTAAATCGTTTTAATTATCATTCCCCAGACACAATTAATCATTTATATAGTAATATAATAAATATTTTATATATCATAAGCATATAATAAATAATAAATACCATTCCCAAAACATATTGGATATAAAATATATAAAACTAGTGATAATTCATATGCTACATCAATAATAAACACTCTATTTAACACACTAATATCTTAATAACTCATTCATATATTCCAAAACTAGTTGGTATATACCATAATCAAAGACATTTGACAAACATCTCCAATAATATAATGGATTACTATTTCATTTAATGAATAATATAATTCAATACTACCTAAATATATTTTCCCAAAATAATTCAACCCTTTATTATCTCAATATCAACATCATATTAATACTATCATTTCTTCACATCTAAATCAATTTTTATTCAATAATTATGCAAACAAAATATATCCATGTCATGAAAAACAATTGTAGTTTATTGATTCAATTTCATATGTTTCCAATAAATTAATAGAAAACTATTTATTAACAAAAATTATATGTAACATGTTACCCTATTAACATTATAATAAAAAATAATATCATAAATAAATATCACTAAAAATAGAAAATAACTAAGAGTATCATGAATTAATTTCCATTATGATATCAACCTGACTAACATACATAATAATAAAGAAATAATTTTTTTCTATTATAATATATATATATATACATTTATTCTACACCATTTATGTATTATTATTAATTTTGTTATAATAAATTTTTGTTTTTATATACATAACTTCTTTATCATTATTTATATGATCATTTTTCAACCAGATAATATAACCCAAAAATAGTTATCAATAATATGAAATTAAATGATGAAATAAATATAAAAACAAAATACTAATAATGAATCAATAATGGAAAATTAATTTCATCATTTGTTACTTTTGGTTTTGCCAAAAAATATATTTATTACATACTCAATTATATATGGAAATTTTTTAAAAGGTCCTCTAAAATTTTTTATTAACATTATAAAATAACCATTGATAATGATTTGGAATGAAAATGTGAATAGTAAAATAGTAACCACTAGCTGTTTCAAAATATTTATGTAGTTAGAAATATTTTTAATAGATTAGGTGATGATTCTGTTAGCACCCAATATAATATTTTTAGTGTAATTAATCATATATACATATTAACTAGCTCTTATATCCACTTGTACTATCCATACGTAGATGCAATTTCTATATGGATTACAAAATATATACTTTATCCAAACAAAAGGATGTTATCCAATAATTTGAACTCCCAGTGATACTTATACCTAAGGCATCAATACATCTCTCTTCTCCTCATTCCTAATAAAAATGTTTATTATTACGTCAACATTAAATCATATAATATCACAAAGGGTTATCTATAACTTTTATATTGTGAACATCATTATCATATCAACATATAAAATATCCAAAAGAGAAATAATAACATCTAATGTGATCTAAACTATAATCTAATATGAACTATAATTCCTTAAATATAAAATCCCTAAAGTCATACTCCTGGATTAAATTCTAAAATTATTAAATTTAATTTATAGATTTTATTTTGAATAATTTTAAATAATTTTCTACATCCCAATCATAAAACATAAATAGAAAATATTTTATCACATATATATTCAAGATCCATCTTGGTTTATATTTTTGTAGAATTAGGAAAAAACCATACATGAATATGTCTGATGTCATTAAATCAGAATTTTCCACACCAAACCTATAATTTTATATTTAACATTAGTTCATCATCATCATAAATTTGAAACCATTATAAGTTTACTAAATTAATCATTTTCCATGTTAACCTTGGGAAATGTAAACATAATATTGATGAGATCAAATTAAAAATTAGGTGCAGAAATTTGAATTCATGCTATAATGTTATAATTGATAAAACATGGGAATAATGTTATCATAAAATAATAAAAGATCATTATGTTAACACATGAATATTCATTCTCAACATTACATAGATCACCAGTCATGAAAATATATAATAATTCATTCCAAAAAGGAATATTCATCAAATTAAATATTCATGTGTCATATGATATCAATCATGATCATAAGACTAATTTTAAACCATATAATGAATGATCAAAAATGTATGGGTATTGTAGAGACCCGAAGCCTGACTTACATAGACTTTACATTACTTTTGCGGAATACTTAGTACATAACAAAAACACACACACACAAGGATCGTAATAGTTTAGTGTCTTTGGAAACTCGGAACGTAATCTTCTAATCGTGGTGAAAGATCATCAACATCTCCTATAAAGATCTTCCCTTTTTTTTTACCTAAAACCTTTCTTTATATCCTGGGGAAAATAAAACATAAAAGGGTGAGCTCAAATGCTCAGTAAGGGTAAACAAAAGAAATATCATATCTTTTTGAAAATCAAAACCTGCAAAAGAGATCATAATATCTTAACATGGAATAAATCATAGAAGTGAAAATGAGATCCCCATAATCATAACATAAAACTTGAAACTTTGTGGCATGCACACATAATCATGGAAAATCATTTCTTGTTAGTCATGACTCATTTCCAAGACTATCTTAGTGGACAAAGTCCCTTTCTGAACCGAGTTCACTCCTCGTTTCAGTCCTGTATCACTGAACCGAAATAACCTTCCGTTCCAGCCATGTCTATCTCATGAGATATAAAATCTTTACCCAATGCATTGGAGGGAGATATAGGTCCCACCCATCTTATAATGAATCCTTTCTTATGTGTGCCACATAATCATAAAACATACATCATCGCATAACACATGTAACAAAAATGGGATTCTTGAAACATCATGACATCATAAATCAATTCATATAAGATAAAGGAATTCATAAAAATAATTCCATCACAACATGAACAAATCAATTTAATAATAGGGATAAAAACAGAACCCTTTATTATCTTAGATGGAAAATAATTTTGATAAAACACTTGAACTCCATTCTTGAGGAAAATATCCTTTCTTCTTCAAAAACATTTTTCCTTTCATAACATGTCATACAACTTTAAAGTAAAAGAAGTTGATTAAAAATAAACTTAAAAACTTGTAAAGGAAGATTCTTTGAAGTAATGTTTTAAAAATCCATTCATGCCGTATAAGTTAAAAAAAACATTCTTCGTACTTTTGTCGGAAATGTCAAAAATTACCTCGTACGAAAAACGACAAAAGATTCCTTTCACTTCTTTTACTAAAAACTCACCGAAGGGTAAAAATGGATTTAAACAATTGTAGGTGGATGGAAATAATATTACATATTGATGAAACATGGATGTGGATGATAAAATACACCCCAGTAAATACTTACGAATAAACAATCTCGGATAAAAATGAGATTGTGATATTTCCCTTACCTTAGGTCCAATTTGCTTCGTATGTGTCCGAACCTCCTCTTCTTTGAAGTGCCTCTTTGAGACCTCCTCTTAGGGCACTAGAATTGGTCTTTGAGGAAGACCAGAACCTCTAGGATGTTGCTAGGGAAGTGGAGAAGAGATTTTGGCAGGGGTTGGCCGAGCTTGAGTGCTCAAATTGGTGTGAGGAGGAGGGGGAGGAGGTGTCCTTTTATAGGGGAGGAGAGGGGTACCTTAGGAATATCTCAAAATATTATTTTATATTAAAGTCAAAATCGGTTTATAATGGTTCCAAAGGGTCTTATTTAGAAGCTAATGTGGGGATGGGTCGAAATCCTATCAACCAATAGGATTTAGACAAGTTTAGGGTATTATTTTAACCTTATCAATTAGATTTAACTCTAAGTTAAATAATTTAACTTTTACCATGTCTTTTTGTTTTCTTTCACTATATGGTTAATACACTTACTATAAAATGCCAAACGAACCCCAAATTGTTTATTATTAATATATATATCCTTATCTAAGTCATTTGGCCGAACCTTAGATTTTTAGGAATACAATAACAATTAATAATATAATATTTGATTTAAAAACTATTTTGTGTCAATTTTGACACTATTTGATATATGATTTTTTTTGAAAGTCATAACAGAATTAAATGTTCGAACCAAGTTGATTAAATCAACATTAATATATCATAGTAACCTAAAAATAAGTGGAATTCATAAAAAATCTAAAATTACATTTATTTTGGTGTTTATAACATCAATTATGTCAATATTTCATTAATAAGATAATTACTGCATCATCGTTGTGTCATAAATAAAATAAATTATTTTATGTCTAAAAATTACAAATAAAATACCATCATGTAGGAAATCTTTTTAGCTTTCTAATGAATATTTACAATCGAATTTATCTTATGTATAACCCCATATTAAAAATTATTTACTTATTAAACTTTGATTTTAACTATTTTAACCTTTCTTTAAATAAATTAATAATAAATGTCCTAATCTAATCCAAGTGGGCCTAAATGGTCATATTTTATTTCTAAGTTTGTTTTTGGTCTAATTACACTTTTCCAATAGAATTAGGACATGTGTTAGGGTAATATTAATATCATATTTACCCTTAGTTACCCTATTTTCTATTAACCGTGGTAAAAAAAGTAAAAACTTACTATTCACCAAAAAATTATTTTCATCTCATTGAACCACATTTTAGTCCTTGATATTAACCGTGTCTCTCGGATTTTCGAAATTCCATTCACAGAAGCGGCAAAATTAAGTTTTATGAAAAATTCAGTTTTTTTAACTACCACTTAGTAGTTTCACTATTCATCAAAAATTGATGTTTTTCAGAACAATGCCAAAATTTCATCCTAAGCTATATTCCATATTCCGAATTCAAAAATTAAATCTATTTTACCAAATTCATAACATAAAAGTTGCATTAATTAATTTTATAATTAAATCCCGATGTTAAAACAAATAGCGTGTTTTTAAGAAACAATATCTATCAAAAGATTGACACTTGTTTATGTCTAGTTTAAATGTGAAATTACAACCAATGACCAACATTGTATTAAATTGTAAAAATATATTCTAAATATACTTTAAAACCACTCAAATTAATAATTTATCACTATTAATTATTTTGATTAAAAAAGTTGTTTTTAATTATAATTTAGTAATTTTCACTATTCATCAGAATATGAAAGTTATCCGAAAAGTACCAAAATTTCACCTTAGGCTAAATTCGATACTCCGAATCCAAAAATGAAGTTCATTTTTAAAAATAAGATTTACAGAATTTTAAAAAGTGGTTATTACTATACATAACGGCTAGTTTTAATACTATTTTAATAGCACATCGTTGTTTAGTGAAACTCGGTATTGCGTATTACACACGCTATCGAGGAAGGTCGTGATTGCGTGTAATGCAAGGCAAGACAAGGATGCGTGTTGTGCAAGCTCCTTTTGGTGTAGCGTAAAACACAAGAAATTAATAAAATTAAAAAGAATATTTTTTTATAAAATCTTGGGCTGTTACATTCTACCCCCCTTAAAATGAATTTCGCCCTCGAAATTCGTCGGGGTTATAAATGGTTTACTATTCGAAAGTTTCTTTAATAGAAACCCACATCGTAAAAAGGAATATCAAAACCAATCTTTAAAAACAAAAGTATGAAACGTAACGGTTACCCAAATAAACTAATCATTGGGTTTCCACATAGGTGAAAATATGGATATGGAAGAGAAATCTAACCATCATGTTCTGATGGAGAGTGGTAGAGAACATGGCTATGGAAAAGCCAGTAATCACAAATCCATAGATTTGTGATGATATAAGGTACCATCTGATTCATCGGGTATAAGATCACTAGGACAACATTTTTGGTTTTCAAGATCATTTCCCCTAAAGTTGAAAATTTGAATTTTAATAAATACTTACTTTATTTTGGTACAATCTCACTATTGTTCGTGCCTTGAACAATTTCCACTTCATATCTTAAATAAATGAAGTTGAATTTGTTATTCGTGATGTGTTAGCAGATCATGTGATAGAATGACTGGTCATTCCATCTGTCTCATACAAAATGTTAGCAAAAATTATATGCATAAATCGATCTATAGTGAGATTAATCATATATGGTTCCTAAAATGGACTTATACTTCATATATCATACTGCTTAATATAATAAAACTAGTTTCTACTAAACAGGGACTTCCTGTAGGTCAGTGGTAGGCGATAAAGGCCAGTCGCACTTCGGTTGTGGGTTTGATTCCTACAGCCTTGTCTGAAGCGATGGGCTGTCGCCTGTCCTGCAGGTTGTCCTTTTTTCTAAAACTACATTACTATAACATCCCATCAATAATATCGAAAAAAACTTCTATCCTTAAAAAATAATCACTTATGTCCAACATAATCCATTTCAATATTTAGGCTTATCCATAATACTTCAGTCCACTCTCATAACATAGTGAAAACTATTACCAGAGATTTAATACCATCGTCGATCCCCATATATCATAAGATATGTTTTGTTGGTCACATTATAAACATTCAAAGTCCTTAATCATGTATTCTCTTGAATACCTTAGTGAAAACAAGAATGCAGTTAAAAGTTAACACTTTCCACATACCAAAATCCTCAAAATTCTATATACTCAAACCATGATATCACTTAGTCCTTATATCAATCATGAGCTCATGAATACTGTCAAATATTTCATTTTCTCATTTTTCCTTCATTATGCGCATATCATATTTTTTTTCAAAAATACCTCAATCACTTCGAATACCACATTAGACCAATACATAAATATTCCAATACACCATAAAAGTTCCTCAACAACATTATTCTTGAATACCAATACATAAACACTTCAGTCCATCCACTTCAATGACTGTCCTGGAATAAGTCCTTCCTTGATTTAGAAGTATCTTTTTAGGTCAGGGCATTGAGTTGGGTAATGCCCATGTTCTCCACAAATAAGACATTGAACTCCATAACAATCTGTCACTCTATGACCCTTTTCTCCGCACAGATAACATCGGTCCCTCCATTTGAGGTATTCCTGAAGGTTCTTCTTCCCTTCTTTAGAAATCTCAATCTTCCTTTCTTTATGGTCCTCAACATGCGAACATGCATAATATTTTATCTTCCTCTTCTTTGATGAATTTGTCATACCACTAAATTTCACCTTGTTAATCATATATCGCGATGACTGATTCGGCATAATCACAATATCTTTACCTCTAGGCATTACACAATTTTGTTGCTCATAGTCACCAATTTGTCCATTGGATTTAATGTTAACCGAATTCCTTCTGGTTCCCTCCATTAACTAAAACACAAAAAGAATTTTGTGAGAGGCGAAATCATGCTAGGGAAGACAACATAGTAAAGGGGAATCACCCTCAATATCTAACATCTTATGATAAATTCTAAGATCGTTAGCACAATTCTAGGACTATAACCTATACGTATACTTAACCATAGAGACATCCCTAGACATACCTTAAAAATATCTCTAGGGATCTCACTAACGTTTTCGCATCCTAGTTTCCAAAGGTTGACTAAACCTCCCTCTGATACCAACTGTAGAGACCCGAAGCCTGACGTATATAGACTTTACATTACTTTTGCGGAATACTTAGTACATAACAAAAACACACACACACAAGGATCGTAATAGTTTAGTGTCTTTGGAAACTCGGAACGTAATCTTCTAATCGTGGTGAAAGATCATCAACATCTCCTATAAAGATCTTCCCTTTTTTTTTACCTAAAACCTTTCTTTATATCCTGGGGAAAATAAAACATAAAAGGGTGAGCTCAAATGCTCAGTAAGGGTAAACAAAATAAATATCATATCTTTTTGAAAATCAAAACCTGCAAAAGAGATCATAATATCTTAACATGGAATAAATCATAGAAGTGAAAATGAGATCCCCATAATCATAACATAAAACTTGAAACTTTGTGGAATGCACACATAATCATGGAAAATCATTTCTTGTTAGTCATGACACATTGCCAAGACTATCTTAGTGGACAAAGTCCCTTTCTGAACCGAGTTCACTCCTCGTTTCAGTCCTGTATCACTGAACCGAAATAACCTTCCGTTCCAGCCATGTCTATCTCATGAGATATAAAATCTTTACCCAATGCATTGGAGGGAGATATAGGTCCCACCCATCTTATAATGAATCCTTTATTATGTGTGCCACATAATCATAAAACATACATCATCGCATAACACATGTAACAAAAATGGGATTCTTGAAACATCATGACATCATAAATCAATTCATATAAGATAAAGGAATTCATAAAAATAATTCCATCACAACATGAACAAATCAATTTAATAATAGGGATAAAAACAGAACCCTTTATTATCTTAGATGGAAAATAATTTTGATAAAACACTTGAACTCCATTCTTGAGGAAAATATCCTTTCTTCTTCAAAAACTTTTTTCCTTTCATAACATGTCATACAACTTTAAAGTAAAAGAAGTTGATTAAAAATAAACTTGAAAACTTGTAAAGGAAGCTTCTTTGAAGTAATGTTTTAAAAATCCATTCATGCCGTATAAGTTAAAAAAAAACATTCTTCGTACTTTTGACGGAAAAGTCAAAAAGTACCTCGTACGAAAAACGACAAAAGATTCCTTTCACTTCTTTTACTAAAAACTCACCGAAGGGTAAAAATGGATTTAAACAATTGTAGGTGGATGGAAATAATATTACATATTGATGAAACATGGATGTGGATGATAAAATACACCCCAGTAAATACTTACGAATAAACAATCTCGGATAAAAATGAGATTGTGATATTTCCCTTACCTTAGGTCCAATTTGCTTCGTATGTGTCCGAACCTCCTCTTCTTTGAAGTGCCTCTTTGAGACCTCCTCTTAGGGCACTAGAATTAGTCTTTGAGGAAGACCAGAACCTCTAGGATGTTGCTAGGGAAGTGGAGAAGAGATTTTGGCAGGGGTTGGCCGAGCTTGAGTGCTCAAATTGGTGTGAGGAGGAGGGGGAGGAGGTGTCCTTTTATAGGGGAGGAGAGGGGCACCTTAGGAATATCTCAAAATATTATTTTATATTAAAGTCAAAATCGGTTTATAATGGTTCCAAAGGGTCTTATTTCGAAGCTAAAGTGGGTATGGGTCGAAATACTATCAACCAATAGGATTTAGACAAGTTTAGGGTATTATTTTAACCTTATCAATTAGATTTAACTCTAAGTTAAATAATTTAACTTTTACCATGTCTTTTTGTTTTCTTTCACTATATGGTTAATACACTTACTATAACATGCCAAACGAACCCCAAATTGTTTATTATTAATATATATATCCTTATCTAAGTCATTTGGCCGAACCTTAGATTTTTAGGAATACAATAACAATTAATAATATAATATTTGATTTAAAAACTATTTTGTGTCAATTTTGACACTATTTGATATATGATTTTTTTGAAAGTCATAACAGAATTAAATGTTCGAACCAAGTTGATTAAATCAACATTAATATATCATAGTAACCTAGAAAATTATTGGAATTCATAAAAAATCTCAAATTACATTTATTTTGGTGTTTATAACATCAATTATGTCAATATTTCATTAATAAGATAATTACTCCATCATCGTTGTGTCATAAATAAAATAAATTATTTTATGTCTAAAAATTACAAATAAAATATCATCATGTAGGAAATCTTTTTAGCTTTCTAATGAATATTTACAATCGAATTTATCTTATGTATAACCCCATATTAAAAATTATTTACTTATTAAACTTTGATTTTAACTATTTTAACCTTTCTTTAAATAAATTAATAATAAATGTCCGAATCTAATCCAAGTGGGCCTAAATGGTCATATTTTATTCCTATGTTTGTTTTTGGTCGAATTACACTTGTCCAATAGAATTAGGACATGTGTTAGGGTAATATTAATATCATATTTACCCTTAGTTACCCTATTTACTATTAACCGCGGTAAAAAAAGTAAAAAGTTACTATTCACCAAAAAATTATTTTCATCTCATTGAACCACATTTTAGTCCTTGATATTAACCGTGTCTCTCGGATTTTCGAAATTCCATTCACAGAAGCGGCAAAATTAAGTTTTATGAAAAATTCAGTTTTTTTAACTACCACTTAGTAGTTTCACTATTCATCAAAAATTGATGTTTTTCAAAACAATGCCAAAATTTCATCCTAAGCTATATTTCATATTCCAAATTCAAAAATGAAATCTATTTTACCAAATTCATAACATAAAAGTTGCATTAATTAATTTTATAATTAAATCCCGATGTTAAAACAAATAGCGTGTTTTTAAGAAACAATATCTATCAAAAGATTGACACTTGTTTATGTCTAGTTTAAATGTGAAATTACAACCAATGACCAACATTGTATTAAATTGTAAAAATATATTCTAAATATACTTTAAAACCACTCAAATTAATAATTTATCACTATTAATTATTTCGATTAAAAAAGTTGTTTTTAATTATAATTTAGTAATTTTCACTATTCATCAGAATATGAAAGTTATCTGAAAAGTACCAAAATTTCACCTTAGGCTAAATTCGATACTCCGAATCCAAGAATGAAGTTCATTTTGAAAAATAAGATTTACAGAATTTTAAAAAGTGGTTATTACAATTCATAACGGCTAGTTTTAATACTATTTTAATAGCACATCGTTGTTTAGTGAAACTCGGTATTGCGTATTACACACGCTATCGAGGAAGGTCGCGATTGCGTGTAATGCAAGGTAAGACAAGGATGCGTGTTGTGCAAGCTCCTTTTGGTGTAGCGTAAAACACAAGACATTAATAAAATTAAAAAGAATATTTTTTTTATAAAATCTTGGGTTGTTACATTCTACCCCCCTTAAAATGAATTTCGCCCTCGAAATTCGTCGGGGTTATAAATGGTTTACTATTCGAAAGTTTCTTTAATAGAAACCCACATCGTAAAAAGGAATATCAAAACCAATCTTTAAAAACAAAAGTATGAAACGTAACGGTTACCCAAATAAACTAATCATTGGGTTTCCACATAGGTGAAAATATGGATATGGAAGAGAAATCTAACCATCATGTTCTGATGGAGAGTGGTAGAGAACATGGCTATGGAAAAGCCAGTAATCACAAATCCATAGATTTGTGATGATATAAGGTACCATCTGATTAATCGGGTATAAGATCACTAGGACAACATTTTTGGTTTTCAAGATCATTTCCCCTAAAGTTGAAAATTTGAATTTTAATAAATACTTACTTTATTTTGGTACAATCTCACTGTTGTTCGTGCCTTAAACAATTTCCACTTCATATATTAAATAAATGAAGTTGAATTTGTTATTCGTGATGTGTTAGCAGATCATGTGATAGAATGACTGGTCATTCCATCTGTCTCAAACAAAATGTTAGCAAAAATTATATGCATAAATCGATCTATAGTGAGATTAATCATATATGGTTCCTAAAATGGACTTATACTTCATATATCATACTGATTAATATAATAAAACTAGTTTCTACTAAACAGGGACTTCCTGTAGGTCAGTGGTAGGCGATAAAGGCCAGTCGCACTTCGGTTGTGGGTTTGATTCCTACAGCCTTGTCTGAAGCGATGGGCTGTCGCCTGTCCTGCAGGATGTCCTTTTTTCTAAAACTACATTACTATAACATCCCATCAATAATATCGAAAAAAACTTCTATCCTTAAACAATAATCACTTATGTCCAACATAATCCATTTCAATATTTAGGCTTATCCATAATACTTCAGTCCACTCTCATAACATAGTGAAAACTATTACCAGAGATTTAATACCATCGTTGATCCCCATATATCATAAGATACGTTTTGTTGGTCACATTATAAACATTCAAAGTCCTTAATCATGTATTCTCTTGAATACCTTAGTGAAAACATGAATGCAGTTAAAAGTTAACACTTTCCACATACCAAAATCCTCAAAATTCTATATACTCAAACCATGATATCACTTAGTCCTTATATCAATCATGAGCTCATGAATACTGTCAAATATTTCATTTTCTCATTTTTCCTTCATTATGCGCATATCGTATTTTTTTCAAAAATACCTCAATCACTTCGAATACCACATTAGACCAATACATAAATATTCCAATACACCATAAAAGTTCCTCAACAACATTATTCTTGAATACCAATACATAAACACTTCAGTCCATCCACTTCAATGACTGTCCTGGAATAAGTCCTTCCTTGATTTAGAAGTATCTTTTTAGGTCAGGGCATTGAGTTGGGTAATGCCCATGTTCTCCACAAATAAGACATTGAACTCCATAACAATCTGTCACAATGTATGTATATCATACTTAATAGGAGAGTATTATATCTTTGTGAAAATGATTACATATGTTTATTTGTATTCAGCTACTAATAGTTTATATCCATTTTTTAAACCCCTTAATAATATATTTGTTCTTCTCCCATGTTTAATTATTTTTATCATAGGTTTTATGAATGGATACGAGAATATGGGATGAGAAAAATGAATGTTTTGAATAATTTCAAAGACAATATTTCATGTTTTCATTAAAAGATTTTGTCTTAAGAAAAAATTGATATTTTTTTAGTTATACCCACCTGGTATGTATGTGGTTTAATATTTATGAATCATGTCCTAACATTATAAAACATTAAACAAATGTGATATTTATGATTGTAAAAGTTCAAATCTAAAGGAATTTACTATATTATGTAATGAATATGGTAGAGTACTTATTGTTGGTATCAGTGAACGGTTTAGATGACTTTAAGTGTTATAATGATGTTAATATGATAACATAAATGAATTATACATTATGATAATATTTAAATTATATAAAATTAAGGGATTACAATGTTTCTTCATCTAGTATGTTTTTATTCATAGAGGTTTTCTGCAAAAGAAATTTGGAAGCCATAGTGGGAAGGAACTGAGAGGCTGAAATAATTTTGAATCCATAACCTGGAATGGTGGTAATTGGATCCAAAATGTTTTTGATTGTAATTTATCAGTTGATTCAGGATATAAATTGTGATGGAATCCATGTAAGAGAAAAACCATAGATAACACAATGGAATATGATGATGATGTTACATTATATGATGCATCACCCACCTGATTTCATTCGATATTCTGACCCAATAAATGATAAAGTATGGATAAAAGACCTTGAGAAGACATTCAATGGTATGGGGTTCTCATAAAATCAAAATTTTAGCCTTTCCATTTATCATTTTAAAGGCGAAGTTGACCAGTGGTCATCATTTGTCAATAATATTTGGGATTGTGATGAGATTTATGTTCTTAAATTGGATTATTTTAAAATTATTTTCCATGGAATACTTTTTACTAAGGTGATTCTACTTATTATGGGAAAAAATACTTGAATTGAATAAAATGTATGATGATTATAAGGATTTGTATGAATAATAAATCCCACATATGGAAAGGTATGCTCCAGATATTTTTTTGGGTGTTGATAGAAAAATCAATCATTTTTAGTCAGGATTGGTGCCAATATATTGTGGGAATTAGCATCTCCCGAGTTCAAATGTTATGAGAAACTTATATGTTGTGATGAGAGGGTAGAAATGGATTTTTCTAATGATCATGTTTACTCTTAAAATAATAATAATAAGTGTTCTAGATATAAAGTGATGGGTAAGAATAAATTAATGAAATACGTAGGTATGAAAGCTCAATTTAATGTTTTGAAAACTGTGGTAAAAAGAATAAAATGTAATGACGTACATTAAAAAAGAAGTTTTTTCATTGAGATATGTTAGGACATATGGAACATGATATTGATAAAAATGATCATGAGATTAATTTTGATAAGAAGACAATAAAGTGTTTCAAATGTGGTTATTTGGGTCATTATGAAAATACATACCCAAGGAATGTTCTGAATGAAGGAAAAAAGATTATAAGTAGAAATGTGTAGTTACATACTTTGAGAATACTTCATCATATTATGGGTCATCCAATGAAGTGGTATTAGGTACTTTGTCTGTTTACACATGTGTCTTTAATTTCGTATTTGATTGAATGTCAATACATTTGTTTATTTTTGATAAATGTTTTGGAAAATTATATATTTCACCTCAGAAAATGATACCATAACATATGGTTAATACCCATGGGAAAAAATTACAACAAAAAGAATTATAAGAATCTTTTTTGTGATCTATGGATATAAATTACATGTAAACCTTGTAGTTTTTTCTTTTTTGGAGATTAATTTTATTGTAGGCATGGATTGACATTCTCTTTATCATGATAATATTCAATGTAGAGTTAATGAAGTTTTTTTTAGAATGATTTTCTGATATTATAAATTAATTAAATCATAAAATTGATAACATATTAGGAATATGAGAATCATTTAAAATATTTAAATAAATTTATTCTTGTTTATATATTTGGAAATAAGGGAACTATTCAAATTAAAGATGTGATGGTCGTGAATGAATACTTGGATGGGTTTTCTGAGAATTTGCTCAGTGTTATAACTAATAGATAAGATTAATTTACTATTTATTAGGTTATTAATGCTATTACAATTTCAAAACCCCTCATTGAATGGATCAGGTTGAACTTCATGAATTGAAAAATCAGTTATAGGAGATTCTTGATAAAGCTTTATTCTTAGTAGCACTTCACCATGGAGGGATACTATTTCATTAATTAAAAATAATGATAGTTACATGATACATTTCATTGGTTATCGATATTTTAATAACATTTTTGTTCAGAATATATATCATTTTCGATATATCGATGAATTTTTTTATCATCTTTAAGGACTTTTGTATTTTTTTTAATATTAACATGAGATCTTGGTACCATCTGTGGAAGGATAAGGATGATGAAATTCTAAAAAATGTGATGCGTACTTGATATAGGAACTATTAATTTTTATTCCCTTTGGTTTGAAATATTACCTTAATTTATTAATGGATATTATGAGTATAATATTCTATGAATAGTTGAATATGTTTTTTGTGGGTTTTATAAAATATATTTTGGTGTTTTTAGAATGTTATGAGGATCATAAAAAACATCTTAGAAATATCTTGAAAAATAAAAAATAATTTATTTGATATGGAAAATAAAAAAATATTAAATTTAGGGTTGAAATCGATTTCGTTTCATATTATCATTGTATAAAATGATGAAATAACAGTTGATCCTTTGAAAAAAATGTTGTTTATGAATGGAAAAGTCGAACAAATGTTATAGAGTTTTGATGTTTTATTGGATTAATAGGTTCTTACAAATGGTTTGTTAATAAAATTACATAGATATATATCCTTCTAAACAAGTTAACATGAAAATGGGTTAAATATATTTTTATCTAAGAATGTGTTTTTTTATTTTATGAAGAAATGGAATGATTAGTGATTGCTACGGTTTGGGAACAACCATATGAAAATGGTTACTTTATCATCTATAGTGATTATTTAATTAAGGGACATGGTTCAATTGTTATGTAAACAGATCCAGTAATTACATATTCTTTAATAAAACTAAAACCCCATGAGTTAAATTATCCCACAAATGATTTTAAATTAGTAGTTGTGGATTCTAATCGGAATATTTGGAGGCATAATTTATACAGGGTAAAATCTGAAATATATATTGACCATGAATGATTGAAGTATATATTCACTCAATTGGAATTATGAACTAGGTAAAAAAATATGTCTTGAAATGACAAGGGATTATGACTGCACAATCAACTAACAATATGGAAAATAAACTAATGTGGAAGATGGTTTGAGTAGAAAATATAATGCATCATTGACCATGTTACATTTGGGACATGACCCTTTGATTAATGATTTGATTAATTTTTTTGTAAAGTTTTTGGTATAAGGAATTCAACTATTTTGTTTCAAGGTACAGTGCATTCATCTCTATCAAGATGTATTACAAAATTATAAAAGGAAGATCATGAGTTTCAGAAAAAGGTAGAATTGGTTATAATGGGCATGTTTGTAGTATTTAACATTGATAGTGATTCTGTTTTAATATTTTGAACATTATTATGTGTACCTTGGGATTCATAGTTTAAGAATTATTTATTCTTCAAGGCACATTGTTCTCTATTTTCAATTCATTCTATCAATTCTAAGATAAACGATGACATTTGGTAGAATTACTAGTGGGATGTAATGAAAAGAGATATTGTAAATTTTACAATGAAATGTTCAACATGTTAATAGGTTAATGAAAAATTACAACAAACAAAGGTGATTATTTTTCCTTTTTGAGTGCTAGAGTGGAAATGGGAAAATATATATATGGACATCATGGTGGAACTAGTAATGAATTAATGAGGTGATAATGTAATTTCTGTTATTGGAGATCAGATTACTAAATCGTTACATTTACATATTATTCGAGATACCATGTCATTGGATAATATTTCTCTACTGTACGTTAAAGAATTTATTAGGTTACTTGGAGTTCCTTTTTCTATTGTATTTGATTGTGATCCCATTTTCACTTATAACATTTTTAAAGGACATGAAATGTAAATGGGTATAGAATGAAATTTCTGCAATTATTTTCATCATCAATCTGATAGAAAAACAGAGAGAATAAATCAAACCATGGAGTAAATGTTATGAGGTTATTAAATGGTCTACCAAGATATTTGGGATCAACATATTTCTTTAGTTGAAATTTTTTAAAATAAAATTTTTCAATATGGTATAGAGATGGATTCTTTTGGGTCATTATACGGGAAGCTATGTCAAACTCCTTCATTTTTAGATAAAGTCGAGGAAAGGAAGTTTATACGGCCAAAATTAGTATAAGAAGTGTCTAAGAAAGAGAAGATGATCCAACAGCAAATGAGGAAAGCTTGGAGATGTTAGAAAAGTTATGTAGATAACATAAGGAAATACTATTCTTCGGAGGTAGGTGATCAGGTTTTTTTTAGAATCTCATCATTGAAATTTGTTACTCTTTTTGGTATGAAAGGAATGATAAATATGTGATTCATTTGACATTAATATTTTTTGGACAAAGATTTAATAAATCCATATTTAGTATCTTTAAATACGAGTTTAGCTCAGGTAAACACTATTTTTCATGTTTCAATGTTGGGAATGTGTATTCCAGAATCATGTCACCTTTTGATCCCAAAATTATTTCAGTATGAAGGAACCTTTCTTATGAAGATAAAACTATTCAGATTCTTAATGTTGAGAGAATGTTACATCCTAGGTATTGATAAAATAATTTCTTTTCATTATATTATTAAATATTTAAATTCATTATAAATTTATAGGGAAATTATTTTCATTTATAGAAATAAAGTATTTTTATGATGAATAGTAACATGAACATGGGAATTGTAACATGACAATTGTGAATAGTAGTATATATAATAAAATAAAAACCACACCTAATAAATTAAAAATAATATTTTTCCATCATATATAAAATAATATGATATATTTATATTATTAAACAGGTAAATAAATTTTCTGAAAATTATAAATTATGTGTTCCAAATTTAATAATTTTTAAATATGGAAATATAATTTAATAATTAATATAATGATTTAAAATAAAATATTTTCTCTTTAACATTATTCATTTATTTTTATTTGGTTTTATATTGATTATATGTTAATTTTATGTGATTTTAAATATTTATTCAATGTTTTATAAAACTGGTAACCGTGTTAACTAGTATTTTTCAAATAAATTATTATTTAAATTTAAAAAATAATTTCTCATATTTAGAAAAATATCTTCCAAAATGGAGTTCATTTTTGAATTATAGACATAGAAAAAATATTTGAGAAAATTGTTGGAAATTTTATTAATTACATAAGTTTTTGGTGATTAGTGAAAAACAAATTCAGGAAATGAAAAAAAAATGAATTATTAGGTCATGGTTGGTGTTATACTTTGTAAAGAACCCTTGGTTCAAACTCAAATTAAAGACTTTAATTTATTTAGTCACATGAAAGAATAGTATTTATTATCTTGAGAGAAATAACAAAATAATAGAGACCACCCTATCCTCAACTATAAATACCACCCCACAAGCCCTCTTATCCTCACACCTTTCATGAATTGTGACTTATCAAATTTCTTCCCAACCCTCTTCCCAAGACTCTCCCTAGCATCTATGACCTTCTAAGCTCTCCATGAGGTCCAATCTGAAGGCCAAAAATAGATTCTCAAGGAGTATAATTCAAGTGGTAAACATCCTCTTTTGTTTACCTTTCTTTCTATATTAATTCATGTTCTTTTCTAATAATCACTTAAAATTTTAATAACCTAGCCTTTATAAATAATAATTTATTTAATATGTGTGTTATATTTTTTTCTACTCAATAAAACAACATCCTTTTATTAATTAAGTGAGTATAATTTAAAGGAGACCGTTGGGTTTCGTATGTTATATGAAATGTTAGAAATTATACCCTCAACGTTAAGATTAGTAATTATAAATAGAAATGATAATGGTTATTACTATGGGATAGAGAGTCTATAGACTAATCTAGAAGAATCAGGCCTTACTAAACCGATTTTTCAATGCATGGGATGGAGGTGGTGTCGATGGGCTTCACCCTAGGCCAAGCACAAGCCAAAATTCAACACATTATGCTTGAACAAAATGTATTATATGGAAAGTACAAATTGATAGAAATCACCAATTAGGTAATGTTTTCTAAGCCACCACTAAATTCTATCATCATTTCACACTATACTATTAATTCTTATGCGGGCATTATAAGGGGTTATGTAACGAGGCCTTCGTTATATTGTGCAATCCCATGGTATAAATAAAATTGTTATTTAATAATTCATCTATGATGAATATATTTTCTTCATAATGTTTATTATTAATCAAGAAAAAATTGATAAATTGATTTTACAAGTAAACATTTTACTTTTCAATGATTTTTTAATCATAGAATATTATTATGGAAAAAAAATATCATTTTTGAATTTTAAATGTCAAAATTAATCTAGGATAATTTCTAAGAATGTTTCTAAGAAGTTTCATTTTTTTATCATTTGATGAATATTATTTGATGAATACAATTTTTTATGAATAGTATTATATGAATTATGTTTTTTGATGAATAGTAAAAAAATTATATTAAATAACATTTTATATGAAATACTTTTCGAAAATCAAACATATAAGTTAGTAATCATTGTGGAAAATATGGTTCAATAATATCAAAATAATTATTCATTTAATCGTAAATGTAGACTATGCAACAGTAATTTTTCCCTTATAATCCGAATTTTGACCAATGAAATAATAAACTCCCATAATGAAGTATAAATATGTTTTAGTTATATTTAGTGGTAATGTTATATAATTATAACATAGTATATGTAAATAAATGTATTAGAATTTATTATTAAAGTATTAATATTCTATTTATTTTATTTTATTTAAAATGAAATTAATTTTTATAAAATGTAGTTTACATTTAAATTCTAATTATTGAAAAATAGTTAGGGTAATTTTGGGATTTTTTAGAAATTGTTAACTTATTTATGAATGGTCAAAATACAGTTTTGGCCTTTCAGTATTTTTGATGATATAATAACTATGTCATAATGATGTAATGAGTAACATATGATTTTGGTCGACTCTTATAGATTAAAATATGATATGTGGGGTCCCATGTGGCCAATACCAAAGCAAAGCCAACTATATTTCAAATACCTTTAATGAGGTGTCCTTTGAAATTAATCAAATATTCCCTCCGTTTTTCTATTAATACTCACCCATTTAGTCATTTCCTTTCATTACATAAACTTTCTCCATTAATTGTTACTAGTTAAACATCCCATGAATTCCTCCAAAGGTGTCTTAAAGCCCCATGGTCTCTATAATAGTGTTTTAGAAGTTACTCTTCAGAGAAAGGGTGATCCTTAATTGAAATATAATTAATTAGATAATGAAATTAATTTATAGAGACGAAATGTTTTACAATACATTCATAAGAAACCTTGGTAAATTTTATAACACCATCAGGATAAATTATGGTGATATGTTTATGAATGTCTAAATTAAATTTGGAAGCCAAATTTTAAATTTATGATTCATGTTATTTTTATTTATGATAATCCAATTTTTCCATTTCCTGTGTCTTTATGTATTTCATTGCATTTTTATTTATATTTCAAGTAAACGATTTTCCCTATTTACTCTTACTGGGCCTTCTGCTCACCCATTCCTTTGATTTATTTCACCATATTATGAGATGTAGTAATTATTCATCTAATAATCCCATGATGATGTCTTAAAAGTGTATAAAATATTTTATTATGTTTTTATTAATCATTTACCTTATTTCCAAGACACTAATATTTAATGATCCTCTATTGGTAAAATATATTGAAATGTTATGTCATAAAAAGGTGGGATTCGGTAGTTCTTTTCAAAGTAAAGTTTACTTATTTTTTGGAATTATGATATGAAAATTTTAAGAATAAGTCTATATAAATGATTAAATATAGGAAAACCTCATGTTATATAGTATAAATATTAAGTTAGGGGTTGCAAACAAATAAATCAATGTCTAGATAAGAATAAGTGGATGTGTCTCTAGCACAGATGTATGTTGGGTTAAAAGGTAAAAACACCGCTTTGAGATTGACTCGAACGAGAACAGGTGCATGAAAATAGGCTTTTCAGCACTCATGTTTAGACACTCCTCGGGATATGTATGGTTAATCTCTATATTTTTTAAGAATAATTATGAATGATATATAAGAAATAAAGATATTGATATTAAATAGCATGTAAAAGAATAATTTTTAAGACATAAACATATTTTTGGGTTATAATATTCTTAAGTGAAACAAATTTTACACAATTTCTTTCCTCTATTATAAAATTTTGAAAAATAAGTGGAATCGTGAAAATGGATTTCAAAATTTAACACACATCGATGACCCTCCAAAGGAATCTGGAATGGAAACATTCATTATAATGATGATTCAAATGACTCAAGTAATTGGAAATAAATGGAATCAAACATAGTTACCGATTTTACGAGGAAAGGAACAATATTTTGTTGAGGTATTTATGCATCATTGACAACCATTGTTTTTTCAATCTAATTAAAATTTTATTGGGGAATAGTGGATAATATCAATCGAGAATATATCTTTTTTATGAGTAGTTTTGAACAAGATAATGTCACCTTGGTTGTTTATAGGTTTGAGGGAGAAGCTTATTAGTGGTGGGAACTAATTAAAAACTCAATTCTAAGAGAAGATATTGATGTTGTGTAGTGTGAAGAGTTCACATGTATCTTCTTTAGTGATTATTTCCATCATTCAATGAGAAAAAAATTTGAAAATGAATTTCTCAAGATGAATTATAAGGAGAATGAATTGTTGGGATGATACTAAATGAACTTCACAAGGATTTCATGTTAAACCTCTAGTTTTCTCATGGATCTTGATGGGAAGGTTTATAGATTCTTTTGTGGAGTAAGAGATCATATTCTGAAGAATATAGAAGACTGATAGTATGATATATATGAGGAGATCGTGCGGAGTGTGATGAAAGTCAATATTAATTTTGGTGAGATGCAATGGTCTCAAAAATTAAATAACAATGAGAGAAAAATTGATCCAATTATGGGTAGGATCTCTGATCTATAAGAGGTGGAAATTAATCGAAACATTCCATGTGTAGTGAATTTTGGAGGAATCCTTCAGGGAAGTTCCACTTTGGGAGTATAATGTGTTACACATGATGAAGAGATGGCCATATCACTCAGAATTATCGTGGTGAGGTGAAACATCAACTTACCAATGCTAATAATAAAAGGAAGATAATACATTCCCCACCTGATGTTCAATGCATCAAGTGTGGAACACTTTGAATCTATAAAAATCATTATCCAAATCCCAGGGCAGTGGTAGGGAATCACAATCAGTCTCAACGTAGGCCAAGAGAGAAAGGTCATGTGTTTTCTATCATGATGGTTGAAGTTGAAGCATCAAATGATGTAGTGGTTTGTATTATTATTTTTCTCTCAAATCAAACTAGTAATTTGTTTCCTTCTCATTCAAATCATTCTTTTCTTTCCTCCATGTTTGGAAATAATATATAATCAATTCATGAACTTCTGAATGTAGAGTTATCAGTCAAATCTCCTAGATGAATTATCCATCCATATGTAGTTTTTATAAATGTTTGTACTTACATCTGGGAGAAAATGGTTTTCTCAAAACTATTAGTAATTATAATGTAAGAATTCAAATATATACTTGGTTTGGAATGGATAACAAATTATAATAGTAAGATAAAATGCAGAAGTATGTAAATATCAGTGGTATAGAATGGAAAACATATAGTTATCTTGAAAGGAGAGATATATCAACATGCCCTTCGTTTAAAATACTTACCTATAGCCTTATTTATGGTTTTTATTAGTGAATAAGTAGATGGAATGGGATTATATGGTTAGAGAATATTCCCATAGTTCTATAATACATTGATGTATTTCTAGAGGAGTTACTTTGACATCACTCAGAAATGGTGGTAGAGTTGTTTATTGAACTCATACCTTGTTCCAAGAAAATTTAAAAAACCCTGTATAGAATGGAGAATGTAGAGATGTAGGAATTCACGAATCGAGTCTAAGATATTTTAAAGAAGGGGTTTTTTTATCCATCCATGTGTGTCTCTATGGGGATCCCCTATTATCTTTGTTAATTAGAAAGATTGATCGATGGAGTTAAGAATTGATTATAGAGAACTAAATGGGATCATAGTAATGAACAAGTACCCTATTACAAGAATTGATGATTTATTTCACCAGATTTGTAGGGCTCGGTTGTAAGAACCAAGATCTTCATTATAGGTATGGATCATTATTTCAAGTTTTTTAGGGAAAATGAATAAGTGGGAAATTTATAATTACACGTCATGTACTGGACGTGTAATGGATGAGTACATGGCTGTGTAGGAGACTTGGAAGAGTGCCTAAAGCGTGAGCTAGTTGAGACTAGTACATGGTGTGTACATTAAATAAAAATTCCATTAATTTTCTTTATAATTAATTAATTTTAGTGAGGTTGTGTCTCATTTATAGAACTTGCTGCTTCTATCCTTGATTTTTCCATGAGCGACTGAGAGTAGTGATCAAAGTCAGTGCATCTATATATCAATCCAAGGTCTGATTCGAACTCCGATTGGTGTGTTGGAATCCCACCAAATAATTCGTCCATGTTATTGATCATATATTCTGACTCCTCTCTTACCATGGGTTATCAATTTGTGAATGTTTTTATCTTTTTTATAGATCGACAATGATCTTGGCCGATTTAGATCAGACATTCAACTGTAGTGATTTACCAACATCAATGTAGGTGGATTGTGCATTTCCATGATTGACATTGTATTATTTTTTCATAAGGTGTCGAATACCAATGTTCATGGTATTGTTTGTTTTAGAATTTAATCTTTTTAATACCTGCTATAGTTTTCATTGAAAATGGGTTATTTATTGGGCATAATGTTTAATACCATGATTATGGGTGTGTTTCCTATGCTTGGTTGATAATGGGTATTTTGTTCTATAATGCATGTTAGAATTATATGGTTTTACATGAAATGTGTTGTTAATATAGAGATAATATTTATTTGATATTAATGAGTTCCATATTATGTAGGTATGAACAAGGTGAATTTTACATTGAGAGATTCCAAAGGAAGGGTAATTAGTGTATATTTTTTTGTTATGTTGACCTATAGGTATTGACTATGATATCTTCCATGTGGTCACAAACTAGTGGGTTTAGAAAATGAGAACTACAGAGAGGGTCATTATTAAGTCAATGTTGGACCATATGGAATTGACTGTGAGAGTTACTAGGTGGTAATAATAATTTATTGTTGCTAAGAAGTCCAAGGGGTATTGATCGTGACAGCTTCCAAGGTGGTAATTTGTAAATGACTAATGCTATGTGGGACCAATGAGTTTATGCTGTGTGAGCTTTCCCAGAGGATCATTATTTATTGAATTAGTGAAATATTAATCTATAGGGGTTATACTATGATAAAATTTTTATAACGTTTCTATTGAATGATTGATTGATTGTGAGAAGTATGCTAAGACATAGAAGACGCTTGGAATCTATCTTAACAAATAGTTTAAAGGGTGTTTTGTGATGTCTAGTTTCTTCTATTATACAGTTGGATATAGAGCATAGTCTAGATTATAAGGATACATTATACAGTGGATTGAATAATTATTAAACTTAAATTAATTTAATTTAAATAGTTAATATTGTTTACTTTTGATTACTTCTTAGTTTGTAGCTTCATTTATAAATATTACTACTTATATAACATCAATAACAATTAGATGTAGATTATTTGGTGGTTTCCTACTAGGATTCATCTCACACCTAGTTTAGTTCATGATTTTGGACCCAAAGATATTATATGGTTGTAGGTACAATTAAGGGAATGAGACAATCTTCAACAGGTAGTTGATTGTTGTAAGAGAAGGAGAGCATGGGACCAAGCTGAGGCCTGCGATTCTGTTGGAGTATATTTATTTTATCTACTTGGGTTATTTATTGTATTTCTATCATTGTGAATTTTTTGTATTCCTTCTTAGACACATGTGATAGAATCATTTATGTATATTCTCTAGTTATTGTACAATTATATGCCTTCTTCTATTTTCTTCTATTTCATGGAATTATTGCCTTTTCTATTGTTCCAAATTTTTTCCATTGTGAATAGAATTTTAATGAGGTAATCATTTCCACATTATCTAAACTTGGCCCTCTCTTCTAGTTGGTAGCCTCTGGCATTTGGGGAAATTCGTTTGAGTTCATGTGACAAAATGAGTTTGGGGAATGTTAGGGTGAAATGTGGGCCCCATATGTTACAAAGTCGTATGAAAGGAGTTTCGTTTTCTAATTTGACATACTATTTGGATCCAATAGATAGGGATATGAAGGAATATGATATTGGTAATAAGCTGTTCCCAGGAGTTACAAACTCTTGTACAGGGAAAATCAAAGTTACCTCGAATATTGCAATTTTTCTGATTTTTCAATCGATATAGTTGATTTGATTTCACCATTGGGGGACAGACTTGTTTTGTGCTGAATATATTAATATCATTGTGGTTTTATATCTGTCTCAACCTGATTATATGATGGTATTCCATATCATGAATCATAAAAGTACTTTTTAGAGATCACATGCATTTCATTCTTGTAATTCCATTTAGAGAGTATTTCTGACATCATATTGTTGTGAATATATTGTGCAAGATATGCATGTTATTTTGATAGATGTCATGATAGAATACTTTCAATTTTGATAGGGTATTGGAATATTTAAATTTTAATTAGGTTGGATACCAAAATATGTTCCCTACGGTGTTACGGTCCCTCTTCGATCCGAATTTGGTGTGTCATGGTTTAACTATAAATTGAATTTTGTCAAGTAATGATATGATTAAGGATTCAAAACCTTGATTCATGGGAGTATATTCTCTCATGGGTCAGATTTTTTCATTCATTTTTCAAAATTATAAGTTTTTAAGGGTTCTGGAGAGAATTCCAAGGTTTAATGTCCAGAAACCTAGACAACACATAATTTGATGTTATGTACACATGCCATATGTTCGTCTCATCTAGAAGAAACAAATTTTCTTAAGTACACATTGTGTATTGGGAGTACACGATGTGTAGTAAATGACTATTTAATTGACTATGTGACTAGATTCACAGGGTTAGGAATCATTGGGTAAAACATGCTATGTCATGATTTTACATGATGTGTTGTATAGAACCATATATCTGATAATGTGACCAAAGACATGAGTGGATGAAACATAGGTTGTAAAAACCTTGTCCTATTTCTGCAAGCTGTGTAGAGTATACCATTTATATGAAAGTGTGATTATTGACATGAGTGGTTAGAACATAAAAAGTACACACCATTTCTAGGGTGAACACGCTGTGTAGTGTTACACAAGAGAGAATCATGTAGTTATAGCTATGTAGATGAACCTGGGTAGGAGGAAAATTCCGAGTGCACACCATGTCTCAGAAGGAACACGCCATGTATTTGGGTGTTACAAGACTAGGTTTGAATGAGTAACACACCATGTTTAAAGCATAAGGGAATATCATGTGTAGGGGTTATGCACACTGTATAACCCTGTTTTTAAATCATGAATGTTTCTTAACCTATTCAATTATTACACTTCTATGTATTTGTCCTTGATAATCTTGAAATGAGGTGTGCACTTGACATTATATAGTCATTCTACCATGATGTCCTCCTATTTTACCCCAGATATACATAAATGATCCGAAACTAGAAATGGTAGATGAGAGACTACTATAACATCCTCCCTTCATGAATTTTTTTATCTAGCTGTTATACCAGATGTGTGTGCGGAGGCACAGTTCTGTGAAAGATTTTGAGGATGTTATTGGACTTATAGGGAGCACCGAATCATGTCCCATCCATGGAAGATTTGATGCTGGTGTTCTATCAGAAACATCCTCCTACATTATCAGGTGATGATGTACCATAGGCTGTAGATTCATGTTTGGAGGTCATGGTTTCTATCTTTGAGCATCTGGTGATACCTCTAGATAAGAGGCGGAAACTCACGACATACATGCTATGTGATTCCACCAACAGATGTAATGATTTTATCTTACATTGTGGGAAATCATCAGGATATGTATTGGGAAGAGTTTCAGAGTACTTATTAGGATTAATTCTATCCCAATATGTTGAGCGTTGATCAAGCTTTAAAGTTAATTCATTTAGAGCTGGGATATCATTCAATGATGGATTAATCATCTCATTTTACAGATCATCAGTGCTTCACACTTGTTCTGGGTGGTGATAAGTTATCTATTTCTAGGAAGTTTGAGGATGGTCTCAAGTTTGACATCAGATAACATGTGAATGTTTTTTATATAACTTCAGTGATGGATATAGGGAACCTAGGACTAATTACTGGGAGTAATTAGAGACGAGAGGGATTTGTGAGCGATAGCGGTTCAAAATACAGGGCTAGTACTCCTAAAAATATCACGAAGAACTTTAGGGAGCTACGACATGGTATTTTGTTAGGTATCCATGTGATATTTTACCAGTGCTGGATGAGTGGCCATATAAAACCACATTTCCCGAAAGACTCAGTCATGTGCTGATGTTGTTGAAAAAATGGGCCATCATTATCATTTTTATGGGTATTCTCACCAGAAACGAGTGATAGGGGTTACGATATGACTCGACTTATTTTAACAAGACTTCTTGTTTCTTATAAATTAGGGAATTGGAGTTCATCACAACATTCCGGCCTAGGAGGTGGTCATAGTCATGGTAGTTATGGAAACGGTTTTCAGAGATAGTAGGGTGGTCCACCTTAGGGTAGTTGGGCATGGCCGTGGTACATGTCCGAATTATGTAGTTGAGAAAACCCAGTATAAGATACTGTTAAACACTGTACAATTTGAGGTCTGAATCTAGTTGCCTCAGTTTTAGCATCATATCTATTTAAAATAGTGGATTGCAATAGTTTTATATTTTTTGTTCTTGTGGAAATCCTTGGGCACTTTATCATTACTTCTGAAGATAATATGATGTTAGACAATCAATTGGGGTTCGGGATATCTATATTATGTCATCGCATGGGGTGACCTCTTGAGGATGGTGGGTTTCACATCTTATGGGACCTCTTTGTATTAGAGATCAAATTATTCAATTTTATTCTCATAATGAACTATTTTGGTTCCTTCCAAGCCTTTTTTTGACTGTTATACCAAGAGGGTGAGTTTCACCACTCTAGAGGTCATCTCCTTTCTACAAAAGGGAAATGAGATGTTCATACGAGCAGAGCTGGACCTGAGCATTATGGGTTGGGAGGAATTACTGCAAAAATTTCTAGGTTATATCTGGATGACCAGGGGACTTCCCATATGACATTTTTTCTAGTGGTGGGTCATATAGTAGATGTCTTTCCAGAGAAAATTACTAGTTCACCTATAGGGAGAAGTATATTTCCTTTTTGAGCTTATCCCATGAGCAGCAAAGGTTTCCATTTCTCTATATAGGATGGATACAACAGAGTTACTGGATATCAAGATGTTTTTAGAGAAGTTATAGGAATAGGGTTTCATCAGACCCAATACATCTCCTTGGGTTGTGACTATACTTTTTGTGAAGAAGGAGGATAGTACCCTTAGAATCTATGGGGATTAACAAATATGACAATGTTGATGGTAAAGAGACAATATCCCCTTACAAGGATTAACGATTGATTCAACTAACTTAGATGGTCTCATTTTTTTGGAAGATTGAATTGTGATCCAGTTATTATCAGTTGTAATTAGACCATCTAATATACATCTTACATACATTCCAAGAAGGTATAGTCTATAAGAATATTTGGTTATGTATTTCGGTCTCACGAACTCACTGGTAGTTTTCTTGGAACTGATAAACCAATTTTTACATCCTAACATGGATTAATTGTAGCAGTCTTCATGGAGGATATCTTGGTGTACACCCTCTCCCAACACAACCTTGCATTCCATTTTGATATTGTTTTGTGTACACTGAGATGCATCAGTTATATGGTCAGATCTCAAATTACCACTTTTGGATGGACACGATTATCTTTCTGGGTCTGTCATCTTGGAGGAAGGAGTGTCAGTAGACCCAAATAATGTGAGAGGGGTAATTTATTACGATTAGTTGAAGAATGAATTTGAGGAAGAGTTTTCTGGGGCTAGATGACTACTAATTTTGATTTATACATGAATTTTCACACTTATCAGTTCCACTGATTGGCCGGACTATGAATGGTGAAATGTTCTTTTGGACAGATTCAGACAATTCAACCTTTTAGGAGCAGAAAGGGGTATTAAATTCACCACTAATTCTTTTTTTTTTCAGGAGTCGGGTAAGAGTCACACCTTTGACTATGATGTTTCCAGTATCAGGCTACGAGTAGTGCTTGTGTTTGGGGGAATTATTCATTTCATATTAGTCTCGGTAGTTGTGGCCACATCAGAGAAATTAACTGACACATGATCTAATGTTAGCTGTATTTTTTCATGCTTTACGCTATTGGAGATATTATCTTCTGGGAGCAAATTTTTTGGTGTACACTAACCAAACAATGTTAAAGTATATCTTTATGTAGTGTGATCTCAATTTGAGACATTACAGGGGGGTATAGTACCTTCAGTAATTTGACTTAGATATTGCTTAAATGTTTGGGAAAGGTAACACAATGTCTAAGGAGTTGAGCAGGACGACTAAGATACATGAAATTGAAGAAGCCCATCAGTGAGTGGAAACATGTTGTTCTATTCTCTTGGTTTTATTTAGAGGTGCATGATAAAAATGGGTTGATGTTTTTTTATTATATTTTCATTACCTCTACTATTGTAGACCTAGTACTAATGAGGCACCTTTAAAATTATGATGGCCATGTTCTATAAGAGACTATGTCAGGAGAGGACTATAATCCTGGGTGGACCGTAGGAGACGATGAGATATTACATTTCATGGATGTGTACCGATGATAGAACACATAAATGAGGATTTGATGAGTGATTTTCATTCCTAAATTTGTGCAGTTCATCCTGGTGTCACCACGATGTATTGAGATCTACACTGTTAGTATTGGTTTCTTGGTACGAAGAGGGATGCTCCTTGTTTTGTTATGAGATGTTCAACCTGTCAGAAGGAGAAGGTGGAGCATCAGCTACCGTCAAGGTTTTTATAGTATATACCCATTTCCAAGTTTAAATGGAATGATGTCACCATTTATTTTGTCTCGGGTTTACTGGGTTTGCTTCGATGGAAATGTTCAGTTTGGGTTGTTATTGAAAGAATCATGAGGTAGGATAATTTCTTTTTTATTAAAAAAACATTCAATGCTGATGATATTTGAAGGTTTTACATCCAAGATAATGTACGTTTTCCGGGGTTTCCATACTATATTGTTTTAGGAAAGGATGTCTGATTTACATCTAGTGTCTGGAAAGAACTATATAAGGCATTGGGTATACATGTACTTTTATGTAAAACATACCACCCCCAGACAGATGTCTTTTCCGAGTGCATGATTCAGGTTTTGGAGGATGGGCGGCGATCGTGTTTCATGGATTTCTGGATATCATGGGCAAAACACATACCCCTTTTATAGTTCATTTTTCCAGTGAAACTTTAGATGGAACCATATAAGGATTTGTACTATATTCCATTTCAATCACCAATATTTTGTCTAGAAATTAGTGTGGAAGCTATGTTGGGACCTCTCATTTTATAGGAGACCATTATGAAGGGGGGGTTGATTCAGAAGATGATGGATATAACACAATCACACCAAAAAATATTATGACGATCGACGGAGATGAACTCAAATGTTCAAGGCCAAGGATCATTTTTTCATACATGTCACACTGAGGTTGGGACTCAGGATGATTATAAGATAGGGGAATATTTCATCCCATACATCAAACCATATCAGGTATTGGAGAGAGTGGGACCATTTGTCGACTGGTTGTAGTTACCTTAGAGGTAATGTGCTTTTCATGGTAGATTTCATGTTTCTCATCTACAACATTATATTTCAGACCCTTATCACATTTTTCAACCTAAGGAGGTTGAGTTAGATCTAGATGCATCCTTAAATGAGCACCATAATTTTTTTATGGATCACAACACAATAGTTCTCCATGTACGGTTTGTTTTTTTGGGTTTGGGTGTTGTGGTTGAACATGTGAGTATTTGATGAGACTTTGGTGAGGGAGACTGACATACGATCCTAGTGGCTAGAGTTGTTCGATGTTTCTTCTACTCCACTATTGTTAGGAAAATTCCAGGATTAATTTCTTTAAGGGAGGAATTATATAAGAACCTAGATATTCATTTTAGATATGGATCATTATTTTGGGTTTTTTTAGGAAAATGGGAAAATTCTGAAATTTCTATATACATGCCATGCACATTGGGGTAAACACCAAGTACTCGGTTTCCATGTGTAGCCCTATACTGGCTATGTAAAAGCCGAGTATGTTGCCATGTGGGTGAGCTAGCACATCCTCTAATGAGGGATTAGTTGATACTAGTAAAAGGCATGTACATTAAATGAAAACAACATGAATAATTCTTTTTTTGTTATTAATTAGAGTAGGGTCACATCTCATCTTTCGAACAACACTCTTCTATCCTTGGTTTGTTCAGTTGGAAACAAGAGTGACGATCAATGTCTGAGCCACCATTTCTTCGTAGATGGTCTGATCTGAACTCTGGTGGGTGTGTTGGAATCCCACCAGTTTTCTCTTCCTTATTCTAGATACTCTCTTTCAGATTCCACTAATATCGTGGGTTTTTGGATATTGATCGTTTTTAACCTATTTGTAGACCTATGACGATCCATAATGATTCAAGGTCTGCCATTCTACTGTAGTGATATCATGATATCATGGTAGGTGGTTTGGGGATTTCATTGATTGTATTTGGACTATATATTCTTAGGGTTCTGAATACACATGTTTAATGTATTATGTGTTTTGGAATTTAACCTTATTTAATACCTTATATTGGTTTTTTTGTTTTTGAAATGGTTATTTCTTAGGTTTATGGTTTAATACAATGATTATGTGAGTGTTTCACATGTTTAGTTGATTATAACCATTTGGTATAGAATTATTATTAGGCTTGTTTGGTTTTCCATGCCTTGTGTTATTAGGATTGAGTTATTATTTATTTGTGATTCATGATTTTCACATTTTGATTGAATGAAAAGGGGGAATTTTCCTCTCGTTTCTTTATGAGTCATGGTCATTTATATATATTTAGATGTTATGTTGACCCAGATGTATTGAATGCGAGAGATGTTAGGTTTTCACAGACTAGTGGGGTTAGACCATTAGAGATACATAAAAGATTGTTTTTAAATGAATATTAGACCTTAGGGAATTGCATTTGAAAGATTCTAGGTGGTAATTATAATTTATTTCTGATAAGTAGACCAAGGGTTATTGACGGATAGAGATACCCAAGAGGTAAATTTTAAATGACAAGTTCTATATGGGACCAATGGGGTTAGACTATGTGAGATTGTTTAGTGGGGTTTTATTTATTGAAATGTTGATATATTAAAGTAAAGGATTAAGACTGTGGGAACATTACCTACAGGTTTGTAATGATTGATTAATTGAATATGATGAGTATTCCATGACAAAAAACAATCTAGGATATGGTATTAATATATTTATTAGATGGTATATTGAGACATTAGTTTGTTCCTATTATAAAGGTGATACAGATCATAGGCTAGATCCTGAGGTTACATTATTCAATGGATTTAACAAATATAAAATGTAATTGAATGTAATTGAAGACTGCCAGATTGATTGATTTTTATTAGTTATTAGGTTATTTATTTATTCATTCATATTAACTAATATATACATCACTGATAGTTTGGAATATATATTTTTGTAGTTTTCTACTAGGATTATTCTTACCCCTATTTATGTTTTTCTTTTGGATATCAACATATTGTATGTTTTCTGGTATAGATAGGGGAAAAAATCCTTCTTAATAAGATACTTGATTATTATTAGAGCTCGAGATCATGGGACCAATATGAGGATGTTAATGCTATTAGGGTTTTTGTCCTTTCTATGCTTGGGTTTAGTATTTTTTGTAGAATTAGGACTTGTTTGGTTGCTTTCCTAGACAGATGCTTCATGCATCATTCATATTTATGATCATGTTGTTTTAATACGATTAGCCTTCCACAGTTTTTTTCTATTTCATGTATTAATACTTCTACTATTTCTTAGTATTTGTTTTCCAATGTGTATACTTTTAAAATGAGGGTATAGTTACCCCATTATAAGACCATGGACCTTGCTGATAGTCGGATGCCTCTGGGATTTGGTGAAATGTGCTAGAGGTCACACGACCAACTGGGTTCGGGGAAATTTAGGGTGACCCCCCCCCCCCCCCCCCCGAGTCCAGGATGTTTAATCAGTTCTTCTCTAAGATTGACCTTTGATATAAATAATAAATTGAATATGAAGAATAATGATATTCTAGAAAATGACTTCCGATCAAGATATATGCATTATGAATTTGTTGTTATGCCCTTCGGTTTGACTAATGATTTGGATATATTTTTGGATTTGAGGAATAGATTATGAAGTGACTACTATGATAACATTGTTGAATTTTTTGTTGATGATATTCTATGATAATACAAAAGTCTTGAGCATTAAGAGGGTCATCTGAGGGTTATTATTCAAACATTGTTGAAGGATATTGTTTTGGGAGTGTTCATAAACTGTTAATTTTGGTTACAATAAATTTCTTTCTTGGGGAACATTATTACCAATGAAGGAATAATAGTTTACCCTATTAAGATAATGGTTATAAAAGAGTGTCCCCATACTATAAAAATAATTAAAGCTCATTGTTTCTTTAAAATATCATGTTATTATAGGAGGGTTTTGAAAAAAAATTACAACTTTCTAATCCACTAACCATGTTAACTCAAAAAGGCGTTATGTTTATCTGGACAAAGGAGTGTGAGGAATGTTTCCAAGAACTAAAGAAGAGATTGGTAACATTAAACATGTTAAATCTTACATAATATAGATTTGGATTAATTATTTTAATAGATACATATCCAAAAGGTCATGGGTGCATTCTCATGAAAAATTACATTATTATTGATCATGCATAAAGATAGATGAAGACTCATGAGAAGAACTATCCCACACATGATACGGAGTTGGTAGTAGTTGTTTTTTCGCTAAAGATATATATGCACTATATTTATGGGGAGAAATGTGATATATACACAAAACATAAATGTTTGAATTTTAATTTCACTTAGAAGGAATTGAACATCGGACATAAGAGACGGTTGGAACTCTTAATGACTCTGATTGTTCATTTAATTATCATCTGGGAAGGGAAAACACTGTCATAGATTCACTAAGTAGAAAAGACCATGTTTTCCTACAAATGAGGAGGAGTCAATAGGATCCTTTGATCAAGTACATAGTAAATATGTACATGGGAATTTTAACGTAAAAGACATAATAAACCCTATCCCAATTTATTTATCAACATTTATTACTAGAGAAGATCAAGAAATCTAAAAAATATTTCCTTTGTTAAAAAGAAGTTTGAGGCTATAAAGGATGTGACGTATCTCAAGCAAAATATTGATCTAGAAGGTGTACATAACATTTTTTCAAGGCTATGTATTAATTTTTTTATGGAAATAAAAGTGAAGATGATGGATGAAGCATATAGCTCAAAATTTTCTAATCATTCTGAAATCATCAAAATGTATGGGGACCTTCATGATCATTATTGGTGGGATAACATGAAAAGGGAGATTTCCAACTACACTACAAGGTTCTTGGTGTGTTAGTAAATTAAGGAATAGACAAAACTTTATAATGGGGTATTAAAACCACTAAAAATACTAGAACAGAAGTGGGAAAAATCACTATTTACATTGTCACTGGTCTCCTGAGAACATCCAAGGAAAAAAATCCGATATGATTTATAGTGGACTATCTCACCAAAAATTCCCATTTTATCTCTATTTGGGAATATTTCTATTTTGATAAACCTTGCATTAGTTATGTAAGGGAAGAGGTAAGGTTTGATGGAGTACCACTCTCTATTTTATGTTATCGTAATTTATGGTTCACATTAAAATTATAGAGAATTATTCAACATGATTTTAGTATAGAAATGAATTTCAGTGTGGACTCTCACCCCTAAACTAATATACAATAACAAATAACTATTCAAACACTCTAGGAAATGTTGAGAACATGTTAAATGGAATTTAATGTTGGTTTGGATCAACATCTCCCATTAGTTGACTTCATTTAAAACAACAACTGCCTCTCAAGCATTCATATCGAACCCTATAAAGCACTATATGTAATGTGATATAAAACTCATACTTGTTTGGATGATGTAGGTGAAAATTTGATTCTAAGGATTGATATAATGAAATAGATGACAATAATTATTCATGGAATCCAAAAACACATTATGGATGCTAAGAGTCGGCCAAAGAGCTACGCCGAAAACAATTGAAGGTACATAGATTTTGATGTTTATAACAATGTCTTACTTAGAATATCACTATGGAAGGGAGTAATGAGGTTGTTAAAGCAAGGGAACATAATCCCCGGGTATATTGGCCCGTATGAAATCAATCATTACATTAGTGATGTGGCCTATTATATTGCACTTCTTCCAAATCTAGATCTTGTTCAGTATGTATTCCATGTATCTCTCTTGAGAAAGTACATTTCTATCCCTTCACATGTACTGAATCCTGAGGATGTGAAACTGTAACATGACCACTCTTATGAGGAGAAAAATGTGGAGATATCATATTTTAGAGAAAAAGTTCAATGTAACCAGACTACAAAACTTTTAAAAGTTTTGTCGAGGACTCCCATATATGAAGAATCAAAGTTGTAACTAGAGGAAACTATGAGGTAGAAGTACCCACAAATTTTATCATATGAAGGAAAGAGTTGAAATTTTATGGATAAAGTTTATTAATGGTGGGAGAGAATGTTACGACAAAAACATTTTGAAAAAATAATTTCACTAAAATGTATGTTATATTAATTTGTACCCAACAAAAATATATCACTTTATTAATAATGTTAGTATAATGAAATGTGACTGTTGGGTTTTGATTGTTATATGACTGTTGGAAACAAAAAAATTATCATTAATATTACTGATTATAAATAGAAATGATAATGATTATTATTACATAAATAAGATTTAATGACCTCATTTATTAGAATCGGGAATTACGAAGCCCATTTTTCATAATATGGTAAGGAGGTGGCATCGTTTAGCATCATTCTGAACCAAGCCCAAGCCGAATATCGACAAGTTAATTTTGAACGGAATCACCTACGTGACAAGTTCATGTTGAAAGGAATCACCACTGAGGAAATGTTTTCTGAGCCACCCCAAGATTCTATTACCACTCCACACCTTAGTTTTAGTTCCTATGCAGGCGTTATAATGGGATATTTAACAAGGACTTAGTTACATTGCGTAATACCTTGGTATAAATAAATTTGACATTTCATTATTCATGTTTTATGAATAGATATTCTTAGTAAATTATATGTTTAATTAACACAAATATGAAAAAAATCATATTAGAAGTAAAAATTTTAATTTTTTGAGATATCTCATAAATGGTGACTTATTATGGTAAAATAAAAAATTTTGAATTTAAAATGACAAAATTAATCTAGGATGAATTTTTAGAAGTTTTCTATGATGAATAAATTTTTTAGTATTTTATGAATAGTAATTTATGTATAGGAATTATTATGACTAAAAAAGTGATATTTTATTATTAAATTACTTTATTTGTAATTTTTTTGGAAAATCGGACATACATGATTGTAATCAGGGTGAAAAATGTGGTTTTGTAAGAACAATTTTTTTTATTAGTAACATTCCCGATTGGAAAAGTAATTTTATAAAATAGAGTATACTTTATAATTCTGCACATTTAGAAATGGTTAAAGTGAATTTATGGAATTTTTTCTGAAATAGTTAAATTTTCGACGAATAATAAAAAATATTGTTTTGGGTTTTATGTAGGTTTAATGAAATCATAACAATTACATAATGATGTAATTATTAAGATAACATCATGGTAGACTCTTATGTACTGAAATATAATTTGAGGTGTCCCACGTGGCCAATAAAATTGTCATATTCCATGGGAAATTGCATGTTTTTTAAATTCCACTAATGAGGTCTCATTTTAAAAGAAAAAATATATTCCCTCACATTTGTTATAAATACCCACCAATTCTATCATTTACATTCATTACAAATACAGTTTCAAGGATGTTCTACTATTTTTAACCCCCAAGGGCTCCTCCCATTCTGTCCTCATTCCCCCATGGTCCAGATCATAGAGTTTTATAAGTTACTCTTCAAGGTAAGGGAATTAATAACTTCTCTTTTATTCATTCAAGTTATCTTTTAGGTGGTATTCTTTTCAAATTTAAATACCATTTTCTTATTTTCATTTTATTATGTCCCTATACTGTATTATGAGACATTTATGAATGAGTGACCAAATTACCACCTCTTTTTAATTTTTATATAACCATGTTTATAAGGCCCCAGCCTTAAACATTACTTAATCTTGAGTTACTTCAATAATACACGTTGAGGATCTTTTCAGGTTTAGAGTTTTAGAGAAGTAGATCATAAAACATGCATTACATTCCACATAGAAACAAAGTGGTTACATAAAAGATAGTATTCATTTTTCCCATCAACAGAAACATATTTAAAATAAAACATGGATTCTTTCTTGACACTTCCTTGACACTATCATCATATCATGTACGTTTCCCTTGACATGTGAAAAACATTTCAAAAACATGGGATGAGCATAAAAAGCTCAGCAAGGGATATAAAAATATAGAATGGAAACAAGAGTACACGTATACATAAAAATCAATGATATCATACTTTACCCATAAAACATAGGCACTTTAACATACCTCATCAAATCATGAATAAATCATAGAAATCAGAAGACATAAAGGTAACTTGAGGCATTCATAACATTCTTACGTAGTGAGTAACTCCATTGGATACGTTTGGAATACCCATCATAGTATATTCCCTAAATATCTTCAGAGAAACCATAATGTTTAACTCCTTCACATTACCCAATGCATTGGAGAGCTATATCAGGCTCACCTTCCCTTAGTCTATCACGGAACCACCTGTCTTTATAACAATTCCCAATAACCGTAACATAATTGTATCACATAAAACATGCATAAAGGAAACATAAAATTTCCACATTTCAATCACAAGATATCTATACAACACATTGATATAATAAAAACATTATGAAAACCATTTTCAATTCCAAAATAAAAAAAAGTAAAACATGGTATTTATTTTTCATTTAAAAAAAGTATGGCTTGTAGAGGAAGCTGAAACTCAAATAATGGTCACGGCGGTGGAGAAGTCGTTGTCACCATATACGTATGTCAAAAATATTCCATTTTGATGTTTAGTAAAACGCTTTGTATAAATAATATTCCTTTTGGATAAACGTAAAATTCAAAGGGGTTTATACACCTTATGAAAGAAGGTTTTGTGTAAAATAAAATATGCCTCAATGAAAGGAGATTGAGACGAAGTCCCATACCTCAGGTTCGACATGACTCGATCGTTCTTTAAACTCATGAATAATAATCTTGAGTTAATTTCTACTTGATTAAGAGCCTTTTTCAAGTTCAGTATTCCTTTCACATCACTTATTACCATGTTATGAACACTATGTAATTATTTAAGTTAATAATGGTCGTTTTGTCGATCATTGCTACTTGAGTAAAAAATAAACTCTTTATAATTACATGTTTGTTCATGGGGTAAAATATCCATTATATCCATAATTATATTCATTATGTAGATATAATATATATCATATATATCCATTATATACATGCATTTATAATATTCCATATCATTTAGAGGTAAGAAATCAATTGCACCGTTCATGGAGACGGTAAGCCGTACATACGCATGAACGCTACTTCCATTTCTATTTCATATTTAATGGAATTAAAACATAATTATACATAATAGTATTATAATTCCACTATGGTATCATATATAATATCATTAAAACTATCCTTTATACGTACCACATATGGTATTAACGAATCAATTCACTTTGAGGGGGCGGTAGTCCGCACTTCCTAAAATGAAGATATCGTGTTTACCCATAATGGAAATCATAAAGGTATGCTATAAATGAAAAATACAGAATCTTAATGAAACCATAAACATATTATATATCATATATAAATATAGTGACATCTTAATGTCCACCATTGAAGGTGTTCAAAGAATATTGAACAATCATCGTTTCGTGAGGCAGAAATCCACCATCCACAGAAACAGTATGTTCATTAACCATTATATGTATGTGTGTGTAAGTTTATCTCTAATTATTATTATAACAATGTCCTAGTATATTTAATATAATGTAGTTGTTACAAAAGAAATTAATAAAAAGTGTTTAGAGGGTTGGATAAGCAAAATAAAATAAATAACACAAGTGAAGACATTACATTAAAATCTGGTAACTTCCTTTGGTTTGAAGAAAAAGGGTTTATTGAAGATCTTCCTGCCTAAGGTAAGTATTCTAGGATGAGGAGAGGGATGTTTAGAGACAAAATTATCAGATCTTGGCCGAGCCAAAGGCTTGATAGGTGTTGTTAAGGAGGTATAGGTGGGGGCCTTTTATAAGAGGAGAGGAGGGGCACTCTTGGAAAGGTATAAAATGTTAATTTATTTTCAAATGAGTTTCGGAATTTAAAGGTCCCAAATTGATGTAGTTAAAGGATAAGGTGATAAAGGTTAGAAATATACTCATCCAATAGGTTTTTGACATGTTTACGTCATAGATTTTACAATATCTTTTAATTTTATTTAAATCGTTAAATAGTGAGCTAATCGTTGCATCATCGTGATGTCATAAATAATTTAATTTATTTAAGGTCTAAAAATTATAAACAAAATACTATGATGTAGGAAATTAGTTTATCTTTCCAATGAATATTTATAGAAAAACATCTGACTTGTATAACCCCATGTGAAAATTGTTTTAGTAAAACAATACATGTTTGTGTCATTTTTACTTTTAATTTAAATAAAAGGCATTAATGTCATTATCATACCCAAGTGGATCCATGAGGTCCCTAAAATCGACCCATGGGTTGTATTGGTCGGCCATGACACATAAAATAAGGGTATTACTTGTTTCATAGTCATTTCATATTATTAAAATATTATTGTTACCTTTAACTACACTAATTACCTCTAATCGCGATTAAAAACTTAAAAGTTACTGTTCACCAAAAAATTATTTTTATCTCATTGAACCACAATTTACTTTCTAATTAAAACCATTCATGTTGTATTTTTGAAATTCAAAACACAAGGGTGGTGGAATTTCATTTAAACAAAAAAATCAGTTTTTTAAGTACCACTTAGTGGTTTTACTATTCATCAAAAATTGAAGTTTTTCAGAAAACTACCAAAACATCAGCCTAAGCTATATTTGATATTCTGATTACAAAAATCATGTATATTTTAAAAAATTAAAAACATATAAGTTACAATAATTAATTTAATTATATATTCCTGCAGTCAGAACAAATAGCGTGTTTTTAAGAAACAATACCTATCAAAAGATTGACACTCGTTTATGTCTAATCTCAAAGTGATATTAATCCCAATGACCACCATTGGATTAAATGGTAAAAATATATTCTAATTTCAATTTAAAACCAATTAAAAATATAATATAACTATATAAATAAATTAGATTAAAAATATTTTTTGAATTAAAATACACCACTTTTCACTATTCATAAATAAATGAACATTATCAGAAAAATACCAGAAATTTATCAAAAGTAAATTTCAATGTCCCAATCATAAAGAATAAGTTTATTTCGATAAATATAGCTAACAAAATTGTTAAAAGATAGATTTCAAAAAATGTTTTCCATCAAAAGGCGGTAAAATAATCTTTTAAAAAATATTAGAGTATTTTGTGCTTAAGGATGGATTTATTCTTTTTTTAAGCCTCTAAAACACAATAAAATTCATAAATAGACATAGATAACTATATATAATACTCATTACTTACTTGGGATGTTACATACTTCCCCCATTTAGAAAATTGTGTCCCCACAATTTATTTACTTATCGAATAAGTGGGGGTATTTATCCCTCATCGCATTTTCAGATTCCCATGTTGCCTCTTCGATCATGTGGTTCTTCCACAAAACCATTACATGATGAATCAACTTATTCCGCAACACTTGCTCCCTATGATCAAGAATCTGAACCGGTTGTTCCTCATAAGATAGATTCTCTTCCAACTGAACTACCTCTGAACTCAAAACATGAGATGGATCTGGCATGTACTTCCTTAACATTGAAACATGAAAAACATTGTGTACCTGAGATAAACTCGGAGGTAAAGCCACTCGGTAAGCAACTGATCCAACTCTCTCTAGAATTTCATATGGTACAATGATCCATGGACTCAGCTTTCCTTTCTTACCAAATCACATTACACTTTTTCATGGTGAAACTTTGAGAAAAACATGATCACCTACCTCGAAAGATAGATCTTTCCTCAGGTTATCCGCATAACTCTTCTGCCTGCTCTGAGCTATTATCATGTGTTTCTTAATCAACTGAAATTTTTCTGCCATCTCTTCTACTAATTCTTGTCCCATCAGCTTCCTTTCACCCACTTCATTTCAGAATGTTGGAGTTCGACACCGCTTCCAATATAACGCCTCAAATGGTGCCATCTGTATACTGGAATGAAAACAGTTATTATAAGAAAACTCAACCAAAGAAAGATGTTGGTCCTAACTTCCTGATAATCCATCGAATAAGCACATAGCATATCCTCCAATGTCTGAATTTTTTGTTCTGACTGCCCATCTGATTGAGGATGAAAATTTTTACTAAAATTTAATTCAGCACCCAATGACTTCTGAAGGCCTTTCCAAAAGATAGAAGTAAACCCGTGATCATGATCTGTAGTAATGGAGAGGGGAACTCCATGTAACCTAACTATCTCTTTAAGATACAAAAGAGAAAGTTGATATATGGAAAAAGTATCTCGTATAGTAAGGAAATGAGAAGATTTAGTCAAGCGATCAACAATAACCAAGATTTCATTATTACCTCGAGGTGTGTTCGGAAATCCCACAACAAAGTCCATTGATATATTTTCTCATTTCCACTCTGGCACTGGTAATGCATAAATTATCCCTTTCGGTAATTTCCACTCTACTTTAACTTGCTGACAAGTCAAACACTTCACAGTAAAATCTACAATATCTCTTTTCATTCCATCCCACCAGTAATACTCCCACAGATCTCTGTATATCTTAGTACATCCAGGATGAACTAAAAATGGAGAAGTATGATCTTCACATAACAACTCTATCATCAACTGTGAATCACAAGGCACACACAATATCTTTCCAAATCTCAAAACAAAATCACTATAAATACTGAATTCATGAAACTTACCCTTCTGAACCAGCTCTACCTTTTTCGGCAACTCACTGTCTTGCTTCTGTGCTTGATTGATTCTGTATGATAGAGATGATCTCACTGATACCAAGAACAAAACCGAAGAACTTCGTGCACCAAAAACTTCTATTCCAATGTCCATCAAATCAAAAAACAAAGAATCTTGTTCCAAATGTAGTATAGTTAATGAAGCATTACTTTTTCGACTCAAATCATCAGCCACTTTATTTGCTATTCTCGAATGGTAATGAATTGTACAATCATAATCCTTGATTAATTCTAGCCATATCCTCTATCTCATGTTCAATTCACTCTGAGTGAATATATATACTTTAAACTTCTGTGATCGATATATATTTCACACGTTACACCATAAAAATGATGCCTCCAAATTTTTGAAGGAAAAATAACATCAGCTAATTCCAAATAGTGTGTATGGTAATTTACCTCATGAGTTTTCAACTTTTGTGAAGCATAAGCAATTACCTGATCATTCTGCATTAGGATGCAACCAAGTCCTTTCAATTAAGCATCACTGTAGATAACAAACTCACCATTCTTGGAAGGTAGTTCCAAAACTAGAACATTCACCAATCTAATTTTCAGTTCCTGAAAACAATCATCACATTCATTTGTCCAGATAAACATTACACCCTTCCGAGTTAGCTAATTCATTGGACCAGATAACCGTGAAAAATTTCTAACAACACTTCCGTAATAGCCTTCCAAATCAAGGAAGATACGAATCTCAGTTATATTTGTGGGTCTTGGACATTCATCAACAAACTTTGTTTTTGCTGGATCAATATTTATCTCATAATTAGAAATAATGTGACCAAGGAAAGATTTTTTTTGCAACCAAAACTCACACTTTCTGAATTTCCCATACAATTTCGTTTCTTTTGAGGTTTTCAAAATAATCATTAAATGTATTTCATGCTCATATATACTTTTATAAAACACCAAAATATCATCAATGAAAACAACCACAAACTTATCCAAGAACTCATAGAAAATTCTAATCATTAAGTCAATGAATACAGTAGGTCCATTGGTTATCCCAAAATGCATTAATACAAATTCATAATGGCCATGTCTTGTTCAAAACATGGTCTTCAGAATATCTGCTTCCTTTAACTTCAACTGATGGTACCCTGATCTCAAGTCAATCTTTGAAAAAAACTGAGCTCCCTAGAGCTGATCAAACAAATCATCGATATGTGGGAATGGATACTTTTTATTAATAGTGATATTATTCAAGGCTCTATAATCAATGAAAAGTCTCATAGAACCATCTTGCTTTTTAACAAATAAAACTAGAGCACCCCATGGTGATGTTCTAGGTCGAATGATGTCATTCTTTAATAAATCTCGCAATTTCTCCTTCAACTCTAAAAGTTCGATTTTAGCCATTAGATAAGGGGGTTTTGAAATGGGCTTAGGATCAGGAAGTAAGTCAATGGTAAATTCAACATTCCGATATGGTATTATTCCTGGAAACTCATCCGGAAAAACATCAGGATACTCATTTACCACTGGCACATCATTAATATGAACAGTTCCATTGTTTTCAATGATCTTTTCAAGGTAACATTCATTTCCATATATTACATGTTTATCGGCCTCCTGATATGTTATCAACAGTAAGGGTGTATTATTGTACACAAACTATATCATCCCACCTTTTTATCACATAAACATTCATTACATTTTACAAAACCTAGGATCGTTAAGGTTTAGTGTCTTGGAAACCAGGAACTTAAAACATGAAAACATAAAACATTATTGTTAAACACTTGAAAGGATTCTCCTCATGTTCATCCTAGGTTCATTACTACATCTCAATCCAAGGGATATACATCAAAAGAAATGGTGAGCAGAAGGCCCAGTAAGGGAAACAAGGGGAAACATTTAACATGTGAACTTGAGATACATCAACAATGTCATGAAAAGAACATTGAGGCATGAGAAAGAAATCATGAGATATATCTTAATAAAAATAACATTTTTCATAACATGAAGATGTGGATAAAACATTTAATATTTACAATCATTTCGTTTCACCAAGGTCCATCCCTAAGGTGTCAATAAAAATTTCCAATGTTATTCACCAAGGTATTAGTCTAAAATGTCATCTTTACAGATTAAGTCTTTACCCAATGCATTGGAGTGCTATCTGGGAGAACCATTTAAATGTCTTTATTATCATGTGAGCCACATATATCATCATCAATCATTTAATTAACAACCCATATAGCATAAAATAAATGGGTTTCATTTCATAATCATAACGTTTTAAACACTGCTTTAATGACTTGATCTTTATGTCACTTTAAACCCACGAAAAAGGGAAAGAGGGTTTCATGTATTTAATTACCAGAATATAAAATAGAACATTTTGATATATTTGTGAATACCCCTGTAGAAATAAGATCTTTGAGTATTCACTTAATAACATAAAATAATTTTGAGATAAAGAGGGAGGCATTTTGAGACGAAAACTATGCAGCATAACGTCTACGATACATGGTTTTAGAAAACATTGATAAGATAGGGGACATGGGTCACCCACTCAAAAATGATACATAAAACAGTAGGGGAACAGAATATATATTATCTAAGATCATGGTAATAAAATTTTAATGATATACTATATGAAACGATGAACTGGAAAGGAAGACAAAAATAAGATTTCTCTTATGAGAATTCGGCAGCCTAACGGCGTCTCTTAAAACATCCATAAATGGATTGACGAGATCAAATAGGGTCTCTCATTATATAAAAATAAATGATCAGTATGATAGATATAGAAATAATACCACAACATAATAAAAAGGAACTTGAAATACTTGACATGAAAGTAGATCTTGAAAACGAGAAGGGTGAAAGAACCCCTTAGAAATTCGGCAGCCTAATGACGCCATTTAAACTTAAACAAAAATGAATTGATGAGATAAAATATGGTATCTCATCATATGAACATAAAATATCAGTATGAGAGATTTATAGATCATACCCAAACATAATAAAATGGAACTTGCAAGACTTGACATGGAATTTGAACTCTGAAAAAGGAGAATGTTGAAAGAACCACTTAAAAATTCGGCAGCCTAACGGCACCACTTAAAACATCAAAATACTGAATTGAAGAGATAAAATGGGGTCTCTCATCATATGATCATAAAATATCAGTATGATAAATTTTGAGATCATACCCCAACTTAATAAAAAGGAACTTGAAAAACTATACATGAAAGTAGATCTTGAAAAAAGAGAAGGGAGAAAGAATCCATTACAAAAATTTCGGCAGCCTAACGACGCCACTTAAAACTTCATAAAACGAAATAATGAGAGTAAGAGGGGATATATCATTATATGACCATGAAAATGGATGTAAGAGGAGTATAAAAGAACATCCTTTAACATAAGAACATGGAGCCTAAAATAAATTACATAAAAGAGATTTCTTGAAAAGAAAGAGAGAGGTCGTATCCCTTACCATAAAACGTAACTCTTAAAACTAAAAGGTTGGGACCTTGAGGTCATGGGGGAACGTTGGGAGGACTCCGTGGGAGGTAAGGAGACCATAACCTCGTTGAGAATGATTTTTGAGTCCAAAGGATGAGAGAATGTCTTGGTATTTATAGGGAAAGTGTGGGGACAAGGCATTAATGGCCAAGGGACACCTCATAAGTGGGTTTCTCAAAACCATGTGCTCTCCCAAGATATTTCCCATGTTGTTAGCCCAAATGGGGCCCCCAATACAATAATTCATCACCTTTGGTCGGCCAACCCATAAAATATCTCATGACATCATCATGACATAGTTATGATGTCATTAAACATACTGAAACCCTAAAACTGTATTTTTTCTATTCACTGAAAATTCAACTTTTTTCAGAAAAATCCCAAAATTTCACATTAACCGAATATCAATGCTCTGATTTCAAAAATGAACTCCATTTTATAAAAATATTTTTCTAAATATTATTAATTTATTTTTTTAAATAAAAACACTATTCACTCAAAATTAAATTTTTCTAGAAAAATCCCCCAAAATTACCATAACATAATATCGATGCTCTGAGTTCAAAAATAAAGTCCATTTTATAAAAAAAAATTCAAAATATTTTTAATTTAATTTTTAATTAAACAACACTCTTCCCTCGAAAAAACTAATACTTCAATAATAATTTATGAAACAATTATTTAACCATTGTAGTGAATCGCATTACTTAATCAAGGTGCCTAGATTATATTAATACTTTCTTTAAGTGAGATTACGAATCCATTTGGTCACATTTCTAATCCTAATCATAAAATCACTATTCATAATTTACTATTCATCAAAAATTAAGTTGATCTTATTAGACTCTAAATTTCGTACTGAACATAATTGTAGAAGACCATTTTTTAAAATCATTACAACTTTTTAATTATTTATGGTTTACCTGAACATTTATAAAATATCCTTTTTCTAAAATCATCAAAAATATGCATACTATAATTATCCAGACATTTGATAATTCCTACACTTCATCATAAGAAGAAATCAAAATTTTTATTTAAAACAAAGGATTACACAAGGCAGTTACGGTCTCCTTACATAGCCCCATATCACACCAACATAGGACCTCAGTGTACGGTGTGCTAAGGGTAGAGAATCTGAGGGAGGATCGGCCAACATCGCACGAGTAGTAATTTCTATCAGGTTGAACTTCTCGCGAAAGCGATTCCATTCTAGCTTCACACGATGATGTTCGGCATGGGTTTAGTCCAGAGAAAAGCTCAGTGGTGCTACCTCATTCCCATGTTCTGTTAGATGGGCTTCGATCGGTCCAATACTACTGGGTGAGGCCAGCGAATCTTCTTTCTATAATAATTAAAAAATATTACTTGTATTTAGAGACAATAATCAAAACGTTTAGTTTCTAGTGGTTATATTGAACAATGGTCAAATAATAGTCAAAACCCAATGGTCTCATTTTAATTATACTCATGTTATCAAATGAAAAATTTTTGTTGAGTATAAAAAATAAAATAGCACACAAAAGTAGGAAACATGATTTATTCAAAATTTCAAGTCGTTACAATCTTCCCCCCTTAAGAAATTGCATCGTCACAATTTTTAAAATTCGGTTTTGAAATTTCATTGAATGTCCCACATCAGAAATGGAGGCAGTAATAATATTACTTTAAAACAAAGAAAGCGAAGTACAAATGTCAGTCGAGTTAACCCACACTAGGATTCCATGTAGGAAAACATGGACATAGAGGAGAAAACAAATGGTCAAGTTCTGAGGGATAGTGATAGAAAACATGATTAGGATAAAGTTAACCATAAGAAAATCCCAAACTTATGATGTGTGTAAATGGTCTTTGATTACCTTGTAGGAAACATAAACCAACAACATTTTTGTTTTACGTTCCTTTTCATAATTTTTGAGGAATTCATTTACTACATAGAACAAAAACATAAGAAAATATACCTACCTTCATGTAGAGTTTCATCCTTTAATAAGTTTCTACCAAAACTAATATTTTCTCCAAATGATGAGCATTTAAAACTACTTGGTCTCATCAAAACACAAGAATCATCTTCTAGAGAATCACATATTCCTCAAAAGATTAACTATCTATTTCTTCTATCTTTAAACATTATCCCAAAAACATAAAGGGTAAGGTAAAACAACTCTTCAAAAAGAAAGAATCCCATAGGAATGGAAACTAGTTTTAAATCTTCAATGTTCCATGGTAGTACCCAAAGTTCATCATATACCATTCCATAAATAACTGTCCTTAAAATTCCTCAAAATAATCCAAACTAAGATTGAAACCCAAATACAAGAAGGATTTGATAACATAGTCGTCTAAAATAAACATCATTGTTCATCTCCAGACAACATCAACCACTTATAACATGTTATAAAAAATTATATAACCTAAAAATATTTTACCAAAGATAGGGTAATCATTTCTATAAGTAACCTAAATTACTATAATTCCACCTTAAATTCATCGATTCATAAAAATATAATTCAACATTTATTCCTCAAATAAAATACCGTAGTAATCTATTTACCTCGATCAAATAGGGTTCCAAAAAATAGTGGACGTCTTCCAAACTAATAATCATCTTTTAATCCCCTAATCATATCTGTCATATTAATACAACAATCGTCACATTTCCTATCACATTGGTTGTTGGGACATGTTCTTCAATTTCACGCCATAAACTAAGTAAAGAAATTACAATTAGGGGCTTAAATACTTATCCAATAATCATGAAAAGGAAATTAAAGCAAATAAGGATAACTTGTAGAAGAATAGTGTACCCTAACTTGTGATCCCCTAGGTTCCCATCTAGGTTATCCATGATCATATATTCCTATGCGAATCATTATTTTATTTTATCTTTGTTCCTTTAACAATGGTTCCTACTAAGCTTATGAATTTACCAAAGCATATCCCCCGGGAGTGTCATAACCAAGAGTGCAGCAATGCCTGTTGTCGTGTACCAGTTCCCGTTTGAGTCTAGCTCAAAGCATTGTTTTCGGGTTTTACCCCTATGTACATCTGTGCCAAAGCCACCTTTACCTGCTCGTATCCAGACATGGATGTATTGACTTGGCAACCCATTACTCAATACTCATCAAAATACCAGGAAGATTTCCTATATTTAAACCATTCTATAGGCTTCTTCCTAAAGTTGTCATATCCTAACTTCCACAAATAACTAAACAATCCTTTGATACCAACTATAGAATCCTGCCTTTTTATCACATAAATTTTCATTACATTTTACAAAACCGAGGATCTTTAAGGTTTAGTGTCTTGGAAACCAGGAAGTTAAAACATGATAACATAAAAAATTCTTGTTAAACACTTGAAAGGCTTCTCCTCATGTTCATCCTAGGTTCATTACGGCATCTCAAACCTGGGGACATACATCAAAATAATGGGTGAGCAGAAGGCCCAGTAAGGGAAACAAGGGGAAATATTTAACAAGTGAACTTGGGATACATCAACAATGTCATGAAAAGAACATTGAGGCCTGAGAAAGAAATCATGAGATATATCATAATAAAAATAACATTTATCATAACTTGAAGATGTGGATACAACATTTAATATTGACAATCATTTTGTTTCACCAAGGTCCATCCCCAAGGTGTCATTAAAAATTAACAAGGTTATTCACCAAGGTATCATTCTAAAAAGTCATATCTAGAGATTACGTCTTTACCCAATGCATTGGAGCGCTATCTGGGCGCACCCTTGACATGTATTTATTATCATGTGAGCCACATATATCACCATCAATCACTTCATAAACAACCCATATAGCAAAAAATAAATGGGTTTCATTTCATAATCATAATGTTTTAAAAACTGCTTTAAAGACATGATCTTTATGTCACTTTAAACCCATAGAAAAGGGAAAGAGGGTGTCATGTATGTAAATCCCAGAATTTAAAATAGAAAATTATGATATATATGTGAATACCCCTATATAAATAAGATCTTTTAGTATTCACTTTATAACACAAAATATTTTTGAGATAAAGAGGGAGGCATTTTGAGACGAAAACTATGCAGCATAGCGTCTACGATACATGGTTTCCGAAGACATTGAAAAGAGAGGGGACATGGGTCAACCACTCAAAAATGATACATAAAACAGAAGGAGAAGAGAATATATAGTATTTAAGTACATGGTAATGAAATTTTAATGATATACCATATGAAATGAAGAACATGAAAGGAAGACAATAATAAGATTCTCTTATGAGAATTCGGCAGCCTAACGACATCACTTAAAACATCCAAAAATGGATTGACGAGATCAAATAGGCTCTCTCATCATATGAACATAAATGATCATTGTGATAGATATAGAGATCATACCCCAACATAATAAATAGGAACTTGAAAGACTTGACATGAAAGTAGATCTTGAAAATGAGAAGGTGGAAAGAACCCCTTAGAAATTCAGCAGCCTAACGACGCCACTTAAACATCAACAAAAATGAATTGATGAGATCAAGTAAGGTCTCTCATCATATGAACATAAAAGATCAGTATGATAGATTTAGAGATCATACCCAAACATAATAAAAAGTAACCTGCAATACTTGACATGGAATTAGAACATTGAAAAATGAGAAAGGTGAAAGAAGCACTTAAAAATTTGGCTGCCTAACGGCGCCACTTAAAACATCAAAATACTGAATTGAAGATATCAAATGGGGTCTCTCATAATATGATCATAAACGATCAGTATGATAAATTTAGATATCATACCCCAACATAATAAAAAATAACATTAAATACTTTACATGAAAATAGATCTTGAAAAATGAGAAGGGAGAAATAATTCGTTACAAAAATTTCTGCAGCGTAACGACGCCACATAAAACATCATAAAACGAAATAATGAGAGTAAGAGGGGATATCTCATTATATGAAAATGAAAAGGGAAGTAAGAGGAGTATAAAAGAACACACTTTAACATAAGAACATGGAGCATAAAGGAAATTACATAAAAGATATTTCTTGAAAAGAAAGAGAGAGGTCAGATCCCTTACCTTAAAATGTAACTCTTAAAACTCAACGGTTGGGACCTTGAGGGCTTGGGGGCACCATGGGAGGACTACTTGGGAGGTAAGGAGACCAGAAAATCATTGATAATGAATTTGGAGTCCAAAGGATGAGAGAACAGCTTGGTATTTATAGGGAAATTGAGGGGACATGACATTAAGGATCAAGGGACATCTCATAAGAGGGTATCTCAAAACCATGTGCTTTCCCTATATATTTCCCATGAAGTTAGGCCACATGAGGCCCCCAATACAATAATTCATCACCTTTGGTCGGCCAACCCATAAAATATCTCATGACATCATCATGACACAGTTATAATGTCATTAAACATACCAAAACCCTAAAACTGTATTTTTACTATTCACTGAAAATTCAACTTTCTTAGAAAAATCCCAAAATTTCACATTAAACAAATATCAATTCTCTGATTTCAAAAATGAACTCCATTTTATAAAAATAGTTTTCTAAATTTTTTTAATTTATTTTTTAAATAAAAACACTATTCACTGAAAATTCATTTTTTCCAGAAAAAGCCCCAAAAATTACCATAACATAATATCGAAGCTCTGAGTTCAAAAATAAAGTCCATTTTATAAAAATATTTTTGAAAATATTTTTAATTTAATTTTTAATTAAAAACACTATTCACCTGAAAAAACTAATACTTGAATAATAATTTATGAAACCGTTATTTAACCATTTTATTGAATCACATTAATTAATCAAGGTGTCTAGATTATATTAATACCTTCTTTAAGTGAGATTTCTAATCTATTTGGTCACATTACTAATACTAAGAATAAAATCACTATTCATATTTTACTATTCATCTAAAATTAAGTTGATCTTATTAGACTCTAAATTTCATACTGAACATAATTGTAGAAGACCATTTTTTGAAAATCATTACACATTTTTAATTATTTAAGGTTTACCTAAACATTTTTAAAATATACTTTTTCTAAAATTCATCAAAAATATGCATACTATATTTATCCGGACATTTGAAAATTCATAAACTTCCTTATAAGAAGAAATCAAAATTTTTATTTAAAACAAAGGATTACACAAGGCAGTTATGGTCTCCTTACATAGCCCTTTATCACACTAGCATAGGACCGAAGTGTAAGGTGTTCTAAGGTGAGAGAATCTGAGGGAGGCTCGGCCAACATCGCACGAGTAGTAATTTCTATTAGGTTGAACGTCTCGTGAAGGAGATTCCGTTCTAGCTTCACACGATGAAGTTCGGCATGAGTTTGGTCCAGAGCAAATCCCAGTGGTGCTAACTCCTTCCCAAGTTCTGTTAGATGGGCTACAATCGGTCCAAGACTACTGGGTGAGGCTATCAAATCTTCTTTCTATAATAATTAACCAAGATTACATGTATTTAGAGACAATAATCAAAACGTTTAGTTTCCAGTGGTCATATTGACCAATGGTCATATAACAGTCAAAATCCAATGGTATCATTTTAATTACACTCATGTTATCAAATGAAACATTTTTGTTGAGTATAAAAAATAAAATAACACACAACATTATGAAACAATATTTATTCAAAATTTTGGGTCGTTATACAAACTGAATGTCTTTCTTAAAAGAAACTTCTTTAGCTCTGCAGTCAATCTTAGCATGGTAAATAGAGAGCCCGTCCATACCTAGGATAACATCAAACTCTACTAGAGGTAGAACAATTAGGTTTGCAAGTAGGTTCTTTCCACGGATAAGGATAACAAGATTCTTATAAAAAAATTTTGCCTCATCATTTCCCCCAGGTGTTTTTACCACAAGTTCAAGAGTAATTTCTTGAGATGTTATTCCCATTTTACTAGAAAAGTTTTCAGAGATGAAAGAATGTGTAGACCCCGAATCAAACAACACACTGGCATAATCTGGAAAAACAAACAAAGTACCTGATACAACTTCATTTAATGGCTCGACATCTGCTGAAGTAGTTGCAAAGGATTTCACCACCCCTTTCTGGTTGTAGTCTAACTTCTTCCCATAACTCATGCTCTTTATCGGACACTTGTTTGCATAGTGACCCATCTCATTGATCTTAAGAAATTTCACTAATTGTAAATAAAATTTGGACATACCACCACCTTGATATTTTTCGGTGCAATCACGAGCCTTATGTCCCATCATACCACATCGGTATCACTTTCAAGAATTCAGAAGACATTCCCCAGCATGCCTTTTACCACATTTATCACAAACGTGAAACTTAGGTTTCTTACCGTCAGACCTTTTTGAAGAATTCTTTCCTTTCTCCTACCACCTCGGTCTCTTCTTCTATCGGTTTTTATAGAACACTTGATCATCAAAAAACTCAATTTCCACCTTCTCAAAACATAGAACATGCTTTTCATAACTCTTTATCCCGCGAGAAGCTAAATCCCTTCGATATTTTTGCTTTAATCCTGAGTAAAAACGATTGACTTTACTATCAAGGTATCGAAAAAAATTTGGAGCGTACCTTGCCAATAGAGTGAAGCTTTCTTCATAGGCACCCACTGAGTCTTCTCCTTGCCTCAATTCCAAGAATTGTTTTCCATCCTAAGTCGAAAAAAATTAGGAAAATACTTCTCAAGAAACATACCTTTGAATTCATCCCAATCGAGAGCATTAAACTCATCAGTGCCCCTGATATTTTTAAACATTGACCACCACTGATCTGCTTCACCCTCCAAACGGTAAATGGAAAGACTAAACATTTGATTGTATGAACACCCCATGACATCGAAAATATTCTCTAGTGCTTTAATCCACCCATCAGCTAGAATAGGGTCAGATGATCTTCTGAATGATGGGGGATGTTGCCTCATGAAATGTTCCACCAATGACATGTTCCTCTATGGTTGATCTGGTTGATCTCGTGCATGGATAAAACCACCATTTATCGCTTGATTCAACTGCGCCATTACTGCAACAAACTATTCAGTTCCAATTTTGACCATCTCAGGATGCTGATTCAGAAGGTTATTTCCTTCTGTATTCCTTCCTAGCACTACTTCCCTATTTCCTCTGCGGAAAACCATTCTGAACAAATATGTCTTAGATGAAGCAACATGGTGATCTTCAAATTCTATATCATTTAAATTTGACCATAAAAAAAATATTTTTGGATAATAATTTAATATAATTCTAACTCCTAAAGTTATCTAAAATGACCTCTAATACCAACTTTAAGGCCCCATCTTTAAACATTACTTAATCTTGAGTTACTTCAAGAATACACGTTGAGGATATTTTCAGGTTTTAAGTTTTATAGAATTAGATCATAAAACATGTGTTACATTCCACATTTAAACAAAGTGGTTCCATAAAAGATAGTATTAATTTTTCCCATCAATGGAAACATATTTAAAATAAAACATGTATTCTTTATTGACACTTCCTTAACACTATCATCATATCATGTACCTTTCCCTTGACCTGTGAAAAACATTTCAAAAAATAGGGATGAGCATAAAAATCTCAGTATGGTATATAAAAATATGGAAAGGAAACATGAGTACACGTATACATAAGAATCAATGAAATCATACTTTAACCATAAAACATAAATACATTAACATACCTCATCAAATCATGAATAAATCATAGAAATCATAAGACATAAAGGTAACTTGAGGCATTCATAATATTCTTACGTAGGGAGCAACTCTCTTGGTTACGTTTGGAATAACCATCACAGTATATTCCCTAATTCTCTTCAGAGAAACCATAAAGTTTAACTCCTTTGTGTTACCCAATGCATTGAAGAGCTATATCGGGCTCACTTGCCCTTAGTTTATCATGGAACCACCCATATTCATAACAATGGCCAAGAACCATAACATAATCGTATCACATAAAACATGCATAAAGGAAACCTAACATTTCCACATTTCAATAACAAGATGTCAATACAACACATTGATATAATAAAAACATTATGAAAACCATTTTCAATACCAAAATAAAAGAAAATAAAAACATGTTATTTATTTTTCATTTAAAAAAAGTATGTCTTGTAGAGGAAGCCGAAACTCAAATAATGGTCACGGTGGTGGAGAAGTCATTGTCGCCACATACGTACGACAACAAAATTCCATTTTGGCATTTAGTAAAACAATTAGTATAAAAAATATTCCTTTTGGATAAACATAAAATTCAAATGGGTTTATACACCGTATAAAATAAGGTTGTGTATAAAATAAAATATGCCTCAATGAAAGGAGATTGAGACGAAGTCCCATACCTCGAGTCCGACATGACTCAATCTCTCTTTAACCTCTTGAATAATAAACTTGAGTTAATTTATACTTTCTTAAGAACATTTTTCAAGTTCATTTTTCCTTTTATATCACTTATTACCATGTTATGAACACTATGCAATTTTTTACGTTAATAATGGTCGGTTTGTCGATCATTACTACTTAAGTCAAAAATAAACTCTTTATAATTACATTTTTGTTCGTGGGTTAAAATATCCATTATATCCAGAATTATATTCATTATGTAGATATCATATATATCATATATATCCATTATATTCATGCATTTATAATGTTACATATCATTTAGAGGTAAGAAATGAAATGCACTGTTCATGGAGACGGTAAGCCGTACGTAGGCATGAACGCAACATCCATTTCTATTTCATATTTTATGGAATTAAAACATAATGATACATAATAGTATTATAATTCCAGTATGGTATCATATATAATATCATTAAATATATCCTTTATGTGTACCACATATGGTATTAATGAATCAAATCACTTTGAGGGGCTGGTAGTCCTCACTTCCTAAAATGAAGATATCGCGTTTACCCATAATGGAAACCATAAAGGTATTCCAAAAATGAATAATACAGAAGGTCAATGAAAAAATAAACATATTATATATCATATATAAATATAGTGACATCTTAATGGACACCTTTTAAGGTGTTAAAAAAATATTGAACAATCATCATTTCGTGAGGCAGAAATTCACCATCCACAGAAACAGTATGGTCTTTAACCATTAGATGTAGGTGTGTGTAAGTGTAGCTCGAATAAATATTATAACAACATCCTAGTATATTTAATATAATGGTGTTGTTACAAAATAAATGAATAAAAATAGTTAGAGGTTTGGATAAGCAAAATAAAACAAAAGAAAACAAGTGAAGACATTAAATTAAAATCGGGTAACTCTCTTTGGTTTGAACCAAAAGGGTCTCTTGAAGAGCTTCCTGCCTAGGATAAGGCTTATAAGATGAGTATAGGGATATGGAGAGACAAAATTATCAGTGCGTGGGCGAGAAAAAGGCTTGAGAGGTGTGGGTAAGGTGGTAGAGGTTGGGGCCTTTTATAAGAGGAGAGGACGGGCACTCTTCGAAAGGTATAAAATGTTACTTTATTTTCAAATGAGATTCGTATTTTAAAGGTCCCACATTGATGTATATCGATGAAAAGGTGATAATGGTTTTAAATATACTCATCCAATTGGATTTTTACATGTTTAGGTCATATATTTTACATTATCTTTTTATTTTATTTAAATCGTTAAATAATGAGGTAATCGTTGCATCATCGTGATGTCATAAATAATTTAATTTATATAATGTCTAAAAATTATAATTAAAAAATACTATGATGTAGGAAATATATTTAGGTTTCCAATTAATATTTATAGAAAAATATATTACTTCTATAACCCCATATAATTATTTTTAGTAAAACAAAACATGTTTGTGTCGTTTTTACTTTTACTTTAAATAAAAGGAATTAATGTCATTATCTTACCCAAGTGGCTCCATGGGGTCCCAAAAATAGTCCCACGGGTTTTCTTCATCAGCCATGACAAATCCAATAAGGGTAGGACAGGTTTCAAGGTCATTTCATATTATTAAAAGATTATTTTTACCTTAAACTACACTAATTACCTCTAACCGCGATTAAAAACTTATAAGTTTCTATTCACCAAAAAATTATTTTAATCCCATTAAATCGAAATTTACTTACTAATTACAACCATGTATGTTGGATTTTTGAGATTCAAAACACAGAGGTGGTAAAATTTCATTTAAACAAAAAAATCTGTTTTTAAGTACCACTTAGTGGTTTTACTATTCATCAAAAATTGAAGTTTTTCAAAATAATGCCAAAACATCACCCTAAGCTATATTTGATATTCCGAATTCAAAAATGATTTCTATTTTACCAAATTAAAAATATATAAGTTACAATAACTAATTTAATGATTAATTCCCGCTGTCAGAACAAATTGCGTGTTTTTAAGAAACAATACATATCAAAAGATTGACACTCGTTTATGTCCAATCTCAAAGTGATATTAATCCCAATGAACACCATTGGATTAAATGGTAAAAATATATTCTAATTTAACTTTAAAGACAATTAAATAGATAATCTAACTATATAAAAAAATTAGATTAAAAAGATGTTTTGAATTAAAATACAACCCTTTTCACTATTCATAAAAAAATGAACATTATCAGAAAAATACCAGAAATTTATCCAAAGTGAATTTAAATGTCCCAATAATAAGGAATAAGTTTATTTTGACAAATATAGCTTATAAAATTTTCAAAAGTTAGATTTAAAAAATGTTCTCCATCAAAAGGATGTAAAACAATCTTTTAAAAAATATTAGAGTATTTCATGCTTATGGTTGGATTTATTCTTATTTTAAGCCTCTAAAACACTATCAAATTCATAAATGGACATATATAACTATATCTATTATTTATTACTTACTTGGGATGTTACAATGTTCTGTAGTTGTTATGCTTCAGAATTTTCGTCTCATAATCTCTCTCTTTTTCTCATTAAATTATCTTATTTTATTTATACGAATACCCGAACTGATTTAATTTTTATGGGTATTAATCCATACATAAAATTGTTATTTTTTATGTAATTTACATAAATTAACCACTCATTTTATTTTTTTTGATTAAATATAACATAATGATCATGTTTTTACGAAAATTTTAAAACGTCACGATTTTGATATAAGAAACATTTCTTTTATTATCTTTGGGGTTTTTATGAACTATTTAGTTATGATATATTTGGATAAAATTATAATAATGAAATATTAAGGATCCTAACAAATAGTTCTCCAATTAATCGGGTAATGAAATTGATCTCTAGATATGACAATAATTATGATACCTTGATGAAGAACATTGGTATTGTTTAAGACACCATGGGGATGAAACTTTTTGATATTATTATGAATTTATATATTACATTATGTAGAAAAAAATTCAATTAATTAATCATTTTATTTTTATTATTATATTCATCATTTTCAATTTCTCATGTCTTTATGTATTTCATCTTGTTCTAATTGATATCCCAAGTAAACTGTTTTCCATATTTACCCTTACATGGCCTTCTTCTCAACCTTTCATTTGATTTGTGTCCCTAGGTTATCAGATGAAATGATTATTCTTATTATAAACCTATTATTATGTCTAAAAAGTGAATTTGAGGATTTCCTTATTTTTTTATGTATTATGTAGTGTATTTCCAAGACACTATAATTTAAAGATCCTATGATTCTAAAATGTAATTAAATGATTTGAAACAAAAAGGAAGGATACCATACACATATCCTTAAACATGTGTATTTAAAATTCTATAATAAAAAATACATACTTTAATTTAATAATTGTTATTAAAATATCAAACCCCATACTTCTTCAGCTCTCAATCTTATTTTAGAAATAAAATCATCTTTTGTGATGTGTCGATTTGCCGACAACATGGATGATGTGTTTGGAAGTTCCATTTCCACCTTCATGGATGGTCATAAAAACATTTAAATGGTTGAAAAATTTTATAATGTGTATTATATTACCTCTTTATTTCATGTTAATATTATATATACATAATATTAAATTCTATCACTAAATTAGGTCAGGAATATGGAAGAACTGCCATAATGATCAAAACAAATATTAATAATGTTTTATCTATTGATTCGTCATCATATCTAAACTAAATTATTTATGGTATCATTATAAATTATGGAAACATTTTAACATAATTTCATTCCACTTCTGGAAATATCTCTTCCAATCTCCATGAAAATACATCACATACCGACCAGGGAAACCATGTAAAGGATGAACCCGTCACAAGGGAAAACAACATATTATTAATAAATGACTGGAATGTTTTTATAAAAGGATAATAAAAGGTGATACAAACATTATTATGTTATGTGAATTATTAATAACACACTTTTAACAATTATAAATTTTTTTTAAACACATTCCATGTATGGTGAAACTAGTGTATGAGAATTATTTACCCATATTATAATCTTTAGGTTAACCATCTACTTCATTGATTATATGGTTCTATGATTATTTTTTGTAATGAATTATATTTATTTTATTTTTTATTATGTATATTTACAGTTTATACTTATATTACTATAATTATATTAATTTTTACAACAATTATATGATATTTGTAAGGGATTTTTAATTAAAAATCATCTTTTAAATTTTTAATTTAGTAAATTTAAAAGTAATGGTTTATAAAATTATAAATTTTTTACGATTATGTTATGGTTATTAATAATTGTATATGATTAATGGAGGGACATATCTCCCACCAATGAATCAGGTTTATTTATGTTCGAGGTCAGTTTTATGGTTACTCCAAGTTTAACAGCAACAGTTACACAATAAGGTAGTTGTAAGGGATATATTTTAAGGTATACATGACAGTTACATATCATAAGGTAGCCATGGAGGTTATAGTGTTAATTATGACATCCCCTAAGAGAGCCTTTTAATTTAATTAATGTTTTTTATGTTTTATGGAAATATCATGTTTTAAAAAATCTTTATATTTTAATTTATAGGTGATAAGTATGTCTTTGGGAACAATAATTCTTATGTTTATAAGGATTAATGACCAAAAGGTTTCTTTATATAATTTTATATCCATTTATGAGATTTTTGTGATCATCTCATGTTTTAATATGATTTTAAAAGGGTTAAATAATTTTTTATTGAAAAGGATATTACAAGATGAATGTTTTTAAAATTATTCATTAAAAGATTTCATGATTTTAATAAAGGATTTTGCATTAAATAAACTAGATATTGTCTTAGTTGGACCCACATTACATGCATGTGGGTTCATCTATATGAATTGTTTCCTAACATGTTAAAACACTAATCTAAAAATATCTTTGGGAGTGTAAAAGTTTTATTCTAAAGGAATTTTCTAGATTATGAAATGATTATGATAGAGTCTTTATAGTTGGCATCAAAGAAAAATTTAGGAATATTTAGTGGTTGTGATGATGTAAATAGAATACAATTAATGATTTATACCTTATTATTATGATGAAACTATATCGAATTTATTTATTACCTATTTTATCCATCTATGATATATATTTAAAGGAGGGTTTTCCATAGAATAAATAGGGAATAAAAAGTTAGATAGAACGAAGAGGTTGATATCATTCGGAATACAAAAACTGGAATTGTGGGAAATTGAACTAAATAGTTTGAAACAGTAATTTATTAGTTGACTTAGGCTATAAATGGAAATGTAATCCTTTTATGAAGATAACTATACCGACCGAAATGTTACATGATGATATTGGAACATTTTATGAGGCAAGACCCTCTTACTTTTAATGGATCTTCTAACACTATAGTGATTGAAGGATGGATTAAAGCCCTGTATATAATATTTGATATTATGGGGTAATCAAATATTAAAACATTTAGTCTTTCCATTTATCATTTTTATGGTGTATCTGACCAGTGTTGGTAAATGGTCATAAATATAAGGGATAGTGATGTGATGGATTTCTTGGAATGAGATGAATTTTTAAGTCTTTTCCTGGAAATATATTATTCTAATGTGGATTGAATTTGGATGGAAAAATAATTTCATAAATATAATAAAATTGAGGAATATTTATTCGCTATATATGAAGAATAATTCACAACACTAGAATTTACACCCCTAATATTATTTTAAATCTAGATAGAAAAATCAATCATTTTTACTCAAGAGTAAAGCCCAGATATTAAAGGGAATTGGCTTCTCATGGTTTTCAAATTTAGGAGAAACATTTCTGATGTGTTTAGAGGGTAAAAATGAAGTTTCCGATGATCAAATATAATTTTAAACCCAGTATAATAAGTGTTCTATAAAGAATGAGATGGGTGAGAATCAATAAAATAAATCTGATGTTAAAAATGTTCAGTTTCCAGTTTGTGAAATGTGTAGATATTGGAACCATGGAGAATGAATTACTAAAAAATGAAGTTTTTTTCTGTGTGTTATGATTTGAAATATGGACAAATATTATATTGAAAATGATCTTATTATAAATTATGATAAAAAAATTTAAAGTGTTTTAATTGTGGTGGGATGGTTCATTATGAAAATACCTGCCCAAAGAAAGACTAAATTATAAAAAGAATCTAGAATATATAAAAAGGTGCACTGAGAACATATGAGACTACATCAATAGATGTAGGTCTATTATATGATATGTAATCTCGTACTGTGTTTGTTTACATGGATTTTTCTAATGTCTTGTATGATACGGTGTCAACAAATTCGTTTATTAATGATATGTTTTGTGGAAAATTGGAAATTTTATCTTAATAAATGAGAACAGAACATATCATTAAAAAAATTGTGGGAATATTATAAAAATCGAATTATAAGATTTTTTTTTTGTTTTATATGGAATGAAATTTCCCAAAAACCTTATTTTCCCTATAGTAGAGTTTGATGTTATTATAGGTTTGGATAGAATTTATGTGTTTAATGATAAGATTTATAATATATCTATTGAATTTATTTTTCAAAAAGAGTTTCATTTATTGTAAATTAATGAACCCTTAAGATTTGTAACATATCTGGAAGCTGAGAATTACTTAAATAAATAAAATGGATGTTATCTTGCACATATTGTTAAAAAGAAGGGAACAATTTAGATTAATGATGTCCCAATGGTAAATTGTTACGTATATGTTTTACCAGATGAGTTGACCATGTTTATGCCATATTGGGAAGTTGAATTTATAAATATAATGTTCCTTAATGGTAAGAAACTTTTAAAACCCCATTATCGAATGACTCAAGAGTAAATACATTAATTGAAAAATTAGGTACATGGGTTACTTGATAAAGTCTTCATCCTTCATAGAACATCACAATGGGGTGCTCCTATTTTTTCATTAAAAATTAATAAGTTTCAATGCGAATTTTCATTGAATAATTATCCCTGAATTATATTACAGGTAAGAGTAAGTATCCTTATCCAAATATCAATGACATGTTTGATCATCTCTAGGGAGATCTATATTTTTCAATTATTGAATTAATATTTTGTTAGAATAAGATAATGGTGATTTAGTATGGAATCCCAAAAATGTGTTTTATAATAGATATGGGCATTATGAGTTTGTTTTATGCCCATGGGTTTTGAAAATTTCCATGCTGTATTCGTAGATCATATGAATAGAATATTCACTGAATATTCAGTAATGTATTTTGTTGATTTTATTTAATATATTTTGGTCTTTCTAAAATGTTATAAGGATCATAAAAAAAATTTAATTATATTCTTGAAATATATTAATGAATATATGTTATAGAAAAAATATTGAAACTATGAACTTTTGATTCGATGGAATTTTTTTCTTAGGAATATTGTAAATAATGATGAAATGATTGTTAATACCCCCCCCCCCAAAACAAAAGTGTCCAATGAATGTCTTGACATAAAAATAGTAAAAAGATTAATTTTTTTTATAGATTAGTAGGTTATTATCAATGTTTTTTTAAAAACGTTTCACAATTACCTAGCCCACTGACAATGTAACCTAAAAATGGGATACATTTATTTGGATAGAAGAATAATATTTTATTTCATGAAAAAATTATGGGATTAACGAACCTTCATTTTGGATATACCTTATAAAACTAGTGACTTCTTCCTATATAATGATGCTTCATTTAAGGGACTTTGTTGTGTTCTGATACAAAACAAATATGTAATTTCAAAATCTCCAAGACAATTGAATGATCATGAGTGAAATTATCCCACACATGATTTGTAATTTGAATATGTGGTTTTGGATTTGATAATTTCATGTAATCTTTTATATGATGAAATATGTTATGAATATATTTACCAGAAAATATTTATGTATATATTCACTGAGAAGGAATTAAACATGAGCTAAAAAGATTTCTTGAACTGTTAAAGGATTTGGATTTCCCATTCAATTACAATCATGATAATGAAAACCATATGTATAATGATATGAGTGGAAAACAACATTCATCAGTAACCATTTTACTATTTGAAGATGACCCCTTTATTAATGATTTGTTGAATCTTTACTTGGATGTTGTTAGTGTAAGAAATTCCTCTATTTTGTTTCAGGTGTTAGTATATTTATCTCTATTAGACATAATTAATAAAGCATAGAAGGAAGGCTATGAGTTACAAAAAAAGATAGATTTGATTAAAACAGGTATGTTTCAATAATTAAGCACTGATAAAAATTGTGTTCTATTATTTGGAAAGAGATTGTTTGTTCCTTGTGATTCACATTGGTAGAAATATTTGTTGTGTGAAGCTTATCATTTTCAATTTTCAGTTCATCATGGCAGTACATGGATGCAAAAAGACCATCTAAATTACTATTTGTGGGATGGAATGAAAATAGATATGTAATATTTTAACATGAAATTTTTGACATGTCAAGAAGTTAATGTATAGAAAAAATACCAAAAGGGATTATTCAGCCTTTTCTAGTTCAATATTTCAAATGAGAAAAAGTATCTATGGACATCGTCGTGAGAATACAAAAGTCTTCTTGATGTAACAATGTGATTTTGGTTGTTATTAATCAAGTAAATAAATATAAACATTTCCTTCATATTCGAGATATTATTTCACTGGATCAGCTTTCTTGATTACACCAAAAAATTATAGACAAGTTACCTGGGGTTCTTATTTCCATTGCATCTGACTGTGATCTCATGTTCACATATAACATTTTGAAAGGACTTCAAAAGTTATCGCAGACAATATAAAATTAAAAAAATAATTTTTATTTTCAATCTAATGGACAGATTGAGAGAAAAATTTAGAGGTTGGAGGACATGGTTTGATTTTGTTCAATAGACTACCTAGAATGTTGGGATCAACATATTTCTTTATATATGTTTTATTGTAATAATATATTTTATTCTAGAAGACAGATAGAACCTTTTGATGAATTACATTTGAAGAGGTGTCGAACTACTTATGTTTGGGATGAATTTGAGGAAAGGATTTTTATGGGACTAGAATTTGTAGAAGAAGAGGATGATAAAGTTTATATGACCCAAAAACACATGAGGATAGTTAAGAGTAGGAAGAAAATTTATTTAGATAATAGGGGAAAAACCTTTTCTTTCGAGGTAGGTGATCATGTTTTTTTATAATCTCACCATGGAAAAGTGTAACATGCTTTGGTAAGAAAGTTAATCCATGTCAATGATTTATCAAACCATATTAAATCATCAATAATGTTATAATAGTTTCCGACTGAATAGATTTTCCTCTGATTTTATCACAGGTACACAATGTTTTTCATGTGTCAAGGATGAGAATTTATGTTCTAGATTTATCTCATGTTTTGATCCTATAAGTATTTCAGTTGGCAGAGACCCTTTCTTATAAAGGTAAAAGTATTCATATTATTGATAATAGAGAGAATGTGTTTTCGAATTCGGTTATCCACCATGTTAATGTTTTGTGAAGAAACCACATTGTTGAATAAGAACCTTGGTAAAATAAAAATGCTACGAGGGAAAGGTACCCTATCTTGTTTAGTAGGTGATTAAAAATTATGAGGTTGTAATTTCCATAAGGATGGGAATATGCAACAACCTAGGTAATGATAAAATATTTTATTCGCACTATATAATTAAATAGTTAAATACCATATAAATTTATAGTTAAATAAGTAAAATTTATAGAAAATAAGAAATTTCTATTGATAGAATAGTAACATTACCTAAATAATAATAATGTCACCATTACGAATAATATTATGGACAACAGAATAATAACCTTTCTTAATAAAGAACAAATATAATTTGGCCATCATATAATTGAAAAAATTATCTATATATATCAATGAACATGAAAATAATTTTTTTAAAATTATATATTATGTGTTGGAATTTTTATATATATTAAATATTTATTTAAAATTATATGTTTATTTATAGTTTTAAAATTATTATTTTTAAAATTAATTACGATATAAATTAAGAAATAAATTTCCCTATTTTTGAAAATGATTGTCTAAAAATGGATTTATTTATTGAATTTTATACATTAATAAATGACTGGGATTAAATTTTGGTATTTTTATATAATACATGAATTTTTTATCAATAGTAAAATACGAATGTTTTCGAAATAAAATAAAAAAATGAATTATTGGGTCTTAGATGATGTTATGATGATTTAAGAAAAATAAGTTCTAAATAAAATGCACATATTAAAATATTTATTCATTGTAATGAACAATATTGATTATCATTATCAATATAGTTAAATAATGATTTAAATAAAGGAAAACGTCTACTCTCCTCTACAAAAAATTCCAACCCTATCCCTCTACTCTTCTAACACATATCAAGCACTGTGAGATGGCCAATTTCAAAGTGATCTTATTCCCAATATTCATAACCATGTTCAAGACATTATGGTCTCACCAAAAGGCTAAAACCAAAGGCAGTAGAGAGGTTCTCAAGGAGGAAAATTTAAGAAGTAGAAATCCTCTTTCATTTTCTTTCATTTCCTTTTCATTTTTTGTCTTTTATTATAATATCCAACCACCCATCATCCAAGAGGAATGGGAACGATATTATGTAATATAAATTATATTATTATCATATTTATGGAAAAAAATATTAATATTAATATTCACCTCATCCACATATTCTAAATATAAAAACACCATCAGTGATTTTTCGATTTTCTGATATTGTGGACGATTTGTTTTCAATTTCCATTACCACCGTCATTTCTGGTCATAAAACCATTTTAATGGTTGAAAAAGAATATTAATGTGTATTATATATATTATTTTTTTATCTAATTATTATGTATACAAAATTTTATATTATAAAATGAAACCACTTTATGATTATCAATGATCTTCCAAAATGATCTAAATGAATATCGTTTCTGTTTTATCTAATAATTCATCATTATATATTGAAAAAATTATTTTTGGTATAATTTATAAATATACAAATATATAAATACCCTTAAATTCCACTTATATAATTTTTCATCCATTCCATGAGAAAATAAATCAGGATCTGACCCTTAATACCATGTAAAGAAAGCACCAAAAACAATATAAATAATAAAATATTAGGACTAATTTGTTCAAATAATGTTATAAAATGATCATATATGGTCTTATAAACATGTTTATGTTTATGTAAAATATTTATAAAAATATTTTAACCATTATATGTTAGGTTTAGACATATTTATTGTAAGACGAAACTGAGGTAGGGCAATTCTTAACAAAATTTTGATTCATTAGGTTAACCATCTGATTCATTGATAACATAGTACAAAGATTATTTTTTTACTTTATTTTTACTCAATTATGTTTTACTAAGTGTATTTATAGTGTATAATTTATTTTATTTTTTATACTGATTATTGAATAAATTATATGGTTTTTGTAACAGGATTTTCATTAAAAGTCCTCTTTCAAAAGTCTATTTTACAAAATCCAAAAGAAATTTTTTATGAATTTATTAATGTTTTATGATTATGTTCTAGTTTATAGGAATTTTTTATAGTGAATAGTGGTTCTTATATCTTATTTCAATGCATTGGGTGTATCTATGTTTGAGTTCGGCTGTATCATTTCTCCATGTGTAATTTTGATGGTTACACCATAAGGTAGCAGTGAAGCTTACATTGTAAGGTAGTTGTGAGGGTTAAAAATCATAATTTAGCCATAATGGTTACAATATTAATTAAGATTTTCTAGAAAGTATACCTCTATTTATTTATTTAATTTTTTTTTGTTTTACAGAAATATGATGTTTCACAATGTATGTTTATGATACATTATGGGTGAGAAGTATGTCTTTATGAAAAAGTTTTAATATTTTAATAAGTATTCATACACTAAAAATTTCTCTCATTATTTTTATATAACTAGATAATATTTTTGTGCTCATGCCAACTTTTATGTTTTTTTCAGGGGTGTTTGAGGATGGGTAATTGAAATGGAGAAGTTGTGATGAATGTTGTAAAGACTTTTCATGAAATGATTTCATGTTTTTAACAAAATATTTTGAATTATAAGAAAATGAATATCGTTTTACATGTAGCCAATTTAATCTAATGTTGGATGATATGTATGAATTGTTTCCTAACATTATAAAACTCAAAACTAATATTATATTTGTGAACGTAAACGGTAAATTATATATAAATTTACTAGATTATGTAATGAATATAGTTGGGTTCTTATTGGTGGTAAAAAAGCACAGTTTAGATAATTTTAGTGGTTAAGATAATGTAAATCTAATAAAATAAATTATTTTTAACTTTTTATTATGTTTAAATTATATATATTTTTAGGATTACCATGTTTATACCTATATTAATTGTTTGTTAAAAATGTTTTTCCATAGAAGAATTAGGGATGTTGAAATTAGAAGGAACTGAGAGGATATAATCTTTCTGGATCCAAGACCCGAAATGATGGGATTGGAAAGAGAGAAATTTGTGATAGTAATAGATTAGTTGGAATCATCTATAAAATATTGTGGAATCAATTCAAAAGAAAAACAATATATTCTACAAAAGAACATGATGACATTGGAGCATTTTAAGAGGAAACACCCTCATGATTTAATGGATCTTCTAACACAGTGGTGGCTGAAGGATGTGTTAAAATTTTTTAAATGAAATTTGATGTTATGGGGTGATCAAATAATAAAATAGCTTGTATTTTCATTTATATTTCAGAAGTTGAAGATTCCTAGTGGTGGTTAATGGTCATGAATATCAGGTATAGCGATAAGCTGGTTGTGTTTTAATGTGATGAATTAAAAATTATTTTCATTGAATAATATTTTACTATGGTGGTTCGACATAGGATGTAAAATTAATTCCATAAATATTAGAAAACTAAGGTAGATTCAGTGGTTTTATAAAAAAATATAATTACTATAATGCTAATGTATTCTACAAATCTTATTTTGGAACATGAATGAAAAATCTATAGTTTTACTCTTGTTTAAAGCAATGATATCATTGGTTGTTGGCCTGTCATGAGTTCAAACGTTATTAGAAAACTTTCCAGTCTGTTCAAAGTGTATAAATAATGTTTATTGATGATCACATGTATATTTAAAACAACAATAAGAAGAGATGTATATGGAAAGTTAAAGGTAAGAATGAATCAATGAAATCTAATGGTAAGAATGTTCAGTTTTTAGTTTGCAAAATGTGTCACAAAAATAACCATAGGGAGTGCCTTACTAATACTGGGAAGCATCTTTGACAAGGTATTTTGGAAATATGGCATGATATTGTAATGAAAATGATCATATGATAAATTTTAATAAGAAAAACATAATATGTTATAAATATATTGATATGTGTCATTATGAAAATATCATAAAAAATAATGATTTGAATGATGTAAAGAAACATGATTATATTAAGAAAGGTATATTGAGATCCCTTATAACTACATCAACATATTTCTAGCAATATAATAATGATGTATCAATAACTTTGTTTATATAATCATATTTTTATATTTTGTTTTATGACACAAGGTCTATGCATTCCATTATATCATAGAAATTTTCTTGTAAATTTGAAATTTCACCCCAATAAATGAGTCCAGAACATATGGTTAAAAAAATGGCGTGATATTAAAGTTAAAAATTATTTTAGGAATATTCTTGTTTTTATATATTGAAAAAAGTTGGATGAAATAATATTTTTTTCCCGTAGTAGAGAATGATGATACTCTAGCTATGGATTGTAATTCATTTTATCATGCTATGAATTATTATAGAGTTGAAGAAGTTGTTTTCAGAAATATCTGTAGTTTATAAAAAAGAATTACCCCATAAAATATAAAACATATATTGAATATGAGAAATTGATAAAATATGGAATGTATATTTATCTTTCTCATATAGTATTGAACCATAGAACTGTAATTGTTAATTATGTTCTAGTGTTAAATGAATACCTAGATTATTTCTTAATGAGTATTTCAAGGTTATACCTAACTGGGAATTGTAATTAACCATTGAATTGGCATCCAAGAGACCTAGGTTCATAACCAGGTGGAGGAGAATTTCTGAGGACTGTACCAGTTACTGAAGCATCACTATAGTAGTTACTGTTCAGTACGGTAGTAGTCGTAACTATTCACACGATTTCGGCCTTCGGGCCACCATTTTAGGCCAATAGGTCTCCAGGGCCATCAGGTCATCAAAGGACTTCGTGCCATAGGGCCTTTGGGCCACGTAGACCATGGAGTAGCCCAGTTCACAAAGAACATGCCCCAGAAGAGGATTTGAGCAACAAGAGTAGCAGCCACCAGAAGTAGAGCTTACCAAATTATAAGAATAAGAGGGTATGACAACCGCCATCGAGACCAGGCATTGTGCAGCTTTGTACGAGGCAATTCTAGCTGATCAACAATACAAGGTGGGGTGCTAGATGATCAATGGAGTAGAAGATGGGGAGGGGTATTCAAGTGGGATAGGCTTATGGTTCGTGTATTGGGAATGGTTTGCCTATGAGCCTTCAGGCTATGTATTGTGGGTCAGTCATACTATGTTCCTTGGGCCAACAGGTCATTTACGGGTTCCCCTTAAACCCTTAAAAGGGGGATTATCCATAATAACATAAAAAAGAAAGGCCTTCGGTCCATTCAGGAATTGGATGATGTGAAAATTATTGTAATGAAAAATCAGTTGTATGAGTTTCTTGATAAAGGCTTCTTCCATCCTAGCTGTAACACATCATGATTTCATAGTAAATTATCTCATTAACGTAATTGAACACCTTACGCCACAGGTAACACTAAGTTCGAGCACAACACAACTTACCAAACTAATTGTTCACACATATTTTTTGAATAGAATTAACTACATATTCAATCTTATATACTCTTTATAATTTTAACAACCATATTATGTGTTCCTTAGACATAATATCAGAATAAATTCATTTTCTCATATAAAAGAAGTATTTAATTTTACTACCTTTTAAAGGGGAACCCATTTTAAAACCAATATTTGAAAATTTTATATATTCAATTTAATGATATTAAATTATTATTCAGAAGAGGGAAATTAGAATTTAGTTTGGATAAATTTTGGGTTTTTTGATAACATTCATATTTTGATGAATAGTGAAAAATAATATTATCTAATTTAAAAAAAAAATTCAATTTGAAAATATTTATAGTGATAATGTTTTAATTTGAATGCTTTTGAAGTATAATTAGTTTATATTTCAATCATTTCATACAATTTAGATTGTTATAAGTAATTTCACATTTTAATTTGATATAAATGGATGCCAATCTTTTGATAGTTTTTATTTATTAAAAACATGCTTTTTAGTTTTGACAATGGGATTTAATATTAAATTAATAAATGAAATATATATGTCCTTAATTTGGTAAATTTTTTTCATTTTTTATTTCTTATAATCATAATTTTCTAAGCATGAATTTATTGTATTTTTTTTAAAAACTTTCAATTTTTATGAATAATGAAAAACACAGCATTAATATTAAAAATTTCATTTTTATTTAAATAATTATGTATTTTATTTTAATTTATTTTTATTAAAAATAGACGAATAATTCCTATATAAGTTTAAATTAATTCATTGGAGTCATTTTATAATAAAATTAGATGTATAATATTATATTGAACTTTTTAACCTCTTTAACCCACCTTCTAGGAACATAAGAAAATTTTCATAAAACTTAATTATTCGGCATCTATGAGTTTAATTTCAAAAAATTTGGAGAAATAGATGAAATTAGTAAGTAATATGTGATTCAATAAGATCAAATATTTTTTTTTGTGAATAGAAACTTTGGACTTTTATTTACCACAGTTAAATGTAAATAGGATAATTAAAGGTAAAAATGTTATTATAATTACCCTAGGACATTTTTTAATTCTTTTGGATAAGTGTAATTTGACCAATAAAAATTAAGGAATAAAATATGTTCCTTTAGGATCACATGGATTAGATTAGAACATTTATTATTATTTTATTTAAGGAAAAGTTAAAAGTGTTAAATTTGATGTTTATTAACAAAACCAATTATAATATACGGTTATACATAAGATAAATTTGAATATAAATACTCATTATAAATATAAAAAAATTCTTACATTATGGTCTTTTATTTAAAATTTTAGACATTAAATAATTTAATTTAATTATGACACAATGATGATGCAGTAATTACCTTATTTATAAAATATTAAAATAATTGATATAATAAATATCCAAATAAATGTAAATAGATACTTCTAATGAATCCCACTAATTTTATAGGTTAATATGACTTGTTATGGTTGATTCGATAAAATATTTCATGGTGATAAGGTTTCTATGAGTTTCATAAATATGAAATACCAATTAGTGTCAAAATTGTCAAATATTAATTTTTAATGAAAAATACTATATTATTGGTTAATATAATATTCCTAAAACTCTATCATTCCAAAAAAGGGATTTAATCAAATTATATATTTCATTAATGAACCACTTTAGTTTCTCTTGTATATTTAAAGTAAGTTTATAAACTATACTGTGTAAGAATACAAAAAGTCACAGTAAAAGTAAAACTATTTAACGAAGTGTTAAATCTAAATAATAAGGTTAAAGTGATAACATAAACTTGTTTAAAACCTATTGGTTTAGAAGATTTAGTCCCATAATCACCTTAGTCTCGAAATAAATTCATTTGGAGACATTATAAATTGAATATGATTTTATAATAAAGTAATCTTTTAATCTTTTCCTAAAGTGAACCTCACCCCTTATAAAAAAACTTACCCTTCTCTAAAAATCACACCTCCAAAGCCATTTGGATCAGCCAAACCCTGCTCAAATATCCTCTGAACATCCCTCAAATAAACCTAGGATCTTTACATTGATCATAAATCCAACATAAATATCCCTTTTGATCAACTCAGATGGAAACACCCGGATAAGAGGTAATAATTTCACCACCCTCTTTCAAGTTATTTTCTTCTTCCACTTCCTCTCTCTTTGTTATTTCAATACAAAAATAATAAATCATGTACCTTCTACATATATTGATTTTATTACAAATTTGTTACAACCATATTCGTTATTCTATCAATCCGTTGAATGATAAAGTCATCATACGTGAGTACGTACGACTTACTATTTCCACGTCGTGATGTAGTTTGTTATTCTAACAATTCATTATTTGGATGGGTACAATAATTAGTATAATTGATGTAAATAATAAATATAACATGTTAATTATTCTGTATATATGATATACCATCCAAATTATATACGATTTCACAATCAATATAATGATATTGTTGCTCGTTCGTACGTACGTATTATTGTTTTCAAGAATGCAATGAGATTCATTCCCCATCGTAATCATTCAAGAATATTTTTTTATTTAATGATTTAATATAATTTTTAAAGACTTGATATCATTATGGATATGAATAAGATAGATCCTATCCATAAAAAACATGACTTGCGTAACAATTCATATAAAAGAAAATGAATAAGTTAACACCCAAAACAATGATACCACTGAAATATCATTAACAGAGAAATATTAAAATATCATATATGATATAATATTAATGTATAATTTTATTTTATAATATAATAACAAAGATTTTACAATTATACCTTTGGATAAGATACCCTCTACCAAGGAAAAGTACAAGGTACAAGTTAATTTAACAATCTCATTATTATCCGAGATTGTTTTTACGTATGTATATTCTGGACATATTTATTATCCATGCCCATGTTTCATAATATAGTATTCAATGGTATTCCATTTAAGGGAATATTTTACTAAAAAATAAGTTTAATTATTTTAAATATTTATTCTTCTATTCCTTTCTCATTAATGTCTATGTTTTTAAAATGGTTTTCATTATTTATTTATATGAACGTGAATGTTTTAAAATGATAATTCCTTTCAAAAGATTCAAAGTGGTATGTGGAATTTTATTCAAAAATATCATTTAAAAAACATCTTTTATAAATTATGTTATATTTAATGGATTTCATAAAAAAAGAATATTTCTCTTAATGATTTTTACTGATATTTTTCAACTATGACAAAATCTATTACAGGATATTATTCTTGATCATGGTTGATTTATTATTCAAATCCTCCAAATTGTATTGAAGGTTTTGTAATATATTTGAATGTGGATGTGTTTTTTTATACCATTCATGTTTTACTGATAAAGTATTGACATTAAGTATTCTAGTTTTCATATTAATGTTAATGTTATGTTTAAACATTTTCAAATGAGGAATGAATTAGACATAGTAAGTGACAGATGGAGTCTGCTATGGCTTCTCGATGCATCAGTAGGTCACATGAGACAAACTAGTGTCTTGGGACAAGGTGTTGAAAAAATACTATTGGTAGTCTAGGAACAAGGCCTTGAATATGTAGTTATGATGTTTGGAATTATGCATTCCATCCTTATGAAATTTAATATTGTTTTTACATGTGATTATTTGACTAGAATAATATCCATGTGAATATGTAAATGGAATTATTTGATTTATATTTTCCATATTATACTGATGTTTATGTTTAAAGAGATTATTTTATTTCTATACATTGCCTTAAATTTTTATTCTTATTTATGAATGTTTACACTATATTTTTATCCTTACTGACCATATGATATCACCCCTTTATTATGTTTTATTTACCTAGTATTCCAAGATGTTTATTATGATTAATATACATGGTTAAAATAAAGGGAATAATGGTGTTTTAAAATAACTATTTTTATTGTGCTTTGTATATGAAATTGTAATGTAATATTAATGTATTTAATCTATTTTCCAAGACTTCTAGACAGATCGGTCCCTTGGGACATGATTCATTGTCATCATGCCAATGTATTAATATAATGCATTGGATCTGGGTAATTGGGGTCGTGGCATTACAATTGGTATCAGATGATGATTTGCAACATCCTTGGAAATTGATTTTGATAAACTCTGATTAGAGAATGTTACCCTAACATAGAATTTTAGGAATAATATAGATGAACATCCTATAATTTTGGTAATTTTGATATTTTGTGTATTTTTCGTGAAATACATCCATGTCTGGATATGAGCAGGCAGAGGCGGCTTGGGAAAAGATATACCTAGGAGTAAAAATGCAGACATGAGATTTGGGTTTGACCTAGTGTATCATGGTACATGAAAATGGGCTTTGCATCATGCTCAGTTACAACAATCTCGGGGGATATTCTAAGGATAATTCACATTTTCATTACTATCCATTATGAAGGATTTAGGAGTAAATGATTTTCTAAGAGTACATATTAGGATTTCAGATTATATGCATAATCATTTCAATTTAAATTATGTATTTTACATGTTTGGAATTATTCATTGCTATTCATTGACAAGACAAGTGTATGTCGTTGTCTAGAAATGATTCATAGTAGATGGAATGAGAATTTGAGCAATACGCATGATCGAACGATTAAGAAGGATCATATCTTTCATGGTATTAAGCCATCATTTAATAGGTAAATAGTCTCCCATGTATTCTCATCATATGATTAAATAGTATCATATTTAAATAAGATATTTAAGGAATTCTAAATGTTCTATGGCTTTGAAGGGAAGTAAGAGAAGAAAGGGATGGAACAGAGAAAGATGGATAAATAGAAGAGGGGAAAAAGAATTTTTTTTTCATATGTGATAACTGTGGAAAGAGTCACCTCGGTAAATGCTTGAAGGGAATGAGATTTTCGGATAAGTGTGGAGAAAAAGAACACCAATTACATGATTTTAAGGTTATGAAAATGGCTTCAAATGTACATTGATTCGTCTGCATGGAATTGGGACACTACTTGAATCAATGTCCCAATAATTAGAGTATAACGAAAATGATGTTGTTGGATAATAATTAAGATATGAAATTACCACAGATGAAGAGTAATGACTAGTTTTCTTATGTTGAAATTAATGAATTATGTCATTTTGGTGTTATATCAATTATTTAATGGTTATAATAATTATGGAGTATATAAGGATTGTACATCAGTACTATTTCATTAAGGATTTGAGGTTTTATGGTACGGAGAAAAGTGACTCAATAGTAAGTTATAATTTTTGGAAAATACATGGTTGAAGGAATGATAAAACTTAATATGGTTCTGATACTGTGGTATTGATTTTGGAATAATAGATGATTGATATAAATAAATTATTTTAGGTTATCTTGACTACTATGTAACTAATTAATGATTTGTATATTTTTTCAATGTTGAATTTTACAAATTTTTTGGATATTAATTGTCTATTTGGTATTATATAAATAATAAGGGAGCATTACTGTAATCAACATTGATTTATTGTAATTTAGGGTGATACTATTTTTTTAAAAGAATACATGATGAAGGTATTCACATTTTATTACGTGGCAGAAAAGATCTTTATTGTGATTACATTCCTTATAAATTTTGGATTGTGAGTTTGGAGAGAAGTATTTTGGATAAGAATAAAGGTTTTAATTTATTATGTTTGATGTTGGATTCTATTGGTATGGTTAAATCATTTCTTAAGATTATATTTCGATTTTTATGAAAAGGACATCTCAGAGGTCATGTGATAAACTGTCGCATCTGACAAGGCCACGAGACTTGAACCCGCAACCAAAGGGTGACAATGGTAACGACCTTCCATGAGATTACATGATGTCCTAGTTTATATAATGTTGTTTTTTAAAAAGTGTGACGAATGAATTATAAATTCATTATTTTTGGAACCCTATAATATTAGGATAAATACAATATTTTTGAAATCTATTATGTTTTGGAGTGAAAGATGAGTTTGTGGTATGAATTACTTGAAGGATAAAACTCTAACTATCAAATATATTATTTCCTCTTATTCTATGAATAAATTTATTCTAAAAAATTATAGAAGATTTTTTATAACCAAAAATGTGTTATCCTAATACCTTATGTTTTGTTGAACTGATGATATTTTAAATTATCATATATTGATGGCTTTGAGGCCCTCAATTTTACACTTATTTGTGATTGATGAACTCAATCAATCACTATAAATATTTATGTTTTCCCTCTAATAATGTGTCTTTAATTGACACCAATGTTCACTTAATTGAGGTCATAATTTGGTGGTGACTTTTTCACTTCCCTTTCCATCTAAGTAAGATTAAATTTTATAAACCCAATTTCCGATGTGGGTTTTTTACAAAGGCATTTTTCTATTTTTAAACTTTTATTTTCAAAGAACAATTTCAATGTATGAGGATGAAATTTATTGATGGAGGGGATAATGTAACACCACAATATTTTATAGTAATTATCTCATAAAAATAATTCAATAGCTTGCGCTACACGCAACCCCGAGTTCGAGTGCAACACAACATACCAAACTAACTGTCAAAAAACATTTATAAATAATATAAACTAAATTTTGAATATTATATAATTTATATAATTATAACATCTATATTATGTGTTTCTTATACATAATATAAAAAACATTTTTTCAGATAAAAGAAGTATTTTAAAAAAAATGCAATTTTTCCGCCTTTTAATGGAGAACCCAATTTAAAACCAATATTTCACACTTTTATATATTTAATTTAATGAATTTAAATTATTATTTAGAATAGGGACATAACAATTTATTTTTGATAAATTTTCATTTCATTTCTGGTGACTTTCAAATTTTGATGAATAGGGGAAAATACTTTGTTTTATTTGAAAACAACTTTTTAAAATGAAATAAGTTATAGTGATAAATAATGTATTGGTATAATTTTGAAGTATAAATAGATTATATTTTTATCATTTAATAAAATTTCGGTAATTATAAGCAATTTCACATTAAAATTTGACATAAACAGTTTTCGAATTTTTGATAGTTTTTACTTTCTAAAAACCCGCGTTTTGGTTTTCACAACAGGAAATAATTTTAAATTGATTAATGAAAATTCTATGTTTCTAATTTGGTAAAATAGTATTCAATTTCTAAATCGGAATATCATAATTTTTTAGGGTTAATTCTTGGTATTTTTCTGAAAACAATTATTTTATGAGGAATAGGGAAAAACACTACGTTTGGATTTAAAACCGATTTTTTTAAAAAAAAAATCAGTTATTTTATTTAAATTTATTTTAAGTAAAATTAGATATATAATACTGATATAAGTTCAATTTAATTCATTAGAGTAATTTTATAAAAAAAAATTGATGTATAATATTTTATTGAACTATTTCAATTCTTTTACCCACCTTCTAGGAACGTAAGAAAATTTGCAGAAAACATAATTTTACTGCTTCTGTGAGTCTAATTTCAAAAATTAGAGAGACACGGTTGACATCAGTAATTAAAATTTGATTCAATAAGATGAAAATAATTTTTTATGAATAGTAACTGTTGACTTTTATTTTCCCCAGTTAAAAATAAATAGTGTAATTAAAGATAAAAATGATATTATAATTACACTAACACATGTCATAATTCTATTGGATATGTTTAATTCGAAAAAAAAACTTTAGGAATAAAATATGATTATCTAGTTCCACTTGGATTATATTTGGATGTTTATTATTATTTTATTTCAAGAAGAGTTAAAAGTGTTAAATTTAATGTTTATTAACTAATCCATTTTTAATATTGGGTTATACATAAGATAAATTCGACTATAAATATTCATTAAAAAGATAAAAAAAATTTCTACATGATGGTAGTTTATTTATAATTATTAGTCATTAAGGAATTTAATTTAATTATGACGCAATGATGATGTAGTAATTACCATATTTATTAAATATTAAAATAGCTGACATTAAAAATACCTAAATAAATTTAAATTGAGACTTCTGATGAATTTAGCGAATTTTATAGGTTAATAAGACATGTTAGGGTTTATTAGTGAATTTGTTTGATGTTATATGGTTTTTATGACCTTCATAAATAAAAAATACCAAATAGTGTCAGAATTGGCAGAAATAAAATTTTAAGACAAATACTATATTACTGGTTGATATAATATTTCGAAAAATCGATGATTCGGCCAATCATCATAAATAACATTATATATTTTATAAATGAACCACTTGAAGTTATAATGGATGTTTATATTATTTTATTAACAATATATTGTAAGAATACAAGGAGACACAGTAAAAGTTGAACAATTTAACTAAGAGTTAAATCTTAAAGTTAAGGTTAAAATGGTAACCTAAACTTATCTAAATCATAATGGATGAGAGGATTTCAAACCATAAACACGTATTAGTATAAATAAATTCACTTTGTGCTATTATAAACCTTATATTATTGTATAATAAGTAAATATTTTAATCTTTTCATAAAGTGACCCTCACTACCCTTATAAAATGGAACATCCCCTTCTCTCAAAATAACACCTTAAAAACAATCTGGTTTGGACAATCCTTACCCAAATATCCTCCCAAATTACCTCACATTAATGTGAAGTCCTTAATTTTACAATAAATTCTAACTATGGAGCCCTTTTGATCAACTCAAAATGAAATACTCGAAGAAGAGGTAACAATATCAAACCTTCATTATCGTTCATTTCTTCTTACACTTATATTTCATTGTTGTCTCCATTAGAAAATAATGACTGTAGTACCTCCTACATAATTTGATGTTTTTATAGATATGGTTCAACTATATTCCTTATTATATATTTCCTATGAATGATAGAGTAACCATATGTGCATACGTACGGCTTACTATAACCATGTCGTGGTGTAGTTTGTTATTCAAACACGTCATTATTTGGATGGGTATAATAATGTGTATAAATGATATAAATAATAAATAAAACATGGTAGTGATTCTGTATATATGATATAACATTTAAATTACGTAAGATATCACCATGAATATAATTATATTGTCACTCGTACGTACATATGGATTACCATCTCCACGAACATGATGAAAATAATTCCCCATTGTAACAATTGAAGACTAATTTTCATTTGATGATTAAAAATAATGTTTAATGACTTGTTATAATTCTGGATATGAATAAGATATATCATACCCATTAAAAAATGACTTGTGTAACAAAGCATATAAAAGAAAATGAATCAGTTAACACCTGGAACGACGATACTACTGAAATATCAATAACAAAAAAATATTAGAAGATTTTATATGATGTCATATTAATGTATATGGTTATTTTATAATTTAATAACAATTACATTACCATTATATGATATTTTAAATTAAGATTGACCAAGGAAAAGTATAATGTAAGGGTTAATATTTCAATCTCATTATTATCAGAGGTTGTTTTTCAGTAATAATCTACTGGTATATATTTGTTATCCATGTACGTGTTTCATAAAATTGATTTAAAAGTGATTATTTTTTAAGTGTAAATTTTATTAAAAAATAATTTTAAATGTTTTAAATATTTATTCTTCTAAACCTTTGTCTTTAATAGCAATGATTTTAAAATTGTTTTAATGATTTATTTATATGGACTTTAATTTTTTAAAATGTTAATTTATATCAAATGTTTAAAAGTGTTATGAGACACTTTTATTCAAAAAAATATTTTAAACAACATCCTTTATAAATTATGTTACTTTTAAATGATTATAAGAAAAATGGATACTTCTCTCAATGATTTTTATTGATCATTTTCAACAATGTCAACATCCTTTATAGGATATTATTTTTGATCAAGGTAAATTTATTATACAAATATTCCATGTTGGATTTAAGGTGTTGGGATATGTTTGATTTTGGATGTGTTATTTTTATACCATTCATGGTTTATGGATAATTTATTAAAATTTATTATCCTAGCTTTAAAACAAATTTCTATGTGATCTTTAAACCTTTTCATATGAGGAATTTATTGTACATAGTATATGATGGGTGGAGCCCGCTATAGCTCCTAGACTCACTTGTAGGGGTCATGAGACAAAATATTGTGATGGAACATGTCCTTGAAAAAAATATTATTTTATAGTCATGGCATAAGGCCTTGACAATGCTGTTATGAAGTCTTTCATTATTTATTCCAACATTATGAAATTGTATATTGATATTACATGTGATAATTTTACATTTTGAATATTCATGTGAATAGGTAAATGGAATATTTTGATTTATCATTACTATATTATGCATATTATGAAGTTTAAAAGGTTTTTAAATTCTTATACATCACCTTAAATTTTTATGCTTTTTATGAATGTTTCCGCAATATTGTTATCCTTAATGATCATATGAGCTCACCCCTTTCTTATTTTTATTTTCCCAGGAATCTAAAAGTGTATTATGGTTAATATGCAGGGTTAAACTAATGGGAATAATGGAATTCTCAAAGAACTATCTATGTTTTTTTTATGATTGAAATTGTAATGTAATGTAATTGTATGTATTCTATTTTACAAGAATACTAATTGTATTGGTCCTTCTGGATAGGATTCCATGTAATCATGCCAATTTATTAAAATAATGCACCGACTCTGGGTAACTGGGGTCGGGGCATTATAGTAGAACTTCACCATGGGGTGATCATGTTTTAATCATTAAAAAGAAATATTGTTACGTGATAATTTTTATTGATTATATTTATTTCACTAACATTATATTTAAGAATAAGTATCATTTTCCACATATTAATGACTTATTTGATTATATTTAGAGATATTAGTCGATTCCATGATTGAAATGAGATTTGGGTACGATCATCTGAACGTGAAGAAGGATGAATTTCTGAAAACAATGTTTGTAACAAAATATGGGTACTAAGAGTTTCATTTTTTTCCATTGGGTTTGAAAATATTCCTAGATAAATTCATTGATAGTAGGGTTACAATAGATCATGAATATTTGGATATGTTTGTTTTGGTTTTATTGATGAAATTTTCATCTTTTCAAAAATATGTTAGGATCATAATTAACACATAAATATATTATTGAAAAATCCAAAATAAAATACGTTATATGGATAATTTATCAAATAATATTTTTTCCTAATGGATTTATTTTCCTGGAAACCTAGTTTATTAATATGTAATGAATGTTGATATTTCCAAAATAAAAGTGGTTGATGAATGTAAAAGACCTATAAATGTTATTTATAATCATATTTTTATTAATTTAAAGGTTTTTACCAATGGATTTCAAAAATTATTTAATGGTTATATATGTCACTAACATAAGTTAACATGAAATGTGATTTAATTTACTCATAAAAAGTAATATGAATTTTGTTTTCAAGAAACAAAAAAGAGATTATAGAATGATCTAGTTTGGTCCCTGCCATATAGAAATTAAGAGTTCATCATATAAAGTGATATGTCATTGAAGTGACTTGGTGATATTCTGATAAAAATTATCAAGCAATTGGTTATGCATCATGAAAAATGAATCCTCAGGAGTTAAATTATCCCAAGCATTATTTGTAATTAACAGCTATGGATTTCCATTTGAAAATATTGAGGAATTATTTATATGAATCCATATGTTAAATATATACTCTATATAAATTTTTTATTATATATTCACTCATAAATAATTAAAAAAAAAATTCAGAGAAGATGGTTTTCACTGAATAAGGATTACTATTGCACAATCATTTACCATCCTAGAAAATAAAATAAAGTGGATAATTAATTTAATAAAAGTCATAATCCATCCTTAACTATGTTATATTTCGAACATGACCCATTGATTATTAATTTGATGAATATTCAAATGGTAGTTTCTAGTGTAGGAAAGATTTAAATTTTTTTCAAGTGTTACTACATTCCTATCTATTAGAGGGAACTAAGAATGATTAAAAGGAAGAACGTTAGTTACCTAAAAAATTAGAATTTTTAAAAAGAACTAAGTTTATATACTTTAAAATTGATAATAATTCTATTTTGTGATTTTTAAAATGATTATGTGGGATTTGTGATTCACAATTGATGAATGAGTTGTGAGAATTTAATAATTCTCCATTTCCATTTCATCATATGAGTACTAAGAGAAATATAAATCTTCTGGATTATTACTGGTAAGATAAAATGAAAAGAGATATTATATATTTCACCATGAAATGATTGACATGTCAACAGGTTAATGCAATGAAATTTCAACCAAAGGGAATGTTTCATCCTTTTCTAGTGCCATAGTTGAAATTAGAAAATATTTACATAGACTTCATGGTAGGACTAACGAAGAATTCTCTATGTAACAATGTGATCTCGGTTATTGTTGATCGACTCACTAAATATACACATTTCATATTTAGTCGTGATATTATGTCTTTGGATTAGTATTATCAACTATACCACAAAGTGATTAGTAGGTTATATGGATTTCATCATTCCATTATTTCTGATGGTCTTCCTAGGTTCACTTATTACTTTTGGAAAGGCCTTCATATTTTTTAGGAATTATAATTAATTTTTATTACTTATTTTATATATCAATATAATGAACATAGAGATGAAATAGTTTATAAATTGGAGGACATTATTTGAGCATGTTAAATGGACTACTAAGGAATTAGGTATCAAAAATTTTATTTAGTATAGATTTTTATAATAACAGTTTCCTTTCCAGCATATATATGGAATATTTTGATGAATTTTATGAGATGTGGCATCAAACTACATATTTTTGGAGTGAATTTTGGGATGGAAATTGATGGGACTAGAAATAGTAGAATAAGTGTCTAATAAAATGACGATTATTGAAGAACACATAAGGATAACTGAGAGAATGTAGAAAAGATATGAAGATAAATAGAGGAAATGAATTTTATTTATGGTTAGTGATCATATTTTTCATAGAATATAACTATGGAGAAGTTTTATGAATTTTGGTATGAATTTATGGCTTTGTTTGTGATCCATCGGAACTTCTAATATAATGGAGAAATTTGGAATTGTTTTTTAATAAGTATATTTGCCTCCGAGTTTATCTCAGGTACAAAATGATTTTCATGTTTCAATGTTTAGAATGCATGTGCCAGATTCATCTCATATTTTGATCTAAGTAGTAGACCATCTGGAAGAGAAACATTATTATAAAGATAAACTTATTCATATATTTTATTATATAGATCAAGTATTGTAGAATATGTAATTCCACCATGTTAATGTTTTGTGGAGAAACCACATGTTCGAAGAAGAAATACATGAATCGAAAAAGTCCATTATGGAAATATACATTCACTTGTTTAATAAGTGATTAAAAATTATAAGGATACAATTTGTAGAATGTGGGGAAAATGTAAAAACCCTAGTATTGATAAAATAATTTCTTTTCATTATGTAGTTTAATAATTAAAATAAATAAAAATGTATTGTTCAATAAGTGGCATTTTTTTGAAATTAATGATTTTTTATAATGGAATAATAAATTTGCCTTAGAAATAGTAACATGACTATTAGAAATAGTACAATGGATAATATAATAGTATACTCACCTAATAAATTATAAATAAAATTTGTCCAAGTTAACAAATAAAATATTATATTTTTATATTATTGAACATGTATATAATTATTTTTAGAAAATTATAAATTATGTTTTGGAATTTCATTAAGTATGGAATATTAAATTATAATTTTATAATATATATAACGACTTAATATAAAATATATTTTAATAAATTAAATTCATAGATTAATTTTTTTCTTCTGATTAGATGATAATTTTATGAGATTTTAAATAATATTTCAACATGTTATAAAATTTATTATATTTTTAAACTTGTACATTTAAAATAAATTATAAATTTAAATTAAAATTAAATTTCTCATTTTATGAAAATTATTTTCTAAAATGGAGTTCATTATTTTTTTCATGATATAAAAAAATGTGTGTGGTAGTTATTTTTTATTTTTATGAAATATATATTTTTTGGTGAATGGTGAAATAAAATAATTTACCAAAGAAGGTAAATAAATGATTTATTGATACATTGATGATGCTATGCTAAGGTAAGCCCCCTAGGATCGAACTGAAGAGCATAAATTACTATATTTAGTCATAAGAACCACTATTATTTCTTGTTTTGAGAAAAATAATAATATAATGATTAAAATAATGGTAACCCCACCCCCTTCTCTCATCCAATATAAATACCACCCCTCACCCCCTCTTTTCCATATTCCTCTAATGCTTTGTAACTTTTCCAATTTCCACCCAATCCTATTACCAAGCCACATAACCAAGTACAAAACCTACTGGTCTTAGAAAATATCCATAACCAACCTCCATAAAGTGGTTCTCAAGGAGGATGTATAAATCCTCTTTCATTTTCATTTCTTTCCTTTTCAATTTGTTTCTTATTATTATACTCTCTTCACATACCCTCATGCAAGATTCGTGAATAATATATTACATAATATATACTAAAATTCTATCATGATTATTGTGAATTTAATTTTAATACATCATCTCCTCTCCCAGTTATTCTAAAAATAAAAACATTGTACGTGATGTGTTGATTTAACAACATCGTGGATGATGTGTTTTCCATTTCAATTAAAGCCTTCGCGAATTGTCATAAAATAATTTTAATGTTTGAAATATGTTTTAAATTGTATGATATAACCTATTTAATGTTGTAAAATTAAGATATATACATTATAATGAATTATATATCAAAACTAGTTCATTATTATCGAAGAACCTCTTAAATGATCTAAAAGAATTTCATTAATGTTTTATCCAAGGATTCATCATCATAAAGGACAAAAATGATTTATGGTATCATTTAAAATTATTTAAACATATTAATCCCATTTAATTACACTTGTAGAGTTTCTCTTACATTATATAAGAAAATACATCATGAATTTACCATGGAAACCATGTACAGTAGAAACCCGTAACAAAGGAAATAAAAAATATTATTAATAAATGGGTAGAATGATGTTGTAAAATTATAAAAACAATGTAATAAACATGATTATGTTTATGTAAAATATTAATAATAATATTTAAACTATAATACAGTAGGTTTAAATGCATTTTAAGTAAGACGAACCTGAGATAATGGAATTATTAACTCAATTTCAATTATTTGGGTTAACCTTCTACTTCAATGATTATATGATAATAACAATATTTCTTTGAAATGAATTTTTTTATATTATGTTGTTTTTTTATTTTTAGTCTATACAAATATTCCTTTCGTTCTATTAATTATCACTTCAATTATATGCTATATTTATGGGACATTTCTTTAAAAAACTTATATTAAATTTTATTTTACAACATTCAAATTAACTTTTTTATGACATTAGAAATGTTTTATGATATTGTCATAGATCATGGTAATTGTTTACGATGAAAGGTGGTACCCATATCTTCATATAATGAATTGGGTATGTGTATGGTTGAGGCCTTCTATAGAGTTACTCCATGTGTAACTGTGATGGTTGCACCATAAGGTTGTTTTAAGGGTTACATTGTAAGGTAGGCGTGATGATTACAAATCATAAGGTAGAAATTAGGGTTCCAATATTAATTATGTAATTCCCCATGATATACTTATAGTTTTATTTACGTTTTCTAGGTTTAAAGGAAATATATGGTTTTAAAAATTATGTATACGATACTTTTTGGATGAGAAGTATGTATTTGTGAAAATTATTTCATATATTTATAATTATTTATGCACTAATATTTTTGTTCCTTATTTTTATATCCATTACTACAATTTTAGTTATCATACCGTTTTTCAAAATGTATCTCATCGGGTTTGAGGATGGGTAAAATAAAATAATAATCAAAGATGAATGTTTTGAAGACATTTCATGAAATGATTTCTTATTTTTAACAAAATCTATTGTATTAATAAAAGCATGGAAATTTTTTTAGTTGTACCCACTCTGTATGCATGTGTGTTGATATATATTAGATGTTTCTAAATATTCTAAAACTCAAAATAGAACAGATATTTGGGAATATAAAAGGTTGATTGTAATGGAATTTACCAGATTATGTAATGATCAAGGCCTAGTTCTTAAAGTCCACGTGGTTGAGGAATAAAAAATTAATCTCATAAAATCATGGAGGTGGTAGTCCAAACGTACACATGAATGAAATTATTATTTACTAGTGAATGAATGAAAATGAAAATTTATCCTTTCAAAATGATAAATATTTTAGAAATTTTATAATTATGAAATTTATATAATATATATTCAATATATTTTTCTTTCTAACTTCTATATAAATAAATAGTGAAAAAAATCATTAGGTGGTAGTTCCCTGTACACCTGAGTGACATTATTGTATCCCCGACAGAATAGATTGTAAGAAGATATATGTGATAGAATAACTATAGAAGTGGAAATATGTTACAGATACCATATATGTATTTTTAATTCATCGATATAATAATCTTTTAAGGTGATTAAAGAAATATAATGACTTTAATTTTTGAGGTGGTAGTCCTCCATGAATAGAAATAATGATTTTTAGACCATTTGATCGATGATTGTATGAATTTAGGATTTTTATATTCAGAAAAATATCATATTAGTACATGTTAGATAAGGTATCAATTAAATCGGGATAATTGAAAAATACTTTTTGGAGTAGGTATGAAAAATTAAATAAAAACTCTGTTATGAACGATACACTACTATAAAATAGGTTCATCCAGCACTAAAAATCTAGCAGCACTAGCTTAAATCACTGTTAAAGACCATTATTTTCATCAATATAAAAGGAATGGTTAAACGGATCCATTAATCAGCTCTTGCTAAAAGTTACTGATAATGGTTTGGCCTTTATGAAAGAATCTTTATCTAGTGATGATAGAGGGAATATTTCATTAAATAAAATATTCATTAAAATATAATATATTAATATAATTTTTTTTAATATTGATATAAATTTAGTTTATATTTTTAAAATATTTTTTAGATATGGATAAATATGTTTTTAAATGGAATATATATTATATTTATTGAGAATGAATTATAAAATAATTAAAAAGTATTATTTATTAATAATTTTTATATTACTATCTTGTAATAATAATTTCATAATATTTGGATGAGAAAATTAAATTAATTAATGAATGGTGTAATATATGTTGAAAAAATGACATGAATATAAAACATCCATAAGTTTTTTATCTACGTGTTCCTCGAGTCCCTACCACATATCAAATCTAAGCATGTGATGATCTCTATTCATTAATGACTGAGTGAACCCCCAAACATAGTTTTCTAGGAAAAAAGTTTTATAATGCCCCCAAAATAGCTTTTTTAGTATAGGAAAACCATTTATTAATATATTATGTAATTTTATCCTTATTATTGGAGGTCGTATTGTATCTTTCTTATGGGAATGACTTTATTCTAAGGGATTATACTCATATTTAAATTTTGATTTTAAAATTTTATTTTTTCACGATGTAAATTTATTTATAATTAAATATATGCTTATTTTATTACATTTTCTTATAATAAGTAACTTATAAAAATAATATTTAATCCCATGTTTTAATTACAGAAAAAACAATACATTATAATAATAGTAGATCTTTTATGTTTATTATCTTGGAAATAAGGTACATAATACCTGAAAACCTAAAAACAATCTTATAATCCACATGAAAAAATTATGAATTTTTTAATCATTTATTAAATTAATCCAACTTGATAAGTGGGGACATACATCAATGTATTGGGTGAGAACAATTCCTATTACAGGAAACCAAGATACTCCATTTACATGTGACATTGAGAGATATCAATAAGAACATGATGAATTTTTATAAAGGCATGAAGAAGAGGTATATCAAAATAATAAGAACATGACTCATAACATGAAAATGTTTTTAAAAAATTTAATTTATAAATTCATAAGAATTTCAACAACTTCCATCCCCAAGGCGTTATAAATATTACCATGGTAATTCACTATGGTATTATAAAATGTTTCATCTTTAGAGATTAATTTCATTACCCAATGAATTTGAGGGATATCAAGGTGCAACCACAATATTTATTTATATTTATGTGATCTAAAAATATCATTATAAAAAAATATTAATAAACAATTTAGAATAAACGAATTGGGGTTCACATAATGGAAATAAATTAATTTTTGGAAAAAATTATGGAAATTGTGAGACAAAAATTATACTGCATTATGAGTCTGATACATAGTTTATAAAACAATAAAAAATGGGGACAAGGGTAAAAACATCATAAAATACTTGTAATAAATTATAGTGGACAATTAAAAATTAAATAAGAACATGGTATAGAACTTTTAAATAAACCACATAAAATAGATCTTGAAAAGAAAATAGATATTGGGAATTCCCTTACAAAATTTTAGTAGCCTAAAGTCATCACATAAAAATGCATAAAATGTATTTTTGAGAGAAAAATGGGACCCTCATAATTTTTAAAATATATGTAATGTAATGGGGATATGGAATGAAATATCCAAACATAAGAAAATAGAAATAAAAAAATGAGTACATGAAAAAGATAAGGGTTGTAAATTCAAACTACATAAATATTGACTTAAAAAACATAGTGATCGGGACATTAGGGGGCTTGAGGAAGCCATTTCAGGACTCCTTCTATGATTATACTATCATATATTCTTGGATCTTGAATGGGTAATGAAATATAATGGAGGTATGGGGGGTTGTTTATAGAATCATTAAAGGAGTTTTTCTTAAATTTATGAGGAAAACTCATTATTAGTATTGCAAAACCATGGGATTTCCCATGGTATTTTTCTATGGTATTTACCCATGTTATTTTCCACTAGGTACACCTAAAATCATAGTAAAAATCTAAATAATTTACCATAATTTCAAATTACAAACTAAAAAACTATGATTTCATTGAACACACTGAAATATCAAAACTGTATAAATACTAATATTTGAAAAAAAATATTATAAAAATTTCATAAATCTGCCGTAACATTATATTGAATTTTTAAATTCTTGAATAAAATTTATTTTCTCATAAAAATCTAAAAATATGATAGATTTATTTTTAAACGACATTTATACTCATTTATTAATAATAAAAGCGAATAAAAAAATGCATAGTGAATGCATAGTAAAGTTTTTGAATAAAATGATATTATATTATCATTTTTAAATAAACATGAGTATTTGATAATACTATTTCATTATATTAAGTATTATTCATAATATCATAGTTTCTTATAAACATTTATATCCTTTTTGGATTTTAAAAATTAAAATAAAAAAAATCAATTTATAAGATTTTATTTTTAAAAGAAAATCTATTCATTTTAAAATGTTTCAAAAATATTTTATTTGTACAGAGATGGATTATAAATTATTTATATATGGTAATGAAAGATAACCTTTTATAACACCCAGATATGATAAAATTTTACTATTTATAATGGTGACATACTCTTGGGGAGGCTCAGATAAAATTACCTGAGTGGTAATTTCCACCAACTTGATATTCTTCAAAAGGCGGCTTCGTTCGTGCATTAATTATTAAAGATCGACGTTGGATTAGTGTAGAGTGATTCTTAGTGATGCTTAATATTTTTCAAGTTCAAAAAATGGGCTTTGTACTGCAAGAGTCTCCCGGATGAGTCAATTGACTCATCATTCTATAATAATTATCTATTATCATTTCTATTTATATACAATAATTATAATGCTAAAATTCATAATTGTTTACTATAGTCATATAACAGTCAAAACCCGAATGTCACATTTCATTTATACTTATATATTTTTATTAAATATATAATCAAAAACCATAAATTTTTAGGAATCAAAATATTTGTCAAACAATGATTCATTAAAAATAATTATACCAACATATTTATAAGAAAATTTATTTTTAAACATAAAAAGTAAATTTGTATTATTCATTTTATTTAATGTAAAAGAATTCCAATTTTAATTATCTTATAAAAATGCCATAATATATATATACCAATAAAAGTGATTTTTATATGTAAACATGTGGTTGGGTGAGAAGCACAAATAAAGAGGTAGGGTGGAGCAGCATTAATGGGGTTGTGGAAGCGATGATAAAGAGATTGGTCTCATTACGGTCTGGAAAAATATAATTTTACCCCTTTTAATAGTGATAAAAATAAATCATAGTTATATAAATACTTAAAGAAAAATTTTTTAGGGATGTTATAGTATCCCAATAAGAAATCATTTTTAAAGTAAAATTTAGACATTGATTTATCAGTTATTTCATAGAAAACACATTATGAGAACTGTTAATGGCTCTTTATTAGCATTGTTAAATCCAATTTCGTAGTGGTGATAACTATTTTTTCAAAAAACCTCTTTACTTTATCACAAAAATCTTTATTAAGATAGATTATTGATCATACTATGTGATCTAGGACATATGGAGTGTAGTTAGTAATGAACTGTTTTATGTAATGTATAATAAAACTAAATTTCCAGGTTTTAATATAATAGAATCGGGGTATCATTTTATAAGTTAGTTGTGTCGTACACTTTAAATTTTTTAAACAAACAAAATATATATCTATGTTTTTAAAATGAAACAAGTACTAAAAATCCCATTATATATTCTAAATCATTATAGGGTTTATATATGACTAATAAATATATTTTAGAAATGTTTTTTTGGTCATTTTAACCCTTATATTATTTGTTTAACCGCCCTGTAAACCATTTATCACCATGACTGTGATAATTAATATTTAATACATTAAATGATAAATATGATCAAATAACAATTTTTACTTTTTAAATAATAAATATTATTATTATTCCATATATGGAATATATTTTAAATAATAAAATTCAAGAAACGTGACATTTTTAATTTACAAATTAATCCAACAATGGTGGTGAAAAAGATGGTATTGAAGAAGTGTACTTTTGTTGAAATATATTTTTTTCTATTAAGAATATATCTAAAAAAATTATTATATGAATGTTAAGTAATATTTATTAACAAATAAAATAAAATTTTCATTAATTTCAGGGATCAGTATATGGTTTTAATTAATTAAATAAGCGAAACACTATGCATTTTAAAACTGTTTTTAAAAAACATCCCAGGTTTAAACCCTAACATTAATATTTATAAAATACAATGTAAATAATATTTAGATGAAATTATGTGTATTAAAAATAAATAATAATAATAATGTCATTTTAAATAATATTCAATATGTAATCATATTTTTAAATTATTTATTTTATTAAAAAATGACATTTTTTCAAGAATCCTTATTTTTCACTATTCACAAAAAATAATAATTCACAAAAAATCCCTAAATTTTACCATTTTTTATTTTTTAATTCATTAATTAAAAGAATTATTTAATTTTCTTCCTCAAATTTTATAAATTTTTAAAAAACAGTTATAATATTTTGTTGAAGAAATAAAAAAAACTTTTTTTGTGGAAAATATATATTAGTAAAATATTATTACTTTAAAAAAATTCTTTATTACATACTATGGATTTATAAACAAATAAAATTTATTATTAAATATATATATATATATAATACATTAGTAAATAATATTCATATTGGCTGATTTAATGGTTATGTTATAACAGTTATATATTTAGGGGGTTGCTAAAGCTCAATGTTACCTTTTTAATATTCTCTCTAACATAATGATAATCATTAAAAATCATGTGGTGTTGCCTGAAACCCCCAATTTTATAAATTTCATCTATTAAATTTTTAACATGATCTGAGAATGTAATGGTGTAGAATTTGAAAAAAATACCAACGATGGAAACCCACATCATAAAAAGTATAAATAAAACACAAACATGACAAAAGGGAAAATGAATTATGAGGATCATCTGTAATATAACAAAATAAGTTTCCATATAAATGAAAAAATTTAGGAAGTGACGATCTGTGCATGTTATAATTTTTATTGAAAATAATAAGGGTGACTGATAAAGATCATTAATCACAAAAAGTGAATGATGATGAGAAAATCAGCAACCACAAAACAATAAATATAAGTAATGATAAAAAATAATTAATATCTTTAGAAATGATTATAAAAGATTTTTTTATTATTTTCCTTGTTTTATGGAATTACATTACCATTTATACTATGATATTAGGACAATATATTAGCACGATGTGTAAAATTTCATCATTTTATCAATTTCCACCAGAATATCATATTTTCTCCAAAACATTACTAGTAATGAGAATTTTTTCATGCCTAAAGTACTCAAATTAACGTTCAGAGGACCATATGACCATAAAAGGGACATTAAATATATTATACCTCTCGTTAGATATTGAAAAAAATGACTAGAAAAAGGTAATATATTTCAGAAAATGATTAATCTTTTAGATGATGCAATTATACATTAGTCTCAATATTTTAGCATTAAATAAACATGTAAAAAATAAATCATTCCATATATAAATGTCTTTATTTCACAAATAAAAATTCTAAAATTAACATTAATAATGATTTTAATATCCTAGATTATGTCACAACATTCATCTTAAAGGGAAAAAGATATAGAGACCTTATTTAGAAAATAATTAATAGGTTAGTTACCAAATCACACTTCATACAAATGGTCATCTATATGACAAACCCTTTTTAAAAAAATTACTTCATTTTCCAAGATATTATAAACCCAAAAGTTTATGAATAATATAATCCTTATTCCCAGAAAATATAATATAATTATTTTAATTATTTCGTGGATTTTCTTATAAATCTACCAAATAAAAAATATCCTAAAGTTTCATTAATGACATTAGTATCTCCTCACATGAAACCATTACAAGGGGTGACAATGACTTTGAACTTATGATCAAAGTTAACCATAATGAACTATCATGGTTTCCATTTATCTTAAAATTTACTCACATGAATGAATGTTAATATACTTTATTTTCTAACCATCCCCTAATACATACTATAATAGCCATGATCACGCGCTACTAGATCAGGTGATAATATAATTATTATAACATATTATTTTTTGGTACCGATGAAGTTGAGTCTATTTAATCAACAGAAAAAAGAAAAAAAACTAAAAAGGAACTATTTTATCTATTATATTCAAAAAGGATTCTTGGTTTAGAGTTTTAGAGAATTATGAAAAAGTATTTCAAAAAAATACCCATTTAATTAATTGATCATTTCTACAAATTATCCTATATTTTTTTATTTTACATTATGTCTTCATTATAATTCTTATAAATATTTTTGATAGATAACACATTTTATATCATTAATGATTACATGGGGAATATAAATCATAATAAGTGTACGATAAAATTCTCAGTAAGTGAAACATAATCATTAAAAACAGAATCATATCTTTGAGAATAATGATAGAATAAATGTATGGTAACATAATTAACATGTATTAACATAACATAAGAAATTATATTTCCATTAATAACAAGATCATCATGAATGAAAATAGGGATTAAGGATTTAAAAATGAAAGATCCATTGGAATAAATAATCATGGTCTATGTGATCTTAACATTGATCAATGAAAACATATATAACTATAGAAATCATAATGTATATGAATATTCACATTGGTGCATTATTATTATATCAAATATTAAAAATATGTCAACCATTATGGTCATCATCCATCTCCAGAGTACCAGATGAAATGGAGGGATATCATAGTCCCAAACATTCTTGTTTTGTCATAAAACCACTATTTCATAGATTATATTAGTGTGACCCATATTTTATTAATAATGTAACCACACTTCAATGGTTTATAAAAGAAACACCCATTCTAGTTTGTTAACATAACCACCGGTCCATAATTTTTAACTAAACCACCCATCAATTATTTATAAGAGAATCACTCATCGTTATTAACAATGTACACAAAACATATTATGAGTAAATTACATTGAGAACTAATTTCATCATATTATCTATGATTCAACCACTATTCATTCAAAAGATTGTTAAAATTTAGAAATATAATGGTTTCTATAATAACATCTTTCAAAATTCAATAACCACTAGAAAAGAAATGGGTTTCATATTATTCCCTTTGAAAAAATACAATTTTTTCTTGATAAATAGTGGGGTTGGAATCATAAAAATATATCCCATTTAGAGAATATGTATGAATAAATATTCTAGGGGATTAATGGAAATACCATTAAAAGATCATATTATATTTTTCAAATGTACCATACAATTCTAGAATTATTCTAAAAACTAAAATTTCACAAAACATTGAAATTAAATTATTTTAAAACAATAATGGAATCATATAATGTAAACATTGAAGAAAATAATGTACATGATGATGGTAAAATTTTCTCTTATAAAATATTTTTAAAACAAACATTTTTTTAGAATAATTTTTAAATGGAAGTCAATGGGAACCCATTTGGAAACCAATAAGAATTTTACTTTTAGAACCATTTAAAATAAGGTTAAATATTATGTAAATTGGATTTAAATTTTTTTCTATTTTTTGTAAATGGTAATTTTAAAAACCATTCCCTAAATCATGGAAATTGAATTGAATGATACGTAATCTAAATGAAAATTGAATATCAATATCATATAAAAAGGAGATTCTTAATGTTTCATTAATCAATAATTGATGAAATTGAAATTAAACATGTGAAGAAAATTCATAACTAGATGTCAATAATAGTGATTTGTTTCAACCAAAAAATTCACATTATTTATTCCTAAATAACATTGACACTATACAATCCTAGAAGAAATGATATTGTGACATAAAGACTATTACGCTTTGATAACTCTTTTATAATATAACTCATATATTAACGACATAAAATGATATATAAATATTGATTTAATAAGTAGTTTCATGATTAAAATTATAATGGGAATTATATACACCTAACAAATAAATATAGGTTAATATCAAACCATGAAAGTGAATTTGATATTAATACCCCTTAAAAATGTCACATTGGTGAATTTGGGAATTAATCAAGGAATATATTGTGTTTATCAATTTTGAAATACATAAATATTAGTTTAAATATAAAATTATATAATCTAATTTTATTACACGTGTAATCACGACACAATAATGAATAAAAATAAATTATATTACCAAGTGACATGACATTTTATTAGGAAATCCAATACCACTAGGTAAATTTAAAATAAATTCCCAATGAATGAAATAAATAATATTGAAAATTAAAATTCCATGGCATAATAAGTATTCACGTTATTACATTTAAAAGTGATAATATATAAACCACCGTATAAAAATGTGGTAAATATGGAATATGACCCATAAATAAAAAAAGTGAGATGAGAAACCGTTAACCTGGGTCCAGCCAATCCATGTTTACGCTTCAACTCATATAAAAAAATCATTAAAAATAATTTAATTTATTATAAACCAAATATTGTTAAAATAAATTATACATAAATAATTTATTTTATTTATATTGACAACATATTTAAATACATAATCATTTATATTCACATCATGTGTCTTGATGATGTTCGGTTAATGATTTCAAAATCTTTTTGGGGGCATACCATAGTCAAGGAGGTCATTTTATTAATCTTCAAAAATACTATTCATAATTTAATTATAATATCTAATAAAAATTATGCATTTAAAAACAATAATGAATTATGTTTATAAAAATAAATTATGTTACGATCATTGAGACAATAGGTGTTACGTACACACGAGTAACACTAATATTTCTCAATTATCATTATAGAAAAAAGATTTATTTATTATTTCATACATCAATAGTTATGATGTAGGTTCCAGGCGCAGCAGAAGCGCATTGGTGGGTTTTCCCAACAATAATTTTAGCGTTAAACAATGTTCAATCTGAGATCCATCACAATATAAAATGCCGAATCATTGGAATAGAATGAAGAACGAAAAGAAAAGAAGAGTCCCGGAACCCTTGAGGAGGATCATCATATGTTGATTATAATTAATTTAATTAATGCATAAGAATTACCTCATTGGAAGTCGTTCTTCGTTGATGCGTCCGGTCACAATTCGGTGATCCGTAGTTACATCATAGAATCCAAGTGTATAATTCCTCTAGCGGTGATCCACACGTGTGTCACGTATCTACAGACGTCGCCGAAGGGATCTCCGAGTGCTAGTGCGGAAGAACCATCGCTCACGATGTCCACCTTCGACCACCTTGATCTGGTGGAGGATCTTGCTCTCGTAACATGAGGGCATTCTTAGTGGAAAGGGAATTCTCTCTTGGCTTAAGAGTATTTCCAAATCCATTGTGCACAAAAATGGCTCTCCAATATGTTGGGGTTGCGAGGATATTTATAATCAGGTTTGAGGTTAATAGAGTTATGAAAATAAATAAACGTGTTACGCGTTTTATTTATTTTAATTAACTCTTATTGAAAACCCCCATGTCGAATTATTAATTCCTTGACATGTGCCCGTGCTGATTATAATAAATATCAACTAGTAAAACAATATGAAATCCTCAAAATCCCAGCTAGAAAAACTACACGGCGTGTAATAATTAATACATGGCATGTACTTTTAATTTCTAGTTTTTCCAGCATATTTATTAGACGTTGAGTAATGACTATTTATTTCTTAGATAAATTTAACTGCATTACTCGCTAATAAATATATTATTTCGTCCACAATATATTCTCTGGAATAACTAGTGTCAAAATAAATGTGATCAGATATCCTTAAATAATTATTAAACCACAGTCGAGAATAATATTTATTTAACTTGTTAAATTAATATTTAACTGAGATACATGGACATACTTAGTGTGTGACCCTCTAGGCCTCTATCTTAGTGGCATTAGGTTGAGCCTGCCTAAAGTCCAAGGTTAGCATCTACCAACACACCAAGGAACCCATAGAGAAAAACTTTAATGCCACAATGACATGTCACCTCCTATGAACGCTTATCGTGTAATATAATCCCTTTGTCTCGATATGCCCAATCAAGTGGGTTGCATGCTAGTTCCATCAACCCATGTTCTTGATTATTCTTTCTTTGACTTCCTATAATTGAACTTGCCCATACCTTACCATGGCCATGGATTTATTTAGGCTATATCAATTCCATCAAAGGACCTGAGATATCTACTTCCATTATGGAACAGAAGGGACAAATCCATTCTCTCATTATCTATTAATGCGGTATTACTCGTGACGCACCCAACGTATCCTAAATCGTTGCGAATAGTGTGTCATCACAATTTTCTTCAATACATCTAAGTGCGCGAGTTGTAATACCCATTCATAATAATCTTAATGTCTAAGGATCAATACACACATCAGTAGATAGGAACATCCAATGACACAATGAAATGTGGATTTCTTACTCGCTGGTCTCGTTCTCATCATATCCTCCTTGATATTACCAAGGGTGCACACCATGAGAAGGTGCCTCAATGTTTTATGAGTCCTCACCCCTAATGACCTATATTATTTGTGTCCCACAAATAATATCATCCGGCCATCGAACATACATTCAAGAACAGTGTTATGGCACTTCTGGGTTCTCATCATAGCAGGGATACGCTACGACCCTTTAATGCAACAGCTATCCTTAGGATATTATCACATGACATGTCATGCAGAAGAATAATCAAGATGTGATAAGGTTTTTATTTAATGAATAATGTACAATGTAGTTAGTTCTAGACCACCTACTTCAATAGACTCCCACTTGGACTAGAGCCAACTGCTAACAACCTTTAACCCGCTATCTCTCACATGATATTCATGATTCTACTGAGATAGGCCTTTAGTCATGGGGTCCACCACGTTCTCTTCCGTTGACACTCTGCTCACTGCAACATCACCCCTTTGATAGAAATCCCTCAAGAGGTGATACTTATGGAGTATGTTCTTTGTCTGTTGATGTGACATTGGTTGTTTTGGAAGAGCCACCACTGCAGTATTATCACAATACAATGTAATCGGATCTTTACTGCTAGTCACCGCATCAAGCTCCTGGACAAAGTTCTGAATCCAAACGGCTTCCTTGGCTGCATCATAAGCCGCTATATACTCGGACTCTGCTGTAGAATCGGTGACAACTGACTACTTTGAACTCTTCCAGATCACAGCTCCTCCATTGAGAAAAAAACATATCTAGATTGCGACTTCATATCATTATGATCTGTTTAAAAACCAGCATCATCATACCCTCTAATGACAAGATCCTTGTCTCCTCCATACACCAGGAACATATTCATAGTTCTTCTCAGATACTTAAGGATAGTCTTAACAGCAGTCCAATGTTGTTCTCCTGGATCTGCTTGATATCTGCCTACCATGCTCAGTGGATAGGCAAAATCAATCCTGGTACATAACATGACATTCATGATGGATCCTACAGCCGAAGCATATGGGATCTTGTTCATCCTCTCTTTCTAATATTGTGTATATGGACACATTTTCTTAGAAAGATGTAATCCATGTGACACTGGAACCAATCCCCTCTTGGATTTTTCAATACTAAATCTCATTAGTATCTGATCAATGTATGTACCCTGACTTAGTCCAAGAAACCTCTTGGATCTGTCACGAATGATCTTGATCCCTATAATGTAGGTTACTTCTCCTAAGTCATTAATGGAGAAACACTTGTTCAACCAGTCCTTAACTGACTGTAAGGCTGGTATGTCATTTCCAATAAGCAATATGTCATCAACATATACCACTAGGATGACGACTGCATTCCCATTAAACCACTTATAAACACATGGCTCACATTCGTTCTTAATGAAACCAAATTCCTTTATGGCTTCATCAAATCGAATGTTCCATGACCTGGATTCTTGCTTCAATCCATAAATGGATTTATGCAACTTGTAAACCCATTTGGCTTCACATGGTGTCACAAACCCTTCTGGTTGTGTCATATAGAAATCTTCCTGAAGGTTCCCATTAAGGAATGCTGTTTTGACATCCATCTTCCAAATCTTGTAGTCATGGTAAGCTGCTATGGCAAGTATGATTATTATGGATTTAAACATGGAAACTGGCGAGAAGGTTTCATCATAGTCAATTCCTTGACGTTGTCTGAATCCTTTAGACAATAGCCTTGATTTATAGGTGCTAACTTGACCTTCAATGTCCATATTTCTTTTGAATACTCATTTCCATACAAAAGGATTTACATCAACTGGCTCATCGACCAGAACCAAAACTTGGTTCTAATAAATGGAATCCATCTCAGAATTCATAACTTCTAGCCATCTTGCAGCCTCTGAGCTTCCTACTACTTCCTTGTTGGAGAGAGGTTCATCATTGCCCAACAATAATGATTCACCATCCTCGGTGACTAGGAAACCAAATCTCTCTGGTTCCCTTACCTCTCTTGAGCTCCTATGTAGTACTTCGTGTTTCTAGAACCTCTTCCACGAGGACCTGTGGAAATTGTTCCTGTACCAACTCCTGCGTATCTCGAGTATCAACTTTGTCGAAGTCAATCTTGCTCCCACAATCCTTCATGAGGATTTTCTCCCTCTCAGGAAAGACAGCTTGTCTAGAGAATGTCACTTTCTTGTCTTGAGGGTTATATAGGTAATATCCTTTCGTTTCCTTGGGATATCCAATGATACACTTTGTGCCTCGGGGTGCTAGTTTTTATCATGAGAAGGCCTTAAAAAATTCCTCACATCCCCATACATGTGTGTGCGACAAAGTGGGTTTCCTTACATTCCATAATGTGGATGGAATTACATTTTCCGCCTTAGTTGGTACTCAGTTTAATGTGTATGCCTTAGCTTGTAATGCAAATCCCCAAAAGGATAATGGAAGATCCACATGACTCATAATCGACCTCACCATGTCCAATAAGGTGTGGTTCCTCCTTTCACTAACACCATTCCACTGTGGTGTATAAGGAGGAGTGAGCTAAGATAGAATCCCAGACTCTCGTAGAAGATCGATAAACTCTTGGTTCAGATATTCTCCACCTCGATCCAATCGAAGCTTCTTTATCTTCTTACCAAGATGATTCTCTACTTTATTCTTGAATTCCATAAATTTCTCTAAAGACTTTGACTTATACCACATTAGGAATACATAGCCATATCTACTCAAATCATCAGTAAAAGTAATGAAGTAAGAATGTCCACCTCTAGCTTCTACTGGAAATGGTCCACACACATCAGTGTGTACCAATCCTAGAAGCTATGTGGCCCTTTCACCTTGTCCACCAAACGGCAGCTTGGTCATTTTTCCTTGTAAACAAGCATGACATCTATCATGTGTTTTTAGCTTAGTAGAGTCTAAATAGCCATCTTGGCAGAGTTTTGTCAAACGCTTCTCATTCACATGACCAAGGCGGTGATGCCATAACTGGGTGATGTATGAGTCATGTGAGTTTGTTTAGTTATCGATTTCCAACACTTGGTATTCGTAATTCAATACATACAAACCATTATTTAAATGTTCCATACCATAACATACATTTTTCTTATAAATGATACAACCCTTATTTATAAATTTGAAAACAAATCCATCCATATCCAAACAAGATACAGAAATTATGTTCTTGGTAACACTAGGAACCTAATAACAGTTATGTAAAACTGAAATCATCCTAGTCAGTAATGAGAGGTGGTAATCGCCAATAGCCAATGTAGCTAGCCTTGCTCCATTGACAGCTCGAAGATCCACCTCTCCTCTGTAGATCTTTCTAAATCTACTTGGTTCTTACATTTGAATACATATGTGAGTCCCACAAGCTATATCTAATACCCAATGTGTAGAAATAGATAGATTGCACTCGATAACAAACACACATTTAGCGTACCCACGCTTTTGGGTGTAGTACCTCTTCCTGTGGCCCTTCTTGCCACATGCAAAACACACTGCCTCCTGTTCCTTGCCCTGTCTCTGGATCTTCCCCTTCTTGGAGGGATGAGGCTCGGGGGCTTCAGACCGTTTATAAGTCTTTGGCCCCTTTGCCTTGTCCTTCCTTTTCTTGTTCACCATAAGGACCGCGGGTTTGTCATGCCCCATGTCCTTATCTACCTGGTGAATCAAGGTTAGAAGCTCTGATAGAATCTTCTCATTTCCGCTCATTTTATAGTTGACAATGGAGCTAGAGAAGGTCTTGGGGAGTGATGAAAGGATGTGATCTGTAAGCAACTCATTCGGGAATTTAATCCCTAAGATGTACATGAATTCAATGTAGCCAATAAGGTTGACTACATGAGGCCCAGATGGCACAGACTCTCCAAGGTTCATGTTAAACAAATCATTGGAGATCTCATACCTCACATGTCTCGCCTTCTCTTGGTAGAGTTCTTTAAGGTGAGACATCATGCTATACACGTCCATGTTTTCATGTTGCTTCAATAGCTCATTAGACATGGCTGATATCATGAAACACTAGACATTTGTGGAATCATCCATGTGTTTCATGTAGAGATATAATTCCTCATCACTAGCCTCTTTCCCAGGCGCAACTGGAATAGGCTCTTCCAGCACATATAATATCCTTTCATGGTGAAGGATGATGCGTAAACGCCTCTGCCACACTTGGAAATTAGTACTAGTGAGACAGTTTTATTTTTAATGTATAGTGCGCAATGATATGTTTGAAGTAATTTTCTTGTCGTTTATATAAATTAAGATGAGAACAGCTTTAGTACTTTAATACAATAATTGAGAAAAATAAAAAAATTAATACTTATTAGTCTCCCACTATTTTATCAAAATCCAATATCCATAACCATTGACTTCTGAATATTTTGTTTCGTTAATATTCTAGTGGCAAGGATCCATATTACCTTTCACATTATCCTAAGTAGGGTTGGTCAACCAACTTGAAGGGTGTTAGGTAGGCATTCCAAATGCCAAGTGCATTAACTCGCAGCACCTCGATCCGCTGAGTGGACTCCCCAATCCTGAAATCCTTTTTGTATTTCCTCAACCATTGCCTCTTGGCCACACCAAGTCCTGCTGTGGCAGTCAACCCTTGATGCGAACCAAGTCAAGTCAACCCAAAACCATGAATTAGAATTCCCTGTTAATTAAAATCACCCCAACTAGGGTTGGTCAAGCACTTTGAACTATGGTTCAATTCTAACCAAGATTATGGAAGGCTATGCGAACATAATATTTATTTTGAGGGATTTTATCATTATACATAAATTGAAATTTTATTATCTTTTATTACATGCATGTTAATATTAAGTGGGATATACTTAAGTGATTAACCATGTCTAAGATAATATTTACATATAAGCTAGTATTAATTTAGTTCCATCTTGCATGCTTGTTTAATTCATTAATTGTGTGACTGTGACAACACACCCACAATAAATAAACCATGCAACTGACAGAAATAAAATAAATGGTATGATCATGAGCTTTTCTATTGGTTAGTTTATCTAGCGGTTGATAATCTAACCCAAGACCTAGGCGAGAAACACCTTGAACCTTTCGGGTTCGTGTTTACAGCTTTCCACCTATCCACCTTTGTATCTCCTTCTATTGGCTTCACCTTGGCTCTTGACTTGAGCCACCTCCATTAGCTTGGGAGCTCCATCCATTACATATCCATTTATCTCACACGCAGGTGCGGGGTAAAAATGGGTTTTTACATAAATGAATCCTTGGGCGCGCAGACCCTACATATTAATGAGAAGATGGCTCGCAGGCCAACAAATTTAATTTAAATAAATAAATTAAAAGAAATCATTCACATACAAAGGTCATGGTCTAGCTCATGATCATCCATACATGAAACAATATTTACGCATAAATAAAACTGGCATTCAATTCTTTAATCATTCTTGTTTAAGATAAATCATGCTCGAATCAATTAATTATCTTTAATTAATAAATACTTTTAACTTAAATCCCTTTTCTGAATTTCCTTGAGATTCTCATCCATCATAATATTAAACAAATAAATTAATTTAAAATTATCCTTGTACATAACTTGTACCTTTTAAGAAACCCGACGAATTCCCATTTATTACAGAGATGTTAAATTAAACAACTATATATATAACACCTATCACGTGTTGTGCCTCATCATTACACATGAACTATCATACACATCTCAAGGGTTTGTATAATATAATAATAAATTTATAAAATATGCGTAATTTGGGTGAGTACACGACGTCTAGTTCCGACTACACGGCGTGTACTTTTCTTCACTGTCCATCCTAAGTACACACCCGATGATAGGGAGTGTTAATGTACTTTGGAAATTTTATTAGTTCACGGAGTGTACTGTGGGACACACGCAGTGTAGTTTCCGCGTTACACGGTTTCTAGCCAGGCATGTCGTGTACGGAGTACACGAACCAATCTTAACCCAAAGGGACTACACGGCGTGTTCATTGGACCACACGGTGTGTATTCAGGAAACCGTGTGCCACCTGTTTCTGGTCAACACACGGTGTTTTAAATTCTTAGAACGAATCTCATACACGGCCTGATTTGGCAGATCAGTCAATGCATTGAACCTAGACTACATAGCGTGTACTTCCGAATACATGCCGTGTATTCTGGTGTTATATGGACAGAAACTTTTGGCTCCTACGGATGAGTTCCCCTATTTTATTTTAATCAAAATTAAAAGAAAAATCTGTTTCTGTGAGGTAAACGAGAAATGAGGGAGGATGAACAGATCATATGATTCATATTTCTAGAACGATTAAACATGAATTGAAATAACAAAATTATTAAATGCGTAAATCACCAATGAAACACTAAATAATTATAACAAACGATATGACCCCTCTGATACCACTTGTAGGTTCCGGGCGCAGTGGAATCATGTTGGTGGGTTTTCCCAACTTGAATTTTAGCGTTAAACAATGTTCAATACTAGATCTGTCACCATATAAAATGCCGAATAATTGGAATAGAAAGAAGAACGAAAAGAAGACAAGAGTCCTGAAACCCTTGAGTAGGATCATCATAGGTTGATTATAATTAATTTATTTAATGCATAAAAATTACCTCGTTTGAATTCATTGTTCGTTGATGCGTCCGGTCATGATTCGGTGATACGTCGTAGCATCGTAGAATCCATATGTAGGATTCCTCTAGTGGTGATCCACATGTGTGTCATGTATCTCCAGACGTCGCCGAATGGATCTCCGAGTGCTAGCTCGGAAGAACCTTCGCTTGCGATGTCCGCCTTCGACCGCCTTGATCCGGTGGAGGATCTTGCTCTCGTAACTTGAGGGCATTCTTGGTTGAAAGGGAATTCTCTCTTGGATTGAGAGTATTTCCAAATCCTTTGTGCACAACAATGGCTCCCCAATATGTTGGGGTTGCCAGGATATTTAAAATCAGTTTTGAGGTTAATAGAGTTATGATAATAAATAAACATGTTACGCGTTTTATTTATTTCATTAACTCTTATTGAAAATCCCCATGTCGAATTATTAATTCCTTGACATTCACCCATGCTGATTATAATAAATATCATTTAATAAAACAATATTAAATCCTCAAAATCCCAACTGGAAAAACTACACGGTGTGTAATAATTAATACATGGCGTGTAATTTTATTTTCCATTTTTCTCCACCACATTTATTATACCTTGAGTAATGACTATTTATTTATTAAATAAATTTAACTGCATTACTCGCTAATAAATATATTATTTCATCCACAATACATTCTCTCAAATAACTAGTTTAAAAATAAATGCGATCAGAATCCTTAAATAATTATTAAACCACAATCAGGAATAATATTTATTTAACTTGTTAAATTAATATTTAACTGAGATACATGGACACACTTAGTGTGTGACCCTCTTGGCCTCTTTCTCAGTGGAATTAGGCTGAGCCTGCCTAAAGTCCAAGGATAGCATCTAGCAACATGCCAAGGAACCCATAGAGAAAGAATTTAACGACGCAATGACGTGTCACCTCCTACGAATTCTTAACGTGTAATATAATCCATTTGTCTCGATATCTCCAATCAAGCGGGTTTCATGCTAGTGCCATAAACCCATGTGCTTGATTATTCTTTCTTTGAATTCCTGGACATGAACTTGCCCATACCTTACCATGTCCATGGATTTATTTAGGCTATATCAATTCCATCAAAGGTCCTGAGATATCTAATTCTGTTATGGAACGGAAGGGACAAATCATTTATCACATTATGTATTAATGCGGTATTACTCGTGATGCACCCAATGTATCCTACCTCACTGCGAACAGTGTGTCATCACAGTTTTCATCAATACATCTAAGTGTGCGATTTGTAATACCCATTAATAATAATCTTAAAGTATAAGGATCAATACACACGTCCGTAGATAGGAACATCCAATGACACTATGAAGTGTGGATTTCCTACTGGCGGGTCTCGTTCTCATAATATCCTCATGGATATTACCAATGGCACACACCATGAGAAGGTGCCTCAAAGTTTTATGAGTCCTCACCCCTAATGACCTTTATTATTTTTCTATATCAAATAATATCATCCGGACATAGAACATACATTCAAGAATAGTGTTATCGCACTTCTGGGTTCTCATCATAGCAGGTATCTGCTACGACCCTTTAATGAAACAGCTGTCCTTAGGACATTATCATATGACATGTCATGGAGAATAACAATCATGACGTGACAAAGTTTTTATTTAATGAATAATGTACAAAGTAGTTGGTTCTAGACAACCAACTCCAACATATGATATTATCATAAATATCGTACAATATCCTTCAATATAATTATATTCCACATCCATTTCATTTAGTGATGAAAACTGATTTCCATCGCTTCCTAGAGGTGGCCGTCCACACATAATCCTTGACTACATTATCATTTCTTCACGTAAGAAAGAAAATATGATAATATCATTTATTGATTGAAAAATACTTTATTAATGTATATTTCTTTTCATTTAATGTAAATATATTATTTTAATTTTTTTATATAACCATTCGTGTAAATTTTTTTTGAGAAATGAATCACATGCCTTTGTGTGGTGGTAGTCTGTGGTAAAAAAGAGAGACATTATCATTTCGCCCACAAAATAAAAATGAAGAAGTTATATGTGTTATGTGATATCATGGACCTAGATGCCACTCAAGGGGTGCCCTGTGCCTAGTGGGATATATGGCCTTAATCGCATCTTCATGAACACCAGAGGCTGCCGACTAACAGTGATGGACTAGTGTGTTTCTTTTGGAAGACTATGCGGTCATTAGCAAAGATTAGCACATCTTAATGAATAAAAAGGGATAATAAATAGTGGAAGAAATATAATTTATATAAATAAATAACAGAATAAACCAGATGTAATAGATAAATGAGAATAACAATAACAGTATCAACTAGAAAATTGATGATGTAATGTCATGTCACTAGAAAAATGGAATTCATTGATACATGACAATATGCATAACAGTTCCACAAAGTAATGTAAAACGAAGACTACTCCATTAATGCCAAAATAATACTCTGTATTCTACTATCATGATCTATCCTAACATCACAAAATAAAGTATTGGAATTTTATTCTTCACTTTTTCAATACATGAAACCATGTAATCTACTCAGGGTACCAAACGGAACCCAAGGAGGGTGTGCAATAAATCTCAGTGGGACACCACCATTGGTGTCTATAACATATGGCCCATGTAATGGAATATATAAGTGTTCATAAATGCCTATATAAAGAAGACCAATCATTAGAATATAACTAAACAACCAAGTGCCTACAGTATCCCTCAGCTGGTGTCTGAACGTGTATCCAGTTCATTGAATAATCAATTACTATTGAATGTTAATAGTTCATTGGAGGCACTAAAAGTACTAACATCACCTCATTATAGTATAATTAATGAGTGTACAATGATTTAATAAGGAAAAATAAAAATGTAATACCACGATGGTGTTATAGGGTAATAAAAATGTAACATAATTCTCACAGAATGCTTAATCAGTAGTATATGAGTCATGATAACGGGTAATAGTGTAATCCATGTAGCGTAATCCAAGGTGTTCCAGAATATGGAGCCTACTAAATCGAAGGTTATTGACCACGGTAAAATGATCCTATCTAAAGATAGGTCCCAATGTGATTTCCCCATGGAACATACAAGTCAATGCTAGATCCAAGGAGTGTTTCTAATGTATCATGTAATAATGAAAAGAACCATATGGTAGTATACTAGGAATCTGAGGGTTAGACAATAACCCGAGTCTAAGTGGGTAACAACCTAATAAAACAACACCCATAAATTTTAATGGGGTTCTTGAGAACCAATGTATTCTCCTCTTAGAATCCAAGGCGACCTCGAGTCAGTCCATGTGTATTTAATATTGTAATCATGTAATAATTCTTCTGGTTCAGCTATTTCCTTCCATTAGTGTGGATAAGACATGTAGTCTTGAACCCATTTATTTATTGGTCCAAACTCTGTCTTCCATTAGTGTTGATAGTCCATTTAGCATTGAAACCATTTAATCAAATATTAAACTAACTGTTAAGGCATATCAATTAGATAGGTTCACTCAGCTACCTTCCATTGACATTGAATGGGATGCTACAAACATGTAACCATAATTCAATATCATTTGTTAAGGCCATGCCGGATAAATAATATACATTCTATTTCACATTTCACATTTATTAATAATATAGAATCATTTACCTTATGAGGTTCAAGTGGAGAGAATACATGGTACATTCAATTAGTCAATTATCTTTAAAAAGCATTTATTAGAGACAAAATCTCTTTTAGGTAGGTCAAGCAAAGGAACACTTGAAAGGTGGATAAAAAGGGTTGAAACACTTGATCCTGAGGCGTATTGTGTTATGGGTGAAACTGCTAACAACTAATCACATATTTGGAAATAGCCTACCCAAATGATTCTATCAAGTAGAATCATAGAATATAAATTTACGAGACGTCTTCCAACAAAACCCATGGCCCCCAAAAAACATTCTAAAATCAACAAACACTAAGGATATGTTATAGAACACCCACCATTGGGTCGTACGATCCTTCTTCTTCAGTATAAGCACTTGATTTTCCTTAGGTCAGAGTGGTTCTATGTAAAGGTGAAAAATTATCACATGTATATATCTATGTTAAGAAAAAAAATATAATAATAAAGGATACTCTGGACTCGAGTACACACCATTGTTCATCCAACATGATAAACGATTGAGCGATCGGATGACAGATGATATAGATATCTTGATTCCATGTTTAGATCTTAAAAAGCATCAAATTGAGAGATAAAAAGTTCAATCGTGCCCAAAAACAGCTTAAGGAGGAAGGTGTGGTGTAATATATCTTTAAGAAAAAACCATAAAAAACTAAATAGAAAATTATCTTGCGCACATTTTGTTAAACTGTGCCCAAACCGATCGTGACAGCTATTCAATTATGGTTTAGTCCCCATAGTTGTTCAAACCCTGCACATCTAATGCATAAGTACCTTGAAAAAATGGGGCACTCGCACAGTTAGGCCGCACAACCAAGCACCAACCATTTGAGGTGGCTCTATAAAAAAACACCATCTCATGAGTTTGGATACCGTGTGGAAATTCAACATGGTTTACAATAAATCATGAAGAGAGTCTTTTTATCTCCAAAATATGGGTTTCGGGCTCTAAAAAATCCCCAATCACCCTCGGAACCATTAATAACTCATTAGGAACCCATATTTTGTCTAAATTAAATATGTAGACTGAAAAATAAAGGATCCATACATGAGTGTAAAAACCACATTCATATAGTCCCCCCCCCTTAAAAACATACCCCTAAGTTCTCTATCAACGGGTAACAAAACATTCTTTGAGAAAAAATCTAGCCACTGACCTCATACATCGGCTTCCCTCTCTCAATGCTCTTCTTATACTCAGTCATGCTGCCATAACACAGGTATGAGAGGGAATGAATTTCCTTAGAGAACCCATGTTCTTCGGTACATTATTTATACTGGTTACTCCTAAAAGGGATCATAATCATCTAACTCAACTTCATTGGGATCTAAGGAATGAGATGGGTCAAAATGATATTGGTGAAGCTGAGAGACATGAATGACATCAAGCATGGAACATTACCTATAAGGTAATAGCAACCAACATGTTAATGACTTGACTCTCACAAAAATTTGAAATGGTCAGACGTAACTAGGATAAATATTCCAAAACTTCCTTAACTATATTTTATGTAGCCTGGGTGATACCAGAAGAAAAAAAGGATCCTCAAACTCTAACTCAAAATGTCATTTTCAAAGTTAAACATAAGTTTTATATCTAGATTGAGCTGTAGTTATACAGTTTCTGATCAGCTGAACCTATTCTAATGTCTTCTATATGAGATGAGGACCTAGTAGGGATCCCTCACCACCTTCTATCCCCCACAAAGATGAATAGAAAGGGAAAAAATATAAGGCCTCAAAATTTTCCATTTGAATCCCTGATTAAAAAATACTATTATAAGATAACTTTATAAGAGTAGTATTCTTCTACCAAGAACATTTCTAATCATTGGAAAAAACTCAGATCATATTCTCAAGAGTCATTATAGTTCATTTCGATTATCCATTGTTTTATGGGTGAAATGAAGTGTTTAGAATCACCTAAGTCCCCATAGATATCTTTAAACCATTCTAGAACTATGTAGTGAAATGAGCATCTCTATCTGAATGATAGCACGTGGAACCCCATGTAGTCATATGAATTCAGGAACATAGAGTCCTACCACCCCATCAACTAATATCGTACCCAAAATAGGAATAAAGTGAGTTGATTTCATCAGTAAATCTATGAATTCCCAAATATCATATCTACCCATTAGCGAACAAGGTACGATGACTTAAAAATCCATAGAAACATCTTTAAATTTCCATTAAAGGACTAGGAGAGGCTATAACAAGCCTGAAAGACTCTGGTGCTCCACCTTCACCTGCTAACAGGTCGAACTCCTAGTGATGGAGCATGCAATCTGACATTTCATTCCAGGCCACCAATACTTGTTTCACATATCTCGATACATCATTGAGATTCCTGGATAAACTTCTAATTTTGAAGTGTGGCATTCATTAATCAAGTCATCTCGCATATCTATCATAACCCATATACATCCACATAGATGAATGAAATTTTCACTATCTACAGACCAATCTGAAGGTGGGTTGTCTCTTGATATACTCTCACCGAGAACCAAAACATTAGGATTTGAAAACTACCTACTCTTTAACATCTGAAAGAGGGAAGATGTAAATGTTATTTATAAGAGGTAAGACTTCTCAATACTATCACAAAAATATATACAAAGTTCATAACATAGGGTCAGTAACTTCCATTCATCATTATAATCTTATACGACCAGTTTTTGAGTTTCCCGAATCAGTGCATCAGCGACCACATTTCCTTTTCCATGCACACAATCAAGATCAAAATCTAGGGATTATAGATATTGTACCTATCTCTATTTTCTGAGGTTTAGGTCATGTAGATAAAAATATACTTGACAAACTTGTGGTTTTTATACACCAAAATGTGCAAACCCAACAGATAATGCCTCAAGAAATGTAAAACAAGGACAACTACCACTAGATTGAGGTCATTCATTGGGTAGATTATCTCTTGAGGCCTCAAATACAGAGATACATATGCATAGAATTTTCTACGTACATCAACAAATCTCTTAGAAAAATTCATGATGCATCACAAGATACAATATAACCTTTACCTTATTCTAGAGGAAGTAAAATCGGTGCTGATAAAAACCACCTTTTCAACTGTTGAAAGGCTTTGTCACATGATTTTGACCATGTCAACATTAATACCTTCCCTTTAATACTAATAATAGGTGAATAATGATGATAAAAGTCATTTATGAAATAGCAATAATATTCTTAAATCCTTAAAAACACATGATATCAAACATATTATTTGGATGCTCCCAATAATCTACATCACTATCCTTTTCAGGGTTAATAGATGCTCCTGATTCTGAAATAATAAGACACAATAAGTGGAACTTGTTGATCTATATGTTGCATTTAGAAATCATTGAATAAAAAATACTATCACTAAGGGTACTCAGAACAATATTTAGATTTTTTTCATGGTTTATATGATTTCAAGAATAACCCATATGTCATCCATATAAAAATGAAAATAAATTCCAAATAGAGGTGGAAACCCTATTCCTCAATTCCATGAAAATGGATGGCATGTTGATTATACCGAACAGCATAATAAGATACTCATACAGACTATACATATTATGGATATCTACGTGAGTAATGTTTGATGCCCTAACTCATATATTATGATATCCCAATCTCAGTTCGATCTTATAAAACAAGTTTTTCCCTTAGATATGTTCAATGAGATTATATATTTGAGGAATTGGATACCTTTTGTTGACTGTATGCTGGTTCAACCTTCTATAATCCATGCATAGAAAAAGGGTTCCATCTAACTTCTTTTAAAAATGCATGGGAGAAACCCAAGAGTATATACTAGGCCATATAAAGCCATTGGCCTCTAGGACCACTATCTACTATTTGATATCTTGAATCTCAGTAGGTGGAATAATGTATAGAGGAATGAACACTAGAGATTCTATGAGAATAATCTCAATTGTGAACTTGACCTTTCTATTATGAGGTAATCCAGAAAAGTCATCAAGAATGACATCCCTAAAACGATCAAAGTCTAGTGGGTAATCAATTTGAAGCAGTCCTTGATCATCTATGTCATGAATTTCAATCTGGGAGGTACATCCATCACACCTATAATGCTTCAGTCCAGCTATCCTTTACTCAACATCCAACTCACCTTTAAAAAGACAATTTCTTCCTTGTGTTGATGTAAAAGAAACCATGCGATGATAATAGTCAACAAAGGTTTTGTAGTGGACTAACCAGTTCATACCATGAATGAAATCAGATCTTGTGATCTTGAGAACAGTGAGATTCCCCAACATAGGGTATCTAAGAACCCAGTTTTTGCTTCGAATGACTTTGGAATATTCTGGTTGATATTCCAGGGCAACGCCTTCAGACGTTGTGTGACTCCTAGCCCAGGAGTGCCCGAAATTAAATTTTCAGAGCATCCACACTGGGAACACCAAATAAATGGGATTAATCCTAAACAGTGATCTGGATCAAGGATCTGAGTGTATGGATGGGTCCGGAATATGGTGTTTACCCTAGGAATGACATAAAACATGTCGGTACGAGATGTTTGGACCCCTCACCCGCCATCAGAACATTAAACGTATAATTAAATTAATTAATGTATACATTTAATGTTGAAATTCAAGTATCTATAAAATGGTGGCTTGGATGGGAAAACTTAATGCACTATTGAGTTTGTAAGGTGCCATTTCCCTAGGAGGGGTATAAGTTTTGTGGGCAAAGACAGTCAGTGAAAAATGGCCCCAGGGGTGTTTTCGTAATTTTGGCAGCCTCGGGCGTGGTTGTTGCAACTTTTGAACGGGACCTTGGATTAAAATTCAGATACCACCATTGCGGTCAGAGCATGGTTTTTAGCCTAGGGGAGCCTTAATCCTGAACCTGCCGAAATTTTCAGGTTTGGGGCTATAGTGCGGGCGTTTAAGTATTTTCTACTTAAACGCATCCCCTCCCCTCTTCTTATATTTCTACCTCAACCCCTCTCCTCTCCTCCAGCTCCGGAAAAGAACTTCAAAAAGTCACCTTTGGAGAGGAATCTTCGGCAAGGTAGTGGTGCGGCGACAGACTCCCCGTGAAGCTCCGGGCATCGCCCAAGAGGTAGGAGTTGTTTTTGTTTTGTTTTGTTTCCCGGAATCTTTGAGCTTAATTTATCGTGTCAAACTGTTATCCAATTGTTGATCTATGCCCATGATCGCATTTTTTGTTATCTGAGCTTCCTGAATATTGTTTTAGATTCGAAATGCGACCTCCTATGCCTCCGCAGCGGTCTGGCGAAGATTTGCGGGTTTCTGGGGTTCTCTGGCCGGCAGTGTGGTTCGACGGTTTCCAGCAGCGGCGGCGGCGCTGTGGTCCGGCAAGCTGATTCGGCGGCGGAGGAAGGCACATTACGCAGCAACATCAGTGGAGGTCCGCGTGTCGGTGAGCCTCTCTGGTAGGCGGCAGTGAAGTCGGGGTCCCAGGCAGCCGGTGTCGGCGTAGGGCACAAGGGGGAGAGGGGCCGCGAGGTGCGCGACCCCATGCGGTGCGACCGCGACCTGGGTAATGCAGGTCACGACTGGGAAACCAGACCGGCCATGAGGGCCGGTCCGGGTGGGGGGGGCGATGTTGCCTGAAGAGAGCCGCGGGAGACACGGTCCATGGTTCAGTGGGCCGGCCAGAGCGGGCCGGTAAGGCCCAGGGGTAACCCCCCCCCCCCCCTCGACATTTGGACACCCATATTTCGAGCTATGGGAATCCGTTTTGCATGGCGTTAGCGAAAGCGCGAAACTTGTATCATGATGGACTTTTTGATATGGTTTCAAGAATTTTTAATTCCTGAAATGAGGGGATCGGCGTGTGACACGTTGTTAAGTGGCTTGACATTTTTCCCGGGAGTTTTGTTTTGAGCGGCGCAGACGCATCCAATGTCCGTTTTCAGCGCCGTCAGTGGTATTGGAACCCTGGCACCGAGGAGGTGATTTATAGGGTTGTTTCGGGCATTGAGACCAAAGTTGAGGTGCGGGCCCCATGTCCCGTCATTCGAGCTCCGAGTAGTGTTTTACGATATTCTCATCGGTCGTCCGTTTGGGGCATGCGAGCAGTCGATTCTGGATGTTTTTATGAGGGGATTGCAATGGTGCAATCCGCCTGCACTAATTCCGCATGATGGTGAAGGCCCCATGAGGGTCGTTTGGGCGTTGATGGTGATTTTCCATCTCTATCACCGGGAAACCGTTTTGGACAAATGAATAGTCCATCTTGTGTCCTTTTTCGAGTGGATCGCAACAGTACGATCTGTTGGAAGCACTACAGGACCGGGGTGCAGGTCCTGCATTGTACCACTCATGCGCGGTAAGCCAGAATGCATCTTTTTCTCCGAATATCTGTTGCACTCAAGTGAGTAGTCCTTTTGACGTGTTTTCCCGAGGGTATCACAATGGTGCGATGCGCCTGACTGTTTTCGGGGCCGAGGCTCGGGATCATGGGATGTTGTTTGGGCGTGAGGTGGTGTTGGTGACTTTTTTGTCAGATATTTGTTTCAGGTGAGTAATTAGTCTATCTCGCATGTTTTTCAACAATAATTACAACGGTGTAATCTGTTTAGGAGAGTGGAGCCTCAAACGTGATCTTATTAAATGTGGAAATATGAAAGGTTCCCCGGTGGCGGTCCTTCTACCGTGTTTGTAGCGGACCCTTGGCATGTGATTGCGTGCACTCCTGGGAGAGTGAGGTTGGTGTTTAAATAGATGTGGTTGGATGTACCTCAGTCGTTGATGTGGCATGTTGGAGATGTTACGTCACACCTTTGCTTTGATGTTGGGTGTCGTGTGCATGATATCCCATGGGATGAAAATGAGGTATGCTCTAGGGGTATACAGGAGCGCTTGGAGGTACATGTGGTTTGTACCTGAGATGTTTGTGTGCTTGGTTGAGGTTGACGTGGGGCCACACGTCGTGTGGGCCCCATGTGTGTGCCATGTTCTGCTTTTCATACTTTGACCTCTCACGACGTAGAGGGTCCCTCTGTGCTTGTTTGTTTGACCAGCAGGGTTGAGTGGTCTCCCCCTGGTTTAATTCTCGATGGATCGACCGGGTAGCGGTGCTAGTGACACCCAGTGATGGAAGAGGCACTGAACCTCTTTTGGGAGAGTTGTTCTAGAGTTGAGTTGTTGCGCGATACCCACTCAATGCTCAGTTGGCCAGTGTTGTACCACCCATTAGAGATGGCCAGAGCAGTTCCGGGTTTACCCTCTAGTAGGGATGGGAGGTGGGTTACTCAGCGACTTCTCAAGGTTTACCCTCTAGTAGATACTAGGCAGGGGGTCAACTGACGACTCTTGAGGGTCTACCCTCAAGCAGGGCTGGGCAATGGGTCGACCGTCATCTGGTTTCAGGTCTACCCTCTATCAGGGCTAGGAAGTGGGTCGCCTATCGAATTGTTTTGGGATTACCCTGTAGAAAATACTAGGTAGTGGGTCACCTGACAACTCTTTTGGGTCTACCCTCCAGCAGGGCTGGGCAGTGGGTCGCCTGTCATCTTGTTCCGGGTTTACCCTCCAGCAGGTCTAGTCAGTGGGTCACCCGTCAATTTCTTCCAAGTCTACCCTCCAACAAGTATGGGCACTAGGTCGCCTGATGGATTATTCTTAGTTTACCCTCCAGAATGGCTAGGTAGTGGGTCGCCAGATGTTGTATTAGAGATTACCCTCCAGCAGAGCTGGGCAGTGGGTCACCTGATAGCTTATCATGAATTACCCTCCAGCAGGGCTGGGAAGTGGGATGCTCATTGACAATCCAGACTCAGTCCTTTCTACTAGGCTAGTCTGTGGCTTTCCTCCATGATCACTGGAGTAGGACCCTTGGTTGTATGGGACATTGATGGAAGAACTTTGACTTTGAGGAGACCTCTCGACTGCGGGGCAGTAACGATGTGTGGTTTGACATAACCCGGTACTCTCTAGTACAAGGGGCACTTTCCCAACCAAGATGTGTCCTTCCGACACGACCTAAAACTGTGCGGTCGAGTCATTTACTCCGAAAGAAGATAGTGTCGAGGTGTGGTGAATTGAGCCCCTTGACTTTCAGGTTCAAGGTTGACGTTTTGGATGCAGGGCATCGATGTTGCTTACTTCTGGGACTGGTGGCTACTTGCTTTCTTTGGGTGAGCTAAGGGACGAAGATCCCCTTACGATCTTAATCTAGATTCTTGTTGAGCATATGGATATGTATATACCATGTTCAGGTACCCACTTCATGGGTTTGTTTACTCTCATTCCATGAGAGGCGAAGACGCGTGAGGTATGACACTTTCGTTCCATGTCTAGGTTCTCGTGGTTGGACGAGTCTACTCTCCTGATATAGGTAGCGAAGAATCGACGGGAAGTTCATCCTCTCACCGTTTCCAGCTCCTTGTGTCTAGAAAATTCTACTTCTTTTCTCTTGTTGGTTTGAGCTGGACTCCCTACTATTACTCTTCTGCACTCTCTCTATTTTACTCCTTTACTATACCCTATACGCTATACTAATCACCCTTTGGTACCTCCTTTTTTTCTCCCTCAATCTTTCGGGTTTTCCTACTGATTATTTTTATACTCATCCATGCTTGGGCTTTGCCTGAACTTGGTGTGCCCTTGCAGACGACGAACAGGTCAGTCGTGACTTCAGTGGAGCATAGGAGTTCAGGAGCTTGGACCAGCGTGTGGTGGTTGTAGTCAGTTCCCTAGTGGGGGACCCCTTCTAGCTGTTTGCTTTTGTTTACCTATTGCCGGGTTGTGGCACTTTCTGGTTGGGCGCTTGTTTTTCCCCTTTTTCTTTTCAGTGTACCTTCATCTTTTACTTTGTACTATAGTGGTCGATGCACATTTGTGGTTTATTTATATCAGTTGGTACTTTTATTTTTCTTTTTACACTACAATTTTTCATTAAGTGTGATGTATGTGTGTTCAGGTACTTAGGAAAAGGACTCCCTGAGTTTATGTTCCTTCGGCACAAGTCGCCAGCCCCTGGCCTATGGAGGCGGGCTTGGGGTAGTTGCAGCTCGAGCCGGGGTAGGATTGGGTCATGACAAAGTGGTATCAAAGATGGTTCATTCCTTGGGACATTGTTCGGACGTCTCTAAAAGAGGAATTGGTTGGGATATAGGGGCAACAATGTTAATGTGTCTCAAGAGTGGCTCTCAGGCCAGGGAGTCTAATGATGGTGCGGCATCCGACGTATCCATTCACCAGGACCTTGATTACCTGCTTGTCGACTCGGTATGCTGAGATAATACTTGCATGGAAAATTGGTTTGTTCATTACATCTTATTGAGTCTTTGACTATCCTTCTTGAGTTTGCTCCTCATTGTTGTTGTTAGTATATACATTATCCTCATCTGACCGCAGCAGTCCTTGATAATATTTAGGATGTCTCCGCGAAGGCATCCAGCCAAGATACCAGCTTTGGTGCATGACGAAGACCCTGTGAGCTACGAGGCCACAGTCCAAGACCCATCCTAAGAGCCCCTTTCTCTGGGTGGGCCGATAGTAGCACCCCCACCTGTTGAGAAGCAGGCAGTTTCAGCAGAGCAGGTTGAGATTGAGCGCATGTTGAGCACGCTCCATGAGTTCCTGCTGCATAGACCACTGAGGATCAGTGGTGAGCCGGACCCTCATGCAGCAGAGGTTTGGCTAGAGGCAGTGGTTCTCCTTTTCAGGCTTGTGAAGACACCAACAGATCAGAGAGTGTCTTTAGCAGAAAACCTTTTTTGTGGGGTAGCTTGGCGTTGGTGAAGTCTAGTGACTAAGATTCTTGAGGAGTATTCTATTTCTTGTGGTGACATTCAGTTGTTGTTCCATGAGGAGTTTTTCCCCTCCTGCTTCTGCTCCATTCGGATTCTGGAGATGCTGCAGTTTCAGCAGGGGGGATGATGGTGGCCGAGTACGCGGCTAGTTTCACAGACAGTGCTCGCCTTTACCTAGACTTGGTCCGTGACGACAACATCTGAGCGAGAAAGTTTGAGCAGGGTCTCCACCGAGAGATTCGTGCTATCATAGTACCCTTGTGAATTTCTACATATGACGGGGTGCTAGAGCAGGCGCTGGTGACGGAGAACTTAATGTCATGTTCTAAAGATGGCGGTGGTAGCAGGCACGTCGGAGCCGAGACGTTAGCCACAGCTATTGGGTGATGGCAAGAAGAACCTTGATGCATGTGTCCTTCCCACTACTGGTTTCAGAGACGTGGTCATATACCACTGTGGTGAAATGGAGTAGGGCCTTATCCTAGGATGCCCTTCCGTGAGGGAATCTCGGGCCGTTGTCGTACACCACAGTGGCACCGGAGGGCACCAGGGCATCCCAGAGAGCGGTGATGTTTTTCTTGTGATGGTCGAGGCCACTTGGCATGGGACTGCCCGACTAGACATGCAGAGTGCTTCGGGCAGGCAGCAAGTGCGCCACCATGACATAGGAAGCATCGTGATCGGAGTTGTACCCAGAGAGGTGGTGCTAGTAGATTAGTTATAGGAGATGGTAGTGGGGGATGACTTTACAAGGTCTTTCCATCACCATTAGGCGGTCCACGTTAGGCTCCGGGAGCTGACAGTTGGGACCGCGGATAGCCGCGAGCTTTGGATGTCTACAATCCTGCAGAGCAAGAGGTGGTAAGAGGTTCTCTCTATGGATCTTCTACTTTTTTCATTATAATTGTTAGACTATGTCTGTGAAATGCTTTCCTTCGTTCTCCTTGCTTGAGGTGTTACCAGGGTGACGCAGATCATCAGTGTAACCTTGTGTTGGGAAGGTAGAAGGCATAAGACCTTTCTCCTTAGTCGATGGCATTGACTCCTTCGCTCTCCGACCGTGTAAGAGAGTCTTGGATGTGAGACATAGAATGTGAAATCTTGCGTGAACAGATATCCTTGGGTGTTTCACCATATGGATATTATAAAGGAGGTAATCACCGGGCCTTGTTCTAGGTGTGGGCAGTGATTTCAGTCACGGCGTGCGACGTAGGGGTTCGGTCGGGGAGGTGGGCTACCCATGAGATCCTTTGGGATGTTTGAGACCATGAAAAGGGATGGCGAGGTTCCCTACCACCTTTCCCTAATCCCAAGGTCGGGTGTGGGTCCATGATATATCCTGCGTGGCTTACCTAGGGAGATGTGCTCTTTCCCCTATGTATGTCATTGGCAGGGGCCGACCTCGCGTGAACAGATCAAATCCTTTGGTCAGTATGCGGTGACGCGGGACTATGTGTGAGTTATTCTGGGCACGAGAGGACTGGGTGTGGGCTTAGTACCTGATTTGTTCCCTGTTTTTTCTTTTCAGGGACAAAAATCTTGAAGGAGGGAATGATGTAAGAACCCAGTTTATTCTGTGAAAGACTTTGGAATATTCTTGATGATATTCCTGGGCAACACCTTTAGACGGTGTGTGATTCCGATCCCTGGAGTGGCCGGATTTAAATTTTCAGTGTGTTCACACTGGGAACGCCAAATAAAAGGAATAAATCTTAAACGGTGATCCATATTAGAGATTCGAGTGTATGGATGGGTCCAAAATGGTGTTTTTTCCCTAGGAACGACATAAAATATGTCGTCATGGGACGTTTGGACCCATCGCCATCCATCAGAACGTTAAACGTATAATTAAATTAATTATTTTATCATTTAATGTTGAAATGCAAGTATCTATTAAATGGTTTCTTGGATGAAAAAATGAAGGCATCATCGAGTTCGGAACGTGCCATTTACCTTAGGAGGGGTATAAGTTATGCGGGCATGGGCCATCTGTGAAAAATGGCCCTAGGGGCATTTTCGTAATTTTGGCAGACTCGGGCACGGTTGTTGAAACATTTGAACGGGACCTCAGATTAAAATTCCGAGACCTACGTTGCACTCTGAGCATGGTTTTTAGCCTATGGAGCCTTAATCCCGACCCCGCTGAAACATCGGGTTCGGGGCTTTCGGGAGGGCGTTTAAGTATTTTATATTTAAACGCATCCCCTGCCCTCTTCTTTTGCTTCTACCTCAACTCCTCTCCTCTCCTCCAGCTCCGGTGAAGAACTCAAGCATGGATCCTCTGGCGAGGAATCTCCGGCAAAGAAGCGGTGCGGTGGTGGACTCCCCGTGATGCTCCGGGTATCGCCCAAGTGGTATGAGTCGTTTTTGTTTCATTTTATTTCATGCAATCATTGAGCTTAATTTATAGCATCAAACTATTATCTGGTCGTCAATCGATGCCCATGATCGCGTTGTACATTATCCGATCTTCCCAACGATTATTTTTTTTTCTAAATCCGACCTCCGAGGCCTCTGCAGCGGTCCATCGAAGAATTGCGGGGTTTTGGGGTTCTCGGGCCGGCACGGTGGTCCGGCGGTTTCCAGCAGCGGTGGTGCGGTGGTCTGGTGAGAACATTAAGCGGTGGAGGCAGTCACTTTAGGTGGCGATGTCGGCGGAGGTTGGCGCGTCGGTGATCCCCTCCGGCAGGCGGTGGCGCAGGCGGGGTCCCAGGCGGCCGGCACCGGCGTAGGGCACAAGGGGGAGGGGCGCCGCGAGGTGTGTGTCCCCTTGCGGTGTGACCGCGACCCGCGTAACGCGGGTCTCTGCTGGGAAACAAGACTGGCCACGAGGGCTGGTCAGGGTGGGGGTGGCGATGTGGCCAGCGGAGAGCCGTGGGAGCCACGGGCTGCGGTTCAGCCGGCCGGCCTGAGCGGACCGGCCGGACCGGGCGGGTCCGACCCAGGGGTAACCCCCCCAGGCTTTTGGATGCCCGTATTTTGAGCTACAGGCGTCTGTTTTGCATTTCGTCCATGGAAGCGCGGACCTTACATCAAGACGGACTATTTGAGATGGTTTTGGGAAATTTTAATTCCCAAAACGAGGGGCTCGGGGCACGATATGATGTTAAGTGGCTTGATGTTTTTCTCGGGAGTTCTTGTTTTGAGCAGCGCAGACGCATCCGACATCCATTTTCAGCACCGTCAGTGGCATTGAAACCTTGGCACCGATTCATATCATTCCAGGGTAGTTTCGGGGGTTGATACCAAAGTTGTGGTGTGGGCCCCATGGCTCATCATTCGAGCTGCGAGTAGCATTTTATGACATTCTCATTGGGGGTCCGTTCGGGGTGTGCGAGCAGTCGATTCTGGATGTTTTTCTGAGGGATTGCAATAGTGAAATCTGCATGCACTAATTCCGCATGATGGTGCGGGCCCCATGAGGGTCGTTTGGGCATTGACGATGATTTTCTATCTCTATCACTGGGAAACCATTTTGGAAAAGTGAGTAGTCCATCTTGTGACTTTTTTCGAGAGGATCGCAACGGTGTGATCCGTTGGCAGTGCTTTGGGACTGGGGTGCGGGTCTCGCGTGGTACCGCTCGTACGCAGTATGCCATAATGCATCTTTTTCTCCGGATATCTATTGTGCTCTAGTGAGTAGTCATTTTAACGTGTTATCCCGACGGGATCGCAATGGTGCGATGCGCCCGTCTATTTTCGGGGCCGAGGCTCGAGATCACAGTATGTCGTTCGGGCGTGAGGCGGTGTTGGTGTATTTTCTGTCGGATATCTGTTTGAGGTGAGTAAGCAGTCTATCTCATGTTTTTTCTACAATAATTACAATGGTGTAATCTGTTCATGTGATCGGAGCGTCATACGTGATCTTATTAAATGTGGAAATATGAATGGTGCCCCGGTGGCAGTCCTTCTACCATGTTTGTAGCAGACCCTTGGTGTGTGATCACATGCACTCTTGGGAGAGTGAGGTTGGTGTTTAAGGAGATGTGGTTTGTTGTACCTCAATCGTTGAGGCGGAAAGTTGGAGATGTTACATCACGCCTTCGTGTTGACATTTGGTGCTATGTACACTATATCCCTTGGGCTGAAAATGTAGTATGCTCTAGGAGTATATAGGAGCGCTTGGAGGTACGTGTGGTTTGTACCTGAGATGTTTGTGCACTTGGATGGGGTTGAAATGGGGCCACACGTCGTGTGGGACCCATGTGGGTGATGTGTTCTACTTTCCGTACTTTGACCTCTCACGACGTAGAGGATCCCTCTGTCCTCGTTTGTTTGACCAGCAGGGATGAGTGGTATCCCCTTGGTTTCATTCTCGATGGATCGACAGGTATCGATGCTAGTGACACCCAGTGATGGAACAGGTGCTGAACCACTTTTGGGTGAGTTGTTCTAGAGTTGAGTGGGTGAACGGTACCCAATCAGTGCTCGGTTGGCTAGTGTTGTACCACCCAGTAGGGATAGCCAGAGCAGTTCCTGGTTTACCCTCCAGTAGGACTGGGCAGTGGTTTACTCATCGAATTCTCAGGGTTTACCCTCTAGTAGAGACTAGGCAGTGGGTCACCCGATGACTCTGTAGGGTCTACCCTCATGTAGGGCTGGACAGTGGTTCGCCTGTTGACTTTTTTAGGGTTTACCCTCTAGCAGAGACTAGGCAGTGGGTCACCTGATGACTCTTGGGGGTCTATCCTCCAACAGGGCTGGGCAGTGGGTCACCTGTCATCTTGTTCCGGGTGTACCCTCCAGCAGGGCTGGGCAGTGGGTCACCCGTCGACTTCTTCCAGGTATACCCTCCATAAAGGCTGGGCAGTGGGTCACTTGATGGATTATTCTAGGTTTACCCTCCAGTAGGGCTGGGAAGTGGGTCACCTGATGATGTATTAGGGTTTACCCACTAGAAGGGCTGGGCAGTTGGCCACCTGATCTCTTATCATAAATTACCCTCCAGCAGGGCTGGGCAGTGGGACACTCGTTGACATTCCAGACTCAGTCCTTTCTACTAGGCTAGTATGTGGATTTCCTCTGTGTTCACCGGAGTGGGACCCTAGGTTGTACGGGATGGTGATGGAATATCTTTGACTTTGAGGAGACCTCTCGACTGCGGGGCAGTGACGAGCTATGGTTTGACTTAACCCGTAACTCTCAAGTATGAGGGGTGATTTCCCCACGAAGACACGACCTAAATCTGTGTGGGAGATTTAGTTCCACCCATAGAGGAATGTTTCAAGGTGTGGTGAATTGAGCCCCTTGACTTGAAGGTTCAGGGTAGACGTGTGGGATGCTAGGCATCGATGGTTCTTACTTCTGGGACTATTCGCTACTCGCTTTTTTAGGCTGAGCTACGGGATGGAGACCCCCTTATGACCTTGTTTGGGATTCTTGTTGAGCATATGGATATGTATATACCATGTGCCTTTACCCACTTCTTGGTTTTGGTTACTCTCCTTCCTGGGGAGGAGAAGATGTGCGGGGTATGCCACGTGCTTTCTGTGTCTAGCTTCTCGTGGTTGGACGAGTCTAATCTCCTACTATAGGTAGAGAAGACTCGACGGGAAGTTCATCTTCTCACTGTTTCTAGCTCCTTGTGTCTTGACGAGTCTACTTCTTTTCTCTTGTTGGGTTGACCTGGACTCCCTAATGTTACGCTTCTACAATCTCTCTGTTGTACTCCTCTACTATTCCCTGTACGCTCTACTGATCACCCTTCGGTACCTCCTTTGTTTCTCCCTCAAGACTTCTAGGTTTCCTACTGAGATTTTTATACTCACCCCTGCTTGGGCTTTTCCCACACTTGGTGTTCCCATGCAAACGATGGATAGGTCGGTCGTGACTTCTGTGAAGCATAGGAGTTCGAGAGCGTGGACTGCGTGCGGTGGTCATAGTCAGGACCCTGGTGGGGGACCCCTTCCAGTTGTTTGCTTTTTTTACCTGTTCCCGGGTTGTGTCACTTTCTAGTTGGGAGATTGTTTTTCCCCTTCTTCTTTTTAGTGGACCTTCATCTTTTACTTTGTACTGTAGTGGTCTATGTACATTTGTGGTTTATTTATAGAAGTTGGTACTTTGATTATCTTTTTACTCTGTACTTTTGCATTGAGTGTGTTGTGTGTGTGTGTGTTCAGGTACTTAGGCAAAGGCCTCCCCGAGTTATTGTGCCTTCAACTCTGGTCGCCAGCCCCTGACCTTTGGAGGTGGGCTTGGGGTAGTTGCGGCTCGAGCCCGGGTACGGTCGGGTCGTGACAGTGTAACTGCCTACCTCAAGGGGATAGTCCTTGCACTTGTATATTCCCTCCTTCAATATTCCCAATTGTGTATCGAGGGTCATTACACAATAGTGATACTGTATCTCTAGCTGAATATTTTCCATAAAAGATATAGAAATTAAAGATTTTTAAGAACCTGTATAAATCAAATAAGAGACAATAATAGCGGCATCTTGAATAATACCACGTACTGTAGATGGTCACATAGCCTGATCCTCTAGTATCAGCTGTAAATCATGCAAAATAATATATCCGTGGACTGGTGCAACAGATGGATCACCATGATCATGACTACTCTAATGGCACTACTGGTGATTAGGGATTAGACTACCATATCTATTACCTCCTCCTCGGACAATCCATCCAGTGCTATTCCAAATCCCCACCTGATGCTGCACAAAAGAACTCACTCTAGATGGTGGAGAAAAAGATGATCCTTTCCCACTTATAGTTATTGTAATGTTCCAGTAAAAGAAATGAAAATGCCCCATATGGCTGAAATATCGACACACTATATGACATCGATTACATTAGGGATTATTTTTCCCTGATCTTCCAAACTGATGACACACCATATAACTATCAAACTGGTTACTCTAGCTGCCACAACCCTGACAAAATACTTCAAGGAAATGTTTCTTTCCACAAGATGTACTACTAGAATATGATGGCACTGATTCTTTAAAACATCTACTGATTCCATCCATCTGTATACACTTAATGATAAGGCCCTAATAAACTATTTCATAAAAGTTTGGATGGCTAAAAACATTCATCTTTGTTTGGATGGCATATTGAAGCCCATTCTCATAATGTCTAGCACACTAAAGCTCCTCACTGGCTAGAAGTTCTGAAAAGTGTTGTAAATCAGTGAAACATGATGAATATTTCATAACTAACATATAACCCCTCTTGATATACAATAAATATCTTGCTCTGTTAATCCACAAGGCTTGGGTGATGAACTGATCATAGAAAGATGTCTGTAAATTAGCCCAAAACATGCCCTGATGAAGATCGACATGGGTTGCCACATCCCAACAATGCTTGGACGAATCCCAAATCATGTATGTAGAAATCATTACTCTCTGAGCTAGAGGAATTTCAATATTATAAACTATGGAATGAAATAACTCTATCCTTGACTCAGTATCCTATGAATCACCATCCCTTGATGAAGTTGGAGGATATTTTTACTCGAACTCACAGGTCAAAGCAGCAATCATAGGTGAAACCTATAGATCACCTTGCATGTAATGCATCAGACGTAGTAAACAATCACAAAATTTGGCATCAATTCCCAGATCAATTAAAGCAGGCAGTGCCTTAAGTGTCTCTCTTAGATGTAAGACAAGCGACTCAGGGCCCCCCTGTCTGAAGCATGGTCGTCACCACCCTTATAGAAAATGACACGAGAATGTCATGGAGGGAATGATAATAAAATTCCAAGAACACATCATATAATAAGCTCAGTAGAATAATTTATCATCACTAACAGAAGCTGAAATTTAAAAAACACATTACCCAAGGCATTCTATCCAATCTACCCACTTATACCACATGATATCGGTATGTTCTCAAGTATATTTTTCATTTCATTTTTCTATTAATTCCCATGTTCACTCCTTTAACATTAATAAATATGACCATGTGGGATAAAAATATGAAAGAAATTAATTTTAGATCTCAGGATTCACATTATAATGGATAGTCATTTTCGATGAATCAGTTCCAATAAACCTATCACTAGAAATGACACCCATTTCATTATTGTATAATTGATTGACTCGGTAAATTAATCATCCCAACCCATAAGGGTTCTTACACCTCATGAATTGAAACTAGAAATCACTCAATAAAAGAAAAATTAATATATATAGTGGAAAATATCACAATATTACTAAATGATCACAAGGATAGAAAGAAATGAAAAGTTGGGAAATGCACCTATATGGCATGGAAATATGTTGGACATGTGAACACTAGGTTCTCAAAACGATGCATGTAATAATGATCAGTTACCTCAAATCACTGGGATAAGGATGAAATAAATTATCAAGAGTTTAATAATCAACAACACCACATAACATGTGCATCACCCAAGAGTGAAATAATATCAACAGAAAAAGAAAAAAGTATAATAACAATAATAAAGTTGGAAACTTCATTTTCACTCCAAATATCAGTTTGTGATACCTATACATGGATTCTTAAAATGCCCTTAGCGTTTCTAATCTCTAATATATTTTCCCCATATAGTAAATCAAGAAAATAACACCCTTTTATACCACATTTTGATGTCGCAGACCTAGATGATAGTTTACGAGTACCCCGATCCCGGTGGGTGACATGGCCTCAATCATATCTTCCTGAATGCCAGTAGTGGCCGAATAGCAGTGAGGGACCATAGTGTGTCCGTTGAAATACTATGAACTCATTATAAGAGTGTGGAAGAGCGAATGTAATATAAAGGAATAGTAACTAGCAAAAGCAACATAGATAATATAAATAAATACCAAAAGAAACTAACGAAATAGATAAATGAGAATAAAAATAACAAAATCATTTATAAAAGTGAGGATGTTATATAATGTGACTAGATAACTGAAAAACATGGATACAATACAATTGAAATAACAATTCAAAAAATTAATGGAAAATGAATACTGCTCCAAGAATCTCTAGATCTGACTCTGTCATCTACTATCAAGATCCATCCTAACAACACGCAATCACATATTGGAAATTTTATGCTTCCATTTTCCAATACCTTTTAATGTGTAATCTACTCCATTTACCAAAGGGCCCCTATAGAGGATGTGAGTTAAATCTCAGTGGGCCACCAGCAACTATGTCAATAATATTTGGCACATGCAATGAAACATAGGAGTGTGGATGATTGTATATATGATATAATGAATGCAGTACAATATAACTAAATACCCTAGTACCTGATTTTGAACTAGGCTAGTGTTTGAATGTGTATCTAGTTCATTAAATATGAAATTTAAATTTCATGTTAATAGGTCACATGAGGCTTATCCGGCAATGACATCACCTCATGACAGTATACATAGTAAAGGTCCCAAGACGTAACAAGGCAACATGGGAATTATATCCAGTGAAGGAGTTATATGGTAATTACCAAGGTAATGTAAATATCATAGAACTCTAACTCAGTAGTATCTGAGCCTAGTTATGGGGTAAGAGTGTAATCCAAGGAGAGTAATCCAAAGCATTCCACAATAAGGTGCCTATCAAATCAATGGTGATCAACCATGTTAAAATGGAAAAAGAAAAGATAGGGCCCAATGGACATTCACCATGGAACCTACTTGTCAATATTGGATCCATGGAGTGTATCTGAGGTATCCTGTAATAATGAAAAGTACCCTACAATAGTATACTGGGCATCTGAGTAATAGACAAGAACCGAAGTCAAGGTGGTTATCGACCTAAGAAAATGGAATCCTAAAATTGGAATGGGGTTCACAAGACCCATATTATTATCCTCTCAAAATACAAGGTGATATTGATTTAGTTCATTATTTTTCGATATTTTAATCATGTATTAATTCATTTTATTCAAGTCATGCATTCCATTAGTGTGGAAAGGTCATGTCGAGTAGAAACCAGTTATTTATTTTCCCAAGCACTATCTTTTATTTTTTTGGATTGGACATGTAGCATTGAAACCATTTAATAATGTCATAAATTAACAATTTAGGCATTCCAATTTGAGATGTTCCTTCCTATACATTCCATTAACATTGAATGCAATGCAACATACATGAAACATTAATTCAAACTAATTTTTAATGCCAAGATATATTCTATGAATACATTCCATTTCTAATTTAATAATCATTTGGAAGCACACAAAATAGGATGGTCAAGTGGATAGTATACATGGTAAATTAATTTATGAAATTCCCATCACAAAAAATACATTTATTATAGGATGACGCACCTTTATGAAGGTCAAGCAAAGGCACTCCTGAACGATGACTCAAAGGAGCCGAAATGCTAAAAAAATAAATAAGGAATAACCCTTAACATGTGGAAGATTGAGTTATGAGTGCAACTGCGAAAAATTAATGACATATTTGGAAAGAGAATAATCATATGATTCCATCATGTATAATCATGGCATGTAAATTTTTGAAACGTCTTCTAATGAAACAGGTGGGACTGATACAAACATTACAAATTCAATTTACTTTATAGATTTTATTTGGACACCACCTTAGAGTTATATGATACATCTCCACCAGTATCATCCCTTTATTTTCTTAGGATCAGAGTAGATATATGGAAAGTTGAAAAATTCTCACATGTGGATATATAGGTTGAGAAAAAAAGAAGATGAAATGCTAAATAGGACTCAAGTACTTACCCTTGCACATCCATCGTGACTAACAGAAGCTCGATCTTATATCAGATGATTTAGATATTTTGATTCCAAGTTTAAATCATCAAAAATAATTAAATTTATTGAAAAATTGGCTAATCCTGTATAAACGCAAATTAGTGAGGAAGGGGTGTCATAATAGATCATTATGCGGGAAATAGGAAAAAATTCCCCAGAAACATAGCCTGTGAATGGTTTGTTTACATGATTTGTCAAATATTGAAAAAAATAATCAGAGTGGCTCTAACAAAACGGTTTGGTCCCCACAATTTCTAAAACCATCACCAATCAATGCACATGTAATTGAAAAATGGGGCGCTTGCATGGTTAGGCTGCATGACTGTGCACCGACTGTGCGGGGTGGCTCTCTCTGAAAAAAAACCATACAAAATTTTTTCCGAACCATGAAGAAATACCAGATGGTTTACTATATACTACCCGAATTGTTTTTTTATCATAAAATATTGGGTTTGGGCTCCAAACAAGCCTTAGTCACCCTCATAATATTTTTTTACTCATTAAGAATCTATATTAGGTCCAAAAATGATGTAGACCCAAAATTAAAGGATCCACACCTGAGTGTAAAAGTCAAGATATTACATGTTTTAATAAATATAGAAGTGAAAATATGTTAAAAATAACAAATATCTATGCCTTAAATTAATCAATATAACTACCCTTGAGTGGTAATGATATAAAATGAATGACCACATTTTCTGTGGTTGTAGTCCACCGTACAAACGAATGATGATTTTGTCTCCCATTTGATGGAAGATGAGATGGATTTAGATTATTAAAATATGTTAATAACATTTATTAATATAGGATATAATGTTTTTACAATATCATAATAACATAAAAATATTTTTGTGTGGTGGAAGAATAAATCTAATAAAAAAAATTGTGAATAAGGATACCTAGTATTCATGGAAACTCATTAGGTTAGCAGCAATATCCATTATATCATAGATTTATGATCCATTCTTGGGATTATGGCCATTATAATTTATTTTATGAATATATTTGTGTAGGTATAAAATGTAAAAATATTATTTTAAAGTGTAATAAGAGAGGATAGGGGTGGCCATTAATTAATGAGGTTAGTGACACATTGGAAATGTTTGAAAGGAAATATGTGTACCTATATTTTTCACATGTGAAAAGGATCAAAAATAAAAAATTATCAACATTTAAACATTAAAAGGTCACAATATTTCTATAAAATATATTTTATATTGTTTTTAGGTCATTAGTACCCTTATGTTTTTAGTTTAATCTCTCGTAAACATTTTCCCCCTTAATCGATGTAAGTAATTTTTTATATTTTTAATATTTATTACAACCAAAAATATAAATAGAATATATTAGAATAAATAAATATGTTTATACCAAATATGGAATCCATTTTCCCATAATCAATTTAAATATGATGAAAATTTTAAATAAAAAAAATTAAACTGATATTTGTGATGATAATGTTTTTTTTCATGAAACTTATTGATAAGAAAAAAATGATTTTATAATAAATATATGAATAATAATAACACTGTAAAGAATAAAAATTTATGTTTATTTATATATATTTTTTGAATTTCATTTAAAAAATTTCTAATTAATGGGTTTTTTAATTAATGAAAAAGTATAAACCTTATGCACATTAAAAAAGTTATAAAAAAAATCCAATTTATAAACATAAAAATAAAGATATAATAAAATCTCATATAAAGATTATTAAAATTTAATTTATTGGATTGAATAAAATTGTAGAATACATATATTAGTTTAAATAACAATAATAACATTTTTGGGACTTTTTAACTTCACAATTTATGTAAAATAAATGACACCATTAAAAAATAATTATTTTTCACTATTTACTGAAAACTCAATATTTTGAATTTTTTTATCATTATATATTAATTTTGATATAATGAATTCAAAAACACTGATAATTTTTTGAGTGAAATTAATAAATTATAATATCCTCTCAAAAAAGTAATTTTTTTGAAAAATAGATATTTTGAAGATTAAAATTATATTAATAAAAATTGATTTATTACAAACATAAATTTTATAAATATTTAATTTAAAATAGTAAATATATATAAATTGTATCATATTTAAGTTAGTAGTTTTTATAATCAATAATTTAAAAGAAATTTTGTAATGTTTATATTTTTGAGGGGTCATTTATGCTCGATGTTCCTGGCTGAATATGCTATAAAAAATACTACTCTTCTTTTAAAATTATGAGGTGTTACACGAGACTTGCACAACTATATCCAAATCCATAAACACTTACATCACATAAATACATCAATAAAAACTATTTAATATAGAAAACAAATCTCATGATTACATGTCTTAAAAAATATTACAATTAATTTTAGTCATGGATCTTTTAGGTTTAATGATTTAGGAAATTATGATAAAACATTATATAATAATTCCCATTTTCATTGAATAAAATTGAAAATTTTAAAATTATATAGAAAACTACATAATCCAAAATATTTATTTTAAATCTAAAATAAATTATTTGACACGTACTATCCTTTACGAAATTTCATATATACTAATTTTATTAATATCCCGGGGAATTGAAATGTACATATGGGGTGAGATAAAATTATTATTGTGGAAACCAAATAAATTAATATTCCCCATATAAAATCATATTATAAGTAAATTTTTTTCATTAAATTAACAACATAAATCCAAAATTAGATGAAATTGAGTTCATGTTATAGTAATGAAAAAATTTAAATAATAGATACAAATAATTATTGATCTCATACAGATGGATTTCATAATGTTGAAAATAAAAAGAATATTTCCATGTAGTAGGACAAAGAATCTATATTGATAAATGAATGTGTATATACCAAATCCAATATTCTTTTAACTTATGATAATCATTGATGCATGGATGTTCTATGAAATTCCAACACCACCTATCATTTTAATTTGTCTAATTAATTCACCATAATAGTCAACAATAAATTTTACTCAATTCTATAAAGAATATATATATGAGTTAAAACAAGTATATATGTTTGATGAAACATAAGAAACATTAATTCATAATAAAACTATTTTAGAAATCAATATTTATCATGAAGGTAAATACATCTAGAACCAAATATATAAATATTCCTTTTAAATAAACATACACTAATTTTATTTCCATAAATATAGATGATGGTACTAAATACGAAAATGATTAGATAGTTATGTAAATTTTGGAATAAAATGATTATATTATGGAGAAAAGAAGGATGTGGATGGTATAAAAATTATATTTTCATAGGTGAATAAAAAAGCATAAATGGTGTTGACATGAATGAAAAATGACATAATATAATATTCTTTTTGAATAGTATCTCAAAAGAAGGGATCAAGAATCAAGAAGTTGGATATAGTCATTACAATTCCCTATATGATGAATACTTATATTATAGGATAAATCATGAAAAATAATATGAATTATCATATATAATTCTTAAAAGGATAATATAATTGGATGTTATAATTTAATATTTATTTTAGAAAGAAATTATTATCATTGGTGTAAATTACAAATATACATGTATCTTTCAATTGTGATGTTTGAAAATATCACATAATAAATATAAATATTCTTAATTTATAAAATAATTTATAATAACAAAGCCATTAATATTTAATTATGATTATCTTATAGAAATGGAAATTAAAAGACAAAACATTTGATTGAAAAAGAAAAAAAACATGTTTATCATTCTTTAATTACTATCAATAAAAAAATTCAATTATAAAGAAAGTAATTTTTTTCTTCTCAATAAAATTATTTTTTTCTCCATTTTTGAATAAAAATTATAATAATAATATATTAGGGTGTAGAACCCAATAATGTAAGAATAAACTTCATGGTGAAACAATGGAATTCAAATAAATTATATTTTATTTGTCAATATCCCTTTTTGGTATCATATTATGTGATGTATGAATTATTTCAAAAAATTGTAATTTTTGGATGTAATTAAAACATATAGAAAAAATATATATTAAAAAAACAACATATATTCTTAGAATAAAAAAAAAATTATTTCTAATATGCAGACCAGAACTCAATAAATAAAAGTTGAGTTACCAAAAGAAATAGAACTATGGTGTAAATTTAGTAAAATCTATCTGAATGAAGGGAAATGATTTCGAATAGTGTATCATCGAACCATATCATTATAGTCTTGAAGAGGTGGAAGAATTCTACTATGAGATTATTAACATCACTATGATTCCAAAGATAGAAAATAATGATGAAGGGATTCAATACAAGTGGGGAATGATATGGCCTTTAGGAATAAAAACACTTACCAAACAAACCAGAATAAAATATCTACTATATTATGAATTATATCGATTAAATACATCTAAACTTATAATTTTTCATAATCATTCCAAATTAAAGTGTTATAGTGGATGAAAACAATATCAGAGTTAACATTTGAATGAAAACTATCAAACTCACAGATGACAAGAGGACTCCAACATCCACATGCTCTATGCTCCAAATTCATCAAACAATCTATGTATCATGAGTTAGTGCTAAATATGTGAAATAAAATACAATTACCTAGGTGTTGGTAGATGACATCTAAAAAATGACTAAAACTCCAAAGAAGGGGTGATTACTAAAACTCAGTGGCTTTTCCCACTAGGACTTGCATTCTCAATATAATAAGATAGAAATGTTATAAAATTTTATATAAAACCATTTTTTAAAAAAATTATAAAAAATTTATAAATAAATATATACACGTTTTATGTTAACAATTTTTTGAAAAAAATCTCGATTTCAAATAAAACATCAAAATTAGGATTTTAATCCATTTCACAAGTTCAATTTCGATGAACCATTCAATTCCACATATCCAACCATGCATGATTTGTTATGAATGTTATATACTTCTGATTAGTCTCTCATAAATCTACCAAGTCCTCACAAGGTAATTATATCCCATGTTCTATTAAACCTTTGAACTAAGCATAATATCACATTTCAACTAAGAATCAAAAATGCAATATGAACATGGACACACCATGTATGCCAAAAAACCATTCCAATACAAACATGGCCAACACTATTTCAATAAATAATCCTTTATATTGAAATACATGTTCAAAAAGACATTTCAATAAGATGAAAAATCCATATTTTAAAATAGTCCATTTAATATCATGAAACCAAATCAAATTGTACAACAAATCACCCAAGTTCCATAATTTTACCAAAAACCATAAATCGTTAATAAAGAGAATTTATATCTTGTATTGCATCAAGATTTAACCATCAATTTCAATCCATTATATTAATTTTAATCTAATATAAATATTTTTATCAATATAAATCAAGAATTAAGAAAACTACCTTGAGGGTTTTGGTGAAAATGATAAATGACGAGAAGAACGTCAAAAAAAGTGTTGAAAATCCAATAAAACACTATATATATCCTCCCCTCTCATAATAATGGAAAATTATAAACACATTTGGCATCCAAAACCTCATATATACCCCAAAAGGCATATATCTATGAAACACATAGAGAGTGGGTGAAGTAGATCTAAGAAAACATCACGAACAATCCAGAATAATCACATACCATGAGGGATTGTCCTCGAATAACCAAGGGATGCCTCCAAACCACATCAAAATCAATTGGAAAACCCTCCATGAACATTGGGAGATAAATATCCAGAGTGACAACCACATAAAAACTGAAAAAATGTGTTAAAATCTCATTCCATCCTAGATCCACATTTAATGATCTTGTTTTTAACTGCACAAGGTTTAGTTAGTTGGTTAGGCAAACCATGTAATAATCGTTCTCCAGAAAAATACTTAAGGATTATCCCCACATGGTATTCTTAAGCAATCTCAAAACCATGATCCAACCATTCTAAACCCACTGCATCAAAATGACCAATTACATTTTTTAAAGTGCATGATTTCTCCTTAGTGGATGCTTCATTTTTTCAAACCATGTGTCATCAGTGCACTATCCCTATTGACCATGTCTTACTGTGCACACTATCCTATAAGTGTTGAATAGTTTTCTTAAACAGGGAACAAACCATGTATCTGTAGATAATCCATAAAAACTCTCCAAATTTAACCCAACCTCGCCCAAACATTACACATATACTTTATACACATAAAAACAAAATTAATGGGTTACATGAAAACAGGAGAACTACATTCTCCAACCATTGGTCTTTTTATCCCCATACAGAAGAAAACCATCGATGTCATGAAATATTTTCAACAATTTATTTTTTATATACTTATAATGTTCCTAAGTTTCTTCCTTAACATGAAAATATTGATCCCGAAACTACACTAGGCCAATGATTATTCCCTGTAAATCATTCTCTTGCCTACCAAAAATCTGTACCAAGATATGAATCAAAAGAGCATATATCCCGAGGTCAATGTGATCTCATTTGTTCACATGGTTAGGATCCAGTTGAAACTTTTCTCAAATGATATATATTTATCACATTATTCACCACACTAAACCCTAGTGTTAATGAAAAATGATATGCCACCTCACCAACAAGTTCTAGCATCTCAAAAGGGATTATTTATCGAGGATATTACTTCCCATGCTTCCCAGAATGGTCATGTCCAAGTCTTGATGGGATCATCAAGAACACATTGTCACTCTCTTTGAATGATAATTTCTATTGATTATGGTACACATAATATTTTTGGTGACTCTAAGTCATATCCATCCTCTTTAAGATCCACTGAATATTATTCATCATTTCTTAGACAATTCTCATCCCAACAAGTGAATCATCTCTATTTTCCTCCCAAAAAGTGGATAACAACAAGGATTCACCTAAAATGCGTCAATACGAGCCATATATATCAAGAAAAAATAGCAATTATTATATAAGAACTCTAATAATTGAACATTCTCTTCCCACGATCCATAAAAATCTATAACACATTCCTGCAACATATCTCCCAACATTTTTATTGTCCTTTCATATTTACTATATGTCTAAGGATCATACGACATACTCATAGTCAAAATCAGTCTATTGAATTTCTATAATGATTTCTAGAAATGAGACGTGAACATTAGATCACTATTTGATACGATATAGATTGGTATACCAAGTCTCTTTACCACTTCATAGATATTGATTTTGGATAGATTGACTACCATATGAGTTTTTCGAATAGGAATGGAATCAGTCAACATGGTATGTTGGTACACTATCAACCATATAGAATCATTCATTAAAACCATTTTAAGGAGTCCTTTATCAAATCCATAGCTATCATCTCCCTTTTAGACACACCAATAGGTAAATACATTAACATAATTATTGTTCATTGATGCTCTCCCTTAATTTTCAAACACGATAAGAATCTTGAAACACACTCAACCACATTAATTATCATGATGACCCACTTGAACTTCTCTTTTAATGCTTTATACAACTTCTATATTCCAAAATGTTCATCTCATATTGAATGTGGTTGATAATTCAGAAGTTTCTACTTATAATTTATAGGTAAAACCATCTTATTCTTCAACCAATAAATTAAATTTCCAACCAACTTCCATACCTCATATGACTCCAACCATTGATTCCTAAAATAATTGAAATAAAATATGCATCAGATTTTTTTTCCTGTTTAACCATTTTTACATAATAAGAAAAAACATAAATTCGAATGGAAACCACAACATCACCTCAGTCTTTGAATTCCATATGAGCATCGGTTAGCAACGAAATGAAATTCCATTCATTTGAATCTTATTTTTTCAACTGAATATATAAATTTCTATATAATGAATTAAACAAAAAATTTCCATGACCTAGTTCACAGATCAAGTCAATTCCAGACATCTGGAGGTACTTCATCAATCTCCTTTGTCTCAAACTCAAATTATGATAGAAAAATTAGGCTTAAAGATATTATGATATATTAATAGAGAAAATTTCTCATCAAATAGATATGGATTCCAAGTCATCAAAGCATGGAAAATTTTAGCTATCTCCAAATATTTTTTTGGGTAGTTCTATTCATGAACCCTCAAATTCTTTGGTAAAAAAGAAACAACATGGTCTCCTTGGATGATAACAAACCATAACTCAGATATCGAAGCATCATAATTTACTACGTATCCATGTCCATATTCTAGAAAAATAAACATTGGTGCTGATGGAAGAATGATACAAGGACAGAGTGACACCACCATGAAGCCAAAGGAATAAAATAGTTTCAAAAGGGATTCAAAACATGTAAGGAAAGACATTATATTTAAGAATAAAACCACTATTCAAAAAAACATAATGAAACAAACACTATATGATTCTCACTAAAAATGAAATAAAACTCAACATTTCATTTATCAAAATCAAACCAAATTAATTTTTCACTATATAAGTCTAAAATATCATTAAAAATAGCAGACGACAGACTATTAAAATCAAAGATGATGATGGGACTCTAATATTCACAAGATCCATCCTCTAGAATCATCAAACAACCTAAGTATCAAAATGTACTATTAAAGACATGTGATACATTACATTTTCTCATTTCCCATTAGATGGCATCTATAAATGTACAATAGTCCCAAACTAGGGGTGAGTATTTTAACTTAGTAGTTTACCCCAATTAATTCCATAATCACTCCATTATGATAATAAAATTAGAATCTTATATATTAAACAATATTTATACAACATTTTCTAAAATAATTTAAAACTAAATATGAACAATTTTTTTTAACAAGTTTTCCCAAAAAAAATCTATTTTCAATGAAAACAACCAAAAATTGATTTTAAGCCATTTCACATATTCCATTTGGAACCATTATTCAATTACACATCTCTAACCAAGACTGATTCATTATGAAATTTCTTTAATCATGAGAGGTCTCTTGTCAATACACCCAGCTATCACAAGTTAATTATTTCACATGTCCCATTACTCCTTTATCACTAAGAACAATTTCATATTCCCTACAAGCCTCATAAATTGAATATGATCATGCACACCATGTTTGTCAAAAAACCATGAAAAAATAATCATTCCCAAACCATTTTTTCACAATAAAATTTAAATTGAAAACCTCTTCTTGAAAATACCTTTTTAAAAATCCAACAGTGCCATATTTTAAAATCATCCTTTTAAAATTATTAAACTGAATCAGTATGCACATAAAATCACCCCAATTCCACAATTTCACCAAAAAACATAAATCCTCAATAAAGAGGGAATATATCATGTTTTTAACAAATATTTAACAATAAATTTAAATCAATTAAATCAATATGAAACTAATTCAAATAGTTCTACCAGTAGTAGTCGAGGGTGAAGCCACCTACATTGATATTTTTTGGTGAAAATTATACACATGTCGAAAAATGTCACAAAACAGGGATGAATCTCAATGAACATGCCTTAGATAACTCCCAATCATAAAAAAGGATAAATATAAACATATTTGGAATCCACAAAATTATATGTACTCACATCATTTTTATATTTATGATATAGAGAGAGAGGGTGAGGTAGATCTAAGAAAACATGAAGAATGATCAGGAACGATCACATTCACTGGGAAATCATCATTTAATCACCAATTAATGCCTTCAAATCACCTCCAAATTGATGATATAACCCTCATTTACATTTATGATAATAAAGTACTAAATTAGGTTCACATAAGATCCTAATGAGGGGTTATATCCTTAATCCTATGTAGATCCACTTTTTTATGATTTTTATTAACCGTGCACAATGTAGACTCAAATTTAAGCAAACCATGCACTAATCGTGGATTATCCAATTATTTAAGGACGAACCTCACATGGTCATAAAGTGAGTTATCCAAACCACCCTCCAATGGTGTTGAATCCACTATCTCGAAATGACCATAACATATTTTCAATGTGAACATTTTCTCTTTATTGGATGCATGTTTTTAAAAAAAATCTAGCATCGTCTGTATGCTATCCATATTTCCCAATTCTTAATTTTCATGGGATCCTGCAAGTGATGAATTATTTTACCAAAACATGGAAAATATTTTCACATGTATAAAATCCCAAATAAAACTATCCTAATTTCATCTAAAAAACTTCTAATAATTATACATATTCTTTATATACATAAAAATAAATATTAAATGGTTGTTTAATTGAATCTAATGGTACTAATAATTTTATTCCCTTGGTGTAAAAAATAATATTTGATAAATATAAATAAATGAAACGTTAATATACCATTATATAGACTAAATTTTTCCTAACATAATAATATCCTAATAAAATAATGTTTGAGATAAATAACCCAAATGACTTGAGAAAAAGTTTAATAAAACAATTATAATGATTTAAAGTTTAATTGAATATAAAATATAATAATTTAAAAATTAATCAGTATAATATATCATAAATTAGTATTATATGAACCAAATAACATTAATTATTTACATAATTCCCAACATCTATCAAATTGACCCATTTTAGATGATAACCCTACCATATCCTAAATTTTTTATGTGAATTCTCAAAACATCCTATGTAATAAAAATAAATTTGTTAGATACAATACTCAAAACATTATTATTTTATATTTTATTTAATATAAACCATTTATGATAATTATAATTTTTTTTTATAATTTTTTTTGTTTTCTAGAATTTTGATTTGATGTCTACTTATTTTGCAGACTTTGAAAATCGTAGATTATAATTTATTAATAAATAAAATGAATAATATAAATATTCATGAAGAAAAATGAAATAAATATTTTATTAATAAAATATTATAACCCAAATATTTATGTTCACACAATAATCCATGATATAGTTTTTTATTTTTTTTAATTATTTGTTGAAACTATCCCAAAATATGAGCATATTGTATCTAGATGTGTGTAAATAATTATGAATGACTATAATTTAATTATAATATGTAAATAATTATTTGATTAATATTTTAATATTTTAATGAATTATATTTTATTTGGTTTGTAGAAATAAATAAATTCAATATGAAACTGAAAAACCATTCCTTTATTGATGTGTTAGTTCAAACAACTATGGTTAATGTCCTTTTGATTTTATAATGATTGAAATGAATAAATAATGTTTGTACCATTAATATATTGAATCATAAGTATCAAAATTATACTATGTTTATCATTTTACTATGTTAAGGATAGGTATGGAATTGAAATATTCATGTGACTATATAATGGAATATATAATACTCACTTTCATAAATTGATCATTTTTTTATATGTGTACTTGAAAAATAAGGGTATATAATTACTATATCAATATAAAGGATTATTTTAATTTAAAGGAATTTTTGAGTTGAATTTTTTTATTGTTAAGAATGTAATTCTAAGGAATTCATGTGGAATGAATTGCTATATGTTCCCCCTTTAATATTGGAAGAAAAGTGTACATTTGAGAACATGATTTAATTTTTAAAGATATAATTAATCTATTTAAGGATCGATGAATCAAATCGTTATAACTAATTTACTTTTGAGTTATTAAGGGTAAATGAGGCCTCTTATATGTACTTACATAATATAATAAATCATTTTTATGTCATTTGTTTTTAGTATTTTTAGTTGTTCCTTTTTTTTCTCCATGGAAATTTGATTTTAAATAAACTTGTTTTCTTTTATTAAAAATATAAAATAAAACATCATAAAAAATTTATATTATAAGATCCTAATTTTAATATCTATTTATGATAACTAAATTTCTATATAAATAAAGATAAAATTTTAAATTAAAGGAATTTATATATATATAACAAGTTATTATAGAAAATGTTAGTTTAACAATTATGTGACAATAATCCCATCTGACATTAGTTACCGATAAAATATTTTATAATATAATTATATATTATAATGAACATGAAATTAAACTAATCATTTGAGTTATATTAATTTAATAGGTTCAAAAAAAAATTCCTAATATTAATAAACCAATTCTTCGAAAATAATAACATTACCATTATTGTGGTCATAAAATCTAATAATAATAATAATTTAATTCCCACAAATTTAAATAGAACATCTTAAATAATATTATTGGGATGATCTAAAATATAATATCCATTTTTTGTAATTCTTTTTTTAATTATAAGGAAATATAATTTATAAAAAATTAAAAATAAAACAGTGTATTTAGTAAAATATTAATTAAGATTCCATAATGATATATAAGCTTGTAATTAAATACATATTATATTTTATAAAATTATAATTCCCATGAATATTTTTGTTTTATAAAATAATTGTTCAAAAAAATATACCACATTCTTCTATTTTGATATTGTCATAAATGTTAACAGTTTTTAGAAAAATAATTAATTTTTCATTATCAACTAAAAACCAATTACATCACCATTATACAAAATATTAATAATTGGATAATATTTTTTTAAAAAATAAAAATTTTATTATCACTATGTTTAATTATATATATTAATTTTATATCCTCAGTTTTTATTAAAATAATAACATAAAATAGAAAAAATATTTCTGTTAAAAAATGGACTTTTAGACTATTAACTATTATTATTATTTCATATTATTTAATAAATAAATTGGTGCTAACAAGTTATTATTGCCCTAAAAATTGTATCATCATAAACAATAAATTTATATAATTATAAATTCATTTTAGATAATAATTTTTTTTATAAAAATATTTTTCTAAACATCAAAGGATCATATTATCCATTTTATGTAAACTATTTTATTTTCATTTCTATTAGAAGTATCCTTAATATTTATTATAGATATATTTTTCAATTTGGGCAGTCAAAATAATAATTAATAATTCAATGATTATTGTTTAACAATCATACTAAAATAATTATACCTTATAAACATATATTAATTTTTCATTTCATTATGTAGTGGTGTTTGAATGAAGCTATCAAATACATTTGAATCATTTAAGGTAAGTCATAAATTAAAATCACTTTATGTCAAACAATAAATATAAATAATTCTTTAAAAGGAATTATTATTCATTAAAACATCTATCTTCCAATTTTATTCATTCAGGTGATAAAATCAAGAGAATAATACTTGTACAATGTATTTAAATTATCTACTTTTCTATAAAGAAATTAGTATTTATTTTATTTTATGACATTGTTTACTTGTTATTTTTTTACCATACATCCCATTTTATTATATTATTAATTTTTAAAACAAAATGAAAAATTATACATGTTACAACATTATCACACTTCATTAATTTAATATAAATTCACTCAATGTTGATTGAAATTTTATTCATGATAATAAAAGATATTAAACATTATTACCTATAAATAAACATTTGAAAATCAATTATTTTAAATTTTCTTCATCTCTATCTATGTGTATGAGTGTTCATTTTTGTAACTCTTTTTAATAATAAATTAAGAAATATCTAATAATAATCATTTCAAAAATTCCTTTTAGTCACTTCAAAATATATTTCAGAATAACCATTGAAATATTAAATGAATTAGTATTTGATAACTTAAATAACTAATTTTTTATAATCCCAATATTTATGAATTGTATAATTTATATTATCTGATTTATAATTAAATAAACATCATAAATATATAATTATACACATATCATCATACTTAACTTTTACCAAAATCATGAATTAATGGTATAATTATTCTCTCCATCACGAATAGGTTTACAAGGTCATGTTGTAATCATCTCCTTCATAACATCAGAATATTTCTAATTATTGAAATCTTAAATTTTATAGATTCATTACCATGTTGTGGGGACCATTATTATTCCATGAAAAAATTTCACTTCAATTGATATAGGAACCATGTTGGAATTTAATCATTATTCATTTTGTACCAATAAAAGACTATCTTTTGAAGTTAATATTATTTGATAAATTATTCTAATATGCATATGTAATCCACTATGAATATAAATAATCATCTTAAAAAATAAGACAATTTTCATCATTTCATCGATTATATTTTTAACATACATTACATTAAATAATTTATTAATGTGATATATATATTTCATAGTTTAAATAATATTCAATATTTTAAGAAAAACTATCCAACACTTAGCTGAATTCATGTATATGTATGTTTAATTCATATTGTAATTCATAAAATATATTATTCAATAATCCAACATATAAAATATACATGAAAAGACCCTAGTTATAAAATATTTTAAACTTTTCAATTCATCTTATGAATGATTAAATCATTCGATATTTAATAGAAATTTTTTTTACATTTGAAAATATAAAATATAATAATAAATAATAAAATTTTACTTCCCTGGTATTTCAATAGGAAATATTCATATGCCCTATATATATTTAAATTCCTAGATTCCCTCCCTTTTTGAAATAACATATTAAAAAAAATATTTCATTATCATAAAATGTTAGTAATATAGAAATAATATAATGAAAAATAGTAAATTATGTTTTAATAAGTATAATGATATTTATACCATAATTGATTAATACTAATATTTAATGATAGTAGAAACTATATAATAAGTTATCATAGTATATAGAATAAGTGAATTATAGTTCACAAAAAACATCATTTAATGTAATTTTGGAGGGATAATTTAATTATTAAATCATAGGTAAAATTTAATGGAGCCCTATCGAATATAATGAAAATCAATTATCATAAATGATACCTAACACATTAAAATAAGTACATGATTTGTTATTATTGAAATTAATATAATATAGGGAATATAATATAATAAATTCACTCATCCCTCATTAGAAAACAAGGAAAAATGGAATTAAAAATATTAAAATAGTTTCTTCCCCAACTATAGAACCTATATAAAAAATAAACATTACCTCAAGGTTATGTGAGTACATTCACACAAATATAATTAACAATAAGAGACAAAAATTATGTTCCATAATAATTAATAAATAAAAAATTGAAAATATATATAATTATACCCCTTTACATATCAACCACTATGAAGAAATAATAGATATAATTGAAAATTAATATTAAAAAATAACATGTTACTAAAAAACTAGATTCCCACATTATCATTAATGATTTAAAATATAATTACTTCATCATATATTATTAAAATATAATAAAGGAATAACAAACCTTCTATATTAAATATTCACATTCAATTAAAAATTTATTACAAAAGTAAAATAATAATTTGATGAAAAATGTGGTAATGAATATTAATCATGGTTAAATAATCAATTATATGTAAATTAACTACTAGGTACTATGATGCATGATAAAAATAATGAATTAATTATCTATAAATTATTTAGAATAAGAAATTATATTATATTATATAACATGTTTGTAAGATAAATTTTATGATTGTGAGCAAATACTTAATAACAGATTATTAATCTGGTCATCCTAGTATACCGATATAAAAAATCTATAAAGGGTATCATACTTCCAAAATATAAACATATTAATTCAAGATAACACCTCATTAAATAAAATCAAGTATAAATGAATGGTAAACAAAATTTATGAATGAATATCCCAATGTATAAAATATTTAATTCTCATCTTGATGATAATATAAATATACAAGATAGAATAAATAATTTTAACCAATAATGTATGACTCTATTAAACACCCTTTAAATGAAAAAATTATGTTTAAGGGTCCCCAAAACATCATCAAAATGATATTCACTATAGATGAATGATTCTTCATCTCTAATAGATTACATTTCAGTGATATTACGTTAATAATTATTTCTATAACATTCATCAATATTAATTAGAAATGGAATTAATAAATTATATATTTATAAAAAAATACAATATAAAAAAAATATAACATATGTTATTTTTTGGAAGATATAAAAAACTTTTAAAAAATTTGTGCCTTTTGCTTTAAATATTGTTATGGGCATAGAAGTGTTTATAAATAGAAATTTAGTTAACAAAAAAACAAAATTTTGAATAGATTTAAAATCTTTATATTTAGATAAATATATTCAAAATTAGGAAATGATAGTAGATAAAAAAATTAATGCAATATAAAACCAAAATCATTATCAAATATAAAATATTTACCCCTTTAAAAATTACTAAAATTGAAATTATTTATTTATTCCAACTAATAACAACATAATTCTTATGAAACATTATATGTTCATCATTGATTCCACTTCCATGTTTACCATTTTTCCCCATAATATCAAATATTACATTTTTAATGAAATAACTTAATTTATTGTATAATCTCTCATCAAATAAAAAATTATAAAAAAATATATAATCATGTATTTCAAAGGAAAATTTAACAATGTTGTATTTATAAATTAATTTTTAAATATTATTATACAACTACTATTTCTCAAAAAAAAATATTTTTAAGAGTTTTTAGATTTCTAATTTAATTTACCAAAAAAACACATTTATCTTAATGAATGAAACAATACTCAATAGGTGCATAAAAATTAATAATTATATATATATTAAAAATGAATAAATGATATTTATATTAAATATTTTTTATGATAAATTATATATATATGGACATTTTGATTTAAATATGATGCCATAGTGTTAGAGTGAAAATCTCTACTAGAAAGCAAAATAAAAAGCTATATAGATTTTATAATATTATTTCTTTCTATATTATAGTGATAATTTCGATATGTATGTTATGATTTGATTATATGGTAGTATGTTCTATGATGTGATTTTTTATTTTTTTTATAGAAACTAACCTATTTTATATTCCCATAATATTTAATAACTAATCTCAATCTCCTCTTGTATTGATAAAAAATTAATGTATATATTTATATAAGATCATTAATAGAGATCTGAATATATGATTCATGTTCAAGATAGTCATAATATTTTTTTAATCCTACAACTCATCCATTAATTTAGATAAATTTAAGATAAATATTATTTATATTAAAAAATATCTGACCATCATCTACTTCTTGTATATCAACTTTATACATCAAGAGTGTTCTAAAAATATTTTAAATTGGTAACAAGAGTAGAAATTATTATAGAAACATGAATTCCACACAATATAACTTGTATAATATTATTGACAATTAATACTTGATTAGATTCTATAAACTTAAATTATAAAAGTTTGAAAACATTTGAAATACCAATGATTCTTCTATTTATTTTAGTTACATGATTTACATCGATCATCATGAATTATAAAATTCAATATAATAATTATTAAGAATTAATTTTCCTATATTATTAATTCTCATGTATGAATCAACTATAATATCTCAAATATAATATACTCTGGTTAGAGGTGACTAAAGGAATTGACTGAGGTGGTATGGGTCTAGCCTACCTAGACTAGGCCTAAAAATTTGTTCCATTTTATGAAGAAAAAGAACATGTAATCTAAAATGTTGAGACATAATTGGTATACTACATAGAAGGATGGATCCATGAATGAAACCTCATATATTTTAATGATAAAAAACAATTTTTATAAAAAAGTAATCTTTATAATATTGAAGAGTAGATATTAAATACCTTATTATTAACACATTTTTTATAGTATGTACTTATGAAATAAATAAATAAATATTATACATATGGTTTTCAAAAATAAAATATAAAATTAAAATAATATTAAAATAGAAATTTTGGAACAATTATTCCTGCCTCATGGGTTGAAACACAAATTTTGAGTTCAACCCATTTATTATTTTGTGCATTTTTACAAGGTGCATTTCAGAATATTATAAATTTTGTTCATAATTTATACACTATTTTACATATAAAACTATGTTTCAAAGCTTGGATCCTAATCCATTTTATGTACCATGAATAGTATTTTATTGAAAAAATATTTAGAACTAATTCTATATATATATCTTAAAATTATGTAATTCATGTTTTTAAATTGAAATCATAAATCTATTTCCTATGGAGAAGACTATGTCACATATGTACTTGTATAATTATTATATTGTTTCAAAATTTTAATAATGATAAATATTATTTTATTTTTATGATATATAACCTATATATATTTCCTAAAATAAAAATTCTCATGATAAAAATAAAAAAATATAAACATTGACATCCATTGTCAAGGACCAGACATAAAATATTTATTTTTAAAAAATTTATCCTTCCCAATTTCTTTATTAAAATAAAAATATTATATTATATAATAGAAGGACTTAAGAATAAACATAAATAGTGAATAATTATTTAAATGTATTACTATGATACTAATTGATATTATAATTTGGAAAATAATCTATCAAGAAGCATCAATTGTCTAGTGGTGATATTCAAAGAGACCAACTATATTAACAATTATTGTTATCGAGAAAAGCAGTAATAAACCATAATGAACCTAATATACACTCCAACAGTAATGTTATGTTATAACAATGTATCCATGATATGGAATTTTTAAATACATAATAGGGGTGGGTGAGAGAATTTAGATAATTAAATATTTTCCATGAAATTTAACATATGATTCAATAAATTGGTATATGTTCCCATTTTCACCAAGATAACTAAAAAATTTTAATAATTGAATATAATGTCCAAAAATGTTATTATACTAGCTTGAGGAAGCATTGTACATACCCTAGTCCACTCCCCCAACACTTAATTTATTCATGATGATTTTATTATTAAAATTTTCCTAGGTATATCCTTATTGAATAAAAAATATAGAAATGGGTTATAATAAGGAATTTAAAGTAACTTTAGATAATTTTATCATTGAGATTAAAAATAAGTTAATTTAGTTGAAACTTAACATTATATAAAAGAATAATTAGTTGACAATTCATTCATATATGAGTACATGTAGATGACACTACATGGAAAAAAATTATAAAATGATGATAACTAATATAAATGTATAAGAGATATAGATGTTGTAAATAGAATAAAAGATGATATAAAACAAACAATTGATATAATATGAATCTTATACAGAAAATTAATTTTGGTATATACGTTCAAGATATATTTTTCATTCTAAATGATATTCATTTAAAACAACATTGGAAATAGTCATTCATCTTGTTAACAAGTTATTACTTCTACATTGATCTTATTTTTTTACAATTCTTTTTGTAATTCTTGTGATGTCAATAGTAAATGATTAATAAATGTGTAGTGTATGTAATTTATATTCTATTATTCATATATTTCATATATGTTATTTTCATTTTTAAATCCTAACACATACCATTTTTGTATCTAACATTTATCACTCCTACTAGAGTGAATGTATGCAATAAAAAAATAATAGTCATTATAATAATCTATCATATGTAAAAAATAAAAAAAATACATTAAAAAATAAAAAAAATATTAAATGGGAAAAATTATATTTTGAGTAATATCTATTTCAAATTAATATGTGAATAATATCCATTGTATACTTCTTTTACTATTTGTTATTAAATTCAAAATAACCAAGTCTATTGTATTCCATAAATTATTTTTGCCATTCAGAATTTAATATCAGAATTATACTTGAACTATATTGACATAATATATTTGATAATTAAAACATTTGAATTTATATATAATAAATATTTACAAAAATTATAATTAATAATATATGATTGAAACATCCATCATAATAAATGGAAGAAAATTATCAATGGAAAATTATACATTACTTATCTTACTGTCAGTACTTCAATGTGTCACAAATATCTATATTTATTATTAGTTTTTATGATCATATTGTGGTAATAATCATTTTCCTATGACCATTTTAGTAACAATTAAACCACTAAAATTCACAATACTCTCAATATGCTATTAAAACCATCCTAAAAACATGAAACATATTAATTAAATATTAAAAAGAAATATGTAAAATTAATATTCACTTCAAACATTACCACCATCATACATACTTATATACAAGTTGTTATATGTTACAGTCACTATTATAATACTATGTATTCTTATATTTATGTAACAGTAATTTCCTTGAATCATTAAGATAAATTATCATGACTCTTCAAACATTTTTATGACTTCCATAAATTATAGTGAAATATATAAGTAATATTTTCATTTAACAGTATACAAAATAGTAAATTCATCAAGTGTAAGAGTCTTACACATTGTTGAATTCATGAATATGTAACATTAATTCTTTTTATAGGTAGTAGTACATATAATAATTTCATAATACATATGATTTAATTTCCAAATATCTAAATCTATCTTAATATAATTATTAAAATATATAATAAAATTCACAGTCTTCATACGTATTAAGAATTAATTTAATTTATAAATTTAATTCTTATATATTCTGAATATAATAGTATATAACATAATATTAGAATGATTACAACAAAATACTAGAATTTAAAAGACCTAATTGAATATAAATTCCTAATTCTTGCTTCTTTGTCCATTCAAATAATTTATTTGGTGTTGCATTTATCAAACATAAAATGTGATTAATACAAAAAAATAAAAAATAATAATAAATAAAATAATAATAATGGGAATAAATAATATACCATGAATAAATAATAAAAATAGTAATAAACATGTAATAATATTGCACATTGGAAAAAATTATTTAATAAACCATAATAGTTAGAATAATATAAAATAATGATATAGGGTTTTGGTAATTATAAAAAATGAAATAATTTTTTAAGAATACACTCAATAGAATTATATATATATATATTTTAAAATGTCATAGTGAAAAAATAAGTGTAATTATTGTATGAAAAATTAAATAGTTATACAACATCTTACGCATATAAAAACATGTATAATGATTGGAAAAGAATAATTAATTAAAAAAATATATTTTCTTTTCAAATAATTGTCAATATAAATTATACTTGTACTATACTAATTAAAAAATATGTTCCATGGATGAAAATGAAACCTATGTAAGAATCAAAAAACATTATTATAAATTTAAATAATGAAGAAAATACTATAACGTATTACCAGCCATGTGAAAATAAATAAATCATAATTCATTTAATATCTAAATTAATTTAATTAATTAGAGATTAACTAATATGGTATATAATAAAAAAATGTTTACTCTATTAGTTGTTATTTAATGAACCAAGTCCATTCACATAACATAATTAAAATAATTATATATAAAAATAACATAAAGTACCACTAGAGTTTATGAACCATGATCCAAAATGAGGTCTGGTTCTCAAGCATGACATTTAAAATCAAATTTTTTTTTTACCAAATTAAAAATTCAGATCACATCAAAATTCATCCTTAAATATACTTATATACCCTATAACACACACCAGGACACCCCATGTAACTATCATTTTTACCATAAACAAGTATCTTAGTCATGATCATAGTGAACCCCATGAGTATAGACCCCATATATCCTATATTACACTCAAATTTTTATACCCCAGATTTAATTAATAACTACAATAAAATTTTTGTGTGAATACCATGACTAGAATACCCAAAAAATAGCTATGAAACATATTCAAATTACATCGAACACACATTTTTGGAAAAAATGCTAACTTAGAGGTAAGGGGTTGAATTGAACCCATATCAGATCTAGTTTCAAAAGTCATATTTTCCTCTGACATATAATTTTGTTTTATAAATATATAATAAAAAAACATAAGAATCTGTAATCCTATAATTTTTAGATAATGAATTGATAATTGATTAACATTAATATAAAATACACCATCATTATTTTGAAATACATAATTCAATCACAGACCCATTAGATCTTATAAAACTACATTGGATAAACTATAGAAAATATAAATACATTTTTTGATCCTGGTGGAATAGTAAGGTAATAAGAATGACAATGATGCGTAATATATGAGTCAAATCAAATAACACGATGTCTTAAAAGATATAGTTCATGAAAACCCATAATAAAGATATAGTACATGAGGAATGGGAGAACATTTCTGAAGATGAACAGGGGAGGGTGTGTACACCAATCAGGGTCTCGGGCAATGGTGACAAGTCAAAGACTACTGAGAAAGGAAGGGCGGAGGAACCCACTCCTGGAGTTGGGGACCTAACCCTCTGCAAAGGGGGTGCCTCTCATGTTGAGACCAAGGGAAGAGGTATGGATGCAACTACGATATCATATAGTGATATTGTCCGAGGAGAAAAGAAAAGAGGCTCTGACAGTGAGGGTGTCAGATCTGCCCCTGTTTCAAGGAAACCAAGGAAGGACTACTCTGCAGTTCCGAAGACTGTGACCACTAGGGCATCTGCCAAGAAGGAGATTGAGAAGCTATCAAAGGAGCAGATGGACAAACGGAAGATCTATAAGAAGCTTCTTAAACAATACGAGACCCAATCAGAATGGGAATCAACTAATGCTGATGACACGATCGGGTATGGGGGTGGTGACTATGAATGTTTTGACTTGTAATCTCTCTCTCTTCTTTCTCCTGTTTCTGCACTTTTATTTTATTAATAAATTTGGTGGTCCAAGCTTGCTTGGATCGGACTTTCTGGGTATCCTAAAATGGTGTATTTTTTTCCCAAAAAAAGTTATTAAAATGTGAATAGATATAAAAATTATCCAATGAATCTATGAAATATCTATTTTTATAAATCATAATAAGTACTTGTATTAGTGTTATACATATGGTAATTAAACATTAGGCATAAGAAAATAAATATACATGGGAAAAAATGATTTACATAATCATACCACAGTGAATAATCAAATAAAGTTTCATAAGGGTTTCAATTAAATGAAAAAAATATATAATGTATACATTAATATTTGTAAAAATAATAACATATATCAATTATGTATTCTAATTGAAAAAATATTGAGACAGAAAATTTAATTATGTCCTGAAATGGTCAATAAAAACAATGTTTTAAGGAATCATTAAAAATATTGATGAGTGAATTATTAAGGATTTTTCATTGAATCTTGAGGAAGAAAAAAACAATTAAAAATAAAATATTTCACATTATATGGTATAAGAAATTGGTATAAGTATTTAAATTAGTGTTATATAGATTCAATAAGGGACTCAATATTTTTTTCCAAAATGATTGATTTTATAGAAGGTATTGATAAATGAATGCAAGGCATAACCCCCCCCCCCAAATGAAATAATTAAATCTACACATATATAATACATATATACATATATATATATAATATTTATAAACATTACTTTTTAATATTTATAGATACATGGTTTATTAGATATAAAAAAATACATTACCCTAATATAAATGGATTGTTTTGCGAGTTCCCTTACCTCTGGTCCTCAAATTTTCTATGGATTCACATGCAATCCAAAATGATAAAAATAGATTTATTAAACAAATTGTTACAATCCTAATTAAAATATATTAAATTCATTATTAATAATTTATATTATTATACCTTAATTTAATTGTTATATCAATTAAATAAAAATATTCCCATGGTCTTATTTTCCATGTATCCAATGTTATATTTGGATTAGATAATTGCACGAGTTCATATATTTTGACTATATATTAAATTGATTTAATGAGTTTAAAAAAGATAATAAGTTTCATATTACCATAATATATTAATAAAGAATCATTACATTAAGTGTACATGTTTTATTATTCTTTGGAGAGTTCATTTAAGGCGGATTTCTAACCATGATGAATTATTTTAGTTCCACATAACATTATGATTATTTAATAATTCATGAATTAGATAAAAAATTTAAAATATATTTTTAAGATTTTTTTAAATATTAATTTAATTTTTATAAACATGATGGTGGTGGTTGAAAATGAAATTCATCAGTCATGGGGGTGGTGAATCATCTCTAATATGAACAATGTTACGATTATCTAATCAATCGCGGGGAGGATAGATAATAGATTTTCCAATATTATAAAAACAATTTAATATATTCAGGATATTAATCTCACAATTTAATGGTGTATGAAATATTAATCTATGATGTTGAAGAAGAAATGAATCAAAAAAATATTGGTCTAATACTTTCCCTTTCTATTGGATGTCACATATTTTCTACACCTAAAGGCTCTTTGGGATTGATTTTTTAAGTATTAAATATTCTTACATAGGGAGGATGGTTGTGCGGATAAATGGGTATATTTTTTGGGCTATATCCCAAAAATATAAGATGTAAATACAAGGGGTTATATTTATGTATTGATGTAGGGGTTTTTAATATATTTGTAATTAGATTATTATTTTGGGTCAAGGGCATAAATATAAATTAATCTTATCACTAACATTATAATTAAGGATGGTGATTCCATATTAATAGACCCTAAATCACCCCTTTTTTAATTATTCATCAATTTATCATATAATTTAAAATACAATATTTTACCATATATTAGTATTCCAAAAATATTCAACAAACTCTGAAATATAAATTCAATTCACTATAAATAATTTTTTCCCTGAGATTTCACAAAATAAATCAAATATGTTAATATAATTATATATATATATCAAAATAATTACTTCAATATAATCCTAATATATATTAAATATAGTTTATAAAAATAAAATTTAAATCACATAGATAAAGTAGTTTTTTTCCTAAAATTGTATTCTTATATTCATATAAATATATATTGTTCCATGAAACCATTTAACTAAATAAATAATTTATTAAAACCTTTTAAATTAATCATAAAAATAGATTCTATTGAATATAAATCATATATATTTTGTATGAAAAATAATAATACATTCACTATGTCAACAATTTAGTTTATCGCATTGAACACATTTATTTAGTTATATTATGATAATATAAATGTCTACTACTTCATAAAATTTATTTTACTATCCCACTAGAAAATTTACCTTTCATAATAGTCATATTACTATTATAATTTTTATATAATAGTTATATTACAATGATTTATTAAAATTTAGGTATTATATAGATCCAAATTATCATATTACCCTTTAATCCATTATTTACTACTCTATTTACACACCTCATTATTCACTATTAATTCAAAAAAGTTTTTTAATTTCCATAATAATATATTTCATATTATAATTTCTTCCCTTTATTTTTAATCTTTTTATGGAATGGTTGATCATCATTGTTGAATTCTTGATTATAGAGTTTACATTAGTGTGTGCAATATTACATTTAATTTTTCTCCATTTACTTTTACTCAGAAATATATAGTTAAAATAATAAAATGATTTTTAAATATACCATGAAATTTAAAATTATTTATATATGAACTTATCATAAAACATATAAAAATAATAATAAATACTGAAACATGAATAATTTTAATAAAAGTTATAATTTTTTGCCGGTAACATTCTTGACCCTGTAAATATTTCACCTTAACATTTTGAATTCATACATTAAGGGGAAACAAATTAGTGTATTTTTTATTAAGTAAAATAGCTTACCAAATATAATATTTTTTATATGATTTTCCCAATATTATTTTAAAAGGTAACTTGTTTATTTTTTAAACCATTATCTCTATTGAACATGATCTTCTTCATTTTCTCAATAAAAGTGAAAACATTCCACAAAGGTATTTTATATAGATTTAGTACATGTGATACATTTGGTATATAATTACATAAGAGGAATATATAGAATATATTATGAATAAGGGAATTTTTTTTATGTTCACATTGACATACCATATATCCTCTCTGACCGTGAATATCAACAAATAAAATATATCTATGACTTATCATTCCCTTCTATACCATCTTCATGAATCTATTTCAGAGATAAATTATATATAAAATTTTATCACAAAAATAATATTATATTCCTCATAGTTGGTTATTATATTAAATGTTATATTTTTATTTTTATAGAAGAGTTAGTTATTTTAAAAAGAATGATAATGTTTGAGAGATTACAAGTTACGAAAAATCGGTTTTAAAGGAACAATAAAAATTATTATTTAAATATGACCTTTATAACATAGATGGTAAATTGGTTGGTATGAAAATTATTGATAACATTCGGATGGATAAATATAATTTACCTAAAAATTAAAACAAATTATTATTAGTTATTATGATAGAAGAATTCATTTTTTTGTACATTAATTTTATTCTTAAATGATAAAAGTTCATCTATATTATTTTAATTTTTGAAGTGACTATTAGATATTAAAAATAAATAGTTATGGGTGATAAAATAATAAAAACATATTAAAATTATATTTTATTATATTATGTCGACCCATATCATCAAATCGTTTAATATGAATAATTTAAATTTTTTTTACAATTAATATAAATTTAATTTAATTTAATTCAAAAAAAATACATGAATTCATATCCCCTCACATATAAAAGGCAACATCATCTTTTCTCATCAAGACACATAATGAAATATTTTATTCATAAAATATCAAAAAAAATACATTTCGAAAATAGCTACCCATGTTCTAGAAGACTTAGTTTGGGAAAAACCTTCCGTATAGAGATTAAGGATTAAATAAAAAAGAGATTTTATAAAGAATATATAGATCTTTTAACAAAATATTATAGTTTTATTTATTCAGATACCACTTTAAAAATTAATATAACTTATTGAAATAATAACAATAATATCTCTCATTTTCAAAAAAAACTATTTTATATGAATAGAGAAACCAATAACTTTCTTGACATTATACAAATTCGAAAAAAACTGTCATTTCTGTGTACGGCTAACAATCACCTCACAAAATAGTTTATCTTTTTTCCATTAAATCCTCAAAAATAAGGTTTAATTTAGTTTAATAATATATATATATATGAGGATCATGATATGGTAATCATTCCAAAAAATTTAATGTATCATCAACTTTCATACATTTCCAACAATTGAAAAATGATAATGTCTATTATCTATATATGTAGTTTACCATCCCCAAAAAGTGTTTTTATTATGTTAATGGGCGCATCACATGGATACTAAATATAGGTATCTAAAAAAATAATATTATGTTTTATTTGTGTACTATCTAGAGTATAGAATCAGGATGTGTTTTTATTTATCAATGTGAATGTTTCTATTGATTGAATCTAAGCAACTATTTCATTATAGAGAAAATCTACATGTTGTAAACTGTTTTCCTTATATTAAACGGTAATGAACCAGATATTGGACATCAGCTGGATACTTCATTAGTTTAAAGGGATCTTTGGATATTCTTATTGTTAATCAATTATTGAAATTATTGATTTCATAGGTTTGGTTAGTTTTTAAATAGTCAGTAATGAAAAATATTCAACATTTCATGCAAACTGATCCTCTAGATCCCTAGGGTGACAACATGTGAATATTCAGTGAATTCATCCATTATAAATATCTGTATTAAGATTTTGATCTATGTAATGTTCTATAATATTTGTTTTCATATTCCTTATGGTTTCTTTATTTGTTAGATGTTTAATCTATTGTTTGTTAATTGACTTGTTGTTTCATCTTCATGATTTATAATATATAATTTCTTTATTGGTCTTCATCACCATCATTCTACATTAGTGATTCCCTTTTTATGTAATGATTTGATGATTAATTAAAGGAAGGTGTTTATATATGTTTCTTCCATAAAAGTGAAACCCTAAATTTTCATATTGACTTGGAATGAGTTTTTAAATTACTTATAAACCATATTTGGGATAATTGGTTGATGATTTTGAAAATTCATCGATGATGTGATTATAATTTTCAATACCTCCTTAAATAATAGTCCTAAAACAATTATTATAGATTAATATAATTATTATATACATATTATAAGTTATATAATGTTTTGAAACCTATATATAAACATTTTGTTAAATAAAAGTACATAATCACATAATTGTCCTACAAACTACCAAAATAAATTAAATCCATTTCATTAATATTATATATAATGAGTCATAGGAATAAAATATTTCATAATCTTATATATTTCCAATTAAACATATTTATCTTCATTTAGAACATATTATATCAATTATGGTGAATCATTCTCATTGTACATGAACTTCCATACCAAAAAACAGGTGAACTGATCATGAAAACCATGAAAGCAAACACTCCCGAATGATGAAATTGATCTCTATAACTCATCAAATAGACATCAAATGAAAATAAAATAGTATTATAATTAAAAAACTTTTGTAATATGTTATTTTTTTAGTTAATTATTTTTATTTTATTATCTACAATATTACATTAAAGAAATCACTTGGACATAATGTATGGGGATTCTCGAACCCAACTCCATTTCATTGAGATTTATCTCATTCACTACATTTTCAGTATGTATTTCCTGATAATGATAAAATAATATCCATTAATTATCACTCCCTAGTATTTTTAATGATATATGATTTTATGAAAAAGAAATGATTTTCCAAAAAAAAACTCTTCTTTCCAAAAATATATCATTCACTTCTTGTGAGACTATATCCTTTTCACTAGAGATTGATTTCTCAAATTCCAAATATGTTATTAAATATTTCATTTTGGAAGAAAAATTTTTATTAATGATTTTATTCTTTATTAGATGAACCCCATTTTGTGTCATGGGTTATTTTATATCGAATATTGATATTCATTCAATGTGGACTGCATGATTATTAAAATGTTATAATGTGATGTGTGTGCCCAAAATTGAATATCGAATGAAAATGTTAGGATCTGATGTGTGATCCTCTAAATATATTGGGCTCCATGTAATTAGGTAATGTAATTTACCTCATGAAATGAATTGAAATATGCATGGTAGTTGACCACTAAGATATGACATTTTTTAAGAATTTCCACATATCATAACATAATATAATTCTTCCTCCAATAATGATATAATATCAATGTATGTTAATATCGGGTCTCTATATTTGGTATCAATGTAAGTTCTTATTAAAACATTGGATGCTAGGATGGGAATAATTTAGTGATATATCATGTAATAGTTTTAAGGATATTTCCTGGGATATATCTATGGGAGAGTCTATGGATGGGTCTATATTTATGAAAATATCTAGGTATTTTTTTATGTATATAGTGGGTAGTATCTTATAAATACTTCATTTATGTATTAAACCAGTGGATGAGGCTATGAAATTGATGTACAAAAGTGTAACAACCCCAAAAAACCCATATTTAGATAGAATCGATTGGGAATAAGTCTATGACAGTGATCCCTACAAAACACATGGTATGACTCTCCCAGGGGATAAGGTTTAAGAATTAGGTTTTTTTAAAACCTTCACAAATGAGTGAAATAATGTATGACTATGAATAACTAATTATAAAATTAATGTGTCAGGTATTAATGAAGTTGTTGTCATAATTTTGGAATTTATAAGTAATTTTTATGATGATTATGTTGTTTTTCACATTGATAAGTGATGATCACACAATTCTTTCTAGTTTTATAGAGTGGAAGAAAGAATAATGAACTAGATTAATGTTGAATATGATGGAAAATTTTCTCAAGAGTATTAAAATGGAATGATCACTAGAGTGGATGGTGTTGTGATCATACCTAATAAGTTGTCACAGAAAAATATTAAGAACATGTATATAAACCAAATGTTCGACTCATTAAATAAGATAATGAATGAGGTCATTGAGTGTTCTGGTAAAAAATACCATGATGGAAAGTAGTTTTAGATTACATTGTATCGAAAATGGGGAATGAATCACCAAATTTAATGTCTTATTGAAACAAGAATATGTTTTCACTACAGTAAATAAGGACATAGAGCATGTAACTCCAAAGGAAAAATTTAGGGTTTGATCAACACAATAGATAGTAATATTGTAATTTGTATAAAATCATCATTTTCTAAATAATTTATATGTGTAATTAATGTTTATTATTAAAAACAAGTTCACATTGCGAAATATCATGAAGATAATTGACAAGGTGGTAAGATTAATGCTCACATAACTTATGAGGATGAGATTACATGTGAAATATGATATGAAAGAAGTATTGATTAATATATTGTGGTAAAATAATTATGGTATTAAAAAACAAGTTGAATAATTTACGATTGTTTTTCTATATATTCAATAATTATGAATTTTGAAATATATATGGATTTTCAGTAATGTTTTTTATGAGGATTTACCAAAATATATTAAATGATTATAATGGGAATGAAATATGTTTCAGTGTAAATGTGATATTAATGGGAAACACATGAATAGATTAATGATAACCAATAATATGTTATTAACATAGATATAATAATGTATGGATAATGATATGTTGTTTACGAATAAATAAGTCAGATGGTATTTATTACCTCAGAACAAATAATGGATTTGTTTACAAGTGGATTATGCTATCATTGATGATGTTTACAACATTTTTGGATTTAATTAATATTTCTTATTTACTTTGGAATTGTGAAACCATGCATGTTTTAAATACAGATTTATTTTAATTATGCTTATTACCATGTGTCAGGGGAATAGATGATTAAAGTATTTACATGTTTGATATTTGACACCAAAGTGTAATCATATCATATATGATGAATCAATCTTAAGATGATTTAGTAAATTTCATCCGAATGTTTTATATTTTTTCATTTTTCAAAACAGTTAAAAGGGTGACAATTTATCAACTGGTTTATGATAAACATCATATGAGGTTTTAGTGATTAACGTATATTCTCTCCATATAAGGATTTATGTATCTTGGATATCCTTTACTAAATTTTTTATTTTTATTTTAACTAAATATATATGGAATGACATATCGTTCTATATATGGATCTCATGATATATTTGTATTTCATGAATTACTAAATCATCTTTGTTTCTTTTAATAAATGTTTATGTAAAAATTGACTGAGAAATAAAAAATGATCAAAATTTCCCAAAATAATTTAACTGTATATTATATTGAAAAATGCCCATCTTTAAAAAATGATCTTAAAATCATAAATTTAATCATAGTACATTCCTTTCTGGTGAATAAAATGGACCTTTTGATCATAATATGTTTATGGATCCCTGATAGAAATCATTTCTCATACCCATGTTCCATTTTACTATATTCCAGAACATGATTCTGTTATTTTACTTCAATGTCCTTTTTTTCATTTCCCACGAATTTCATCCTATGAGGAAATATAAATATTTGTTACATTGAATAATTGTTATTTTTAAAAAATTATATATTTGAAAGATGTTTTGGTATTGATTTTTAGTAAATTAGTTACTAACAAAAGAATATTCATTTATTAGGCCTTTTTTGACACCTACAAATTTAATGGGAAAATTAATTTTAATTGGGGTTGAGTGTAACACACTGAGTATTTGTTATTTTGTTCTAATAAATTTAATATTTTGATATTTTACAAGACATGATACATTGAATAAATATTTATTATATATGAAATAACTATGTGTAGCTCACATTATATGAACACAAAGTAAATATTTATTTATATAAAAATATTATATTATCATTCAGTACACACTACATATTTTTTGGCTTGTATTACAAACAATTCTGAGTCCTTTTTATAACTCGCATTATACCCATGATCGAGTAATATCTAACTACATGGTCTATTATTATTATTTTTATATTATTTTTTTATCAAACAAACAATTGTTTGTATTGATGATATGAATAATATTAACACAATTTTGAAAATATGATTAAAAATATAAATTAAATGAATTAATTCCGTAAAAATTACTATATGTGAACGTAATAACCTTTTCAAAATAAAGAAATTATTATTATAAAAAAGTATTTTATAGGTTTAAATCATAATTTTATCTCAAATATTTATACAAAAAACATTGGATTAATGTTTTTAGTATTATTTTTAGTTTATATTTTCAATAATTATATTCTACCAACATCCAATTGATTTTATATGTATAAAATAATAATAAATAAAATTTATAATTTGAAATATTAATTGTTCTAAATGTTAATTTTGTCGCTTTCTAATGTTGAACCCATTTTAAATGTATTTTGTGACAATATAATAATATTTATTTGAAAAATAAATATTTATTTATGGATGCAAAATATCAATATTTATAATTGGTGAATTTTTTGTACTTTTATAAGATGTTTCATTTCTGGATGAATAATGGAAAACATTAAATTTTAATCCACAACAACTTTTTTATCCTATTTATTTATATTTTTAAATTAATTTGTTTACTTTAACATTTAAAAATATAAACTCAACATTAATCAAATTCAATTTAGGCCATTGGAATAGATTTAACAAAGAATTTGGATATAAAAACATTTCAAACATCTGGTTATTCTATCGTAAAAACCCATTGTCAGGGCATGTCTCTGGGATTATTTCATAATTAATTAATGACACTTATCTTATTTAAATTTGGAAAAAGTAAATTATTATTTTTAATCATAATAATTTTTAACAATTAAAAATTTCATCATAATTTGTGACCAAAATTATTAGTGAATGTGAATAAATTTAAACATAATGAGTAATATAAAAATTAGCATATAAAATGAAAAAACCATAATAATAACGCATAAAAAAGCCAATAAACATGTAAAAAAGAAATTTTATGGTAATATTTAAACCCTATACACCCTTTTAATAGTTTTGGGTCGTTATTAGGATCCAATATTGATAGGAAAAACATCGATGGAATTTCCTTTTAAAAAATTACTATAATGCCACACACCCCATATAAAAATTCACTAAACAATCCAAATTATAAAAAAAAATCAATTCATACCGCTGAAAAACTTCTCAAATAATAACCTAAAATACCTCACTTAATAATATATTACTCTATTTTGTAATAAATCAAATCCCAGAACCCCATTGGTGCAAACCATGAGGTGTTACCCAAAGAAGAGGTAACATATTTTTTCATGTTTCTTTGTTTTATTTTCATTATCTGCCCCATTTTACATTATACTTAAATGATTATATATTAACCAACATGTTCTCATTATACCAATATGTTTTTATTCTATGTTCTATACCTGCAACTTTACACACTTCCTTCTAATGGGTAATGAACTTTCCAATCATGTGTAGGGTCAACTACTACCTCACGGAACGATGTCAGTCATTTTTTCTTTTCCCCTTCTGATGGATTTGATTTATGATTTAAAATGTAATATTATATTAAGTATATAACATTATATATGAATTTATACTTTTGTATATATTATGAAAAACATACCTCATTGTTTCTATTTATTGTAAATACGATAACATCGTTTTTTGGTTGTGTGGACTACCGCGTCTCCTAAGTGATGTGATTTGATCAAAACATACATGGAATGTATTAAAGATGGGTTTAGTAAAAATATTATATATATGTATGTATATTAAATAATAAAAATAACTGAATTATATATATATAGTTATAGGTCAATTAGGTGCCTTCTTTCAATACAATATGAAAACGAAAACATTGTCCATGCGTACATATAACCTGTCATCTCCATGGATGATGTATTCCAGTCCATATATCTATATTTTATATATTGTTATATATATTAATATAATTACCAAGTTTTAAATGCAAATAATTTTTTAAAATAATTAATTATGTAAATATTTATTTATCTAGGAGGATCATGAATATAAAGTTGAATGATATATGAAAAACAACTTGGATATTACCGAAGATGTTACATTAACAAAGAATTTTTAATAAAATGGTAACACAAATTTATAAAAAATAATATATCATATTATATATATAGATATTGTTATTTTTTATATGTATAATGAAATTATATTTATTATATATGATGGTTTAACATGTACGAATAATGTCAATACGTAATGTAATGGATTTCTCCTCTCATTTTTACCTCTATAAAACTTATGCCTTATTCACTACACATTTTTTTGTGGTTTATATATGACCAATGAATATATTATATTATTAATATAATTAAATTAATGCTTATTTACATAATCATATTATATTATCACATTCATGGGTGTTTATAGATCCAATGCTAACAAATTGTTAAAATAAGTTATTTATAATTTTCCTCCTTTGAGATACAAGACATGTCATCATTTATTAGGATTGCTTATGATCATGCTTCTATAGATGATATATTATAATCAATATCTCAGTAAAAGTAATGATATTTTTATCCTATGGTTATCATTGACATATTTATCTATTAGTACCATATTTCAACTCCTTGGAACCTATGGTAATTAATATACATCTTTTTATAAAAATCTGTATTTATTTCTACATTCGGTCAAAAAAGTTTGTTCTATTTAAACATTTTTTTAATAAACGTTTTAACAAATGTTAAACTGTACTACTATTATCGATAAAATAAATTTATACCCATGTATTAACTTTTTTCCAAAATTGATTTTTTAAATATATTTATTTTCATTTTATGAACAAGTAACATTGCTAAAAATTTTAGTGCACTGATAGAATGTTTGGAATGAAAATATTTATCCAAAATCACGAAAATAATTAGTTAAATAATAAATTGATGTTTTGAAGATTAATTGTTTTAAAAAATATTTTCTTGAATAATGTGAATATTCATTTCTTAAGTGATATTCAAATAAAAATATTTTAAAAAATATTTTATTTAAAAAAATTATTTTAAATGATTTTTAAATATTCCTATAAATGTTTTCAATGATTTTTAAAGGAGTTTTTTCCTAAAAACAGATTTTTGATTAAACATATTTCAAAAAATATTTCAATATTTTTTTAAATTTTCAATTAAAAATCTTTCCCTGAAGATTTCAAGAATCCATTAAATATTTTCAAATAAATTTTCAAATAAAAAGGTTTTCAAACTAATTTATGTTTTAAAGGGTTTTTTCATATATGAAAAGGTATTTCCCTCATGAATTTTTTTAAATTATTTTCCAAGATTACTTCATATTTTTTAAAAGTTGTTCCAAATAATATGATTTTCAAAATAATATATGTTTTATAATGTTATGTTCAAATTGATATTTCAAAACCCTTCTCCATCTAATATGGCATCCTTGGTTATTGTTTAGCCTTACTGGGGATATGATCCAAGGAAACCATTCATATTAATTTTCTAAATGGTTTATGTTTAAATGGAATGATTTTTTGAAACATTTTTCTCTTTCATAGGTAATTTTCTTATGAAGCCAACTTATTTTCATGGGTTATGCTTTTATGAAATTATTATGAAAGATATATTTTTTTCATATGTGAAAATGATAATATATTTTTATGAAACCCATTTCATTTCATGTGTAATAATATGATTGTCTGAAATCTTGGCACATTTATATAAGATTTCCAAATAAGATGTGACATACCAATATTTACCATGAATGTATTGGCTAATGATTTATATCACATGAGATAATTATGAGAATCATGTTGACGGTCTTGATCCATTTTAAATGATGGGGAAACCCAATCCACTATGTGAAGCTCATGAAAAACGATCCACTCTAGGAAGATTGGTAATCCTGATCCCTTATAAGAAAAAGAATGAGACTGGGGATGTTGGTGTATCCCACCCTACAGGGGAAATCCCAATTATATGGCCTAGGATGGTTTTCACAGTGATCCTTAACATATGTGGAATGGTATTACATGTTGATGTGTTTTATATAAATTCATGGTCTTATTACTTTCATATACTAACATGGTTCATGTTATTGGTTATGTTATGATTCATGTCTTATGAACTACAAATCATTATTTAATGTCTCATGTTTTATATAGATGATATGTGGGGTACGATATTCAAATTCTATGCTCTTGTTATTATACCCTTTTTTTCATTTATTGATTACATATTTACATTATTTTCCCTAAATTAAATAGATAACTCACCACATTATTATTGTTCCATTCCCGATTTTATGAATGAAATTTTTATTTATAATTATTTAAGTGGATGATCTTTGAGGGTAACATTAAATATCTGTCATCAAGAATAAATATTATTTCCATGTTTCCAAAGACAATAAATTATTGTGGTCCTTAGGTATGTACATTTGTAATGTGATTGTTATTTATAAAAAATATGGTAATATCCACTTATGTTAAGGCAGGGTCACTATAGAAATATTTCATTAAAACATATTATTTTTATTTATAAAGAGAAGTAAATGATGAAAATTGAAATTGGGAAATTGTATTTTTAACTAATTCAGGGTATTGATTTTACCGTGATTGATTGATTGATTCATATAGAAAGATTGGTAGTAAATTTATAACATGTTATGTAATACATACAATCTGACCCCAAGAACTGGATTGATGGTGAAAAACTGACATAATATTTTTGTGGCATAATTTTAACCTTAATTTGGAGTTGAGACCCAACATGTTGAGTTATGTGACTTGTGAAATCATTTTCCTGAGAATGTTGATTGGGTAGTGTGAGGATCCTATTACCTTAAACTAAAATATCATAGGGATGGATCAATGGATCTATGATATAATTTATATGATTATTACATTCTATTGATTTGGGGGAATTCTTTACTCATTATAACTACATTATATAAATATTTTTATAGAAATCATCATTTATGCCTATTTAGAGATATATATACCACCCCTTTTGACTATAAGATATCTTCTTATGGTAATATAGATATTCCATACTATGAATTATTATTTTTTAAATTGAAATAATATTTGTTATAAATGTTATGCAATTTATTAAGGAAAAATTTTTATGACTATACATGGATTTATATCTCACAACCTATATATACTTTCAAGAATTTTTAGATTATCTAATTCCAGATCTATGCAATATAAAAGCACCATGTATAGGTGGTTTATTTTCATGATCCATGTGGCCATGAGTGATGAATATGACTGGTGGATATGTGATCCATGTGATTCATGGGATCTATGAGTGTATAAATGTGAATTTTTTGACTATATTTATATATCAATATGGGGTATTATTTTAGATATGTGATTATATAACATAAATCCTTTGTATTGTTGATTATGTTGGCCAATATCTGTTATCTTCCACACTTTTTCAAGAAAATGGTTCCCTCATGTTTCTTGTATTTTTCAAGGTGATGGTCTCCAACAAGTAGGGATAATGAACACCCTCTAGACCATGTCATGGCTAGATTATGTATCCATATACTAGGTTATAATGGTTTTTTCATGATTATTTTTATTTTGGAGACGATGGAACAAAGACCACCATTTCCATGACAAACAAACATAAACAATTTCGAAATTGAGAACAAATATTAACGAAGACACTAGATATAGATGATATTAATTATCTAATAAAAACACAATTGAAATAAAATAAATAATTAATTTAACTATTATTGATTAAACCTTTAAATTTTTATTAATAATAAATATAATTGATATATGTTTATTATATCGGTGTTAAAGAAAATATATAGAATTTATGGATTCAAGGTAAGTGATTTTATCTTTATTTCTATTACTTGATATATATTTTAATGTCATCAAATAATTTTAATTTTTATAGTCTAAATAATACCCATTTTACATGTTATATAATCAATCCATCATTATTCATTGTATTATAGGTTGAAATTCAAATTCATTCATCCAACATGGCTTGGAATGAACATTATTGAGTGGTAAAGGGTTTCTTACCACAATTTCCTTTCATTGGGTTATAACAATCAATCATTGACTTATTTTTTCAATGATTATGTGTGAAAGTTTTATAAATTATTCATGATTTATTTCATCATTTAATGTGGTATTACATATGTTCACAAAAAAACATGATTAAATAATTATCAATAAAAATAGTTGTCACCATTGAAATTGTATTAATTATCTTAATTTGATATTACAAGGATATGATTCTTATTGTGCATCATAGTCTTAAGTAAACATGAAAATAATTCCTCATGAATATATTTTGACAAATGTCTTCATGCAATTCATGGTATTTTTAGAGAAATTCCTTACCCTTTATTTTAATGTATATCAATTTTAATGTTACTAAAGTGTTAAATTATTAATTGTATAAACCCTTTTATTTTCATATATGTCAATGTTTAAGGTTTTATTGGGGAAATAGTAAGATCATATGTTCAATAACCCCATATATTTATTCTCCTCTAGTTATAAATGTGTTTTACGTTTTTAGAATCCATTTCCTCCAATATTTATTTAGAAATCACTAAGCATGTTATTTTGAATTTATATTGATCTTATATCTTGTTATAGATCGTGATTTTATATCTTCTATATATTTTTGTGAAAATTTCCAGAATTTTTGTATAAAACTAAATGGATTCTTAATTTCATTTAACAAAAACATATTTTAAAATTATTTAAAATAATATTTCCAAAAAAATATTCATGGGTCACTGGTTATACACTCGAACAATTTTGAAACGGATGATTTCTTTTTAACATTTATGATAATAAAAAAAATTCCTTCCTTATGAATATTATTGTAAAGACCCATAAAATTCAATGAAATTTTTTTTCTTAATTTTCTTGAAAATTTTACAAGAATGCGGTTTCTAAGAGCACCTGATTCCGAGGCCCGGTGTGCCCGGAATCATTTTCCGAAGTTTAGCTCTGGCACGTTCAGTGAACGAATGAGCGAGTTTTTCTAACTTTTGAACCAGTGCATGGAATCGAATTCTGAGGGCACCGATGGAATCGCAGCACCAGTAATTTCATAGAAACACTTTTTCCGGAGTTGCGTTTGCTCAGGTGTGGTTTTTAATTTTTGAGGTTAAGATAATAATAAAATAAAATTGTTGCGACATTTTTATTTTATTTTACTTAAGCGGCTTAACCTAAGTTAAGCAGATAAGGTGGAACCCACTATATCCTACACACTTGGTAGGATATTTGGGAGTTGGGGCCCGCACGAGCCCCACAGTTTCTTTCCTTCTATGTAACGCACCTGCAACCCCCCCCCCCATTTAATGAGGTCAACCGTGCATTTATTTTGGTTATGAAACGCCCCATTAATTTGGGTAGTTTAATCGTTACAATTAATTCATTGAATTAATTGTCTGTTTCTTATCTTTTGATTTTCAAAGGTTGGCATTTGCGTTAATAAAATAAGATGACTCTTATTTTATTTTTTTGTTGGATATATTGTTGTGGGAGCCTTTGGGAGAAAAAGAGAGGATTCTTCGTTCTTCGACGAAGAACGCGAAGAACGCACCACCGCCGATGAAGAATGCTGACCTCTGACGGCAGACGACGGCGAGAGACGCCATCCTCGGAGACCACCTAACGCCAATGACGTTCCTTCCGTGACACTTCTTCCGCGACGATCCTCTTCTTCCGTGAAGATCCTTTCCTTCCGCGACGGTTAACTCCGCGATGAACGCTCATTCGACGACAACGTTGAGGTATGTGTTATGTGTTTTATTTTGTGAAATCTTCTGTCATCTAACCCCGTTCTTTTGGACCGCTTGATATCATTTAACGGGAGGGGGCCGGACCACACAAATACGACCGACCCTCCTCCCTTATTATTGTTTGTTGTTGCAGTTCGAGGGAAATTAACGCGGTGTCGTCGCACTGCGCAGAAACGGATGGTAAGGAATGCGCGGCGTCGGCACGCCACGCATTTGAGAATTGAACCAAGCCGCGACACCGTCGCGCCGTGCCAGAATGAAACCGAAGACACCGCATCCGGATTGGGGCTACGGCGGAAGGGCGGGGCACCGTCGCGCCGCACCAGATAGACCAAGGCCACGGCCGATTCCGGGCCGCAGCGGAGTAGGTGAACCGGCGGCCGGTACCAGGTCGTCGGCGTCGGAGCAGGGGGCCGACCTTGCCGGTCCCGTGGCGGCAAAAGTCGGCCGACCGGGGCAGGCCGGCCGGACAAGGGAAAAGATGTGGGTTACAAACCCCCAGCCGGCCAGCTGAGCGGCCCCATAAAGGGGCCTCGATTTCTCCACGAGGGGGCAGTGCGCCCCCCGCCTGCCTCGCTCAGTCGTAACGGCCGAGCCGGCTCGCCTGGCCACCCGGCTAGTGCCAGTGCGCCCAGCGCTCCGGGCAGCGCCCAGGCTGGGCCGGGCCGCGCCGACCGGGTCGGGCCGCTCCCAAACGGACCGGATCCAGACCCGGTTCGGGTCGACCCGGTTCAGGCCGACCCTGGGGGTATCGGGCCAGGTCGGACCAGGCCCGAACCCCTTAATATCGAACCTCATTCGGTCCATTGCCCATAACATCAGCTATGGGCCTCTGATTGACGCATCGTCTGTTGCGATTCCATCCTTGGATCGAGATGGTCGTTTTGGTATATCGCACTCAGGGTTTTGGAGAACTTTGGGTTTGGCCGGGTTGGTTCGCACACGAAACCAAGCGGGCCTTCAGAGCGGAAATGCTTGTAACTTGAGTTCTGGACGTCCGATTGATGTAACACTGACTTTTTTAGATTCTTGTTATTGTGAAGGACCTTTTGTCTTACTCCGCTCGAGGTTTGGACACATGTTGAGTACGGTCGGGTGGGTTTTGACTTTAAAACCAACCGGGCCCCTGGGACGAAAAAACCAATAACTCTCAGATCGGGCGTCCGATTGACGCACTGTCTGTGAAGTTGAGTTCGTGTTGACGATACCGAACTTTATGATACATCAACTCTGGACTTTGTTTCAGTTTATGTATCAGCCCTTCGGCTCATGGAACAGACCCACCCGAACGAGCTTGCTGTGTGCGGGAACCCTAGAGTTGGCTGCGACTGCGACGACTATGACAACTGTACATAGATCCTCAGTGGATTTGACGGCGACTACTACAGCACTCGGTGATCCTCCGTGGATCAGTGCTATAGATCCTGTGTGGGTCTGATCCTATGTGGGTCATTGCGGGGGTTAGTTACCTATCGATCCTGTGTGGGCCAGATTCTTTGTGGCTCATTGCGGGGGTTAGATACCTAACGATCCTGTGTGGGTCAGATCCTTTGTGGGTCATTGCGGGGGTTTGTACCTATTGATCCTTTGTGGGACCGAAAACTTATATGAATCAGTGGCTATATCTGATCATCTCTATCTTCATACGAATTCGTATACCTGTGTGGGCTGAATCATGTTTTACTTTCCTTTGTGGATTGAGTTGTGCTATCCTGTTTGGATTACGTTTTCCATTCCTGTGTGGACTGGGTTGTTCTTGGGCTCGGAGGTTGGAGAAAACTGGAATTGATGACTTAGGTATATGTATGGGAATATACCTAAGTAGTTTCAGATATAACTTCATGATTGTATATTTTCTTTGTGGATTCTGGGAGACCTTCGGGGGTCTCGGGGTCCCTACTGAGTAGCTTATACTCACCCCTGCACGGGATATGTCCGCAATTCATTGTGTTGGTAGCAGACGACGGACAACACTGATCGTGGTTGAGACACGAGGAGAAGGTCGGTACCTAGAGGTGGACCATTGGGAGGGACGTACACGGAGCAGACAGCTGGACCCGAGGAGCTATGGAGGCTATCTATACCCACCCTTCAGGTGGGACTTCCAGTGGATGGCTCAACGTTGCGGCTTTACTTTCAGTTGATGTTTTCCCTTTCCAGTTGTACTTTACATTCAGTTTGGGTTTGCATCCTGTCCCACTTACATTTCTGCACTTACTATTGTATCCAGTTTTTACTTATAGTTTACTTATACAGCTTTCTTGCTCTGTGGTGTTTTTTTACGTTACAAAGGAAATGCCTTCCCTTTTTACCGGTAATTATGCCTTGGTGCTAGTCGCCAGCCACTGGCCTATAGAAGGTGGGCTTGGGGTAGTCATGTCACGGGCCCCGAGGATGGGTCGTGACAAATTAGTATCATAGGAGTTCGGTTCTACCGCAGAACTAAGGACTATGATCTTTTTTTCTATGTGATGCAATAGTGTTAAGAGTATTGAGTGTGGTTATCAGTCTAGGGAGTCCAGTGTTGGTGCGGTGGCCGACGTATCCTTACACCAGGACCCTGACTTCTGATTTCCGACTTAATACATGAAAAAATTGATTGAATGTGTGTTACATGTTTTCATTGTGATTACTTTGTGTCACCTCACTAGGTATACTGTTTGACCGATGCACACCTGTTTCTTTTCTGGATGGCCCCACGATGGTAGACATCTAGGATTCTGAGCGTTGTGTTTGACGACAGCCCACCGAGAGATGAGGCGTCGGTGTAGGGCCCTTTGACAGCAGAGGCACTGGCGGTACCTCTACCCACTGAGCCACCGATGCTACCAGCCCCAGCCGCTGACGATGCACGTCGCCTTAGTGCACTGGACGGGTTTCAGTGCCAGCGACCGCCTAGGTTCCATGGGGAGATAGACCCCCAGGCAACCGAGGACTGGCTGGAGGCAGTTGTATGAGTTTTCAGGTTAGTGAGAACACCACCAGACCTCATGGTGATCCTCGCATCGAGCCTCCTACACACAGCAGCAGGATGATGATGGATCATGATTCTTCACGTGCACGATGAGGCATCTCCCCTCTGGACGGACTTTGAGAGCCTCTTCCTCTCAGATTTCATCCTAGCCACCCTCCGTGCGGTGAGCATCTAGGAGCTTCTTCAGCTGCGACTGGGCATCTTGACGGTTGCCCAGTACTCGGAGAGATTTACCAATCTCTCGCGCTACTCGACATACATGGTACAAGAACCATTTTTCCGGGCCCTGACCATTGAGTAGGGATTGAGGCATGAGATCAGGGCATCGTTGATCTCCCTTATCATTCTTACCCAGGCAGGAGTGCTGGAGCAAGCCCTTTTGATCGAGAGCATTCTTGCTGAGTCTACACTAGCAGCGAGACCTACCGCAGGGCGGCAGGTAGCAGAGTCTTATACAACAGGCAGTCGATGGATGACTCATGGGTCCAGGCAAACCAGACCCTAAGGCAGACGACCTCATGAAACTGGCTTATCTGTGCGGGGCACATAGCGCGGAGCCAGTCTTTCAAGAGGAAGATAGTTCTACACATGCATTGAGCAGGGCCACATGGCTCGTGACTGCCCGACCCGCCATGCGGAGGAGCAGCAGACGGTTGAGGGGCCTCTCAGGAAGAGGCAGAGGGTCGATCGTGGAAGTCCGCATGGAGCAGGTGGACGAGGCAGAGGAGCTGGCCAAGCAGCAGTTGGTGGGCGACGCTTTGAGGCTCTACCACCCCCACCACCAGGAAGTCCACCCCGACCACAGGGAGATGGCGGACAAAGACAGGCACAACTCTAGGCAGTGGAGGCCTATGACCACGGCACGCTTGAGATGATTTGAGGTACTATCTGTGTCTATTCCACCCTTGCTGTAGTTCTTAATGACACATGCACGAGTCATTCTTTCATAGTCACTGCCCATGCTTGGAGCTCTGAGATTCCAATAGAGTCGTTGGCTCAATCCTTACTACTAGAGACTCCTACGGGAGTAGACTCGACGATTACGCATAGGTTCCGGTAGTGTGAGCTTACTCTAGGAGGCGAGAGCTTCGGATGGGATCTTCTTGTAGCGGCGTTGAGGCCTTACGATGTCATCTTGGGCATGGATTGGTTATCCACAATCCATGCTTAGATTGACTATATTTGGCCCAAGGTGTGATGTGTACGCACCGACGGGAGTAGGTTCACCTTCACCGGTGAGAAGGGAGCCTTACCGAAATAGTATGGACTCCTGCAGAGGAGAGGATAACCCATCACTCATCAATTGGCTTGCCTCATCCTAGGAGCAGTTGACGTGGAGAGTCCTAGTTTTCCTGTTGTTGTGGATCAGTATGCGGACATTTTTCCTGACGACGTTCCAGGACTACCTCCTCGCAGATAGGTAGACTTTTATATTGAACTGAACCCCGGTACAGCCCCGATATCCACCCCAGCATATCAGATGGCTCCCGCCGAGCTTTGAGAGCTACGGGTACAGTTGGAGGACTTGCAGGGCAAGGGGATCATCCGACCCAGTGTTTCACCCAGGGCTTCCCTGATATTATTCGCCAAGTAGGAGAACGGGAGCTTGCGATTTTGTGTTGACTATCGTCACCTGAACCAGGTGACATTGAGGAAAAAGTATCTTCTACCAAGGATTGATGACCTCTTCGATCAGCTCAATGGAGCACGGTGGTTCTCAATGATAGAGCTCAGGTCAGGCTATCATCAGCTCAGAGTTCGGGATGAGGACGTGCAGAAGACGGTCTTCAGATGTCGGTATGGCCACTATGAGTTCTTGGCTATGCCCTTCGGAATAACCAATGCTCCCGCAGTCTTCATGGGCCTCATTAATAGGATATTTCAGCCATACCTCGATCAATTTGTCATGGTATTCATCGACGACATTTTGATATACTCGACAACAACGGAGGAGCATGCCTTCCAATTGCGGGTTGTACTAGACACACTCCGAGAGCACCGGCTTTATGGAAAGCTCTCTAAGTGTCAGTTCTAGATAAATGAGGTCCACTTCTTGGGAGACGTCATCTCCGAGGTGGGAGTTGTGGTGGATCCTGCAATGATCGAGGCAGTGCTAGCTTGGGGGCCACCCAGGAGCGTGACTGAGGTGCAGAGTTTATTGGGACTAGCTGGATACTACAGGAGATTTGTGCCAGACATCTCTAGAGTTGTTGCACCACTCTCAGCTTTGACGAAGAAGGGGAAACCCTTTGTGTGGTCAGACAGATGTCAGCAGAGCTTCCAGGAGCTGATACCGATATTTACCAGTGCCCCTATCTTGAGGTTTTCGGAGGAGGGATGAGGGTATGTAGTCTACTGTGATGCATCAGGGACCGGACTCGGATGTGTCCTGATGCATGAACCGACAGTGATCGCTTATGTATCACGTCAGTTGAGGCCGCATGAGTAGAACTACGCCACCCATGACCTGGAGTTAGCAGCAGTGGTCTTCACTCTGACGACATGGTGACACTACCTGATGGGCAAGTGCTCTACAGTCTATTCTGACCATCAGAGCCTCAGGTACATCTTCTCTCAGAAGGACCTGAACCTGAGACAATGGAGATGGCTCGAGTTCTTCTTGGACTATAACTATAAGATAGTCTATACTTCTGGGAAGGGGAACGTAGTAGCCGATGTTCTCTGTAGTAGGACGTGCATTCAGCTACTTGAGGAGGCGACCGAGAAGCTGGACGCTTTACAGATATATTTCGTGGATAGAGACAGAGCAGCCTTCCTTCAGTCACTCATAGTCACTCCTCGACTACTGCAGCAGGTCAGAGAGGCATAGCGTGGGGATGCTGACTGTGAGATGAAGCGTGCATAGATATCCTCAGGATAGGCACCTGATGGATTCTCCAAAGGGGGAGAGCATGACGTCCTTTTCCAAGGATGTACCTTGGTACCAGTTGATTTGCGGGAGGTTCTGAGAGAGTTTCACACATCCACTTTGGTGGTACATCCTAGAGTGGCGAAGATGTACCAGGATCGTAGACGACAGCACTGGTGGCCGGGCATGAAGAAGGCTGTGGCAGAGTTCGTTTCTCGATGCCTCACCTACCAGCAGGTGAAGTCAGAGCACCAGGTACCAGCAGGCTTGGTACAACCCTTAGAGGTCCCGGAGTGGAAGTGAGATGGCATTTCTATGGACTCCATTACTAGACTTCCACGCACTTCCAGAGTTCATGACTTGGGTGATTGTCGAACGACTCATCAAGTCGGCACACTTCTTACCCATCAGAGAGTAGGGCTCAGTGGAGAGCTGGGGACGTCTCTACATTCAAGGGATTGTGCAGCTTCATGGTGTGCCATCATATATCATCTCCGATCGAGAGGCTTGATTTACTTCCCGAAATTGGAAGGGGTTGTAGGAGGCATTCGGGACGCAGCTACGTCTGAGCACCGTCTTTCACCCTCAGATGGATGGTTAGATAGAGAGGACCATTCAGACTCTTGAGGACATGCTCCACGCATGTTTTCTTAACCTTGTTCGCATCTGGGAGGACCAACTACCCTTGGTGGAGTTTGCATACAACAACAGCTACCACTCCACCATTGGGATGGCACCATACAAGGTGTTGTACGGGCAACCTTGTAGATCACCGCTGTGTTGGATTGACCCTGGGGGGTCAGTACTTGTGGGACCGGAGATAGTCCAAGACATGACAGAGAAGGTCCATGTCATCCAGGAGCGGATGAGGTTAGATCAAATCCGGCAGAAGTCTTATGCAGATAGGAGGTGGAGGCCACTAGTGTTAGAGGATGGCGACGACGTCTTCTTGCGGGTCTCACCTCGACGTGGATTACAGAGATTTGGCCGAGGCGGAATGTTGTCTCCACACTTCATTGGACCATTCCAGGTCCTCAGTAGGATTGGCGAGGTGGCTTATCACATGGATCTGCCACCACAGTTGCACCGGGTGCATGACGTCTTCCATGTATCCCAGCTAAGGAGATACGTGCACGACCCAACACATATCATTGACCATGTGGATCTGGACGTTGATGATGGGGCGAATTTTGCGGAGGTCCCGGTGGAGATTGAGGATCGACATGAGCGGGTCCTATGTGGATGGTCGATTCCTCTAGTTCCCATTAGATGGAAGAACGGGAACCTCCAAGAGAGCTCTTGGGAGCGGGAGGCTCAGATGTGTGCTCAGTACACACATTTGTTTCCCTAGTTTCTGATTTATCTTTACGGGGACGTAAAGTCCTGAGGTAGGAGTAATGTAAAGTCCCATAAAATTCAAGGAAATTTTTTTTCTTAATTTTCTTCATAATTTTACAAGAACGCAGTTTCTAACAGCACCTGATTCCAAGGCACGATGTGCCTGGAATAATTCTCCGAAGTTTAGCTCAGGTACGTTCAGTGAACGATCGAGCGGGTTTTTCTAACGTTTGAATCGGTGCTTGGAATCGAATTCAGAAGGCACCGATGGAATCGCAACGCCAATAATTTCTTAGAACACCATTTCCAGAGTTACGTTTTCTCGGGTGTGGTTTTTAATTTTTGAGGTTACATTAAGAATAAAATAAAAGTGGTGCAAAATTTTTATTTTATTTTACTTAAGCCGCTTAACCTAAGTTAAGCGGATAAGGTGGAACCCACAATATCCTACCCACTTGGTTGGATATTTGTGAGGTGGGGCCCACACGAGCCCCACCATTTCATTCCATCTAAGTAATGCACCCGCAACCCCCCCTTTTAATGAGGTCAATAGTGCGTTTATTTTGGTTAAGAAACGCCTCACTAATTTGGGCAGTTTAATCGTTACAATTAATTCGTTTAATTAATTGTCCGTTTCTTATCTTTTAATTTGCAAACGTTGGCATGTGCGTTAATAAAATAAGAAGACTCTTATTTTATTTTTCTTGTTGGATTTCTGGTTGTGGGAGCCTTTGAGATAAAAAGATAGTATTAATCGTTCTTCGATGAAGAACTCACCGCCGCTGACGAAGAACGCCGACCTCCGACGACGGACGACGGTGAGAGACGCCTTCCTCAGAGACCACCTAATTCCAATGACGTTCCTTCCGTGATGCTTGTTCCGCGGCGATCCTCTTCTTCCACGGAGATCCTTTCCTTCCGCGATGGTTAACTCCGCGACGAACGCTCGTTCGACGACAACGTTAATGTAGGGGTTATATGTTTTATTTTGTGAAATCTTCTGTCATCTAACCCTGTTATTTTGGACTGCTTGATATCATTTAACGGGAGGGGTCCGGCCCGCAAAAACACAGCTGACCCTCCTCCCTTATTAATGTTTGTTGTTGTGGGTCAAGGAAAAGTAACGTGGTGTCGTCGCACCATGCGGAAATGAACAGTAAGGAATGCGTGACACCATCGCGCCACGCATTTGAGAATTGAACAAAACTGTGGCACCATCGCGCCGCGCTGGAATGAAACCGAAGACACCGCCGAAAGAGTGGGGCCACGGCGGAAGGGTGCGGTGCCGTCGCGCAGTGCCGGACAGACCAAGGCCACGACCGGTTCCAGGCCGCGACAGAGCATGGGAACTGGCTGCCGGTACCGGGCCACCGGCGTCGGAGCAGGGGGACCGGCCTTGTCGATCCCGTGGCGGCAAAAGCCGGCAGGCCGGGGTGGGCTGACCGGACAAGGGAAAAACCGGGGGTAACAAACCCCTATTCGGCCAGCTGAACAACCCCATAAAGGGGCCACAGTTTCCCCACGCAGGGGCAGCGCGCCCCCTGACTGCCTCGCTCGGCGGTAACGACCGAGCCGGCTCGCCTGGCCTCCCGGCCAGCGCCAGCGCGCCCAATGCGCCGGGCCAAGCCGCCCAGCCCAGGCCGGGCCGCGCTGACTGGCTCGGGCCATGCCCAAGTGTGCCGGACCCGGACTCAGTTCGGGTAGACCCGGTTCGGGCAGACCCAGGGGGTATCGAGCCGGGTCAGACAGGGCCCGAACCCCTTAATACCGAACCACTTTCGGTCCATTGCCCAAAACCTGAGCAATGAGTCACCGATCGATGCACCGTCAGTTGCGATGTGATCCTTGGATCAAGACGGTCGTTTCAGTATATCGCACTCAGGGTCATGAAGAACATTGGGTTCGGCCAGGTTGGTTCTCACACGAAATCAACCAGGCTCTCGGAGGGGAAACACTTGTAACATGAATTCCGGAAGTCCGATTGACGTGCCGTCAGCTTTGTTAGATTCCTCTTATTGTGATGGGCCATTTGGATTACTACGCTCGAGGTTTGGACATAGGTGGAGTATGTTCGTGTTGGTTTTGACTTAAAACAAACTGGGCCCCTAGGACGAAAAACCAATAACACTCAGTCCGGGCTTCCGATTGACGCGCCGTCTGTGACATTGAGTTCCTGTTGACAATACAGAACTTTAAGATACATCAAATCTGGACGTTGTTTCAGTTGATGTATCAGCCCTTTGGCTCGTGGAGCGGACCCTCCTGAACAAGCTTGCAGTGTGCAGGAACCCTAGAGCTGGTTGTGACAGCGACGACGACGACGACTGTACACAGATCCTCAGTGTATTCGACGATGAAGACTACAAAACTCAGCAATCCTTCGTGGAACAGTGCTACAGATCCTGTGTGGGTCCGATTCTGTGTGGGTCAACGCTCATCGGTCCTGTGTGGGCCAGTGCCTATAGATCCAGTGTGGGTCTGATCCTGTGTGGGTCATTGCGGGGGTTAGCTACTATCGATCCTGTGTGGGTCAGATCCTTTGTGGGTCATTGCAGGGGTTAGTTACCTATCGATCATGTGGGGGTCATATCTTTTGTGGGTCATTGCGGGGGTTAGTACCTATCGATCCTTTGTGAGTCCGATGACTTCGATGAATCATTGGCTATATCTGATCATCTCTATCATCATACGAAGAAGAATACCGGTGTGAGCTGAATCCTATTTTTCTCTCCTTTATGGATTGAGTTGTGCTATCCTGTGGGGATTACATTTTTCTTTCCAGTGTGGGATAGGTTTTTCTTGGGCTTGGAGGTTGGACCAAACTAGAATTGATGACTTAGGTATATGTATGGACATATACCTAAGTAGTGTCGGATGTTACTTCGTGATTGTATCATTCCTTTGTGGATTCCGTGAGACCTTCGGGGGTCTCGAGGTCCCTATTGAGTATCTTATACTCACCCATGCACGGGATATTCCCGCACTTCATTATGTTGGTTGCAGACGACGGACAACACTGATCGTTGTTGAGGCACGAGGAGCAGGTCGGTACCTAGAGGTGGACCGTTGGGCAGGACGTACACAGAGCGGACGGCTGGACCCAAGGAGCTGTGGAGGCTTTCTATACCCACCCTTCATGTGGGACATCCAGTGGACGGCTCGACGTTGCGGCTTTACTTTCATTTTTTTCCCTATCCAGTTGTACTTTACTTTCAGTTTGGGTTTGTATTCTGGACCACCTACTTTTCTGCACCTACTGTTGCACCCAGTTTTTACTTAGTGTTTACTTCTACTGATTTCTTGCTTTTTGGTGTTTGTTTACTTTAAAAAGTCAATCCCTTCCTTTTTTATTGGGAATTACACCTTGGTGCTAGTCGGCAGCCCCTGGCCTATGGAAGGAGGGCTTGGGGTAGTCATGGCATGGGCCCCGAGGATGGGTCGTGACAATTATTTTCATTATTGATTCTTTTATATTAATCCATTTTAATATTTAATATAAATGATTGTTATATTTTTTTTAAGAGTATTTAGATTTAGATATTTCATTTTCAATGTGGAATTTTCATTTTACACAAGAATGTTTCAAATAACATTTACATGGTTTATTAATTAATCAACAACAAAAACACATGATATTAATTATTCTACAATGGAGATATACTATAATGATACATTAATAATTCATTCCCTAGATGTATTATTATTCATATAAATTGATTTTTATGGACCTAATTTCTTTTCGATAGATAAATATGGCTATTAAAAACAACAAATATTGTTATATTTAAAATTTAATCCTTCAAATTGTTTTTGTAACGACCCAGAGTTTCATTAATGGAAATCCCTCTTGATCTAATTAAATGTATCTGTATGTTTTTATGAAATGTCAACTTCTTTGGTTTTATGTTAAAAATTTTAACCGTTGTAAATATAGTCATTGAACAGTGATAACATGATTAGTATAAATATAGGGCTTTATCAAATCCAATTTACTCAGACCAAAGAAGCGATGACCTCATCCAGTAGAATTGCTCCATACGAAGACCATTTGTTGGAAATTAGAAAAGAGGTGGCGTCTTTGGGCATTGCTTTTGTCCAAGCCCAAGATGGGCTTCACCATGTCAAGATCAAATGAGACCGTATTCGGGAATGATGAAGTTGATAGAGATTACTACTTGAGCAATGTTATCCGAGCCACCCCAAGAGTCTATTACCATTGCACACCTTACTCTTAGGTCTTATGCAGCTGTTTTAAGGGGTTACGAAACAAATGTCTAGTACTATGTTCATGTATATTATTTTTTATATAATAATTAATATACCTCCTTGTAATTTTTGGTACATTTTAAATAGTTTATAATGAACAAATAATGTTTTTAGTTATTATTTAATTAAGAATTATATTTTCTAAAATTAATGGATTTTTGATTTCAAATATATTTTAATAAAATATTATTATAAATATTAAATTAATTTTTATTAAATATAAATGATCTCATAATTTTATGAATGTAATTATAATTTTTATTATGGTTTGAAATCCATTTCTGTCAAAACCCGTGAATTTTCAATAAATGTCAGTTTTTATTTTAAAAGTAAAAATTAAAATATTTAGAAAATTATTTATATAAAATAAATGTTATTTCTAGTATCAGGACTTCAAAATTATCCAATGGTGAATTTTTCATAATTTTTTGAGAAAATCAATTTTTTTGGGTAAAAATTAAATATCATTTAAATATATAATGTGTTTTAATGACATCATAATGACCCAATAGTGACGTAATAAAAGACTATAAGCTTTATGTTCGGAAAATATATGTTTTAACATTAAAATATTGTGATTTTGGGTTTTTTTGACCTAATTTTCAAAGCATCAATGAACCCCTCAAGACTTATTAAACATATAGTAATTTTTAATTATTTTCCATGGGAGTGTGACTCAACTCCACATAAGCAACCATATTATTTTAAGATGTTTGGAAATTGGGCTAATAAAATAATGTTTTCCTCTTCACTTTTCCAAAAACCATGGGAAACAACCATGGGATGGTTTGTGGTTTTGATTAATTTAATATAAGGGGTTCCAATCCTAAATAAAAAATAATTCCCCCACCTTTCCTATATAAACCCACCCAAGATCTGATTTCCTCCTCACTCAAATCCTTTGGAGTTCATCCAACCTCTGCTCTACTATCTCTAGAATCCTCCCAAGGTGCCCCATGCTCCCAAGAAGCCTCTCTCAAGCCTCTCTCAAGCCTTTGGAAGCACACTTCCATGTAAGTGTTTTTCTTCCTTTCTTCTTTTTATCCAATGTTCTTCATATTGTTATTCCCTTTTAATTTCAATTATAAATGATGGGGTATGGTTTCGGACCTCCCCCATACTTCCCTTTTATTGTTTGAATGATGGGAGACCCCTTTCTCTCTCATTAAATGCCTCCCATGTACACCCATTACTATGCCGAAATTCTCAAAGGAACTTCTCTCTCCTCTTTTACATTCAAGCAATACTTTTGTATCATGAATCTAAATTCCATTACAATTGTGTGGACATGTATCTATATAACCCCATTACTGTCCATTTCATGTAAATATGCTGAGACACCCCTTTCTCTCTCATCAACCATTTTTATGAATTCTTATGTCATGCAGTCACGCTGCCGAGATAGTACCGATTTTCTAAGACAATGCCATTGTGTAGTGAATACCATACCAATTTCTCCATCAAGGGTATTCACCATTATGAAAATTTAATTATTTATTATAATGCTTCATGTATGAATTCCATATTCCTTTATTTTGGAATAAATTATAATTTTTTATGAATCAATGTTTTATGATCCATGTGGCACACTAATTCATGAAATTAAATGTTTAAGAAGGGTGCACCTTTATAGCTCTCCAATGCATTGGGTAAAGTATAGTATCACGATACATCATGTGAAATGAGTTCTGCCTCATTTTAATTCATGTGAAATGAGGTTTTACTCATGCTTCATGTGCAATGATGTTTTTCTCATGCTCCATGTGCAATGAGTCTTGGCTCATGCTACATCCATGTTATGTGTTGTTGCCACATTTCAATGTAATGATTACAATGATTTATCATTTCTTTATGTTCATATTTCTCTTGCGATCTATTGATATGATTAATGTCTAACATGTTTTGTACTCCTCATATTATTCCATGTTTAATCCCTTACTGGGCTTTATAGCTCACCCTTTTCTTATGCATGTCATTAGGTTATCCCAAGAAATTATAAGTATGAGGGAATGTAGTGGTCATGTCAAGGAAGTTTTCAATAATGATCTTGTATTCCATGTTTTATGTTTTTATGTAATGATCCTAAGCCTCATAGACACTAAAACTCTTGATATTCTTGTTGTATCAAGTGATGTTTTATGTAATAATTCATGTTTATGTTTGTAATAAATGTAGGGTTATAATATTTGGTATCAGAGGATATGTTTAGTTATTTTTGGGATTAGGATTAGAAAACCCTAGTAAAGACTTAGAGACAAAACTAAGTATATTAAAATCATCCCTATGATTTGGTGAGTATTGAGTAAGTGGTTTATCAAGAAAATACATCCTTGTCTGGATACGAGCAGGTAGATGTGGCTCTGGCATAGATGTATACTAGGGGTAAAACCCGAAAGCACTGCATTAAGCAAGACTCAAACGGGAACTGGTGCATGACAACGAGACTTGTGGAAATCATGGTTACAAAACTCTTGAGGGATATGTTTTGATAAATTCAAAATCATAGTATGTGCCCTTATTAAGTGAATTAAATAAACATGCCCCTAAGAATTTATGTTAGAATTTATATCATGAAAATCCTTGATTGAAGCCTATAGACTCATGAGTTAAGGAAATAAAAGTTTATTTATAAGTCATCAACTTTTTTCTTTGGATTAACCTTTATGTGTTTCCCCTAACATTCCTTTTATTTCCACCAATGGCCCGTAATAGGAGGACTCGGGCTAACAACTGAGGTGACGATTAGTGTAATGACTGTACTAATGAGGTGCCCAATCCAATGGGAGTGGGAATCGCGAACTTTGTCACACTTCTCTCCCAGTTTACTCAAGTTTTGAATAGAAACATGGGTCAATAAGAACGTTTGACCCCCCATAAGAAAGAACATGTCGCTATCAAGAGCATCATGAAACAAAGTCCTCCTAATTTTAGCGGATCATCTGATCCCACGAGCACTGAACAATGGATCAACTATACTGAAAAGATCTTTTATATCCATCAATCTTATGAACAAGAGATGTTTCTCCTGGCAGCTTATCGTATGGAGGGTGATATTGATCAATGGTGGGCGTTGATCAAAAATATGAATCCTGATGAGGAGATTGGGGCATTAGAATGGAATGATTTCTGGAATATGTTTTTCGATAAATATTTTTTGTGCACCCTTTGACAAAAGATGGAATGGGACTTCCACTCCCTAAAGAAAAAAAGACGATGAGTCTGTTGGAGCGTACGTGACAAACTTCACAAGGCTAGCACGATATGCTTTTGGCTTTTTCGTGTACCCCATAATGCAATGTTGACCACTTCTTTGGTGGGATGAATCCTAGCCTGCGGAAAGCATTTGCGATCCATGACTTCGAAAGCTATGAGGAAATTGTCTGATGTGACCTCAAGGTCAAAATGAAGATCGGAGAATCACAGGGGTATCATGGGGATAATAAGAGTAAGGTGGACTTCAAAGCAGGTGGTCCGATGGATAAATCCAACGGTGCTAAGAAGATCTTGCACCCTAATTTCCAAAAGAGCGGAAAGAAGCACCCTAGAATCTACCTTTGGGGGATGAGGAAATGCTTCAGGTGTGGAAGAGAAGGGTACCTACCTATTAACTGTCAGAAAGAATGACTCGCGGTTGTGATAGAGGAGAGGAACTCTATGTTCGAACCTCAACGCGTTGTTCATTTCTAAAAATTCAATGAACCGGGGCATCTAGAAAATCAGTTCCCTAATCCAACGGTTTTCGGAGGTAACCAACAACCTCCAAGGCACCAAGGATGATATTTTTCCATCACTTCTGCCGAAGTGAACCCCGACAATGAAGTGGTGATAGGTACACTAGTTATTCATTCATGAATAGAAAACTTACTTTTTTATTCAGGTTCTACGAATTCTTTTATATCGTGAACATTTAGTTGAACAATCCCAACACCACAACAAATCAGGGATGTGAAGATGCCGATGATTACAGAAAATTGTGAAATCATTGCATCCCATGAATATAAGTCCTTCACTCTTATAATATGTGGATTTAATTTCCCGGCGAACCTCGTCACACTCCCTCTGGTGGAATTTGATGCAATTATTGGCATGGATTGGCTATCCTTATATAGAGCCAACATAAATTTTCGGGAGAGGGAAATCACACTCCATATGGAGAATTGACCCCCAATTAATTACAAGTGTAAGGAGGAAGATTAATCTCCTTTAGCTCCATCATATCAAGCATGTATATTACTACCCTATGAGCACGCATATCTGGCTCAGATGAATGAGTCCAAGGAAAAAAACTATCCTTGAAGAAATGCCTATTTTGAGGGAATTCGTGGAACTGTTTCCCAAGAAACTACCTGGTCTTCCTCCTAGAAGAGATGTTGAATTATCAATTGAACTTATACCCGGGGCATTACCAATATCCAAGACTCCATATAGAATGGATGTTATAGAGATTCCTCCTATGACTCTAAGGCCGTCATTTTTTTATTGATTTTGATTATCCACCTTTCAAGGTGTGTAGTGGTACCCTTACAAGGCCGGTAGGCGTATGTATTACATGGATCATAGGCCTTAGAGGAATTAATTACCCGTAGGCTTCAAAAATTACATACAACCCAGAAAAATAACTTGAAACTGCTCCCCCCCCAGCATCTTCATCATGAAATTGGCTCTCCACCTTCACATGGCTGTTTGGCTAGGCATTCCTATGCATGCCCAGTCCTGTCCCGATGGAAGGTGCCATTCCCTCTCATTGTTTCAATCCATTAAGCTTCTGTTGTGGTGAATGTTCCTTGCTTAGACTCCTTGTAGAGCTCGTTCCTTGTAGGTTTTCTAGTTTGCAGCAGCATTTAAGGTTCCCCGAAGGCCTTGAGGTGGCCCAAAGGCCTTACTAACCCGAAGGCCTGGGTGGGCCAAAGGCCTTATAGGACTCAGGGGCCAAATCAGTGGCTCGAAGGCCCAAACGGGGGGATATTCCCAGCTGCTACAGTGCCAAACAGTGTGGTTGGGATATTATCAAGTAAGGGTAATGAAGGATGATATCCCCAAGACTGCTTTTATTACAAGATACGGGCACTATGAATTCATAGTAATGCCTTTCGGACTCACCAATGCTCCAGCAATCTTCATGGACTTGATTAATAGAGTCTTTAGAGATTAACTAGACAAGTATTTGGTAGTCTTTATAGATGATATTTTAATATACTCCAAAACTAAGGAGGATCATGAGGAGAATTTAAGAACTATTATAGAGACTTTGCGCAAGGAGAAGTTCTACGAAAAGTAATGCATGTGTGTGTTATGGTTGAAGGAGGTCTCATTCTTGGCCCATATCATCACTAGTAATGGGATATCTATGGATCCATCCAAAACAGATGCAATTGAGTGATGGATGATGCCAACTTTAGTAACGGATATCCATATCTTCTTGGGGTTAGCTGGAAATATCGACAATTTGTGAGAAATTTCATACGATTGTGGAACCCTCTTACCAAGATAACTCAAGAGGGAGTAAAGATTTCATGGAGTGACGAATGAGAAGAAAGCTTAAAAGAGCTGAAAATGAGTCTTATCACTACGCCCGTGCTCACTTTACCCACAAGTGGGAAACGTTTTTTGGTATTCAGTGATGCTTCAAAGAAGGGCTTAAGATGTGTGCTGATGCAGAATGATAATGTGATATCTTATGCCTCAATACAGTTGAAAATACATGAGCGAAACTATCCAAGGCATGATTTGGAGTTAGCGGTAGTGATATTTTCCTTGAAAATCTGGCAACATTATCTCTATGGGGAAAAATATGAGTTATATACTAACCACAAGAGTCTTAAATATGTATTCACACAGAAAGCGCTTAATATGTTCCAGAGAAGATGGATAGAGCTCATCAATGATTATGACTGTTCAATACATTACCACCCTGGGAAAGCAAACAAGGTCACAGATGCCCTAAGTAGAAAGGACCAAGAAATTCTATCAATGATGAGAATTGTGAAGGATCCAATCTTCTTAGACTTGATGAAGATGGACATGTGAATCATAAAAAAGGGAAAACCATCAGTCCTTTCACAAATTATTTCTCAACCGTCTCTTTTGGAAAGTTTAAAAGATGCACAAAAGGATGATTTGGGAATTTTGGAAAAGGAGGAAGATATCAAAAAAGGGAAATCCTCGGAGTATAATGTTAATGAAGAAGGAACCGTGCAGTTTGGGAAAATACTATGTGTTCCATCACGCCAGGAGCTGAAGAAGGAACTTTTGGATAACACACATAGTTCAAATTTCTCTATTCACCAAGAGAGAACAATGATGTATCGAGATCTCCGAAAAAACTTTTTGTGGGATAATATGAAGAAGGAGATCGCTGAATATACATCAAAGTTCATTGTGTGCCATCAAATGAAGGCAGAGAGGAAGAAGTATAAGGGGATGATGAAACCATTACCCATACCATAATGGAAATGGTAGAACATCACCATGGACTTTGTCACTGGACTTCCAAGGACATCCAAAGGCAACAATGTAATCTGGGTTGTTATGGATCATCTTAAAAAGTCTTCACACTTCATTACTATTTGGGAGGATTGATCATTGGATCAACTAGCACTAATATATATCAAGGAAGTGGTAAGGTTGCATGGGGTACCACTATCTATTGTGTCTGACTGAGATCCAAGATTCACCTCTATGTTTCAGAAGAGTCTTAAACATTCTATGAATAATGAACTGAACTTCAGTACAACCTATCATCCTCAAAATGATGGACAATCCGAGCGGACTATCCAAAATCTTGAGGATATGTTGACAGAATGCTCATTGGACTTTAAAAGAGGATGGGATCAACCTCTTCCTATGGTTTAAATCTCTTATAATAACAGTATCCACTCGAGCATCCAAATGGAAGCTTATGAAGCCATATATGGGAAATGGTGTAGAACACCAGTGTGTTGGGATGAAGTTGGTGAATGTAAGCTGATTGGACGAGAAATGGTCAAAGAAATGGTGGAGAAGGTGAAACCCATTCGACAGAATATCAAGGTAGCCCGGAGTCGACAAAAGATTTATGAAGATAACCGTCAATGAGACATTGAGTTTAAAGTTAGAGACATGGGTTTTCTATCCATATCTCCGTGGAAGAAGGTCATAAGGTTAGGGAATAAAGGGAAGTAATGTCTAAGGTACATCGGCCCCTTCGATATTCTTGATCGTGTCGGGGCTGTGGCCTATCGACTAGCACCTCCACCTACCATGACCAAAGTACTTGATGTCTTTCATGTATCCTTCTTATGGAAGTACATATCAGACCCTTCACATGTACTCTTTTTTGAGGTGGTACAATTGGAAGATGATATTTCTTATGATGAGCACCGAGTGAAGATCCTAGATTATAGAGAAAATGTTCTACAAAATAAGACAATACCCCTCGTCAAGGTGTTGTGGCGAAACCACAAGTTTGAAGAAGCGACTTGGGAATCAGAGGAAATGATGAAGCTAAGTTACCATATCTTTTTTAGTGTAGGAAAAAGAAAATTTTGAGGGAGAAATTTCTTAAGGGGGGAATATTGTAACGACCCAAAGTTTTATTAATGGAAATCCCACTTGATCTAATTAAAGTTCTCTGTATGTTTATATAAAATGTCAACTTCTTTGTTTTTATGTTAAGAATTTTGACCGTTGCTAATATATCCATTGAACAATGATCACATGATTAGTATAAATATAGGGCTCTAACAAATACAATTTACCTAGACAAAAGAAGTGATGGCCTCATCCAGTAGAATTGATCCATATGAAGCCCATTTATTTTAGCTCAGAAAAGAGGTATCATTGTTGGGCTTCGCTCTTGACCAAGCCCAAGCTGAGCTTCACCATGTCAAGCTCGAACGAGACCGTCTGTAGGAATAGTGGAAGTTGATAGAGATTACCACTCGAGCAATGTTATCCAAGCCATCCCAAAAGTCTGTCACCATCGCACACCTTACCGTTAGGTCTTATGCTTCTGTTTTAAGGGGTTATGTAACAAATCTATAGTACTATGATCAAGTATATTATTTTTGTATATAATAATGAATATACCTCCTTGTCATTTTTGGTACATTGTAAATAGTTTTTAGAGTACAAATAGTGTTTTTAGTTATTATTTAATTAAGAATTATATTTTATTAAATTATGGTTTTTTTTGAATTAAATAATATTTTAATAAAATCATATTATTATTATTAAATTGATTTTTATTAAATATAAATGATCTTATAATTTTATCAATGCAATTCTAATTTTTATTAAGTTCTGAAAGCCACTTCTGTCAAAACCTGTGAATTTTCGATAAATGTCAGTCTTTAGTTTAAAAGTGAAAATTAACATATTTAGAAAATTATTTAGATAAAATAAATTTTATTTTCTAGAATCAAGATGTCGAAATTATCCAATGGTTAATTTTTCATAATTTCCCGAGACAGTCAATTTTTTTGGGTAAAAATTAAATACCTTTTAAATATATAATGAGTTTTATGACATCATAATGACCCAATAGTTAGGTAATAAAATACTATAATCATTATGTTCAGCCAATATATGTTTTAAAATTAAAATAATTTTATTTTTTGGTTTTTTTGACCTACTTTTCAAAGCATTAATAGACCACTCAAGACTTATTAAACATATTGTCTTTTTAAATTATTTTCCATGTGAGTGTGACTCACATCCACATAAGAAACCATATTATATTAAGAAGTTCGGACATTCTTCGTATAAAATACTTTTTCCCTCTTCCCTTTTCCAAAAACCATGGGAAAAAATCATGGGATGGTTTGTGGTTTGGATTAATTCAATATAAGGGGCCTGAAACCTAAATAATAAAGAATTCCCTCACCTTTCCTATAAAAACCCACCGAAGCTCCCACTTCCTCCTAACTTAAAGCCTTTGTAGTTCATCCAAAATATGCCCTAATCTCTTTAGAATCCTTCCAAGTTTCCCCAATCTCCCAATAAGCCTCTCTCAATCCTCTCTCAAGCCTTTGGAAGAATACTTCCAAGTAAGGGTTTTTCTTCCATTTTCATTTTTTTCCAATTATCTTCATATTGTTATTCCCTTTTAATTTCAATTATAAATGTTGGGGTATGGTTTCTCACCACCCCCATAATTCCCTCATATTTTTTCAATGAAGGGAGATCCCTTTCTCTCTCATTTAATTCCTCCCATGTACAGCTGTTACTATGCCAAAATTCCGAAATAAACTTCTCTCTCCTCTTTTACATTCAAGCAATACATTTGTATAATTAATCTAAATTCCATTAAAATTGTTTGTGAACGTATCTATATGACCCCCTACTTTCCATTTCATGTAAATATGATGAGACACCCCTTTACCTCTCAACAACCATTTTAATGAATTCTTATGGCACATCGTTACGCTGCCGAAATCACACCGATTTTCTAAGCCAATGCCATTGCGTAGTGAATACCATGCCCATTTATCCATCAAGGGTATTCACCATTATGGACATTTATTTATTTATTATAATGTTTCATGTATTATTTCCACATTCCTTTATCATGGAATAAATGATTATGTTTTATGAATCAATGTTTTATGATCCATGTGGCACACTTATTCATGAAATGAAATGTTTATGAAGGGTGCGCCCTTATAGCACACCAATGCATTGGGTAAAGTATAGTATCATGATACTTCATGTGAAATGTGTTCCGACATGTAATAATTCAGGTTCAAAGAGGTTTTACGCGTGCTTCATGTGCAACGTGGGTTTACTCATGCTCCATGTGCAATGATCCTTGAATCATGCTAATTCCATGTTAAGTGTTATTGCCAAATTTCCATGTTATGATTATCATGCTTTATCAGGACATTATGTTCATGTTTCACTAGTTCTCTATTGATATTCCTGATGCCTAACATGTATTGTACTTCTCATGTTATTCGATGTGTATTCCCTTACTGTGCTTTATAGCTCACCCTTTTTATTCTTGTCCTCACGTTAACCCATGCAATGCTATGTATGAGGGAATATAGTGGCCATGTAAAGGATGTTTTCAATAAATATGTTGTATTCCATGTTTTATATTTTAATGTAATGATCCTAAGCCCCAAATACACTAAACCTCTCTATCTTCTTGTTGTATCATGTGAAGATTTTTGTAATATATCAGGTTTAAGATTGTAATAAAATCAAGGTCGTCATAGTTTTTCTCTTGATACAATAATTTGGAATTATATATTAATATAGGATTGGGGAGTGAAAATAAATCTTTACCATAATTAGTCCTATATGATTTTGTGGGTGTACCACTTCAACCTGAACTAATTGGTCTGATCTAGAAGGCCACTTGAACACATATGTACCTCCTCATATTCAAGAAGCTTCTTACTTGATATATTGGTCTATTTTATTTCATGGGGTGACAATACCCTCAATATCAGATCATTTTAAAAATAATATTAAACAATATTATAAAAAAAAATAATTAAATGGAATATATATTGAAGATACATAGTGACGATATGATACCAATTTTTTTCATCTTTTTAAAACAGTTAGTTTTCAAATAATTGTTTTTTAAAACAAAAAAATAAGAGTCATTTGATGTAATCTATATTTTTTTAGAGGTTGAACGAAATGAAAAATATTATAACTATTTTAAAATATGATAATTTTATTGATTTTGAAAGTAATCAAATTTTATATATTAAGAATTAAAAAGATTTATAAAGTAACAAATTATATGAAATTAATTATGCTTAAATGTTTTGAAGATGTAAAAATTAGAAATGGTCTATAGATGAAGAAATTTCAAAAAAATTATAATGTCAAAATTTTATTGATATATTTAGATTCAAAAAGTTTTAAAGATGATGTAAGTAATAATGATCTTAAAATAGACATTGTTGAAATGATAGAAGGGAAATTATTCTGGATATAAGGAACGTATGAATGTATCTTAGATGATGAATATTATAGAAATTTGAATTTAAGAATGTTTTTAGATGATGAATGATAGACTGTCAGGCTGTTAAGAAAGATGATGAGATGAAGAATGTAAGAATATTTGAAAGACAATAATGGTATTGATATAAAGATTGATAAAAAGTACGAGTGGTAGAAATATTTCTGATATGATGAATTTAATAATGTCAATTACATATAATGTTTATGTAGAATTGTTAAATTTTTTTCAATATAAGTTGATTATAGGATAATATTTTAATGTTCCCTATGTAAGGATGTTGCTCATGATACATGATGATTTCCATTGAAAGGAATAAAATTTGAAACTCTGGTTTTTTAATTATGATATAATTTTTAAATTTTGGGAATTTTTTCCAATGGATGAATGTATTGATAGTAGTATAGGATAAAAAAATTTATGAAATGATAAAAAAAGATATATAATATCCTTGTTTCAATATGTACAATATTGATGTTACGATGTTTATTTTAGTTTTTTTTGTAAATTTATAATTTTTTAAATTCATAATTTCTCATTTTATTGGTTTTATAATGATTCATTTCGTTGAAAATTCATAGTGGTAGTTTTCCAAACACACTTCATATCAGAAAAGTTGAATATTCTTGGAGTACAATGACACTATTTTCTAAACAAAAAATGTTTCATAAATTGTGATTCTTACCTATAAATGATTTATTTAGTTTTCTAGATATTGAATTTGTAAAATTAGTTAATTATTCTTGAATAATGATGTTTCATTTTTCAAAAATAATTAATACAAACATTATTTTTGTATAATATTAATGTTGCAGTTTTCTAGAAAAAATTATTTTGTAAAAAATTTATTTCTTTTTAATAACATTTTTTTAAATTTATAAACATTGTTTTGTTCATGATAAATAATTTTCATTAATTTAAAATTTTTCTTTTGTATAACATACAATGTTGTAGTAATATGAATCATTAATGATGATGTTTTATGGTTGTATAATGTTGTATTTGTATAGATTTACGATGATTATGTAATAATGTTATAGTTATAAGTTGTACAATATTGATGTTACAAATATACGATATGTTAAATAAATATGTGGTTATATAAATTCAGTGAATTTTAGGTTATTCCATGCATTTAATATATTCAATTATAATATTGATATCATGTAAGGAATCCATAAAAATTCAATTATCTATGAGTTTAGAAATTTGAATTTTAATGAGAGGGAAAATTAATTTAGTTCCCATAATTACTTTAATAGGATAACCTATATACGGGATTATAAAATTTCATTGTACTTGATATTTTTCGCATCAGTGATTTATTTTATTTCGTATAGTTTTCGTCAGATTGATTTTTCAACCGAAGATGAGTTTCAGGTTGAAGAATTTTGGGATTATGTTTCTAGATAGTGTTTTAGATAGACTATTAATGAATTTTTTTTGAAGAAAAATATTTCATACATTTAATAGAATTTATATTTTTTAGAGAATAAAATTATACGAGGTACATCAAAAAAAATATTTCTATGTGCATAAACATCATACAAAATCATATTTGGTTGATATATCAAATAAGTTAAGACGAGATAGAGGATCTAGATGGATCGTTTTGTGGAAATTCTTTTATAATGATTCATTTTATACTATATATTATTTTTTTTAATAAAAATTAATAAATTAATGAGAATCATTATAATCATGCCAATCAAAATATATGGGGTGGTCAATTGGAATTTTCTCAAAAGTTAAAGTCACATTGTTCTAATAGTTACATTTTTATGTACCCCTGTGAGATTACATGGACATAGTGTTGGTTCTAACACTGAGTCCAAAACAAATAAATATTTGGTAAACTGTTTAATTTCATAAATTTTAATTTCATTGAGGTTTTCATAAAAAAATCTATATGAAAGATAAGACTAACATGATAATGGGGATGACATTAATAGAGTTGATAATTTATAAAAATTAAACCAATCATTCATCCATTTTTCATTTTTTCAATTATCCTCTATAAATTCAATTTGAATCCTAAACCTGGTTCTCCTGTAGATTACTTTACCCAGAAAATATATACACCCTGAAAACTATAGGTATTCCAAACTTTATTTTAAAATGATTATCATTGATACCAAAATAATATGATTCCATATATTTGGTCACTTGGCATATATATTAATGATGAACCACCTATTTTTTTCATCCATTATGAAATGTTTTAAAGTGAAATTTAATGATTTTAGAAATATATAATTTTATACTAATAGATAAATTTAATTCTTAAGTATTTACAAAAAATATTTTATTAATTGGTGTGTAATAAAATACAAAATTAAACTTAGAAAAATTCTAAAGTATCATATATGGAATTAGTAATGTGAATGATGAAATGATTAAAATATTGGTGAATCATATTACATGATATTTGAATGTCATTTTAATAAACTATTGGTGAATAATTCACTATATTTAATGATTACATGTCCAACATTAGATGTTTTGGAGATATCATGGAAGATAATAAAATTTTAAAGAAAATCAGTAGAATATTCCCAAATTAGTGAGAATAATAAATATCATATTAATGGGTTAAATACAATTTAACTATTATTGAGATAGATATATTTTTTGGTTCCTATGCCATAATAAAACATCCAACATAAAAAAATAGAAATGGATAAAATGACGTTTGAATGTATGAGAATGTTCAAAGTCAATGATTACGAGATTTATAATATTAGTGATTCCATTGGTAAATTGATAATTAAGTGAATGAGAAGATAATTTATCTTATCTCTATGAAATTTATGAGATGTATATGAAAAAATAAATCAAACGTACCATAAATTGTTTCACGGGTGAAGTAATTGGAATTTTTTTATGAATTCCACCATGAATTATATCGGTGAATTTGAATATCATTTATGTGAAAGAAGAATGAGAAAACATACAATGTTGATAAAAATAACATTAGGGTCTTGAATAATATAAATAAAAATAGAATAGTTATATTGTGTATGTAAATTGAATCCTATATAAAAGAACACAATTCAGAATATATTAAATATTCCCAAAATATTATAAACTCCTTTTTATAAGTTGATAAAAAAGAAGATATATCAACTAATGGATATGAAAAATGAAAAGGTGAATCATATAAGGAATATTAACATAAAATTAACCATTAAAATTTCCTTGAATAAATTAAAAATCCAATTAATGAAATAATAATGGTTCATTACTGAGGAGAGGAAAATAATTTCATAATAAATGTTCTTGAATATGAAGATGAGTATATTAAGTAGATTTTAATATTACAACTGATTTTTCCTAAATATTGTATGATGGTGGACGATCAGAGATATGAAATTGCAACTAATAATGATTAAGACGGTAAAATTCCATAAAAATATCATGAGGATAAATATAGCTAAGATATAGGAATGAAAATTTCAGAAATTATACAGGAGTAAAATTGGATTCATCTCAAGATATATATTAAATATTCCCCATGAATCATGTTATTTTTTTACCACTAATGAAAAAAATCATTTTATTTTACTAACATTTTTTGTGTTGTAAAGCAATTAAGGGAATGTTTGATTTCGTATGTTATGTGATACAATTATCACACCATCAAATGATCAATACATCCTCAGTTATAAAATTTTCCCATATTAGGTGGAATTAATGACAAATGGATGTTATAAAACTCAAAAAACATTTTATATTGAATATTTTAATTAATTTCTAAAATTGAAATTAAATTGAAATTATCTGTTCAAAATAAGTTTTGGACAGATAGATTATAATTTATAGAGCATCTTGTATCTACCTTGTAGTACTATTAACATGAGGTTGAGAAACAATTGAAAAAAGCATGAAACTTTCAGATTCGACTTGATGTTGGAAAAACATAAATTGAATAGGTTAATGAAAATTGGAAAAAAACTATTTTCGTTACATGAATGAACGATTTAAAATTCATTAAGGAGGTGATTTGAATATCATTAATGATTTAAAATTCCTTACAGAGGTTATTTCCTTTGGAAATTATAGTTTATTGTAAATCTTATGAATAAGAACTACTAAGAATGATGTATGGGGATTACAATTAATGTCATTTTTTTATGTTGATCGTTACAGAAATAAAATTAATAATGAATGAATAGTTATTTATGATTTATAGAAAGTTATATTCCTAAAATATATTGTGTATCATCATAATATTGTGACATGGAAATTTTATTTCAATCGTAAAATTAAATAGTAAAAATATATATCAGATAGAAGAGCATGGGAATTACTTCTATTTTAGTGATAATGATGAGAAAAATGGTATAATTGTAGGCCTGGGTATATTGGGATGAAAATATTGATTAGTTTAGCTATTTTTATACTGGTATAAAATTTAAAATGTTGAAAAGAATGATTATGTTGTTTATAATACAATTTATAGGTTTATGATGGTTTGTTCTTCTAATAAGAACAATGAAATTATGTCTCCAAAAAAATCATGAATTTAATCCCTGAAATAAATTTTCTATAATAATGCAATAATAAAAAATTTGGTTTTTAAATTTACCACTATTATTAATGATTTTACTTGGTTAAAAAATATATTAATGAAACCAAAATCTTATGACATTGAAATTTTCAGATTTTTCAAAAGAGATGTTTAGAGTAAAAAAGGTGTTTCTAAATTGAATTTGAGAAGAGATAATGTAATGGAGTACACATGAAAAATACATTATACCATATTTTTATAATCATGTAATAAATTTTTTTTATAGTTCCCCATGCAACATTCAATGAAAGGGTGTGGTAGAAATAAAAAAAATAATATTGGTGGAAATGGGAAGACATATACCAGTAGACTATTATATTTTAAGATTTTTCATGAGGAAATCTATTAGCAATACTATTAATGTAAAAAATAGACATTTATTATTTATTTAATATAAAATAATGATAATATTATATTTAGTATGACACAAGCCATCACTTAAATATTTCACAGTTTTTGGAAGTGCCTCTTAACTAAAGGTCAAAAATATAGATCGTGGAATATTTGATGACAAAAATAATAAGAAATATTCATGGGATAAACACTGAAACTAAAACAAATTATAAATTAAAGAACAAAAAATTATTATTATTATTATATTATTATGATATTAATGTTATAGAAATTTTTATTTCATTAAAAAAGATTATATGTATGATGGGGAAGAAAAATTTAAGACATTCAATTATTATAATAAAAGTGAAAATAAAAATGACCTAATGTAGGTTCAGGAATATTCAGAAGAGTCATGTAGATGGTTAGTGATGTAGGATGAAATATCCTAAAATTATATTCTATATAGAAAAATGATGAAAATGAAAATATTATTGAAAATTTGACAGCCCCACATCTAACATGATGAAGTATGAGATTATAATATCAAACATCATTTATATCACTGTTTGATCCAATATCATATTCAAAATCTTTTGAATAGAAATTATAATTACATGAATTTTATAAATATTTTCATCAAATAGATAAAATTAAACATTGAAACATAATCCAAATTTAACCTAAAATAATATTATTAGAACTTAATGGGTGTTTAGAGATTTGATTAATGAACATGAGGTCGTTTCATTAAACAAATAAAAATTGGTTTGAAAAGGCTATTCAAATGTGTAATGTGTGGATTATTAATATAATTTTTCCCCCACTCTATGACTAAAATCTTTGTAAATGTTCTTTGAAGGTATTTCATATCATTTTTAAGAATTTTATCAGATATAAGTAATGTCTTATTTCTTAAATGTAGAAATTAAGGAATAATTTTATGTTAAGGAACCATGTGGGTTCTAACATTATGAATATTAAATAATATTTTATGTTTAATAATTCCATTTGAGGGTTGAAATAAGATCCATGAGTCTGGTACTCCAAACATTATAGTTTCTTAAAAAATATAATTATTCTAATTGTAAATTTGACAGAAACATATATTTGAATGTGTTAAATATATGTATCCTGACTATTAATTTTTATGGGGATAGATAGAATCATTTTAATGAATTTTATGATCAATATATAAAGAACATTGAAATTTGAATAATCAGATAATTATCATCATTTCTAGTTTAAAATGTGAGTCCATGGGAAAACTATACTTCCATATCACAAAAAATGTACCCAATGGAGTTGATACAAATGTTTTTTTAGGAGGGATTTCAACAATGTTTTAACTCATCTTTTAGATTGTAGTAATATAAGGAGTAATGAAGATATTTTAATCAGGAATATATTGAAATTTTGAAGATATGTTTTCTATAAAATACAGTTTTTTTGTGGGAAAACATATCTTATATAACATTATGTTCTAGAAAAAAAATGTCATCTTAAAAAATATAATATTATTATATTAATTAGTGTTATAAAATATATTAAAGTAATATCTTCCAATGAAATATTCTATTAATCACAATCTGATATGAACAATCTTTTTTAAAACAAAAAGGACTCAGAAATAAACTACAATGAATGGAAATTAGTTAGGGGTAAATGTTTTCATTAAGATAATTATGTGGGATTTAGAATAGTATGAAATAGTATATTAGGGACTCCTAGTATAGTGGAATTTTGATAATTTTCCTCAACCCAATATTTTACACCTAGGATTTGAATGAGTTTTTATTTCAATGATTTGTGGGGGAATGTATTTAAACCATTGAATGTAATTTGTGACTATCTTAGTTAAATAAAAATTATAAAAATACGATATAATATTGACTATTACATCCCATTGATACTAATAATACATTAATTATGGAGAATGTTTCTAGTGTAGATGTGTATCTTATGAATATATGTAGAGAATATCAAATTTAAGATGATTTTACAAAATCTATGAAAAGGGATATATTTTTGGGAAACATTATCCATCAATATGTTCGTCATCCACCAATGGATTTCTAAACCTCTTAAAAAAGTCCTCAAACATTCTTTAAATTGTTTTGAAAAAATGAGATCTATTATAATAACAATGTAAGGAGTTTTAAAATTTCAATCTAAAATAAATTAAAGTCGATATTTTTCATAAATGTGGGTGTGAACAATAATGGAAAAGTGTTGAATTTTTTTATATAATTTGAAAGCAATGTGTAGAAGATAAATGTGTGGGGGAGTTTATCATAAAATGGACAGAGAATTTATTCTCATAAAGGGATGAAATTAATTAAGAAATTTACGTAATCTAATAATATCGATTCACGAAAAATTATTTTTAGAAATCTAATGTTTTGCTAAATGTGGAAAAAAAGTTGTAAGTGAAATGATTTGTGAAACAGTCTCAATGATGAAAATGATTATTGTTAATTTTTTTTTGTATGTTTTCCACATATCTAATCTGGTATATTAATTAAATTTTTATGTTTTCTTGAAATTGATTTCCATTTTTTATATTATATTACAGATAAAAATTAATTTTTTTTTCAAACAAGTAAATAAGAGATTCTGGAAGATTTAAAAAATTTGTTATGATATTTCTAGAAATGAAGAAATTCATAAATGTTATAAAGTCAAAAAATTATAGAGATATTGAAAGTAAAAATTTATTGAGATATAAAAAATAAAAAATTTATATATATCATAAAAATTATAATTTTCAACATTTTATAATGTTCTATATTTGAATAAATTATTATAATTATTTATATTTATATTGAAAAAAATATCACTAGATGAATAAAGAATAAAATTTTAGAAATTCTAAAAATTAAGGAGATTAATAATGTCAGAATGATATTGAGATGAATAAACATAAAATGATCAATAGATGAATAAACCTATAAAAGATAAAATTAAAAAAAGTATTATAGATGAATAATGTAATAATGTTACAAATATTATTTAAGTTAAATATTTTGGATGTAAATAATATTGTTGAGAGAAAATTGTTATAATGTATAAATCATAACAATGTATTTATATTATAAAAATTATGAATGAATGTGTATTAATAACAGCTTGGTGTTGAATAATTTATGATTGTGGGAATTTATATAGGCCATGTTACTTATGGAAAAAAAATTTCATACAATGTCACATGATGATGTACTAATATTTTATAGTTCCCATCATCAAAATTACGCCCATGATACAATTTGAAGTTCATTGGTTAGAATAAAAAGTCAAACCATTTTTTTTAAATTAGGAAACCATTGGTTAATTGGGAACATTTTCTACAGATGATGACTAAAAAAATGTGAAGAAGAAAAATTTCTGAATTGTACAATCAGATAGAGAGATTTAATGAACTAAAGACATAGTAATATAATTCCATTGTTAAATTATATCTAATGTTGATGTAAAAAAGAAGATTTTTTTTGTTGTAAAAGTATCAGTTTTGAAAAAATAGAACATTTTGGTTTTCAATTTTACTGATTTTATAGTTTTTTAAATGTATAATGTTGATGTTCTATTGAAAGAATTATTGTTTGAAAAGATTATTCTTATAAAATTAAGATTTAATACTTTTCATTACAAAAAATATTTTTAAATTATAGATTTTATAATAATTAAAAAAATTATATTATCAAGAGATAAATTTGGTAAAAATAATTTATTTATGCTTATTTAATGTTGATATTTTTCAAAAGCAAACTTTTGTAAAAAATTTATTTCCATAATTATAGTTCTATATAATTCCTAAAAATGTTTTTTAGAAAAAATATTATTCTTATAGAAGTTTGAATATTATATTTCTAAAAATAAATTTTTATAAAATTTGGATTTCTAAATTTGGAATATTTTTATTTTATAATCATATGATGTGGTCATTTTTAGAATGTACAGTGTAACAATTTTTTAGATTTGAAAGCTTTCTTTTAATGGATGTGCAATTATTAATGTATAAATTTGATGTTTTCTATTGTAATATTTTGATGTTATAAATATTTGAGATGATTTCTAAATCATTGTTCATGGAAATTAAAATAAATTTATATTATTATTATTTTTAACTATAATCAAAAATATTCTATAGGGATTGAGAATTATCTATAAAAATTGGTTTTAGTGTGTGTTTTGAAATTTGAATTTTAGCACACAAAAAATGGATATAGTTCTCTAACATTAAAATTATAGGATAAAATTTAAATAGGAGCGAAAAATTAAATCATAATTTATTCTATTAATGCTTATGAAAATGTGAATCTCCTATAGAGTTATTGCCAGAGTGGGTTTCAAACTAAATATGTGTTTCATTTTGGTGAATTTTAGATATATTTTTCTAGAATGTGAATCAAATAAGTGATTATTTAAAAACATTTGTGAGGAAATTTTTTTATCATTCTGAATTTAGATTTTTTTTTAAATTTGTTAATGTTCATTGAGGTTCATTATATAGAGACTTCTATACATAGGCACATGAGACAGACTCAAATATAATGGATAAACTAGGTATATACAGTCCACAAAATGATTTTTGGACATTATTTGGTGGAGAATCATTTAAAAAATCTTTTCTTATTATAGAACATGATTTTATAATAAGAACATGTAAACTAATGGGATTGAATATAATCATACATTTTGAAATGTATAAGGATTCAAATAATTTTGACAAAAAAATATAATTCACTTGTTATGAATAGTTAATTACCATATACCCATGGTAGTGGAAATGAAAATGATGTAGTTTCTCATAGTGAGGAGTAAATATTCCAAGTTTTTCCATTTTGGTTGACATTTTTGAATTTTAATTCATGCTTAAATGTTATAAAAACATGATATGAAATAAAACTATAACAAGTTATAGGATTTAACTTTTATAAATATGGAAATTTGTTGAATGAAAATAATAAATTTAACTCCTGCCCCATTCATTATTAGATCAATGATCATTTATAAAAAATGTGTTATATAAATTAGTAGATCACTAAATTTCATGCACAATTTAATAAACAAGTGAAGATAAAAAATAAATAAACGACAATAGGGGTCCTCTGGAGTCTATCCACATCCTCCACCTACTTTGTGCACCTATGATCAACCTTATACCACATGACCCTTACCCTTCTCTAAATCAATAATTAAATATACAAGTTCATTGATGTCATGATTACACCATGATTATTTAAATTAGTAATAAATCACTAATGAATCCTTATGCTAATGTTATCAAGTATAAAAAGTGCATACCATAATGAAAATAAATGTATTTTTTGTATAAAGAAAACAATACAATACAGAGTAGTCGATTTCTAACCATGAAACCACAATCACCTAAATTACTTATTTTTACTCCATGACAAAAGACTAAGTGATTATTTTGGTATAAATAAACTGGAATATTGAATATTGGGTCTACATCATGAAAACATATTTTTTTATTAACGACCATTAAACACATCACACCATCTTGAATAAAATCATTATTGATCCCTGTAAGGAAATACAATGTAATATAAAATCCATCTACATCATATTATCAGTCTAAAACAGCAATTTAAACATCATTGTTGGCTACAATCAATAGGTAGAAACAAGTGAGAGATTATTTACATTGAAACTCTATCCTAAACTCAGTTTAGTGGTAATGGTATAGTGCCATAAATATTATTGGATAACAAAAATGAAATATTAAAAAAACCTAGGAATATCTCATACAATTTATTCCTCTAAAATATCTTAAAATAGATTAAATAGTTTCTTCTTTCATACCATCCATCTGATAACACCTCTCACCATTTAATGCCACTTATTTACCATCCACATAAAAACATGAAACTCTATAATTTCAAAATTCAATGATTGAAATAATATAATATAATCAATCCATTATAATGATAATATTTCATGATTTTATGTTTATAATGAAGAACTTCCCGAGTGAATTTCGTTTTCTAATGGAAATTATATATCCACATGACACTTGTAATAATATAGTATTAATTCCAACTAGCTTGGAAAACACTAAGGACAATTGAAGCCTCTTAACTACTAGTACCAATGCATAAAAATATTCTATAAATGAGTCTGAATAAATAAAATTAAATAAAGTAGAATATCGGGTAGATAATAAAATTATCATAACTCAGACAACCTCTAGCCCAAAGGCTACACAAACCTCTATCTCTTATATTATTCACTGATAATATTTTCAATATATATAATGATGGAATTTGTGAAATTATTAGACCATATATCCCTAAATATGACAATCAATAACATTCCTTCTAAGAAATCCTTCAACACATCATTGCAGAACAATCAGCAGTAGACGTTATGGATGATAAGGACTCTGTGAAAAATATTGTAACTACTAAATATGGGACTAACATCAGATCATATACATTACTTTTGTAGTAATAAAACATTAATGTTGATCATGATTATGAACCCCACAAACATAACATCAATATTTTATACCCCATATACTCTATGATTTTTAACAATTTCTTATAGTGTTTCTTATATAGTAGTTGTAATATTAACTATTTATATATCTATGATCTATATCCAATGGCCTTGATACCCAATATTTCAGAATGGATACCCTCTCTATTCTCACTAATTGATAAATAATCATTAAACAACCATTTACTTATTTTAGCAGTTCTTGAATAACAAAATACATTATGGAGGTGACTGTATATTTGATCACCGGGTGAAATGCCTCATTCCAAATGTTATACATTGGAATCCTCTTCAAGAAGACATTATGTGATGAATCTAAGATATACTTTAATTTTATTCTAGGATCCCACACTCCTAATCTACCATAATAAATGTATATAAACTCATTTTTATTTAATTCAATCAATATTTGTAAAATTATATCCAAATAAAACTTCTTATAGAAGTAATCACTGAATGCATCTTCCTCCTACATACCCCCATGATAAAAAATCCATGACTAACACATAGCTCCTCGAATAAAAATGAAATACTATAGAACCATAAATACATGTTTAAATGAATTATTCAAAAAATGATCTCAATATTATTAAACCATCGCTCTATCTATTGATCGGATCCCTCATTCATTTCATTGATCTTATAATGAAAGACCCACAAGGCCCTATTTCATTCTTCATCTTACTCTATCTAGTGAATCCTATAATTATTGATGATATCATCATACTAAACCTATACTATGTAATATTGGTGTGGATGATGACCAGGAGATTTTCATGAAATTAAAAAAGACACTCTATGAATGATAATAGGATGTTTTGATAAGGTCTCTTTATTTGTATTCAATAATTTCCAAAAATTCACCCAAATTAAAAAAATATGAATTTTTCTTATTATATCCAAAGTGATATAAAAAAAATGGTACCACTTCACTTGGAAATTTGGTATACTAAGGGTCCTTGAATATGATCATATTATTCCATAAAATCCCATGTTCTATCTTGTATCTGTGTCCTATGACATGCACTAGGATTCATTGGAACCATTTCCCTACATAAACATAAAATTATCATAGTCATAAATATCCAACATATTTTAAATCTCAACAAAAATATCAAACAACACTCTTCCATGACCCCATAAATCTTGGGGTACCTCACTTAGATGATAAATAATGAAGAAATACTATGAAAATTGATCCCTACCTCCAATAGTCCATAGGTAAGATACTTACGACAAGGGTATAATAATATAACTTATTGATTGAATTACCCAAAAATATATTATGTATTTATATATATAATAAATAAAAAATCAATTAAAACCATTTCATTATACAAAAGTAAAATAAAACCATCCCATAATGTATGAATAATTTTTACAAATACTGAAAATATATCTGGATAATACTGAAAGATAATGTCCATTGATAATGAATCAAAAATGGATCCAATGATCAAGATAATAATGTATTAAATTGTCCATGATGTGCACCTAGAAATTTGAAAAAATATATATCCATCTACAGGATGATCCTAACATGTTTAATTAGTTTGATAATACACTTTGTCTCATTATAATATTTGACAATATTATAATAATTAAATAGTGAAAAAATATTAGGGTTAACATGTATCTAACATGTGAAGTATTAAGTTGCAAACTCAAAAAAAAAATTCATCCAATGTTGTAAGATAGTACCAACACTATATAATGAATTATTTCCCCAAGACTACTTCCCAACTAATTTTCTTCTATCAGACGACAATATTAAATGTCATGTGCATCATTACCTTTGATAAATAAATTATGATGTGTCTATAAATCCATTATATGTGTGAAGATTCATTCCAAACTATCCCAACCATCTGGAGTGTCTATATATGATTAAATCATTTGTAATCATCAGATCACATCTTTATCTATATATCCAGTAATCATATAAATTGATGTAGGGTATCATGAATGTTAAGGACATCAATCACATTCCCTCCTCTAAGAAAAAATTACCACACCATATATCACATCGTCATCATTTATTGCGGTATCTCCAACACCAAAATGTGTCATTTTTGGTTGATATATAATACCAACCCATACCAAAAATGATTTCCCTTCAATACAACTACATACCATCATCCATAAAAAATGATGGAATTGTTTTTGAAAGTGAATATATTACAGTATACACCGAAACTAGTTAGGGTATTAGGGAATACACAAAGAATCATTATTTATATGGGATTTTCGAGTTTATCCATCATGGGTGGGGTGAATATAGAAATAATATAACTGTAAAGATAAATATATAACACACAATACATATAATTAGTGTTATAATCAACTACAATAACATACTCATCATTTCCACCACCATATCAAATAAAAAGTATCACAACAACTACCAACAAAAAATATTCTATACTACTGAACAAACTCACACATACATAAATTCTACCTTCAATTTCATGTTCATCCATTTTAGAATTACTAAGATTGCAATGAATCCCATTTACTATGATATTTCATTTAACATTATCAAAACCCATTCATTTATCCTTTAGTTCCTTAAATCCATTTATAATAAATCATCATTGAGACACATATTATTTATAGGACTTTATAATTTTAGTTCCACAATATTAATTAATCACTTAATTTAATATTTAATAAACATAGACACAAAACATAACCACTCATCCACCACACACCAACCATCTCAAAAATTGAATATGATCTAACCCATCACTCTACCCAACCATATTTGTAGAACTTACAGACAATGATTCAACCACACATCAACCCACATCACACACTCTATAAACCAATAATCAGTTCTATACCAAACTCATTCCAAACCCACATGAGTCTCTATCATCATATAAAAAACCCAAAAACAGTTCAAAAAATATTTAAAGACTCATTAATAGTATATCAAAACACAATAGCACATTTTATATTCATCATGTTACAAGAATATCACGATCAAGGTCATTACTAGATCATTAATCCATTATTAGAATGAGTATTATCACACAATTATAGATTTCCATGGGTATAAAACATATTATCCATACATACATTATTATAATTTTTTATTTGTGGTGAATTTAATTAGGAAAAAACTATGGAGTCATAATTCAGAAAACCTAAAGTGGAAAAAGGCTACCAATATTATAGATTTTTATAACCATTGTTAAGGGAGCATAAATCCATTTTAAATATTATCAAATGTGTTAAAACATGATATATAAACTAGAATCATCTAATTTATTTATAAAAAAATAATTAACTTATTACGAATACCCTTATTGTTATATAAAGACAAGGAAAACACATACAATATGGTCTTATGTACCTAGAGAATGAGAAAACAAGGATTCCCTACCTCATTAATAGATTACAATTTTTTGTGCAAGGATGAAATGAGTATTGGATATCCTAATAGAAAATTTCATGCAATGGATGGATGATAATCAATTAATAAAACACCATCTATCAATTTTCAATCACCACAACATTGAAACCATCCGTCTTTCTAGGAAAACATTCTTTGTGATGTTGAATATTGGAAAACCTGAGAAGGAAATCATTTTAATAACCTTAGAATTTGTAATATTAAATCTATGAATGATAAATATTTTATATTACCATAATACGGATAAGTATCTACAAATATTTTTTTATGATTCATGTTTCATCTGATTCAAATGGATGTAATAAGAGAGGGGTTGATGAGTATGTGGAATATAAACCTGATCTTAAAATTATAGAAACCTACAGAATAACTATACACCATAGTGATATGGTTATAGAATTAGATGAATCTTTGATTTAAGCATAAAAACCATTCCATAGATCTAATAAACTATGATAGTGAAAATGAAGATTTTGAAAACAAAACACCTAAAAGTTAACCACTAAGAATAATTACACACTAAAAACCAACAATATGACACAACTACATCAATAAAGGTAAAAATATAGAAATATATCCTCCAAGACTGCATAATATATCCTAGAATCCATTAAATAACTACATAAAAAAATGTAGAATCATTAAAACCTCACTTTTTAAGGCTCAAATCCATTTCTCATCTCTCTAAACAACAGACACTAGCATTACAACACTTCAATGTCCCCCATTCTATGAATTCATTTACATTGTTAATTTTATTAAAATAAATCACACCCTCCACTCCTAAAATAACTATTAACATCTTCTAGACACCTCTATAAAATCAATTAACACAATTTAATTTGTTGTAATGCCCATAAGTTATTAATAGTGTGAACAATCTTGACATGGTGCACACAAATTAAAAGAAATATTTTAAAAACAGTGTCAGTGGTAAGAATTTAAATTGAAAGAACTTGATACTCAATATAATCTAGAAGAAAATGTTGAAAATGTTTTATCAAATTGTATCGACTCAAATGTACAAAAAACATCCCTATGTGAAGAATTTTTTTTGGGGGAAATAAAAAGACAAAATATGTAAATTATATTAATAGAAAAAAGATAAATCTATATTATGGGATGAAAAAACTATTCATATGAAATATAAGAGTAATTGAATTTTTAAAACTACTAATAGGATTAAAATTGATGATATTTAAATATAACAGATTCCTATTAAAAAAATAAATATTAGTTTCCCTTTCAGGAAGAAAGAGGTCCATTTTTAATCATTATTATTCTAGTATGTTTTTTTCTATCCACTATAGAATTTAAGGAGTGAAATTAGTAGAGTATATTGAGGAGAAATAATGGAATTAATTATAGAAAGTTTTATATACTTATAAGTAATGAAGTGAGTAAATCTATTATGGGGGGATATTAGATCAAGTTGAAGCATTCAATTTATCTTAGGCTATGTGTATCTTGGTATTCCTTAAAATATATAAAGCCAAAAACAAATTTGATAATGAGGTTAATAACAAAACATAAAAACCTTGTTCTTGGTTATATAGAGCATGTTTAAAATTATCAGTGTTATATATTGGAAATGGGTTGTTGTTTTAACAATTACATGAAATTTTTTTATTGGTTTTTATGTTTAAAGAATTTCATTTTTTTGGGTTTCTACATCCATGTTATATAGTTTTAAAAATGAGTTTTAGAAAAAAACATCTTTTTAATGGAGTTTAATGAAAATGTGACAATCATGTATTTAATTCTTGTTTTCTATAAATTGGTTTCCCATGCTGCATTTATTTTTTGTATCTAGTGTCTTCATTCCATGAAAATAATATAATTTCATCATTATATCAAGTGTCCACAATATTGTTTTCAAAATATAAAAGTACAAGGGAATGTATTTTTTAATTTTTTAAAAAATAATGATTTAGTGATGAGAACACCCCTATCATTTACCAGTACATTTTTTAGTAATGTAAAGAATTCAGAATTTAAAAACATACACATATAGTCTTTGTTTTGAATTGTTCACTAAAATAAATTGGATGTGTGATTGAAGTTACCATGTTTGTATGCATTTATTTTTTTGGTTTATTATTAACTGTATGGTGTAAAGAAGTTCATATTTATAAGGTATTTATATATATTCATGATTTTAAATTGGATTTCACACTAGAGAAATCATCTTTGGAGAATGATTCAACAACTTGAAGAACTCATATCAGGATTTTAAATAAAATTTGGATACCAAAATGTGATGATTATTTGAAAAAACTATCAATTAATGTAAATGAATATATCATAGGATAGAAAAAGGCATTCTACATCAAAATTAAATAAGTATTTGAGAGGTTGTGGGGAATTAATGTCGTGTTGATGTTGTTTAAATGAATTTTTGATGAACTGTAGGTAAATGAAAACATGTTGTTACATTGTTCTTCCTATAATAAATATACAAACATACTATCACACAGTCATTCTAAAATGAGGAATCCATGGATGATTATCCATGAACAAATATTTTATGTTTATGAAACCATGACATTTCTTATGAAAATTGTTCTCTAAATTGTTTCAATTTTTTGTTTCCTTTCATAAAAAAAATGAACTATAATGATCTATTTCTAATTTATTGTAAATAAAATTTAAGGGTAATAATTTTGTTTTTAAATAAATAATAATTTAATCATTGAGAAAAAATATACAAATTATGATTAACGAACTTTATTTTCTAAAAAAATGCACTTTTCAATAAAAGTAGTTTTTTCATTATATATGATTATTTTTTATATAGAAGACAGTTTTTTGAATTATATAATTTTATTTTAATAAATTACCATCATCAAGTACATCAATATATAAAAATTATCCTTTGATTAGTTTTTTATGATTTTTTGAAAATAAATAATTTTCAGGTGAATATTGAAAAAAAACTAATTTGAAAAATGTGTAAATATAATGTATTTGTCAATATTTGGTAATGCAATTAATGTTTAAAAATCCATTTTGATTAAATATACATTTAAATAGAGAATCAAAATAAATATTTTATAATATAATTTTTATCTTTTAATAGATATGTTTAATTTTATACTCTAAGAATCGTGTTATTCCAAGGTAAATTTCTTTTGTCTTTTCTTTTAATCAATACATTTTATATTATGATATTATTGTTATTTTTTTCAATTTTATAAAATTTTATTTCCAATAACAAACCAATTTATATCATGGAATTCAATAATATATATGATTTTTACCTAAATATAAATTTAAAATATAAAAACAGACTTTTTATAAAAACTATTTTACACATTATATGTGTTTCCTAAAAATTTAAATTTCACAAAATTACTAAATTTTACTGATAATTTTTTTTATTAAAAAGTAAAAATTTTATATTATGTAAAATTTACAATTTATTTTTTCTACTAAAATTAAATTAAAATGATCATAATATATTATAGAGTTCACACCAAATTATAGTAAACATTGAAAAAGTAAGAAATGAATTTATTCAGTCAATTATGTTTCCATCCTGTGTAGTGGTGTAACATCTGACACGAGTGCCACACAATGGTTCCCCGAGTTGGTTTTCTACATAAACTCACACACAGCTCCTCATACGCTACTAGCTAACGACTAACAGTGAGGGCCTGGTAAGTCAGTCATCGGTAGGCTATACCCTCATTTAGCATATTAATAGACAAGTGTAAATAAATAAACAATCATGAAAGAATATATAACTAGAAAAACACTCATGTTACAAGATACCTAAATTGGAAATAAAATTCTCAACTTAAAGGGGGAACATGATATTCCAATAAAAGTGTCAATTATATATAATGAAACTAAAATTAAACACAATACAAAACCCCAAATAGGTCTTGAACAACGTCCATTTCCCTGGTCAAAGATCCATCCCTAATCGACCACCTTTCCCAATGCATTTTCCCTTATCTATTCCTGAAAAAATATAATCATTTCAGGTACCAATCAGTCAAGTCAAATAGGGTGTGATTGAAACATAGTATACCACAAACAATGATGTCTAATACAATCTTAATCAATATAAAGTGTATTATTTTCTATATAAAATATGTACAATGCATAAATAAGTAGTTATTACTTTATAATTTATTCTTATCTAACTATATTATCCCCAGGGGTCCCATAGATACCCATAAATTATTACTATCATTATCTCATACCCGAGCCTAGAGTGTTCCCTGGGTAATATTATATCTTAATACATTCTTCATTCCGAATCTCTATGTATTCAAGGTGATATGATACCTCATTACCTAATTCAATTCGTTCTACAGTTGAATATTCTCGAGTGAGGGTATAACTCATAGTGTCGTTATTTCAATTCATTAATTTCACATTTATAATCAAAATTTCAGTAGTTACAGAAATATAAAACGTTTGTAAGATGACCATGTTGCCATTTGAAATCCTTAATAGAATGACCATATTCTCATTTTATTTACTCCAAAGTATTATTACCATTTCACCATTTATACTTCTCTATTTCGAATGAAAATCTTCCCATTCAATTTACGCATATGTATGGTGACCATGTTACAATTTTTACTTCTAAATTTATAATGACCATGATGCCATTATTTAATATAGAATTATTTTATCAATTAATAAACCACCATAATACCATTACAAATTCAAAAATTTGGTAAACACATATATTCCATTTGATAACTCAACAATCAACTAAATGATTCAAACCATTATCTAAATAATTAAAAATATTAATTAATCATTAAATTATTTAATTTACATCAAAATTCATATTCCAAAATTTATTTTTTCTGAATTAATTATCTAATTATAATATCCACTTTCCGAAATTAATTATCTAGATCATATTTTCAAAGGCACATAATTAATCCAAAATTAATTATTTGAACATAAAAATTTTAATATCTAATAATTAATCCACAAATTAAATATATAGATTACAATTCCAACCTCTTATAATCACTTTACCATATTAATTATCCAATAGGGATGCCCCTTATTCTCATGATTAATTCTCCAATTCTTCACCAATTTCGAAAAACCTTCCATTAAAAATTGGTTAGTAAAATTAACTCAATAAATGAAAAATATTTTGCTAGAGGATAGTAATAATTAAACAATATTTCACATACATATCAAATCTAATATTAAGGGAATTATATTTAGGCCACCTACCGCCTTTTTTTGAAGTATGGTTTCCCAATATAAATACCCAATATCTGAGTTGCAATAAGTCATTGATAAATGTTTAGGATCTAAATCCATTAACTAAAATCATGATCAAGTACATCAAGATCAAATAAATCATGAGTACTTCCAAAATCCAAGTTCTAGATATTAAAAACAAGTTTATATCCATAAAAAATAAGATATATTCGCCTAAAATAGTATGGAATGATATAAGAAAGAACAAGAGTATCCTTGGGAAGAAATCCACTTTCTCATAGAAAATCAAATCTTTTGTTTGGGATTTAAATATTGAATAATGTTGTTTGTAAGGTCATGGAATCCATATGGGTCGATGGAAGAACCGTCCATTAATCTTAGTAATGTAAAATCCCATGTAAGGGATGCATAAGTGGTGAAACAGATCACCAAAAGTGAAAAAAAGTGTGGTCCACAATTTAAGATTTCACTATCTGTCTACGCATGGTTTAGTCACACTATTAGAAAACTGGGTCATAACTGTGTATTATCCACTACTTCAAAGGGGAACTTCCAAATAATAACATGTAATAACTCTCAATCCAGGATTTAACAAGTTCAAATCCACTACCTTGAAGGAATTGAGAAAACACTGTTTCCCTTAGGAAGTTTCACAATATGTTGAAACCGTCTGCCAACTGTGCACAAAACGTTTTCCCCAAAATTTCATGAGACTTCACCAAAATGAACCCCATTTCACAAATACTATCAATGGTACTTACGAAAAAAAATTACCTGAAATAAAATCTGATATATCATTAGAATAGGTTGTGAGATTATAATCTCTTGATCATATAAGAGCTTTCCATCGATCTACACTTACAAGACACTGTATGATTATGAGAAAAAAATATCTTTTTATTGAGCCAACATATCTTCTTTTCATTCCCATGTTTTCTCTTATTAACATTTATTATTCCATATCACACAAACTATCGTGATGGTCCTTACCCAAGATATATCCTCATTGAGATCCCTCAATCATATCAGATGCTCCTCAAAGGACACATCTATCTCAAGGACATCCTACCCACATTGATCACATGAGGAGGGTCGGGGTGACTTCACAAAAATTTTGATACATGATAAACATCATTAATAGGGTTTTATCATTATAAAATATCCATTATGTATCCCACCGGCACAATTCATCTCACTGTATCAAAGGTTCTAACGTACGTAGGTCCCATGTTTTCATACATGTGTGTCCTGTGGTGACCCAACCGAGGAGAAACCCGATGCCATACATGATAACCCTCTATAAACTCTAGGGGTCATCTCTGTCTATCAGCATATAACTTGTATCTACTCTGAGATGTTTTCATACTTTTCTAAACCAACATCCAATTCTTTTATGTTTATTGGATGAGACTCAGTCCCAAAATTTTTAACTCACCATCTTCTATCTTTCATAGCAGTGATCTACATGGCCTTCCATAAATATCATAATATGTTTCCATATGTATATTTTACAAATAACAATTTTTATAGGAAAAATCCACAAAAGCCAAGTGTGTTTCCTAAGATCCTTCAATGATGACCACACATGCTTGTAGCATATCCTTAACCATCTATATAATACATTCTGACATCCCATTTGTTTATGGGTGGAATTCCATACTGAATAATACATGTGTGCCAACAACTTCCTATAAGTCCTACTAGAAGTGAGAAGTAAAGAATTAATCATGATTTTGAATGTATAATTATTGGAACTCCATGTAGACAGAGGATCTCCCAAATGTGTAGTAATTACAATAGTTATACTGTAAAAGTTTCCCTTATAAGAAGAAAGTGAATTGCATTTGTAAATCGACCCACAATGACCCAAATTTCATTATTTATCCTAATCACCATTGGAATTCCTACCATAAATTCCACGGACAATACATCCCACATCCATTATGGAATATTAAATGAATATAGTAAACCTCCTTTTCATTGATGCTCTTACTTCTTTTTTTTGAAGGTGAAATATCCCATCAAAAACCCTAATAACTTTTGTTTATTGAATGTCCACAAAAATTTTCTTCATAGGTCAAGGTACATTTTGGTTTCACCTAGAAACACAACCCATTTTAGGGAATGAATTTTCTACAATAGATCCAATCTCAATCTCATAGGAACAACAACTTGATTCATCACATAGATGTTCTCATCCACATCAAACATCCATTCTGAAGATATCTCTACACCTTCAAAGATCTCCCTCAAGGCATGGAATTCTAGACCCCATATTTTCTATTCCTAATCCATCTCAAGAGTGTAGACTCCACTGTAATGAAAACCAGAGTATTATCCTCCTGACTCTCATCAACCACAACATGAATTTATTCCATTAATGTTAGAATATTTTACTGGGAACCCAACTCCTGAACCATCTATGTCTTAGTTTTCTTAATCACAGAATCAGGCACACAATTTCCCTTCCTATGAATATACATTTTTCTAAAATCAAAATACTGTATATACTCAACCCATCTATTTTAATAAATATTGAAATCACAGAGTGAAAATATAGACATAATTCTCTTCTAATCTGTATAGACTCTAAACATTTATGCCAAATGATACAGTCTCAAACACATAAGAGCATATAAAACAAATGCAAACTCAAGGTCATACGTACGGTAATTCCATTCAAGGGGCATCAAATACTGAGACCCATATACCACTACTCGACCCCTTACATCATCAAAGCTCTACGATTAAGACCATAATCATCACAAAAAATTGTATTATCCTATCCTAACTCATGTAGGATCAAAATGGGTGAAGCTTTTATGTGATTCTATGACTCATGAAAGGTTATCTCACAAACCTCTGACCATTAAAAAATTAAACCCTTTTTGGTTAAGAAAAAAGTAGTGATTCCAAATGGGATACATATTTTATGAATCTCATATAATAACTAGATAATCCAAAGAAGAGTTTGATATCTGGAACATTCTTTGGTGGCTCCCAATAATCCACTACCTCAACCTTCTATGGGTCCAGTAACACACTTCCTCCATGATTATGTTCACCAAGAAGAGTACCTGATCAATAATAAAACCCAAAACAATATATATATATATATATATGAACAATTAAATATTTATTAGTATAACCATGATGATGGAATTATTTTGGTCATGATATTCATAATTATTAAAATACTTCATGATATCATTCACAAAAACCACCACAAACTGATCTAGATATAGATGAAAAATCATGTTCATAAAATCCATAACACTATTAGTGCATTTTTTAACCCAAACGGCATTATGAGAAACTCATAAATTCTATACCTAATTTTTAATGATGTTATTTGTATATGAAAAGACTACACTATCAACTTATGATACCTTGATCTAAAAGTGATATTCGAGAACAGACAACCTCCCTTTAATTGGTCAAACATATTATTAATACACAGAAGATGTTATTGGTTCTTCACAAGAAATTTGTTCTAATTATTTTAATCGAAACACAAGTATAAAATCTTATGAGCCTTCATTGAAAACAAAATAGGTCATCCCAAAGGCGACATACATGGATGGATAAATATCTTATCCTCCAACGCCTCTAATAGAGTCTTAATGTTTTGATTCTCAGTAAGTGACATTATGTAGGGTATAACAGATACTCACTCACCACTAGTATGTGATCAATAGTGAATTTCACATCTATATATGGTGGTTGCCATGAGAATTTATTAGAAATGGCATCCTGAAATAGTTACAACACTGGAGGAAGAGTATCATACCTAACTCCTCCATCATCGAATAATAGACATGCACCTTGGGATTTGAGGTCTCCCAATTACTGAGTAATTGGCCTTTCTCGGCTTTCCTGGATACCCTACTCAATATAATGTATACAATGGTCACCCATAAGAGATGTAAACATAACAACCATATGGTAATAGTCGATGTGGGATCTGTATGTGACTATCTAGTCTATACCCATAGTTAGTTCTAAGCCCATAATATCAAGAACATGGAGATCCCATTATAAACAATATTCCATAATCACAAGAGAACATCAATTAGATAGATAGATGCATCTAGACCGTTCTCTCAATTGTGTATCTATAGTAATTGACCCATTCAAAACTCTACTATTAGGCTCAATCCATTAACATGTTCATTAGATATAATGGAATGATATGTTCTAGTGTCAAACATGGGACTAGAAAATTTTGAAGCTACTAGTAGATTACCCCCGATTGTAAATTTTACAACCTCTATATCCACATGTGTATAAAGTAATGCATGTAACTATCTTTCTCATCTTCTCTATGATGCTATCTGACTTCCCAAAGTAGCACAAATATACTGATGCAAGAGAGCCTACCTAGAAGCACCACGTCCACTACCTCTACTACCTCAGCTAGTATAACTCTAACTTCCCACGAAATATGGTGTAGAAGATCTAACTCCCATACTCATGCTCTTCCAGGTACCTCCTTTAGTGAAAGTCAATTCCTCTAAAATTCATAATTTAAATATATAACCCTTATTTCCATAATATCAACACTCTACTAGTGTTTTTTAATTGTAAATACTATAGTGTCTTGTCCTACCACATTGATGAAAAATCATCCCAGTAAGGACCTATCAAACTGACCCTCCTATGTTTGTACTATTAATCCCAGTGGATTTAAAATAGTTATCATAATGATACTATGTTCCCTCATAAGTCACACCTCTTGATCGTTATGTTACAACTACATGACTTGCACTGGAAGCCTCCATCAGATTCTCTACAAATAAGAGAGCTTGATCTAATACATCTATAAACTTCTTCAGCCTAGATATATTCACCTATAAAATTATATTACAAATAAGTGCATCCTAAAAAAGATTCGTCATAGCAACCTCAACTCTTACTATTGTTGGTGAAAGGAACTGCTGATCTATGTACCATCCGGTATAGTATATTGCTGATATGATATCCTCTGTCAAATGAATTAATTCCTTAGCTTTATATTGTCTTAGGTTTTTTGGATAATAGTGTTACATGAACCTCTCAAATTTTTCCTTCTATAAAAACGATTCTATTTATCAAGATCACGCTGGAATGTGACACAAGAAAATCTCTCATCACCATAGCATATAAGAGAACAACATGATACTCCTCTCAAAAAGAGTTTCTGAATTGTCATGTATTATCTCTATGGACTCATCCTATAATTCATCTCCCTTACGTTTAACTACTCCAGTAAAATTCAGAGGGTGATACAACTAAAACATCATTGTAAACTCAAGAATTTTTTTCTCAAACCACCCTAGGTCTCCTTCTTTGATTCTCATGAAGTGAGAAGAGTTCTTTGGAAACATCTCCCGTTCATCTTATGTTTTCATGATCAGTTCTGCAATGTTCTTTAACTAGAAAGTGACTCCTAGGTATGACCCTTATTCATCCCATCAACAAGGGCCATGGTGGCATACTCCCTACAAATCCAAACACACATATCATATCTTATATTAAAACCATATAAAATTTACATAAGAGTAAATAAACACATCAATAATTTCCCCTCCACCCCTCCAAAATATCAAAACTGAAGTGGTATCACTACCCTTAACCATCCTACACCTAGGTTTTGGTAAAAAATTGTAAACATACTCTCACAATCATGATTATCATTAAGAAACCCTTTTATTCTCATTTGTTATCATTTTAAAATCCATCTCAATTCCTGTTAGGAACTATTTTTCATTTTAATCACAAAAACATGGAAAATAGTTCAGGTTTTAAAAGTTACCAACAACTGGTTTTCCCATTCATGCAAAATGTGATGAATGTCAGAATAACCCTGAGTTCTTAGAAGGATACATGACGACTCAATTATCTTTCTATTATGTTAAATGATTCAACATAAAAAAATTCTCCAAAACAATAATCACATCACACCACAACAGTGTCACTCAAGTTTAAATAATATTAAACTGTAACAATAAACAACAATTACAACAATCCAACCCTGAATACATGGTGATTCCCCTATACATAGGTTTTCAACTCCCATGCATGAGCTCGTTACCAATCCTTGAATATTAGTATTATCCAATATATCATTCCCGAATAAGTAACATAAGATACAAAGAAATAAAATTGGACCTTTGATACTGCATTGTAATGTCTCGACCTAGGTTCCACACGACGGTGCACCCATCCGGTTCACCACACAACCTAATGAATGCCTCCCCATATGCTAGAGGATACAAAATAGCAGTTAGGGTCGGGTAACATAGTCATGGGGAGAATATAACTTCAATTTTTAGGTCAAAACTCTAGTGAAAATAAATAAAAAACATATAGGATGTAATACCCAGAATAATACTCAGGTCACAAGATAACCAAACCGTAAATAAAATACACAACTAAAAGGGAAAACAAGATATTCCAGTACAAATTTTAAGGGTCGAAAATGAAATATTATTTATATAAACTAAAACATCAAAAATGTGTCCCAAACCATGCTTGGTTACCTCCTCCAACTCCATCCCCAATCAACCACCTATCATAGTGCCTTTTACCTTATCCAGTATTATAATAATATAATCTTGTTGGGAACTCATCTAGAAGCCCAAATAGGGTTCCAACACAACTCATTCATCCACCACCAATAGTTTATAATCCAATTCTAGTAAAAATATAGTGTATGATGTCATATAATAAATATGTATAATTGATAAATAACTAGTTATTACATTGAAATTTATTCATATATATATACATTAACTCTAGGGTTCTTGTTGATACTCGTTCTTCAAAACTAACTTCATCTCATACCAAATCTCAAAGTGTTCCTTAGGTAATATTATTTAATAATACCTACTTCTCCACATATCTAGATATATTGAAGTTTATATGATATATCAACAACAAATTTGAATCATGATGTAGTTCAAATATCTTATGTGAACCCATAGATCAAAGTGTCATTATTTTTATTCATGAATTTCACATTTATATGAAACATTTCCAATGTTACAAGTATCAAAATAAGTAATAATAACATGTGACCAGGCTTACACTTCAAAATAATCACCATGTTTTCATTCTCTTTACTCATATTTATGTTGACCATGTTACCATGTATACTAATTAATTTAGAGTGAAAATGTTCCCATTATATTTACTCATACGTATGATGACCAAGATACCATTTTTAATTCTCCATTCAGAATGACCATGTTCCCATTCATTATCACATAATTAATTTACAAATTAATCAAACAGCCCTTTCCAATTACAAATTAAATAATTATTTAAAGCCATCAATTCCATTGCTTAACTAAAAAATTAACTAAATTATTCAAACCATTAATTAATTCTACAATTAATTATTCAATGTCACTATTCATATTCCATAATTATTTTGTTGGAATTAATTATCTCTTTATAATATCCAATTTCCATAATTACTCTTATAATTCATTTTCTAGATCATATTTTCAAAGGAACATAATTAATCCACAATTACTTATCTAATCTTATCAATTTCAATGTCTCATACTTAATCCCCCAATTGATTATATATTTTAAAAATCCTATATCATATAGTCAATTTTCTAAATTAATTATCTAATTAGGAATACCCTTAGTGTATTGATTTAATCCCCAATTGATCACCTATTTCCATAAAGCATCGATAAAATAATTTTTCAATTTAATTATCCCAATTCGAGAAAATAAATTTCTAATGAATGCTAGAAATTATTAATTTTTTCATATAAATATGAAATACATGACTATTGGAATTGGATTTAGACCACCTACCATAGTTCATTAATTTATGTTTTACCAATGGAAATCACAAAAATCTGAGTAGCACAAGGATGTTGATAAATGTTTAAAATATAAATCCCTAAACCAAAATCAAGATCAAAGGCATAAATATTTTATAAATCTAGATCTAGATCTCACTAAAAAGGGTTATATTTAAGGAAACAAAAGATATATTTCATGAAAAGATCAATGAATGATATATTAAAGAATGGGAGAATCATTTGGATGAATTCAACATAACGAGAGAAGAGAAGATATTCAATTTGTGTTGTTGATATCAAATAACATAGTTTGTAAGGAATTGGAATACCTCTTGGTCGATGGGAGAACCATAATTTTCCATTTGGAATGTAAAATATTGAGTTAGGCCACATAAAAGGTGAAATAAGTATCTAGATGTTGAAAGTGAGTGTGATCCACAATTTTAGGATATCAATGTCGTCCTGTTCATAGTTAGAAAAATCACGCACTTATCATGAATTACCCACTACATCATGGGGAATCATTTTATGGCTTCCACACATGTCCTCGCAAACCATTATTTACGAATTTTTAAGCTGCTACCTAAAAATAAAATAGATTAAACCATTATTCCTAGTAAGCCGCATAGTTTTTACAAACCATGTGCCAACTGTGCACAACCTCATTTGTCCATACTTTTTATAGATATCACCCAAAAAACTCCATGTCACAACAACCATAAAATTTATATAAATTAAAAATTAATTTCATAAACTCTCACCCGATATGAATCTAGAAAAGGTTGTGATCTTACAAGAGGAGAAGATATTATGACCATTAACTATAAACACATTATATTATCCACCATTGGACACTTTGATCCCTGAATACTAACAGTCATATATAATAGAGTTTTGTGTCTTACAAAAATTGGACTTATCTCCACTTTGGATTTGTGAAAACCACTAATAATCAATTATACCTTTATTATTTCAAATATTAACATGAGAATATATTATTATGGTCCTCATTGAAGAATCTCTCAGGTTTATAAGAGACATTGTAGTTCCATGGTCTTAGTCTACTCAAATATTACTATATCTTAGTTCAAAACAACACATCAGACACCCCTCTTGATAAGATATTAGATTTTGAAAAATTATGAGGCTTCACGGTGGTATATTTGGGAGTAAGTAAAATCTATGGTAGAATGAAATAAAAATGGAATAATTTCAATCATATAAAATCATCCTAGAATAAAGTAACTTGAATATCATGTTCATATTATGTAAATTATATATCATAAGAGATAATATAATGAATATGAAATCTGTAGATTTTTTTATTTTATAGCATAGATCATACACAAATGTTTACACAAAAATAAAATGAAAACTAATTATAAATACTCATCCACAATGAGTACTAAATTAGGCCAGTATTAATTCTCCATACTTCATCAGTGGAAGCCAAACATGAAGCCCCATGATCTTCCCATGTAAAATTTTGATATCTCGTTACATTTTCATGGGTACCCAATTTTTATTTTTTACTATGTATAGTGCGAGTAAAACTATATAGGTCTCAAGTAATTACATGAGTAACAAATAAATGTGAATTTAGTTACGATAAAATTTATATACAATGTTTAATAATTTTAAAATAATTCCATAAACAAACACTAATACCCAGTATAGTAAATAAAAATTGAGATTAGGTAACATGAAAATCCACCATTTTTTCTATTACCTCGATAAAATTTTACTACTTATGGTTGTTTTATAGTGAATTTGAACATGATGTTGTGGCTGTTCAACTAGAACATTACAACCACCACTATATAGTTTTTCATTAGTATCACAAATATTCCAATGAGAGGTTTATCATATATTATCTCAACCCTCCTCAATTCTTTTTTAATTATGTAGCTCATGAAAAATTAACATTTCATTTGATTTATGTAACTCAGAAAGAACTTATAAAGTGTTTTTATTATTTAGCATTAATACCACATGAAATGGTGTTTTAATTAAATAGTTTCATGACTATATTGGTGGGTATTTAAAATAAAATAAAACATTAATATTATAAACATAATAATTTTGTAATATTTACCGTATTTACCATTTAAAAGTAAAAAATTTGAAATACCCACCCCAGTATAACGTTTCTTTTGAAAATGGTCACTTTTTTCACAATAAAAAATCATATTCAACTATATATTGACCAGTAATTATTTACGGTTCCCCAATTTGAAATATCATGAAAATAAAAAAAAACCTTTTATTTTAATAAAAACAATATGAAGATTTTTAATGTAAAATATTCTTAGAAAAATAGTTAACCAACTCATGGGTATAATTCCAGGTCTATGTAATTTCATAGAAAATCATAGGTCAATATCAATGATTTAAATCCCATTGGGACCCCCAAATATTTTTTATGGATCCCACTGATGTTAAATGTGTTATTAGAAAAGATATAATATACATATTCAATATGTGTATACATACTTGGGTTGATATTTTCATCTTTTAGAGGAATGATTGAGTCCATTGAATTATAATAAATCAAAAATGAAGTAACTCTGGCCCTGAGAATAATATTTGAGCTAAGGGTGTTCCACCAACTAACTGATAAAGGTGAAATTATCCTAGGAAGGTAATGTGTTATAAAAATTTAATAATCTCATACATCTATATTACATCTTTCTATCTGAATATTCATTACATTACACCAACACACATCTAATGACCAAAATAGTTTACTACCTTTAGAAACATATAATATAATCATATAATTTTGTGAAATACATTCAATTATTCCCAAAAATATCTTCACATTAAACCATCGCTAATCACATTCACTAAGAAATCATTCTTTATATCATCAGGAATGTGAATATAAAAATGTGTGAGATTATATTCTCAATAATGGTCATCAATGGGGATACATATGAAAAACATGGACATGAGGGTATGAGAACATTAGCATAGCATAATAAAACTACACTCTTCATGTCAATTGTCATTAAAATGAGTCATGTAATAGTAATTTTTATTTCATAAGTCCACAATCATAAATGAAAAAATAATCATGATATATTAGAGTATGACATTGAAGGAAAACAAATATTTTTGGAAAAAACAAAATTATAAAAAATATTTTTTCATACAAACCCATAAAGATGTTTATAACATGTTTGGATGGGGATGACTAATTATTTACATACATCAGGTATGGATGTATTACTTGTGTACCATCCTTTACTAGCACCTTTTCACCACACATATAGCCCCACCTGTTGTCATTGAATGAACACCATTGTACCTGTATAATTGTGATGGTTATAATCACATGTGTACCCTCATATTTGGGATAAGGATAATCACTTAGGTAGACACATAACCAGGACAATGCTAATCCCTCATGTACCCTCTAATCTAATGCATCATTTATCATTATTCAATGCAATAAAGGCAGGTATTTTTCCCACATGTCACATAATTAAATCAGAAATATATGTGACATATGATCATAATCATTAATCATATCAAAACCTATGAATTAAAATGGGTATCATATAAATATCATCATATCATACCACTAGATAAAGATACAGGTTTAACAATATTTTCATCATATCTTAACCGATGAAATAAAGAATGTTTCATGAATTTCATATCTTGATATAACACATGGATGTGATATGAGTTTAATAAAAACCACAATGTCATAAAAATAAACCATTAAAATAATAAATATTAAATATGGCTACATGGATATTTTCTCTAGTAAAACATAAAATATATCAAAGGATGTCATTCTATATTGAGAAGTAAAAGATCATATGGTAATTTATTGTGGAAAATAACATTTCACTGAAAATAAATGTTTAAATCAATGAATATTTTTAAAATAATTTTCATTAAAAAACACTATGAATACATAAAAATAATAACAAACAATTAATTTAAAATATTTCTTGAGAAAAATATATTTTTCCCCTTGATAACCTCCATTTATAATAGAGAAAAATATTGAAAAACATTTTTATTGAAAATAACAATTAAAAAATATAATGAAATAATTACAAACACATTTTAATATCATTTAAATCATAAAACGTTTGTAAAATAATTTTACATTAATATTATAATAAATTATTATTTAAAATAAATTGAAAACCTTTTTAGAAAACACGGTTTTTTGAATAAATATATTTATGGCTAAATATAGAAATAAGGTTAGATTTTCATCGAATAATGTTGTTTGTAAGGTCATGGAATCCTTATGGGTCGATGGAAGAACCGTCCATTAATCTTAGTAATGTAAAATCCCATGTAAGGGATGAATAAGTGGTGAAACAGATCACCAAAAGTGAAAAAAAGTGTGGTCCACAATTTAAGATTTCACTATCTGTCTACGCATGGTTTAGTCACACTGTTAGAAAACTGGGTTATAACTGTGCATTATCGACTACTTCAAAGGGTAACTTCCAAATAATAACATGTAACAAATCTCAATCCATGCTTTAACAAGTTCAAATCCACTGCCTTGAAGGAATTGAGAAAACACAGTTTCCCTTACGAAGTTTCACAATATGTTGAAACTGTGTGCCAACTGTGCACAAACCGTTTTCCCCAAAATTTCATGAGACCTCACCAAAATGAACCCCATTTCACAAATACAATCAATGGTACTTAAGGAAAAAAAATTACCTGAAATAAAATATGATATATCATTAGAATAGTTTGTGAGCATATAATCTCTTGATCATATAACAGCTTTCCCTCGATCTACACTTCCAAGACACTGTATGATTACGAGACAAAAATATCTTGTTATTGAGCCAACATATCTTCTTTTCATTCCCATGTTTTCTCTTATACACATTTATGATTCTATATCACACAAACTATCATGATGGCCCTTACCCAAAATACATTCTCATTGAGATCCCTCAATCATATCAGATGCTCCTCAATGGACACATCTATCTCAAGGACATACTACCCACATTGATCACATGAGGAGGGTCGGGGTGACTTCAAAAAAATTTTGATACATGATAAACATCATTATTAGGGTTTTATCATTATAAAATATCCATTATGTATCCCACCTGCACAATTCAGCTCATTGTATCAAAGGTTCAAACGTACGTAGGTCCCATTTTTCCATGCCTGTGTGTCCTGTGGTGACCCAACCGAGGCGAAACCCGATGCCATACATGATAACCCTCTATAAACTCTAGGGGTCATCTCTGTCTATCAGCATATAACTTTTATCTACTCTGAGAAGTTTTCATACTTTTCTAAATCAACATCAAATTATTTTATGTTTATTGGATGAGACTCAGTCCCAAAAATTTTAACTCACCATCTTCTATCATTCATAGCAGTGATCTACATGGCATTCCATAAAGATCATAATATGTTTCCATATGTATATTTTACAAATAACTATTTTTATAGGAAAAATCCACAAATTCCAAGTGTGTTTCCAAAGATCCTTCAATGTTGACCACACATGCTTGTAGCATATCCTTAACCAGCTATATAATACATTCTGACATCCCATTTGTTTGTGGGTGGAATTCCATACTGAATAATACATGTGTGCCAAAAACATCCTATAAGTCCTACTAGAAGTGAGAACTAAAGAATTAATCATGATTTTGAAAGTATAATTTTTGGAACTCCATGTAGACAGAAGATCTCCCAAATGTGTAGTAATTACAATAGTTATACTGTAAATGTTTCCCTTATAAGAAGAAAGTGAATTGCATTTGTAAATCGACCCACAATGACCCAAATTACATTATTTATCCTAAGCACCATTTGAATTCCTACCATAAATTCCATGGAATATACATCCCACATCCATTATGGAATATTAAATGAATATAGTAAACCTCATTTTCATTGATGCTCTTACTTCTTTTTTTGGAAGGTGAAATATCCCATCAAAAACCCTAATAACTTTTGTTTATTGTATGTCCACCCAAATTTTCTTCATAGGTCAAGGTACATTTTGGTTTCACCTAGAAACACCACCCATTTTAGGGAATGAAATTTCTACATTAGATCCAATCTCATTCTCATAGGAACAACAACTTGATTCATCACATAGATGTTCTCATCCACATCAAACATTCATTCTGAAGATATCTCTACACCTTCAAAGATCTCCCTCAAGGCATGGAATTCTAGACCCCATATTGTCTATTCCTAATCCATATCAAGAGTGTAGACTCCACTGTAATGAAAACCAGAGTATTCTCCTCCTGAATCTCATCAACCACAACATGAATTTATTCCATTAATGTTAGAATATTTTACTAGGCACCCAACTCCTGAACCATCTATGTCTTAGTTTTCTTACTCACAGAATCAGGCACACAATTTCCCTTCCTATGAATATACATTTTTCTAAAATCAAAATACTATATACACTCAATCCATCTATTTTAATAAATATTGTAATCAAAGAGTGAAAATATAGACATAACTCTCTTCTGATCTGTATAGACTCTAAACATTTATTCCAAATGATACAGTCTCAAACACATAAGAGCATATAAAACTAATGAAAACTCAATGTCATACGTGCGGTAATTCCATTCAAGGGGCATCAAATACTGAGACCCTTATACCACTACTCGACCCCTTACATCATCAAAGCTCTAAGATTAAGCCCATAATCATCACAAAAAATTGTATTATCCTCACCTAACTCATGTAGGATCAAAATGGGTGAAGCTTTTATGTGATTCTATGACTCATGAAAGGTTATCTCACAAACCTCTGACCATTAAAATATTACACCATTTTTGGTCAAGAAAAAAAGTAGGGATTCCAAATGGGATACATATTTGATGAATCTTATATAATAACTAGATAATCCAAAGAAGAGTTTGATATCTGAAACATTCTTGGGTGGCTCCCAATAATCCACTACCTCAACATTCTACGGGTCCAGTAACACACTTCCTCCATGATTATGTTCACCAAGAAGAGTACCTGATCAATAATAAAACCCAAAACAATATATATATATATATATATATATATATATATATGAACAATTAAATATTTATTAGTATAACCATGATGATGGAATAATTTTGGTCATGATCTTCATAATTATTAAAATACATCATGATATCATTCACAAAAACCACCACAAACTGATATAGATATAGATGAAAAATCATGTTCATAAAATCCATAACACTGTTAATGAATATTTCAACCCAAACGGCATTATGAGAAACTCATAAATTCTATACCTAATTTTTAATTATGTTATTTTTATATGAAAAGACCATACTATCAACATATGATACCTTGATCTAAAAGTGATATTCGAGAACAGACAACCTCCCTTTAATTGGTCAAACATATTATAAATACACAGAAGATGTTATTGGTTTTTCACAAGAAATTTGTTCAAATTATTTTAATTAAAACACAAGTATAAAATCTTATGAGCCTTCATTGAAAACAAAATAGGTCATCCCAAAGGCGACATACATGGATGGATAAATATCTTATCCTCCAACGCCTCTAATATAGTCTTAATGTTATGATTCTCAGTAAGTGCCACTATGTAGGGTATAACAGATACTCACTCACCACTAGTATGTGATCAATAGTGAATTTAACATCTATATATGGTGGATTCCATGGGTATTTTTTAGGAATGGAATCCTGAAATAGTTACAACACTGGAGGAAGAGTATCATACCTAACTCCTCCATCATCGAATAATAGACATGCACCTTGGGATTTGAGGTCTCCCAATTACCGAGTAATTGGCCTTTCTCGGCTTTCCTGGATACCCTACACAATATAATGAATACAATGGTCATCCATAGGAGATGTAAACATAACAACCATATGGTAATAGTCGATGTGGGATCCGTATGTGACTATCTAGTCTATACCCATAGTTAGTTCTAAGCCCATAATATCAAGAACATGGAGATCCCATTATAAACAATATTCCATAATCACAAGAGAACATCAATTAGATATATAGATGCATCTAGACCGTTCTCTCAATTGTGTATCTATAGTCATTGACCCATTCAATACTCTACTATTAGGCTCAATCCATTAACATGTTCATTAGATGTAATGGAATGATATGTTCTAGCGTCAAACATGGTACTAGAAAATTTTGAAGCTACTAGTATATTACCCCCGATTGTAAATTTTACAACCTCTATATCCACATGTGTATAAATAATGCATGTAACTATATTTCTCATCTTCTCTATGATGCTATCTGACTTCCCAAAGTAGCTCAAATATACTGATGCAAGAGATCCTACCTAGAAGCACCACGTCCACTACCTCTACTACCTCAGCTTGTATAACTCTAACTTCCCACGAAATATGGTGTAGAAGATCTAACTCCCATACTCATGCTCTTCCAGGTATCTCCTTTAGTGAAAGTCTATTCCTCTAAAATTCATAATTTAAATATATAACCCTTATTTCCATAATATCAACACTCTACTAGTGTTTATTAATTTTAAATACTATAGTGTCTTGTCCTACCACATTGATGAAAAATCATCCCAGTAAGGACCTATCAAACTGACCATCCTATGTTTGTACTATTAATCCTAGTGGATTTAAAATAGTTATCATAATGATACTATGTGCCCTCAGAAGTCACACCTCTTGATCGTTATGTTACAACTACATGTCTTGCACAGGAAGCCTCTATCAGATTCTCTACAAATAAGAGAGCTTGATCATATACATCTATAAACTTCTTCAGCCTAGATATATTCACCTATAAAATTATATTACAATTAAGTGCATCCTAAAAAAGATTCGGCATAGCAACCTCAACTCTTACTATTGTTGGTGAAAAGAATTGCTGATCTATGTACCATCCAGTACAGTATATTGCTGATATGATATCCTCTGTCAGATGAATTAATTACTTAGCTTTGTATTGTCTTAGGTTTTTTGGATAATAGTGTTACATGATCCTCTCAAATTTTTCCTTCTATAAAAACCATTCTATTTATCAAGATCACGCTGGAATGTGACACAAGAAAATCTCTCATCACCATAGCATATAAGAGAACAACATGATACTCCTCTCAAAAAGATTTTCTGAATTGTCATGTATTATCTCTATGGACTCATCCCATAATTCATCTCCCTTATGTTTAACTACTCCAGTAAAATTCAGAGGGTGCTACAACTAAAACATCATTGTCAGGTCAAGAATTTTTTTCTCAAACCACCCTAGGTCTCCTTCTTTGAATCTCATGAAGTGAGCAGAGTTCTTTGGAAACATCTCCCGTTCATCTTATGTTTTCATGATCAGTTCTGCAATGTTCTTTAACTAGAAAGTGACTCCTAGGTATGACCCTTATTCATCCCATCAACAAGGGCCATGGTGGCATACTCCCTACAAATCCAAACACACATATCATATCTTATATTAAAACCATATAAAATTTACATAAGAGTAAATAAACACATCAATACTTTCCCCTCCACCCCTCCACAATATCAAAACTGAAGTGGTATCACTACCCTTAACCATCCTACACCTATGATTTGGTTAAAAATTGTAAACATACTCTCACAATCATGATTATCATTTATAAAACCTATTATTCTCATTTGTTATCATTTTAAAATCCATCTCAATTCCTGTTAGGAACTATTTTTCATTTTAATCACAAAAAATGGAAAATAGTTCAGTTTTTACAAGTTACCATCAACTGGTTTTCCCATGCATGCCAAATGTGATGAATGTAAGAATAACCCTGAGTTCTTAGAAGGATGCATGACGACTCAACTATCTTTCTATTATGTTAAATGATTCAACATAAAAAAATTCTCCATAACAATAATCACATCACACCACAACAGTGTCACTCAAGTTTAAATAATATTAAACTGTAACAATAAACAACAATTACAACAATCTAACCCTGAGTACATGGTGATTCCCCTATACATAGGTTTTCAACTCCCGTGCATGAGCTCGTTACCAATCCTTGAATATTCGTATTATCCAATATATCATTCCCGAATTAGTAACATAAGATACAAAGAAATAAAATTGGACCTTTGATACTGCATTATAATGTCTCGACCTAGGTTCCACACGACGGTGCACCCATCCGGTTCACCACACAACCTAATGAATGCCACCCCAGATGCTAGAGGTTACCAAATAGCAGTTAGGGTCGGGTAGCATAGTCATGGGGAGAATATAACTTCAATTTTTAAGTCAAAACTCTAGTGAAAATAAATAAAAAACATATAGGATGTAATACCGAGAATAATACTCAGGTCACAAGATAACCAAACCGGAAATAAAATACACAACTAAAAGGGAAAACAAGATATTCCAATACAAATTTTATGGGTCGACAATGAAATATTATTTATATAAACTAAAACATAAAAAATGGGTCCCAAACCATGCTTGGTTACCTCCTCCAACTCCATCCCCAATCAACCACCTATCATAGTGCCTTTTACCTTATCCAGTATTATAATAATATAATCTTGTTGGGAACTCATCTAGAATACCAAATAGGGTTCCAACACAACTCATTCATCCACCACCAATAGTTTATATACCAATTCTAGTCAAAATATAGTGTATAATGTTATATAATAAATATGTATAATTGATAAATAACTAGTTATTACATTGACATTTATTCATATATATCTACATTAACTCTAGGGTTCTTGTTGATACTCGTTCTTCAAAACTATCTTCATCTCATACCAAATCTAAAAGTGTTCCCTAGGTAATATTATTTAATAATACCTACTTCTTCACATATCTAGATATATTGAAGTTTATATGATATATCAACAACAAATTTGAATCATGCTGTAGTTCAAATATCTTATGTGAGCCCATAACTCAAAGTGTCATTATTTTTATTCATGAATTTCACATTTATATGAAACATTTCCAATGTTACAAGTATCAAAAAAAGTAAGAATAACATGTGTCCAGGCTTACACTTCAAAATAATCACCATGTTTTCATTCTCTTTACTCATATTTATGTTGACCATGTTACCATGTATACTAATTAATTTACAGTGACAATGTTCCCATTATCTTTACTCATACGTATGATGACCAAGATACCATTTTTAATTCTCCATTCAGAATGACCTTGTTCCCATTCATTATCACATAATTAATTTACAAATTAATTAAACAACCCTTTCCAATTACTAATTCAATAATTAGTTAACGCTATCAATTCCATTTCTTAACTAAAAAATTAACTAAATTATTCAAACCATTAATTAATTCTGCAATTAATTATTCAATATCACTATTCATATTCCATAATTAATTTTTTGGAATTAATTATCTCTTTATAATATCCAATTTCCATAATTACTCTTATAATTCATTTTCCAGATCATATTTTCAAAGGAACATAATTCATCCACAATTACTTATCTAATCATAGCAATTTCAATGTCTCATACTTAATCCCCCAATTGATTATATATTTTAAAAATCCTACATCATATAGTCAATTTTCTAAATTAATTATCTAATTAGGAATACCCTTAGTGTATTGATTTAATCCCCAATTGATCACCGATTTCCATAAAGCATCGATAAAATAATTTTTCAATTTAATTATCCCAATTCGAGAAAATAAATTTCTAATGAATGCTAAAAATTATAAATTTTTTCATATACATATGAAATACATGACTATTGGAATTGGATTTAGACCACCTACCATAGTTCATTAATTTATGTTTTACCAATGGAAATCACAAAAATCTGAGTAGCACAGGGATGTTGATAAATGATTAAAATATAAATCCCTAAACCAAAATCAAGATCAAAGGCATAAATATTTTATAAATCTAGATCTAGATCTCACTAAAAAGATTTATATTTAAGGAAACAAAAGATATATTGCACGAAAAGATCAAGGAATGATATATTAAATAATGTGAGAAGCATTTGGATGAATTCCACATAACGAGAGAAGAGAAGATATTCAATTTGTGTTGTTGATATCAAATAACATAGTTTGTAAGGAATTGGAATACCTCTTGGTCGATGGGAGAACCATAATTTTCTATTTGGAATGTAAAATATTGAGTTAGGCCACATAAAAGTTGAAATAATTATCTAGATGTTGAAAGTGAGTGTGGTCCACAATTTTAGGATATCAATGTCGTCCTGTTCATAGTTAGAAAAGTCATGCACTTATCGGGAATTACCCACTACATCATGGGGAAACATTTTATGGCTTCCACACATGTCCTCGCAAACCATTATTTACGAATTTTTAAGCTACTACCTAAAAATAATAGAGATTAAACCATTTCTCCTAGTAAGCCCCATAGTTTTTACAAACCATGTGCCAACTATTCACAACCTCATTTGTCCATAATTTTTATAGATATCACCCAAAAACCTCCATGTCACAACAACCATAAAATTTACATAAATAAAAAATTAATTTCATAAACTCTCACCTGATATGAATCTATAAAAGGTTGTGATCTTACAAGATGAGAATATATTATGACCATTAACTATAAACATATTATATTATCCACCATTGGACACTTTGATCCCTGAATACTAACATTCATATATAATAGAGTTTTGTGTCTTACAAAAATTGGACTTATCTCCACTTTGGATTTGTGAAAACCACTAATAATCAATTAAACCTTTATTATTTCAAATATTATCATGAGAATATATTATTATGGTCCTCATTGAAGAATATATCAGGTTTATAAGAGACATTTTAGTTCCATAGTCTTAGTCTACTCAAATATTACTATATCTTAGTTCTAAACAACACATCAGGCACCCCTCTTCATAAGATATTAGATTTTGAAAAATTATGAGGCTTCACGGTGGTATATTTGGGAGTAAGTAAAATCTATGGTAGAATGAAATAAAAATGGAATAATTTCAATCATATAAAATCATCCTAGATTAAAGTAACTTGAATATCATGTTCATATTATGTAAGTTATATATCATAAGAGATAATATAATTAATATGACATCTGTAGATTTTTTTATTTTATAGCATAGATCATACACAAATGTTTACACAAAAATAAAATGAAAACTAATTATAAATACTCATCCATAATGAGTACTAAATTAGGCCAGTTTTCATTCTCTATACTTCATCAGTGGAAGCCAAACATGAAGCCCCATGATCTTCCCATGTAAAATTTTGATATCTCATTACATTTTCATGGGTACCCAATTTTTATTTTTTTTCTATTTATAGTGTGAGTAAAACTATATAGGTCTCAAGTAATTACATGAGTAAAAAATAAATGTGAATTTAGTTACGATAAACTTTATATACAATGTTTAATAATTTTAATATAATTCCATAAACAAACACTAATACCCAGTATAGTAAATAAAAATTGAGATTAGCTAACATGAAAATCCACCATTTTTTCTATTACCTCGATAAAATTTTATAACTTCTGGTTGATTTATAGTGTATTTGAACATGATGTTATGGCTGTTCAACTAGAACATTACAACCACCACTATATATTTTTCCATTAGTATCACAAAGATTCCAATGCGAGTTTTATCATATATTATCGCAACCCTCCTCAATTATTTTTTAATTATGTAGCTCAGGAAAAATTAACCTTTCATTTGATTTATGTAACTTAGAAAGAACTTATAAAGTGTTTTTATTATTTAGCATTAATACCACATGAAATGGTGTTTTCATTAAATAGTTTCATGACAATATTGTTGGGTATTTAAAATAAAATAAAACATTAATATTATACACATAATAATTTTGTATTATTTACCATATTTACCATTTAAGAGTAAAAAATTTGAAATACCAACCATAGTATAACATTTCTTTTGAAAATGGTCACTTTTTTCACAATAAAAAATAATATTCAATTATATATTAAACATTAATTATTTACGGTTCCCCAATTTGAAATATCATGAAAATAAAAAAACAAGACCTTTTATTTTAATAAATACAATACGAAGATTTTTAATGTAAAATAATCTTAGAAAAACAGTTACCCAACTCATGGGTATAATTCTAGGACTATGTTATTTCATAGAAAATAATAGGTTAATATCAATGATTTAAATCCCATTGGGACCCCCAAATATTTTTTATGGATCCCACTGATGTTAAATGTGTTATTAGAAAAGATATAATGTACATATTCAATATGTGTATACATATTTGGGATGATATTTTCATCTTTTATAGGAATGATTGAGTCCATTGAATAATAATAAATAGAAAATTAAGTAACTCTGGCCCTGAGAATAAGATTTGAGCTAAGGGTGTTCCACCAACATACTGATAAAGGTGAAATTATCCTAGGAAGGGAATGTGTTATAAAAAATTTATAATCTCATACATCTATATTACATCTTTCTATCTGAATATTCATTACATTACACCAACCGACATCTAATGACCAAAATAGTTTACTACCTTTAGAAACATATAATATAATCATATAATTTTGTGAAATACATTCAATTATTCCCAAAAATATCTTCATATTAAACCATCGCTAATCACATTCACTAAGAAATCATTCGTTATATCATCAGGAATGTGAATATAAAAATGTCTGAGATTATATTCTCAATAATGGCCATCAATGGGGATACATATGAAAAACATGGACATGGGGGTATGAGAACATTAGCATAGCATAATAAAACTACACTCTTCATGTCAATTTTCCTTAAAACGAGTCATGTAATAGTTATTTTTATTTCATAAGTCCACAATCATAAATGAAAAAATAATCATGATATATTAGAGTATGACATTGAAAAAAAAACCAATATTTTTGGAAAAAACAAAATTATAAAAAATATTTTTTCATACAAACCCATAAAGATGTTCATAACATGTTTGGATTGGGATGACTAATTATTTACCTACATCAGGTATGGATGGACTACTTGTGTACCATCCTTTACTAACACCTTTTGACCACCCATATTGCCCCACCTGTTGTCATTGAATGAACACCATTGTGCCTGTATAATTGTGATGGTTATAATCACATGTGTACCCTCATATTTGGGATAAGGATAATCACTTAGGTAGACACATAACCAGGCCAATGATAATCCCTCATGTACCCTCTAATATAATGCATCATTTATCATTATTCAATGCAATAAAGGCAGGTATTTTTCCCACATGTCAAATAATAAAATCATAAATATATGTGACATATGATCATAATCATTAATCATATCAAAACCTATGAATTAAAATGGGTATCATATAAATATCATCATATCATACCACTAGATAAAGATACATGTTTAACAATATTTTCATCATATCTTAACCGATGAAATGAAGAATGTTTCATGAATTTCATATCATGATATAACACATGGATGTGATATGAGTTTAATAAAAACCACAACGTCATAAAAATAAACCATTAAAATAATAAATAATAAATATGGCTTACATGGATCTTTTCCCCAGTAAAACTTAAAATATATCAAAGGATGTCATTCTATATTGAGAAGTAAAAGATCATATGGTAATTTATTGTGGAAAATAACATTTCACTGAAAATAAATGTTTAAAACAATGAATATTTTTAAAATATTTTTCATTAAAAAACACTATGAATACATATAAATAATAGCAAAAAATTAATTTAAAATATTTCTTTAGAAAAATATATTTTCCCCCTTGATAACCTCCATTTATAATAGAAAAAAATATTGAAATTTTTTTTTTGAAAATAACAATGAAAAAATATAATGAAATAATTACAAACCCATTTTAATAACATTTAAATCATAAAACGTTTGTAAAATCATTTTACATTAATATTATAATAAATTATTATTTAAAATAAATTGAAAACTTTTTTAGAAAACATGGTTTTTTGAATAAATATATTTATGGCTAAATATAGAAATAAGGTTATATTTTCATCAAAACTCATCTTTCGTTATATGATGTACGAATGAGTAAAAATATTTACAATTAATAAAATATATCATTAATTTCCATATTGGATGAACATTCAAAATAATTCACATAGGATAGATCATTATATTTTTTTCATTTAAATACTAATTATTATAATTATAATATAAAATAATTTAGTAACATGAAATTATTTCCATATTGATAACCTTGAATCATAATCTTCATAAAATAATAACATATAATATAACAAAAAATATCACATGGATAAGTAAATTCATTATATTAAATGTAAAATTGGTGACATAAACTCATGAAATAATATTTGTGCATATCGTAACATATCCCTCAATGAAAAAAATTTGAGAAAAAAATCCTTCACCACGTTGGTATCATTATAACTATAAATCCCATGACATATAGATCCTAAAATGGAAATAAAAATATAAATAATGTTCAGGATCATCAACATAAAATTAATTTATGTGATTTATATACACCAATGAGATAAATTGGTGGTGAATATAACTTTTGTATCAAAATGGTCAAAACTGAGATCAAAATCTATTAGTGAGATAATTACATTTAAATATCAGTCCCCAGGAATGAATACAACAATTGAAAAAATTAATCATCATTAAATTTTTAGGTTTAATATATATTATTTAATAGTGAAATATATAAACCAATAAAATTATAATAGTGGTGAATATGTAATATGTTTCTCTGAAAAAACATGAGGCTAGAAATTCTATCACCATTGTTTTGAATCCCATTATACCCGTTGAAATATTAAGTAAAACAAATATATGGTCAATATAATTATCATAGAGATCCATATTTATATATATCGTTTCATATATCATTTTATTACATCCTTTTGTTAGAAATTCATTAAAAATTTCATATCAAATAATTGTTTTAGTTAATAGGCCGTTTGTTTTACATTGAATTTTTGATTTTTTTAAGTTTTTGTCCTCTTAAATTTGTTATTGTTCCATAAACACTAGGATGATAAACATAAAATAATTTCCTATATATTCATTATATATTTATTTATGGTAACTCATGAAATTTTGTGATGAGATGTGAAATACACCATTCATTTAGACAATAGGTCGTATGTAAGCATGAGTAATGGTTTTAATTTTCTCATTATATTGAATGATATAAAAATAGATTACAAATATTATCACTAAAAATAATATTAATGTCATATATATAAATAATATATTATTAAAAATCATTATTATATTCTACGTGTATCGTGAACGTGTCACAACACATCCTGAGGTGGTTACCCCACTGTACACAAAAAAAATGTTATCGTATTTCTTCTAAATATAAAGAATTAAGGTATGTGTAACAAAAATATTATAAAATAACATAATATATAACAATTATAAATATTATATCTATATTTATGAAAATACTTGAAATGTTTTAATGGAAAAAATAATGATATTTATCCATTAGTATGTAGTCCTCATAACACAATAACAATGATTTCACAACTCATTTTCAAGATGTGTGTTTGGCAGTAGTTTATCACCTTAGAATAAAAACATATAAATATATATATGATACTATGGTTAAAATATAATCATTATATAAAAATAATTGAAGTGGTTATAGGAAAAGATATAACAAAAAATCATTGAATAATGACAACTATTCATTATGTATCAACTTGTGGTTTTTTCACAAATGAAATTCAATGGTATGATTTATTTCATATGTAAGACTTATTTGATTATGATAGGGATGTTATTTGGGATAATATTGAATGAATGAAATTAATTTATGTATTTTAAAAATGAGAGAGTGTGTGATCACTTTTTACTGTTGATGAGGAGTGGTATCCTTCTAAATATTCAAATGTATTCACTACTGGGAGGTCTCCATTAACTAATGTGGAAAAAATACAATAATAATAACAAGGAAGATATATTGTTACATTAAAGACCTCCAAAATATAATAGTAAAACCATTTTTTAAATTTTATTCATTAACATATGTGTTTCCCAATTTATACCATTTAGGTTTTAATTAAGGTAACTAATTCCCTATCCTTTGTATTGTATTATTCAATACAAAGTTAGTGTGATAAATAATAGATATTTTGAAATATATGATTATAAATATAATAACTAATTTATATATTATAAATCATTTGATTATTGGAAATTAACATTAACAGAAGCATATGAAACACATAAAACACTACTTTAACCATAAACATGGTAATAATTGTTATCTATTTCATGATGAATATATTAATCATAAATGAATAATTGTCCCGTTAATGGAAAATATAATAAATATACTAATATTTACAAATAAATTGACTGAATAATTTTTTATTTTTTCAAATCCATTAATTAAATAACATTTTTTATGATAGGACCTTAATGTCAATTTTTATATTATTCACTTAAATAATTTTTCCATATAAAAAAAGACACCAATGGAAATAAAATAACAATTTTAGCAAAAAATTAAAATTATATATTCATCTAAATTAATATATTTACACAATAATTCATTAAATTTACTTAATGTTTAATGTTTTTAGAATAATTTTTTAATTGTTAATCAAATAAACCATTCATTGGTTTTTCTTATGAATATAATAAAATTATATCATGTATAATAATTAAAAAAATTATTATGATAAAATTTTTAATTTATAATTAAATATAAATTTTAAAACATAAAATATTAATTTGTTCCACTATTCAAATGATTTGTTGGAATTTGGATGATGAAAGACACCTTTATATAGTTTTCATAACATATCTTATTATACGGGACAATTTCAGGGAATAGTGTCTCTAAAACACATAAAATAAAACAATAAGATCCATATTATAGAAAAATGATCATAAAAAGTGCATTAAACATATTCTATATTATTCCTAAACTATATATTATATTTTTAACAACGATGTGAATATCGTTTTTCCTTGATCACTATAATAAATTTTAACTGTTTCACAAATCATTATGGTCAAATATTAATTTGAAATTATTATATATTATAAAATATGTTGATTTAAAATATGGAATCTATTTTTACAAATTTCAATCACATAAGTGAAATATCTATTTTATAATTTGTCCAATAGACGTGATGAGAATGTGGGTATTTAAATTTAAAATGTAAAAATGTTTAAAATGTTTTTTTATCAAAAATAATTTATAAAATGAAAAAAAATGACCTAAAAGAGATTAATATATTTATAAATAAAAAATGTTAATATTTATTAATATATACTAAAAAATTATTATTTATTTAATTTAAGATATAGTATTCAATATAAATTCAATATTTTATCATTATTAATAAAAAATAATCTTTGATTATAAATACAACAAATTTATAATAAGGTAATTTGATATCATGATTTAAAAACTGAATATTATTTTTTTCATATAAATTTTACAAAATTTGAAAAATTTATTTTTAAATTATGTGTACCAAGAATAATTAACCCTCCTTTTGAAGAAGATACTATTTTAAAAAAAATATATTTATTTTAAATGATTATTATTTTATTTTTTATTAATGGATAAATAAATATCATTTATAGAAAATTAATATTCATAATTTGGTTAATACTATTCATCTCCCTTATTAATGTGTCTATGATATAACTATCATATTAAATAATAATATTTATAGAATAATATATTTTACTAAAAATCATACATTCATTAAATGAAAGTTTTCAAAAAAACTCATTATTTTGTATAAAAAAATATATTGTTTCACTTACCAAAAAAAATCAATGTATTATGTTGAACAAGATTACTTTGTTGTTTAATATAAATAATATTTATATTGGTGTAGTCTTCAATGTAATACATCAAAGAATTTAAATTTGTTTTAAAAAAATATTTTATAAAAATTTAGGGTGTTATATTATACACCTTATTAAATTAATTTATCCATAAAAATTCATCTGTATCATAAGTGCATTTACAATTTTATTTTAACTTAAATAAAACCCCAATTCTAAAGCTGAGTAATAATACTTTATTTAAAAATTAAATTTTAGAAACATAATTTTTATGCCATGTAACCCTTAACAAGGATATATCATTGGGTAAAATATGTGTGAAGATAAGATTTAAGAATGAAGGAAAATATAAAATAATTATTGTTAGTGATAAACATTACAAATCATTAGAAATCGGGGGATCCAGTTATAGTTAAAAACAAATAAAATCATAACCCTAATAGGTGTGAATATTTTATTGATATTGTCATACTGATGATATCATGAAATGTTTTTTTCCAATAAATGTATCTTGAAGTTGAAGAATTTTAACAATGAGATATACTGACATGATGTCATTCCACTTCATTTGAACAAATTCGCCTTGGGTCATTCCTTGATCAATTTATAATTCATCTATTAATCTATGAAATTAAGGTGAATGTTTTGTTCCTAAAGAACTAATGAATCATAATATCCCTAAATATAATGATAATTTTTTTTGAATATCGTTAGTTATAATCACAAAAAAATGGATATAATTGGTTATCCAATATAAATAAATATTATTATAGAGAATGAAAATATTTGTTTCTCAAAATTCATTAAAATAATTGAATTATGTATTTCTTAAATGGTTAATAGTTTTGAATCGTATGCGTGATGAAAATACAAAAAATTATAAATACGATGACTAAGTTTCAAAAAAGTGATTTAAAATTGATCCCCCTCATATAATAAATTATCTATATATTATCACATACAAAACATATGGATACCTCTTCTTGTAATTTCATGAGTCATGGTAATAGGATAAATTACAATAAAATGATATTGAAAAAAATAAAAATTATATCATTCATTAAAAATAACATAGATTATTGGATATGTTTCTTCAATAATAAATTTCTACAAACTCCATCCATGGTAGAATAAACCAAACTATCCAAAAATAATTAATCATTTCCAAGGTAATCAATACTATCCAATACATTATTCTTGTCCAATATCACTTTATTAAAATTATACACTATTTTATCCACATTAAGAACATATTAAGGGTTACTTTCCCATAATAATATATTTTACATAATATTTAACCTCCCCATTATATCAATTTTCCTTCTCGCCAAAATCATTTTATATAATCTATCAAATCCTTAATAAAAAAATAACATTTAGTTGTCCATATTTATATTTGATTTTTAGAATCCCAATACAAAAAATACATCAATATTATCAATCCCATAAAAAAATATTAACTAGGCCTAATTATATTATTCATTGATTCATCATTCCATTGATTTATCATTCATATACTCTTCATCATCAATTGGAAAACCAATACTCAAACAACAATGATGATTCTATTCATTATCTTTCCATTTGATAAATTGATACAAAAAATTTAAAAAACATTTACTATAGAAATAGTAGAGAATATGTGTTTTATTATAGGGAATCCACTTCACCTGTATTGTAAACACATGGAATTTTCATGGAAAATATATTTCATAAATACATGGGAATTTTATGAGTCCACGAAAATTTAAAGCGCTTGATTCTGAGGCCTGGTGTGCCCAGAATCATGTTTTGATGTTTTTATTGGGTACGTTCAGTAAAAGTACGAGTGGGATTTTAAAACATTTTAACCGGTGCTCAGAGCTGAAATATGAGGGCACCGTTGAACTCGCAGTTCCGATATTCGTTTAGGAATACTTTCATCTCGATGACTATTGGTCAGGAATAAAATTTAGTTTTTTTATTTTTATAAAAAAATAGTAAAATAAAGTGTACAACACATTAATTTATTCTAAGCTTCCATGTGAGTGATTTTTAGTAAAAAAAATCCACATGGGAGTTAGAGGTGGGACCGGCACAACCTAACCTCCCATGAGAGTTTATGGTGGTGGGTCCCAACCGAACGTAAACTCCCGCAAGAGGTTACGACATGGGGACCACCCGATATCATAACAACTCAACACTACCTCATTAATGATGGAGAGCCTCTCCACCTTCCCTATTTTTTTAATTTGTACCAACTCCCCAATAAATGTGCCAACATTCATGGATTAATTAAGGGGAGCCTACATAATTTAATTCTACATTTTAATTACACGCCATCATTTAAATAATAGGAAATCTATTATTATTATTTCAGTTGGCATTCTCTTTTGATGGATCTGGGAGAAGGGAGAAAATCTCCTAGTGAAGAACGTAGAACGTGTTCATCAATGAAAAACACTGATGATGATTCTTCTTTGACCTCTTCCTCGATGCATCAACCGACGTAGAGCATCTTCCACAAGTCGACGCAACTCAGGATTGGGAGTACGTGTCGGACGTGACGAACGACGAGCTTATTCGTTTACCTTCTGTGACTACGTTGATGAATGATGAACGATGAATCAAAGGTAGGGATTTTTTACATGTTGATATTACTTTTTAATATCTACTTAAATGACTAGAAATATATTGTTGTGGGTGAATTTTTGATCACCTTCATCTATTGATAAGACAATTGTTATAACCCTCTAAACACGGAGGGTGCGGGCCAACTAACATGGCCTGATTCCCTCTGTCGATCTCTTGTGATGTTTCTTTGGCCTGGTGATGTAACAACAACGAGGCGACCGAGGCGCCAATGACAAATGTTGCACTACCCATGGCATTCGTGAACCACGCCACCCACATGGTGCCCCGCGTGGCCCGGCGGGACCTGCGCCAGCACGGCTTTCAGAGCGTCCGGCCGCACATGCCACCCGCGCACCCCGACAGAACCCCATACCGACTTGCACCCTACCGAACCTGCGACCGCCTGGATCATGCATCACCCTGAGTGGGAAGCTTTGTAGACACCCGCCAGGCCGCTTGCCTGGCCCCCCGCCGGGCCGCCCTCTTGGCCGCACTCGGCTGCCCTCTTGGCCGCACCCGGCCGCCCGTGACCTGCCTGGCTGAGCTGCTGCTCAGTCACCCCGGAGCGGCCTCGTGGCCCGTCTGGATGAGCTACTGCTCAGTCACCCTGGAGCCGGCCTCTGTGCAAGCCACGCTCCCCCGATCCAGCCCTCCTCACGGCTTCCCGATCTGGCCGAACTGGCACCCACGTGGCCTCCCAAGCAGGCCAAACCGGCCCCCTTGTGGCCTCCCTGCTTTCCAGAATCCCAGCCCCCTCGCGGCGCACTGGATGAACCGACCCGACCCCTCCCTCCAGACTGAGACATGCCAATCCACATGGGGCCGCACCCTTGCGATGCTCCTAGTCGAACGGGCTCCGATCCTGGGCCAAACCACCCTCATAGTCCACCGGGCTGGGCCCAGCAGATCGGGTCTAACATAACAGTTTGACCCGCCCAATGGGTTGGGTCAGACACAACGATTCTGACCGGGTTGACCCAGACCAAGACTGAGGCCCACTACGGACCCATTTCTTACTTTTTCCATAACATTCGCACCAGATGAACGTCTATCGAACCATTAGCTACAATGGTATTCTTGGACCATGATAGTCCGTCTCAGTATACCCCACTGAAGTTCGGGGTATAGTTTCATACAGTCTTCTTGGATCGTACAAGAATCCAATCGGGCCCCTGGACTAAAAGGCTAATAACTCACATATCGGGTGTTCGATTGACGTGCCATCTATTGCATTGAGATTCCTGTGACGAGACGGACTGTTGAGATACTTATTCATGGGACTTGGTGGTAGTTGATGTATCGACACTTACATTTAGGAGAGGACACTCCCAGAATCAAGCATGATTTTTGGAAACCATGTGGATGGCTGTGCATTAACAACTGTTCCTGGATCATGTGTTGGTCCGAAAAAATAGCTAGTACTAGATCATGTGTTGGTGTGACGTCATTGATGATTGTTCGTTGATCATGTGTTGGTCCGATAGTTCTGAATTCTGTTCTTGGATCATTGTTGGTCCAACAGAATAGATGGTCCTGGATCATGTGTTGGTCCGACAGCTCTGAGAACTATTCCTGGATCATTTGATGGTCCGACAGTTCTGACTTCTCTTCCTGGATCATGTGTTGGTCTGACAGAATAGCTGGTCCTAGATCATGTGTTGGTCTGACAGCTCTGATGATTCAACGACTATATCTAATCATCTCTATATCTCTACATCAGTTGTATACCAATGTGACTTGTGTTAGCAACTCTTGTGTTTCCTCATGAACGAGATGGATTACTTGATAACATAGGTATATTTTTGGGAATATACCTAAGTGGGGATTATCTTTCGATTTCATACATTTTTGTTTATCCTTGTTGTATTTTGTGAGTTCTTGAGGGTCTCGGGGTCCCTAATGAGTATCATTATACTGACCCATACATGGGCTATGCCCACACCTTTTTGTGTTGGATGCATACGACGAAAATTTCCGATTGAGGCTGAGTAGTAGGACTGGACGGTACCCGGAGGTGGACCTTATGACAAGTCAGTACCCGGCGGAAGCTGACGGATATGGAGTGCTGATTAGGCTATCTATACCTACCCTTCAGGTAGGAACCCCGAAGGACGACCCAGTAACTACTTTTCTTTTCTTCAGTTGTAATTTTTATTCTGTTGTACTTGTACATTCATGTTGGGCATGTATTTCCGACACTTTTACATTAAAACACATCCTTTTTATTCAGCTTTATTTAGTTTTTTTACAAACAGATCATACTCTATTGAGTGTGTTTATAGTTTATAAATGAAATTCCTTCCCAATTTTATGGAATTAATCCTTTGTTTCTTGTCTCCATCCCCTAGCCTATGGAAGGCAGGGTTGGGGTAGTTACGGCACGGGCCCTGGGGGACGGGTCATGACAAATTTGTATCAGAGGAGTTGGTTCTATCACAAAACATAAGACTCTGATCTTTTTGGTCAAGTAATAGTTTTAAGGGTGTTGACTTTGGTTTTCAATTTAGAGAGTCCAGTGTTGGTGCGGCTGCCAACATATCCATACACTAAGACCCTAACTTCTGATTATCGACTCAGTACATGAAAACACTGATTGCATGTGTGTTTCAAGAGTTTTTTTGATCTATTTGAGTTAGATCACCGTGTATAACTTATTGACCGTGGCACACCTATTCTTTATCAGGATGTCGTTGGGTAGATAGCCAGCTCGGGTATCCAAGAGAGTACATGATGATGGCCCATCGAGCGACGAGGCCCCAGTGCAGGGTCCTCTTACTATGTTGGCACCTTCGGGTGGTGTACCAGCATCAAAACTACCCATTGGGAATCAGATGCCAGTAGACACACTGGTGGACGATGCATGCTGAATGAGTGTGTTGCATGAGTTATAGTGGTAGAGGCCTCTGAGGTTTTGAGGAGAGATAGATTTCCAGGAAGTAGAGATTGTTCCTTCAGGTAGTGTGTCAGCTATATCACTGCCTGATGGTCGACAGTTACAACCGGTGATACCGGTAGATGAAACATGTTGGATTAGTGCCTTACATGTGTTTCAGAATTAGATACCCCTTAGGTTATAAAGCGATCCCGACTCACAGGTAGCTGAGAACTGGCATGAGGAGGTTTCTGAGAGTTCTCTAGAGCTTGTACATCTTTTTCAGGATGACATGTCAGTAGCAGATAATTCATCGAGGTGTACCGATCGTTCCTGATACTCGATGAATACGTTACGAATAGTTCATTGGGGCTCGGAATACCAAGAGAGATGTGTTTTAGGACATCCGAGCTAGAAACCTTTATCTAAATGCTAGAGAGAAATTTTTTCTGTTGAATGTTCTTTGGCTGAATGGATACAATTTGTGAATATTGGCTATGGGAAAGCATGAAACTGATGCTAGTCTATGAGACTTGAGCTGCTAAAATGTTTCTATAAGAGGAAGTGTTAAATACAGATGAATTTATAGTGTAGTAGATGTGGAATCTAATCTAGGATAGAAGCATGATGTGGTGTACATTTCATCTTGTTACAACCACACGCCTTTGTATTACCCACGAGGCTTAGGGATCTAGAGGGAAGGGGAAGAGAGTAGTTGTATGCGGTCAAGGAATGTGACCCATGGTCTCTAGGAATGATTCAAGGTACATTCGGTGTCTACTACTAGATGTCGTATCAATAGACATAGGTACCAATCATTCCTTCCTTCCACGAATCCTTTCCAAGACCAAGAGTTTCCAGTTAAACCATTGACTTGATCCTTACGTCTGGAGATACCTTTGGGTGGAGACTCGATAATCACTATTATTCTGATGGTGTGATCTGACACATGAGGTGAGAGTTTCGGTTGGAACCTCTTGGTGGCAACGTCGAGGCCTTACGACGTTAGTTTGGGTATAGACTGGGAAACGATATTTTATACACAGATTAACTGTATTTGGAAAAAAAGGATGTTGTTTATCTATAAGGTTGAGAATAGGTTTTCCATAGTCAGTGAAAAAGGAAACCCAAGCAGAACAGGATAAAATCATATATAGGAGGGTGCAGCTGATCACTCTTTAGTCGGCCAGACATTCCTTCATGGCAGTAGGAGTTTTTTGTTTTTTGTTCCAAATAGGAGTTAAAAAACATGGGGAAATATTATCGAAAGATATTTCCAGGATTAACCCCCCCCCCCCAGGAGGAGGGATGTCTACTTTGGATGTGTACTACATGATGTTCGTTCCATATTTCTCTAGAGTTGCATCACCACTATCAAACTTGAGAATGAAGGGACAACCCTTCATGTTATTGGAGAGATGCCAATAGTGCATTCAAGATCTGATGTTAAGGTTGACCAGTACCCCCATCTTGAAGCTTCCAAAGGAATGTGTAGGGTATGTAATCTACTACGACACATCAGGAAATGGACACAGGTGTGCCTTGATGCCAGAGTGACCAGTGATCACATATGGTTCTTGGCAGTTGAGTCAACACGAGTAGAACTATGCTACCCATGACCTTCTATTAGCAACAGATGTCTTCTACATGAAAATGTGGAGGCACTAACATATGGAAGAACATTTTACCATTTAATATGATCACAAGAGTCTCAGGTATATATTCTCTCAAAAGGATATGAACCGGAGATAGTGGTGATTTCTTGAATTCCTCTAGGACTATGACATCGAGATAGTCTATACTCTTGGGAAGGGGAATGCTGCAGCAGATGCACTCAACAGAAGATCTGGTATACTACATCTAGGAGAGGCGAGAGAGCATCTTGTTGCCTTAAATATATCATTTTTGGATAGAGACGGAACATCCTTTCAAAAGTCTCTTACAGTCACAACCCCACTCTTTCAGCGAGTCCGTGAAGCACATCATGGGGATGCTGACTGCGAGACACAACGTGCTAAGATATGAACAGGTCATGCACATGATGGATTTTCTAAAGGTGGGGAGCACATCATCCTCTTCAGAGGATGTACTATGGTCCCGCTGTCACTTCTGGAGGAAGTTTTGACGGAGTTTTACATGCCCCCTCTAGTGGTAAATCAAAGAGTGGTGATGATGTATCAGGACCTCAGACGATAGTACTAGTGGCCAGGTATGAAGAAGGTGGTAGCAGAGTTTTTCTCTAGATGTCTCAGTTGTCAGCATGTGAAGGTGGAGCACCAGGTACCTGAATTCTTGGTATATCCTTTAGAGGTACCAGAGTAGATGTGCAATGGGATATCCATGGACTTCATGCACATTCTTCAACGTACATCTAGGGGTTGTGACTCAATTTGGGTGATCATCGAGTGACTCACCAAGTCGGCTCACTTCTTTCTGATTAGAGAGCAAGGTTCCGTAGTTAGATTGGGCATTTTATATGTGAAATATATTTAGCATCAATATTGAATACCTTCATCTATTTTCTCGGATCGTGACACACATTTTACTTCTCGGCTATAGAAGGGGTTACAGGAGGCTTTCGAGATGCAGCTAAGTTAGATAACCGCCTTCCATCCTTAAACGGATGGCCAGACCGAGTGGACCATTCAGAATCTCGAGGAAATTCTCTATTCATGCATCCTCGACTTCAGTCGCAAGTAGGAAAATCACTTACTGTTGGTGTAGTTTTCTTACTGCAACAGCTATAACTCCACCATCGAGAAGGCACCTTTTGTGGCATTGTACATACAACCTTTTAGATCATCTTTGTGCTGGATAGATCATGGGGAGTCATCACTGGTGGGACCAGAGATGGTATGAGCTACCACGAAGAAGGTTCCGATCATCCAAGAGTAGATGAAGACTGCACAGAGTAGATAGAATTCGTATTCTTACGGGATACAGAGACCTCTAGAGTTTAAGTATGGTTACATCGTCTTCCTACAGGTCTCACCTCGACAAGGTCTATAGAGATTTGGCTGAGGTGGAAAGTTGTCTTTGATATTCATCAGACCTTTTCAGGTCCACAGCAGAGTAGGCGAGGTGGCTTACTGCCTGTCACATCCACCTCAGTTGAGTCGGGTTCACGACGTCTTCCACGTATCTTAGCAGAGATGATACGTGCACGATCCTTCCCACATCATTGACCATGGAGAGATGTACATCGATGATCGGATGACATTAAAAGAGGTTCCAATGGAGATTTAAGATCGATTGGAGAGGGTCCTACGTGGATGGTCGATACCTCCGGCGAGCATTCGCTGGCAGCACGAGAACCACTAGGAGAGCACATGGGATCGGGAGGCTCCGACACATGCTCAGTACCCCATCGTATTCCATTAATTCATGTTGTAGTATATAGGGATGTAAATACATGAGGTGGAAAAATGTAACATCCCAGAATTTCCATGGAAATATTTTTTCCTAAATACATGGAAATTTTACGTGTCCGAAAAAATTTAAAGTGCTTGATTCCGAGGCCCGGTGTGCCCAGAATAATGTTTTTATGTTTTGAATGGTACATTCAGTAAACGTACGAGTGGAATTTTATAACTTTTGAACTGGTGCTCGGAAATGACATCTGAGGCACCATTGAACTTGCAGTGTCGGTACTCGCTTAAGAAGACATTCACCTCGATGGAATTCGGTCGATAATAAATTATAGCTTTTGGATTTTTATAAATAAATAGTAAAATAAAGTGTACAACACATTAATTTAATTTAAGTTTTCATGTGAGGGATTTTTTGTTAAAACCGCGACATGGGAGTTGGACGTGGGACCACCACTCCCTAACCTCCCATGAGAAGTTATGGTGGTAGGGCCCACCTGAACATAACCTCCCGCGATTGGTTACAACGTGTGGAACACCCAAGATCATAACCTCTCAACTGTCCCTCATTATTGAGGGAGAGCCTCTCCACCTTCCCTAGTTTTTGATTTTCTTCCAACTCCCCAATAAATGTGCCAACATTCGTGGATTAATTAAGGGGATCCCATTTAATTTAATTCTACATTTGAATTATATTCCAACATCTAAAATAATAGGCAATATATTATTATTTTCTAGATGGGTATTCTCTTTTGTTTGAATCTAAGAGAAGGGAAAAAATCTCCTAATGATGAATGGAGAACGCCTTCTACCAATGAGGAATGTCAGTGATGATTCTTCTTCGACCTCTTCCTTGTAGAATCAGTCGATGTTGAGCATCTTCCGCGAGCCAACGCAGCTCCCAATTGGGTGTACGTGGCAGACGCGATGTATGATGATCCCATTCACCTACCTTACAAGACTCTGTCGACGAACGACGAATGAAGAATCAAAGGTAGTGGCTTATTACATGTTGATATTCCTTTTTCTTATTTCCTTAAATGATATGAATGAAATTTTTGTGGGTTAATTGTTCAACATCTTCTTCTGTTAATAAGCCAATTGTTATAACCAACTAAATGCGGAGGGTACGGGCCAACTAAATGGACCGACTCCCTTTGTCAATCCATTGTGATGTTTTTTCGGCATGGTGATGTAACATTGTTGAGGCGAAGAAGATGTCAATGACAAAGGTTGCGCTACCTATGGCCTACGTGAACCCCCACCCCCCCCCCAGTGGTGCCCCGCGCTCCCCGGCAGAACCCTGCGCCGGCCCACGCCCTGCTAAACTCGCAGCCGCCCAGCTACAGGTCACCCAAAACTAGCCGCCGCCTAGCAGCCCGCCTGGCCTCCCTCCTGGCCGCACCCAGCCGCCCGCAGCCAGCCTATCCGAGATGCTGCCCGGCTGCCCCTGGTCTGGCCTTCGCATGAACCATGCCCACCTGAGCCGACCCTCCTCACGGCCTCCCGACCATTCCAAACCGGCCCCCAGGTGGCCTCTCGAGCCAGCCGAACCATCCCCCTTGTGGCCTCCTGGCAGAGCCCATGTCTCAGACCCCTCGCGGCACCCTGACCGAACCATCCTGGTCGTGCCCTCAAAACTGAGCCACTTCGAGCCGCACTAGGCCACACCCTCACGACGCTCCAGTCCAAACTGGCCCCAAGCTCAGGTCGAAACACCCTTGTGGTCCGCTGGGCCTGGCCCAGTGGACTGGTGAGAACATATCTAGATGACCTGACCAATGGGCGGGGTCACACCAAGAGAGTCTGAGTGGGTATTCCCATACCGGGTCAGTCCATACTTAGTGGGGCTGAGTCTTTCCGACCGGGACTGATTGGACACGGGCCCACTACTAGCCCATTTCTTACATTGGCCGGCACATTCCCACCGGATGACTGTTTGATGAATTGTTAGTGGCGCTGGTATTTATGGAGCACGACAGTACTTTTGAGTAGACCCCACTGGAGTTTGGGGTATAGTTGACTTACGGTTGGGTTGGATCATACATGAATCTAACTTGGCCCCCGGGACTAAAAAGATAATAACACCCAGACCGTGCGTCTGATTGACACACTGTCTGTTGCATTGAGATCCCTATGATGAGACGGACCATTTAAGTTCCTCTTCACTGTACTAGGTGGTAGTTGACGTGTTGAATCTTGGATTGAGGATCGGAACCTCCCTGAATCATGCGTTTTTTTTAGAAATCCTGTGGCTGGTTGTGCACCAATGACTATTCGTAGATCATGTTTTGGTCAGATAGAAATGCTGGTCATGGATCATGTGTTGTTCTGACAGCTCTGATGACTGTTCCTAGATCATGTGTTGGTCTGATAGTTCTGACTTCTATTCCTAGATCAAGTGTGGGTCTGACAGAATAGCGGGTCCCGAATCATGTGTTGGTCTGATAGCTCTGATGATTGTTCCTGGATCTTATGTTGGTCTGACAGTTCTGTCTTCTGTTCCTGGATCATGTGTTGGTGTGACATAATAGCTGGTCTTAGATCATGTGTTGGTCTGGTATCCTTGATGATGCAGGGGCTATGTCTGATCATCTCTATCTCTCTATATAATTTGTATACCCGTGTGAGCTAAGTCAGAAACTCTTGTGTTTCCTCATAAATGAGATGGATTACATGAAAACTTAGGTATATGTATGGGAATATACCTAAGTTGGTATTATCTGTTGATTTCTTACTTTTTGTTTTACCCTTATTTGATTTTGTGAGACCATGATGGTCTCATGGTCCCTACTGAGTATCGGTATACTCACCCCTGCACAGGCTATGCCCGCACCTCATTGTGTTGGATATAGATGACGGATAACACTGACTGAGGCTGGGTAATTGGACTGGACGGTACCCAGAGGTGGACCTTACGACGAGTCAGTACCCGAAGGAGGTTGATGGACATAGAGTGTGGAGGTGGCCATATGTACCTACCCTTCAGGTATGATCCCCAGAGGACGACCCAGTAGCTGCTTTTCTTTTCATCAGTTGTACATTCTTTTCAATTGTACTTGTACTTCCAGTTGGTCTTGTATTTCCAACCCTTTTACTTTTCAGCACTTCTTTTATATACAGCATTACTTAGTGTTTTACTTCAGGATCATAATCTGTTATGTTTGTTTCTAGTTTATAAAGGCAATGTCATCCCATTTTTAAGGAATTACGCTTTTAGTGCTAGTCACCAGCCCCTGGCCTATAAAAGGTGGGCTTTGGGTAGTTACGACATGAGCATTGGGGGATGGGTCATGACATCTATTTTGTTAACTAGTTAATTAACTAATTTTAAAAATTCATGGGATTTATGACCTTCCCTTTCTCATTTAATGAACATCCACGTATTAATAGATAAATTTCCCATATGCTACATTCCATATATCGTGTATATAGGAAACAAAATAACGTTTTCTCCATGGTTTGCATTATAAATACACTAATTTAACTATATACTACTATTCTTTTTTGAGTCTGAGTGTTTGTTTCAATTTTTATAATAAATTATGTTTCATGATAAATCATTGGTGAAAATATGATTAAATTTAGTAATCATACTATTTGGATCCACATTACCAAATTATTAATTATATTCAATGTTAAAAAAACTACTTTCTATTCCAAACATTTACTAAAACTGGAAATCGTATTTTAAAAAACACTAATCACAGTCGTAAACAACACATTAATGAAACATTAATTATACGATGTGTAAATAATAATCGCAAATTTTTAATCTATGAACCATTATGTTCACCCTATGTTATAAATAGTCATAGTATATATAAATATTTAACACGGATAGAAAAGAGTAATTTAATTTACAAAGCATATCCCTTACGTTAATTGGATGTTTTCATGAACCATTTCCTAATCGATTATATATCAATAGAGTGTTTATAGTGTTGTTACACATATTTTCATTTATTTTAAATAAAAATCCCCTTATAGTATCAATAAGAGGATATAATTTCATTGAGAAAATTTTCTTAGTCCTTTTTCCAAAATTTTGGTACATTTTTCTAAATATTGACTCATCCTTTGTGTTATCATAGGAGATGTCCCAAGGCATATCTTTAGAAATATCCCTAATGAGCTCATTATTGTTTTCACATACTATATTATAAAGGGTAAATAAACCATTCCCATGAAAAAAACTATAGTGAATGAGGATTGTCATATATATATATATTAAATCGTTTTAGATGAGTATTTATTATATTACACAAACACATTCCTAAAGACAATAATATTTTAGTCTTTGGAATTGTGGAATATAGAATTCTAATCTGGTGAATGATCTCAAATGGTTTCTATAATGATCATAAAACTTAATACTATTAATAGTCATACTATACCTAAAACCATTTTATATAACATTGAAAAATGAAATTTTATTATCCCATTTATTTTTAACGAAACAATATGTTTGACAACAAACATTATATGCTACATTTAGCTTAAATGAAAAACATCGTTTTATTATTTAATATCATAGCTATCACATAGGCATTATAATGAGTGAAAAAATGTATTGAGTCAATTATTAAAAATTTGTTTATATTTTTTTACCAATTCATTGGTTTCCAAATTAATTAAGAAATTAAATAAATACCATTTTAATATAAAGGACGTGTTTTTATGAAAAAAAATTTAACTGAAATTAAGCGTGATTATAAAATAATAATAAATCACACTTTATGGATTATAATAATTAAATATTCATGTAATATATTCAGTTTTATTACTAAAATTCATCATATATTTTATCTTGGCAAGATATAAGGACAAATTCAATTTTTCGGATTAAAGAAGTTATTTTCAAAAAAATCTTTTTTCTCATCCTTTTGATGTATAACACATTTTATATATAGATTAGGAAACATTTTTATGTACTATTTGAATGAATTTACTTTCTATTTTTAATTCGGAGATTAAAATTTTATTTGGAAAAATTTTTAGGTATTTTTATGATAACGTTAAAATTTAATTGAATAGTGAAAAATACTACATTTTGATTCCAAAATGATATTTCATATAATTTCTTTATATTGATAGATTATACTTATAGATGGTATTATGGTATAATTAGATGATGTTTTTATCATTTAATGTAATTTATTTTATTTTAGGAATTTTTAACTAGTATTTAAATAGAATAACTATCTCAACTTTTGAATGTTTTACTTAAAAAACATATTTTCTCGATCAAACAATGGGATTAATGTTAAATCTAATTTTACAACTTCTATAAATTGAATTAAAAATAATATAAATTCATGGATTTAATCAGTATAAATAATGTGGTCCAATATTACCAAAATATTTTTGGTGAATACTAACTTCAGTAATTTATTTACCAGTGTTAAATGTAAATAGGGTAATTAAAGGTGAAATTAATATTATAATATTATAAAATTATCCTAAAACTTATTATAATATTATATTATGAGTTTATATCAACCATTACCATCCTTGGGATAAAATTAAAACTTTGTGAATCCATATGGGTGTTATTATGACATTAATAACATTTAATTTAAAGTAAAAGTAAATATATATTTAATATGTATCTTCTTTCTAAAAATATGTTTTATGGGGTTATATATGTGATATACAATACAATGAATATTTTTTATAATGATAAATATATTACATCATTCATTTTAAATTCTTTAATATTTTTGGAAATTATATAATTAAATTTAATATTGACAAAAAGATGATGTAATAATTGATTTATTAAAGAATGAATCAATTAATTTATATAAATATTTTTAAACTATATAGAATTTAAATAAATGATTCCTTACATTAATATTTTGGATTTATAAGGAATGTTATGATTTATTTAAAATACCTTTTCTTAGGAATCAATTTTTTGTGATATTAACAAAATCCATGTAATGAATATTTTCATAATTGGAAAAAAATATATTTTATAACCTAATATATTTAGTTATATTGTAAAAAATTTATTAAAATATAATATTAGGCCAAAATGATTATATAACTCTAAAAATGTAATTAATAACTCATTAGATTGACATTTTGGGATGATTTGGTGATTATTTTCACCATCTAAGTGTAAATTACATAGTAAAATGATAAGAGTTAAAAGGGGTTAAAAAAGAATATAAGGATTAAAAAAATAAAAAAACATGTATAATTTTAATTGGATGACTATATTATGACCCACAATCATCCTATATTCGAATTTATTTTACCCATTTGGAAACAAAAAGGAATTTATATGAGTGTATTAATTTTAATAATTAAAATGGTGCCCCTCCCCTCGCTTTTTAAAAGTCACCCATTACCCTCTATTTATTAAACTTCCAAAACCATTTTGTTTAGAAAAGATATTCCCAAACTATAACACCCCGCCCCTACCTCATTGTCCTGAGGAGGTGGTGAGGGCTATTTGTCTATAAGAAACGTTCCCAAGATGGCAAAGACTGGCAATAAATGCCGAGGGCTTCATGATCAAGTTGGGGAATGGTTTTCCCTTCAGAAAAAACCAACCAAACCATCCAAAAATCGCCACCATATGATACATGTCAATTTAATTACCCAACCAAGTATTCCCAAAGGACAACCAAGATGTTCAACAACACAACTCAAATCAAATTCAACCAGACATGTCCACACAAAATCATAGTACAAGTGGAAAACTAAACAACAACCACTACAAGCCATGAAACCACCAAAACTACACACCAAGCTCCAACCTACACTCTCCACCAAGACATCACAATGCACAACTATAGGAGGGAGATGCCTTACCTTTGCACACGTCACGGTACACAACATCTGCAAAGACATCATTGTGCCAAAGAAAGTGGTGTGTACAAAAACTCAGTAGGATTTCCCCAAACGACTTCATTACACATGAGACTAGGATAATACCATTAAAACATTTAAATAAAACAGTTTATATAAAATAAAACACAAGTGAAACCATTTCTATAAGCCAAATGTTCCCTTACCAGGCCATCACATCCAAACCAAGAATCCAAGGGAAATCCAACCAAACAAACCACAACCATTCCAAAATTTACCCATTAGCACAACAATTCCATCTTGCAGGGAAATTTACAACAACACAACCATAAAATTAAATGGTGGAGCTACCAACCACCCCGTTCACCCATTCAAACTAAGCGGAATTTCCCATCCAATTTTCCTCGATGGTGGCCCTTCCGTCCACTATCCATCCCCTTTTTATAGTGGTACTTCTCGCCACTTCCACACAACATTCAAAACAAGCCAAAGCCAAGCATATAACCCACCATGGTCACAACATCATGCAATCAACCAGGTTCCATTGCATATCAATCCATTTCAATAAATTATCCATTTATTGAAAATAAATTTCCATGCCAAACAACATTTAAATAAAAAGACCCTTTTATTGAAAACCCTTTCCATCATTCATTTTCCCAAATCAATCTCATCAACCCATTTTATAATATTTGTTTTAAAATTCACAGTAAAAGCATTCCACCATAAAACAACTTTTTTCCAAAAATACCCAGAACATCACCCAAGGGATTTTCCACCAACTTCACACATCAAAACAAAATTAATTTCAACCACAAAAATTAATTGTAACAGGGAACCACTAGTTCTAATCAAGTTTAGTCGATATAAAAGCCACCTACCTTGAGGGTTCCCGATAAATAGACCTATGAGCCACCGTGCCTCAAATCCGATGAACGCACAACCGAAACCTCTCTAGATCCCTTAACCTAACATCCACAAGCCTTAATATTAACATCCAAGTAAACAAGAACCCATTATCTACACACAAAAAAGGTAGATATAGAAAACCGAGAGAGAGGGAGACGTAGATCTAGAGGAAACCAGAAGAGAAACAAGAACAGAGACTTACCCAGGAGAAACCGCCTTGGATCCAGCATGAGACCCCTTCAAATAGCTTCCAAAATGTATGGGAGATCCCATACAAACCTTGAGAACTGAATAACTCTAGTGAGGCTCGAGTGGGAGAGGATTTGGAGTGAAAAGAGGAAATCCCGAGTGAGCCCAGAACTTATAACCCTAACTTCAAGTGGCCGCACGGTTTTCCCGCACAGTTTGGAAAACCGTTCGCTAACCATGCGCATGCCAATGCCTCGAGAGCCAGTGTCCGCACAATTTCCTCGCACAATTTGGAAAATCATGTGTAGGCCGTGTGAGGCCTCCAATCTCGAGAACAAGGGTCCGTACGATTTCTTGGGAAACCCGTATGGTTTCCACTAACCGTGATCAAACTGTGCACCCCTTTAATGCACTCCAAAATCATGAAAAATCATTCCAAACTCTCCCATCCTCTTCCCAAATCATCCCATGCACTTTAAACACAAAATGATGCGTAAAAAAGGCCACATACCTCAAACCGGGGGTGCTACATTCTCCCCACCATTGGAATTTCTGTCCTCGGAATGTAGTGACCCCTCCCTTTGCCAAAAGATCTCATGCCACTGCTTGATCATCTCTTTCTCCCACTCCCAAGTATCCTCTTGAATATGACCATGTTTCCAAATAAACAAACTAAACAGATTCTTTTACTACTAAATACTTTCTATTTCCTATCCACAACCCACACTGGCACGTGCACCAATGAAGCATCTAGTTCTAGCTTAACCTGATCCCACCGAATTACATGGTCATGATCTGGCTGATACTTTTTTAATTACAAGACATGAAACACATTATGCACTACACTAAACTGTGGTGGCAGAGCCATACGATAATCCACCTCACCAACCCGTTCAAGAATCTCAAAAGGCCCAATATACATTGGGGATAGCTTTCCCGGCTTTCAAAACCGATGATGTCCCAGCCTAGGAGAGAACTTCAAGAACAAATTATCACCCACCTCGAATGACAATGGTCGTTGACGATGATCCGCATATGATTTCTGAAAACTCGGAGCCATCTCCATTCTCGTCTTGATCAACAATATCTTCTCCATAGTCTCATGAAAAAGACTCGGTCCAACCATCAAAGACTCACCCATTTCCACCCAACACAATGGAGAACAACACGGTCGTCCATACAATGATTCAAACAGAGCCATCTGTATGGATGCCTGATAACTGTTATTGTGTGAGAACTCAACCAACAACAAGTGCTCCTCCCACGAGAGACCAAAATCTATGAAAAAAGCCAACAAAAAATCCTCCAGAGTTTGTATCGTCCTCTCTGATTGACCATCTGTCTGAGGATGATATGTCCTACTCATCGTCAATTTCATCCCAAGGGATTACTGCAAGGATTTCTAGAAATGAGATGTAAACCTCGGGTCTCTATCTGATACAATTGGAACTAGAACACCATGCCTTTTTACCACCTCCTGGAAATTTATTTTGCACTGATCTTCCAACGTATGAGATTCACGAATCGGGATTAAATGGGCCGACTTCATTAGCCGATCCACTATCACTCAAATGGCATCGTGCATCGTGACCATTATTGGGATACCTATGACAAAATCCATCTCTATCTACTCCCACATCCAAATAAGGATTGGTAAAGACTGCAACATTCCTGCTAGCCTCTGATGCTCTGCCTTGACCTGCTGACAAGTCAAGCATCTCAAAACAAATGCAGTCACACTTCTTCTCATACCAGCCCACCAAAAATGCGCCTTCAGCGCTTTATCTGTTTTCTAAATTCCAAGATGAACATCCCACATGGAATGATGATATGCCCTGCAGAGATCATCCTGAAAAGCAACTGGTACAACTATTAAATTTTGAAAACACAAAACCGATTCTTCTTTCATTTTCCAACCCTCAATTGTCTCCCCACGATTAAGTCTCAACCACATGGTCACACACTCAGAATCAGATATATATGCCTCTCTAACCAGGCCAACCAAGTTAGGAAACAAAAAAACCGAAAAGAAGACTGCTCTATCACCCTGGTCCTCACATTCCAAACGCATATCAGCTATAACTGACATCAACTACCACTGGTCTAATGCCAGTTTCACCACCTGAGCATATGGTTTTCTACTTAATGTATCCGCCATAGAATTTCGCTTTCCCGGTGTGTACATCTTGTTAATATCAAACATCAGGAGATATTCCATCCATCTCCTTTTCCTCAAGTTCAAATACCTTTGTGATAAAATGTGTTTCAAGCTCTTATGATTTGTATATACCATGGATTTACCACCGAAGAGATAATGACGCCACACTATCAAATCATAGAACACAACTACCAACTCCAAATCATATGTTGGGTAGTTCTTCTCATGCACTCTCAACTGTCGTGATCCATATGCAACCACATGATTACCTGGAATTAGAACGCACCACAACACTGATCTCAATGCATCATAATACACCACAAAAACTTTTCCTGATTCAGGAAAAACCATGATTGGTGATGATGTAATACGATGCTTGACCACTTCGAAACATTTCTGACACTGTTAATTCCACTATAATGGAATGTTCTTTTTTGTCAACACTGTCATTGGCGAATCCAAACAAGAAAAAACACGAACAAAATGCCGATAATACCCAACTAGACCAAGGAAACTCCATATCTCAAACTCATTCTTTGGAGGTTACCACGAGACAACAAACTCTATATTATCTGTATCTATTAAAACACCACTTTCAGAAATCAAATGGCCATGAAAATGAACATCCTTTATCTCAGAGTCACACTTTGTCAATTTGGAATACAACTGATGATCCCTCAAGATCCCCAAAACTGTCTCAAAGTGCTGCTCATGCTCTACCCTTGCCTTTGAATACACCAAAATATCATTGAAAACATCACAAAAATGAATCCAGATATCTCTAAAATTTCTGATTCATCAATGCCATAAACACTGCTTGTGCATTCGTTAGAACAAAGGGCATAACCACATATTCATAATGGACATATCTACTTTTGAAATCTGTTTTAGAAATATCCTCCTTCCTCACCCGAAATTGATAATATACTGACCTCATGTCAATCTTAGAGAGCCGCTAGGCTCCCCTCAACTGGTCGAACAAATCATCAATTCGTCGAAGTGGATATCTATTCATTATCGTAACATGGTTAATTTAATGATAATCAACGCATAGACTCAAGGTTCGATCCGCCTTTTTCACAAACAACACTCGCGCTTCCCACAGAGACATGCTAGGCCAGATAAACACTTTGTTTTATAACTCTTCCAACTGGATTTTCAATTTCTGTACTTCAGTTGGTGCCATCCGATATGATGGAAGTGAGATAGACTAGTCCCCAGAAGGAGATCAATAGTAAACTCCACATCTCTTATGGGACGTAACCTAGAGAATTCATTAATAAAAACATCCATGAACTGATCCACCAATGCTGGAGGAACACTCTGTTCAGCACCCTCTACCAATTCCAACGACAATACCGACATCTAATACGATAGTGTACCCACTACTGGTGCCAAAAAATACGTTGCACTCGTCCTTTCATTCTTTTCTCCTCTAAAGAGATGTCTAACGCCATCGTGTGTCGTAAAATCTATTGTCTGTGCATCACTGTCAATGTGTTCCTTGAATGCCACCAACCAATCCATTACTATGATTACATCATAACCATCCATCTCAAGCATTGAGAAGTTTCACACTATCTCAACCTCACCCACAACGATAAAAAATTCTCTACACAAGAAGGTTTGACACTCTATACAACCTAGAGGAGTTTGATGTTTGAAAACTGAGGGCATAATCTCTACCCTTAATCCCCACAAATCAACCACACGTGCAGCAATAAAAGTGTGTGAAACACTTGTGTCAGACAACGCTTGCATCAAGGTAGAATTTAAACGAATATTACCTTGCACAGTGGATGGTCCCGATTGATCATCCACCATAACCTGCTCAGCTTCCAACACATTTTTGGATGCTACACTCTTCTCTTTATTGCTCTGTTGAGGCATCATAGTATTCTGGAAATCACCATGACACACTTTGCTCTGCTGATGAGGGGTATCCTGCTATCCCAGTCCTGTAGAAGCATACTGCGTCTGTGATTCCTGAGGAATGTCACGTGCACCTGACCTTGGAGAAATCCGACAATAACGCTGCAGATGCACCATATGCTTGAAATTATGACATGCTTGAGGATGTTTTGTACAATCCCGCTTGATGTGGCTCTTGTACCCACACTAAAAACATCTCGGATTGTTATGGGGATTCAGAGATATATCTACCGATCCTGCCATCAGATTATATGTCATATTTGCACCATAGGAATAAATGTCCCTCTTCTGATTGAACCCAGTGTTAGAGTTCCCACTATTCCCCATGGGTACCACCATGCTCCCCCCGCCCAGAGCGCCCAAAAAATCCCGCTCAGCCACTGTGGCTCTATTCATCATCTCTGTGTAATCATCTATACACAGCACCGCTATCTTTGAACAGATTTATTAACCTAATCCTGCTTCAATGATCCTTTCCTTCAACGATGGTCTACCCACCATCTCGAGCGCAAACCTCGCTATGTTCATAAACAAAGCTGCATAATCCGTTGTAGACATATGCTCTTGCTTCAAACTGAAGAAATCAGTCGTATGCTGAATTTTAAACATATGTGGGTAGAATTGTTTGTTAAATAATTCCTCAACGCCTTCCCACACCATACCCTGGTCCATCCCAGGTTGGACCACCTACTCCAACCACTGATGGTCATGATCTTCCAATATATATGTGTCCAACTTCACATTCAGCTCTACCAGCATTCCCAAGAACTCAAAGATCATGTTCATTCTATTCAACCATCATTATGCCCTTTCTGTCTCTGAATCAGCCCAGAATATGGGTGGATTATGATTTTGAAACTAAACCTCATGATCCACATGAATTTGTTCGTCCACTCTATTTCCACTTCCCATAGCTTGGAAGGCATGAACTATACTTTGCACTAGCTGCTGGTTCACCTGAGGCTCCAATGCAACCACATTCTTAGCAGCCTCCTCCAGTTGGTATCTACGACGCCTACCCAATGCCATTTATATCAACATAAAATAATCATCCATGATCCAAAAATCCATAGACGTCACAAAATCCCATTTCAAATCACATTATACAACACTATCACAACATGGCTTTCCACCAGTTCACATTTTTCCACATGTTCCATGTTTCTCCATTTTGAAAACCAACCCATTTTCAAAATACCAATTTATTCAAATTACAATTTTATATATTCATATCCCATCATAAAAAATTATACCCCAATGAAATATGCATCCTAGAGTGAAGTCATCTATACCATGCATTTCATGCTCATCTCATTGGATACACCCACGATAATGAGATATCCAATGTCTATAAGTGTCTCTAAAACACTTATGTACCCAACTCCTTGGTAACAAGAATTTTAGCTTTAAAGGATTAGTTATTTCCTGTTATGGTATACATTCCATGTTCTGAAAATCAAATGCCTTCCTACCATCCTGACTCAAGTAATGTAATAAAACTACTGTCAACACCAAATCTAAGAATCAACTCCAAAGGACCAAACAAACTGATACCACTTGTAACACCCCACCCCTACCTCATTGGCTTGAGGAGGCAGCGAGGGCTACTTGGCCTTAAGAGATGTTACCAAGATGCCAAAGGTTGGCAATAAATGTCGAGATATTCAAGATCATGTTGGGGAAGAATTTCCCTTCAAAAAAAACCATCCAAACCATCCACAAACAGCCACCATATGATGCATGTCAATTTAATTTCCCAACCAAGTATTCCCAAAAGAAAACCAAGTTCTTCCACAACACAACTCAAATCCAATTCAACCAGACATGTCCAGACAACATCAGAGTACAAGCGGAAAACAAACAACAACCACTAAATGCCATGACGCCACCACAACTCCACTCCAAGCTCCAAGCTCCAAGCTCCACCAATACATCACAATGCACAACTAAAGGAGGGAGATGCCATACCTATTCGCACATCACGGTACACAACATCTGAAAAGACACCACAGTGCCAAAGTAGGGGGTGAGTTCTAAAACATGGTAGGATTTCCCCAAATGAATTCCCTACACAGGCCACTAGGATAAAACTATTATCGTAGTTATATAAAACAAATTATATAAAATAAAACACAAGTGAAACCATTTCCATAAGCCAAACATTCCCATACTAGGCCATCAGATCCAAACCAAGAAACTAAGGGGAAGACAAAAAAACAATCCAAACAAGACATAACCATTCCAACATTTACCCATTATAAAAAAAATTCCATCTTCCATGGAAATTCACAACAACACAACCATACAACCAAATGGTGGAGCTATTGTCCACACTGTTCACCCATTCACACGAAGCGACACTAGCCGTCTACTTATCTTCGATGGTCTCCATTTCATCCACTGTCCATCCCCTTTTTATATTGGTACTTCACTCCACTTCCACACAACATTCCAAACAAGCCAAATCCCAGCAAATAATCCACCAAGGTCACAACATCGTCCAATCAACCAGGTTCCATTTCTATTCAATCTATTTAAATAAATTATCAATTTATTGAAAACCATTTTCCATGCCAAACAACATTTCAATAAAATAATCCTTTTATTGAAAACCCTTTCCATTAATAATTTTCTCAAATCTATCTTATCAACCCATTTTAAAATCTCCTTTTAAAAAATCACAAGAAAAACATTCCACCATAAAACCCCCTTTTTTCAAAAATCCCCAAAACATCACCCAATTAGTTTTCCACCAACTTCACACATCAAAACACAATTAATTTCAAGAACAAAAAACTAATTGTAATAAGAAACCAATAGTTCTTACCAAGTGGAGTTGAGAGAAAAGCCACATACATTTAGGGTTCCTGAGAAATCGACCCACGAACAACCGCACCTCAAGTCCTGCTAATGCACCGCTGAAACCTCTTTAGATCCCATTCCCTAACATCCAAAATCCTTAATATTAACATCAAAGGAAACCAAAACACTTGATCTACACACAAAAAGTGTACATCTAGAAAACCGGGAGAGATGGAGTTGTAGATCCAGAGGAAACCACAAGAGAAACAATAGGACAGACTAACCTGGGATAAACCGTCTTGGATCCACCTTGAGACCCCTTAAAATCACTTCCAAAACGTGTGGGATATCCCCTCCAACCCTTGAGATCCAAAAATCCCAAGTGAGGCTCGAGTGGGAGATGATTTGGAGTGAAAATAGGCAATCTCGAGTGAGTCCGGAACTTATAACCCTAACATTAAGTGGTTACACGGTTAGCCCGCAAGGATTTTCAAATGGTGCGCTAACCGTGCACATGCCACTACCTCGAGAGCCAGAGTCCGCACAGTTTCCTCGCACGGTTTGGGAAATCATGCATAGGTCATGCGAGGCCTTCTGTCTCGAGAACAAGGGTCCACACAGTTTCCTAGGGAACCCACACGGTTTTCACCAACCATGCTCAAAATGTGCACCCCTTTAAAGACCACCAAAATCACCCAAAAACATTCCAATATCTCCCATACTTTTCGCAACTCATCCCATGAAATTTAAACACAAAAATATGCATAAAAAGGCCACATACCTCAAACCGGGGTTTCTACACAAACCCAGTCCCAAAATACCTCCATAAATTATTGAGACAACAATTTTTTATGAACACCATCATTAGAGGTGTTATTCTATTCTTCAAAGGTGATCATCAAAATATAAAGTTTGTTTTTTTATTTACGTATTTCTATTCTATTATTTCTTACACTTCTTCAAATAATCATAATACATGATTAAATAAAAATAGGAGTATCCCCATTATATATTAAATTTGTTATTTTAATATCATCACCATAATACTTATTCATGTACATCAAATGGGAAATGAAGTTTTTGGTCATTTTTATGGTGGACTACAGCCTTACGAACTGATATAGTTCATTTTTCATCATACTATTAAATGAATAGTTATAATTATTGAATAAATGTTTAAATGTGATATTGATAACATATTAATCATTATAAGTCAATAATATTTCAATTATTTTTTTACATTCGATGAACACAGAAATGATATCATCATTCGTGCGTATGTGTGAACTATCACCTCTACGAAGAGATGTGGTTCACATTAATTCATTATAGAACTTGTATGATATATATAATTATATTTAAATAATTAATATTATAATCATGATGTTATTATCATTTTTAATGATAATATAATACTTAATATCTTTATATAATGATCACTGTAAAATGGAATATGTTACGAATGTGTAGGTATGACCTACCATCTCTGTGATTATATAATTGTCCATTTTTTAACAATAATTAATGTTTTCACATAAAATTATAAATGAAATATAATAAATTATAAATATTTTAGGAATATTATTTTAGAGATTATGGAATTTTGACCACATGGACTATTGACATCATATCATGTTCATTTTGGAATCATGTAATTAATATCAAAAAAACATCTTATATGAACTTAAATAAAATTGTAATTGTTATATCATGGTAATAAGTGATATTAAATGAATAATAAACATGTAAAATATTCCCAATAACATAAATATTTAGTGATATTAATAAAATACATGATAAATCGAGCTCGAGGATTTAGACTTCTTCTAAGTCTACTTTCTCTGAGGAAAATTTATTATTATACACACAATTATATTATATGGTGTATAATGAAACCCTTTTTATTTTAATTCATTCCATGGTTTTAGAAAGGAATACTTTTTTCAAATAATTTTTATTTCTTTAAAAAATAACAAATGTAATTTTTTTAACATTTGTGGCGGTAAAAACGTTTATATTGTTGTAACAATTAATTTTTATTTGGATTCCTGTATAAGGCTTAATATTTTTCAAAAGAAAACAAATAACTTATTTAATTGTTTGGGTATGTATTATTGAAATATTTTTTTGAATGTGGATTGACTATTTCAACATATTTAAAAGATTTCCTGTTATTAATATTGATTTTTTTGAGTGAAATGTTGATAATTGTAATATTTTATGTGTTATGATTAAAGAGTAGTACCTGGACATTTGATTGGATGTTATGTGATATTCCTATGATGGGTCGTTACATGATAAACCAATGTTTACTTGTTCAATGATAAACTTTATTTTGATGGTTACATTATAACCTCTAATATATTTGAATGGAAGTCGGACATATGGTTATTTCTTTTGTATGTGTGATATGCATGGAAGTAGATGTTATGACAATTCCATTAATGTATGGTTATCTCCATGTAAAATTTATATCTTATATGATTATTTACATGGGTTTTATGATAAAATTTAGATTCCAAAAAAAGATATGCAATGGTTCTATATTTAGTGATGTGAATTTACTACATCTTAAAGGTTAAAAGTATTACATTGTGATAAATAAATCATGGTTTAAATGTTTTCACAATAATAATATTATGCCTTATTTTTGTGTCCCATACTAATCTTTTTATGCCCATCCAAAGTTTTGACAAGTTTGTATTGTGATTTAAAGAATTATAGTGCCATGTATGGGAGAAAAGAAAAGTTATTATGTATAACCATGAAATGAAACCTTGTTTATTTTTTAATCTTTTTTTATGAAAAAATATATAGTTAGTAGATATGTCAAATTTTTTACATATCAGTTAATATTTATGGGTATTGGTCTAATTCCATTAATATGTAAAGAAAAAAATAAAAAAACTATGAATGATAATAAAATTAATGACTTAAATGAAGATTAAGAAATGTTTTAGGCGTGGGACTTATAGAAATATAAGAAGTGAATATACCAGATGCCCAGTAAGAGACATCATGGGAGATAAATTAGCATAATGTTAACATAATGTCATGGGATCCTAATAATAACCTATGAAAACCATACCCTACAATTGAAAGAAAAAAATGAGTCCAACCGACAATATTGGTTGTTCATAAGATATAGGTAATAAGTGAATCAATGAAGATGAACCATGATAGAAAAAAATTCCCATTAAACATAAAATTTTTTAATATAAAAAATAAAACAAAATCTTATGTGAATACTACCCACCAGGATATTCATAACATGTTATGCTCAGTTGAACGTTCCATGTAATAGATTTGGGCTTGGTATAACCACCCATGTACCCTCAATTACTGTCACGTGATAACCAACCATATACACTCATCATTAGGCTTAGGATGAATATATGTGTACTATCATATTGGGTCCTGGTCTCTTTCACAATGATCCGTCATATTTTTGTTTTGGAAAATCACCTATGTACTCCCTTTGATGGTCTTTGGCTAATCATGTTATTTACCATAATATTTGAGAATGTGTTATAAACCCATGTACCCTTGGAGCCCATAAAATTTTTTATTACCCATCGAATAGGAAGTAGATATTGGTAACCCCATTCGCATAATGAAATTTTACATATGGGTTCCACAAGATGACAATAAATCACTATATCATAATCCATTAAATGAAATAATTATCTTATAAGAATGTCTTTATATAATATCCTATAGTGAAGATACAATTTTCAAATCATTTCATCACAAGATAACCCATGAAGAGAAGTAGCTTTCCTAAATGTTTTATATTGATATATCCTATTTATGAGAAAGGATCTTCATAACAAACAAATCATTTTTAAAAAATAAAACATTATGATAATAGATAAGCACCGTTTCTTTTGATAATAATCCTAGTAATCATTACGTATATCAAAGGACGTCATTGTATATGGAGACAGAAAATAACCCTTGGAGTATTTTTAAAGGAATATAACCATTATTTTAAAATGAATTTCTACAACATAAATCAATTTAAATAAAATTATCACTGTAAACATGATGGAAAATTATATTTAATGAATTAAAAAATAATTTAAAATATTTATTGAGGAAAACATTCATTCCCCATGGACAATTAATTTTCAAAAATAAATAATTTTGAAAACCTTTTTCTATCAATATCACATTCAATATTATATAGGAAACATTGAATACAATTTATAAAAAAACTATAAAATGTAAAAAATATTTAGAATTTTTAGAAATTTTATTGAAGACTAGTTAAAAAATTTATTTAATTTTTAGGAAACATGCTTTTTGAATAAAATTAATTTCAACAGAAGATAGAAGTAAGCCCATATTTTCTTAAAAACCCTTCATACATTATGATATTTACCATAGAGTGGAAAAATAATTACATTATATTAAAATATCTTCAATACCCATAGGAAAGAAAAATTCAACAGAATTACTAGGAAATATAACATCAAATTTTATCATTTCGATAGTAATTTCAATTTGTCCTAAAAAATGTTGAGATTGAAACATAAAATTATTACCACCATGGTATCCTTGAATCATTATGATAATAAAATAATAACATGAAATGAAACATAAAATATCATGGGGATATAAAAATCAATTATATTACATTTCTAACAAGATTTAAAAGCACCTCATGATCAAATACTTGTGCATATCATAATATATGACTCAGAAAATAAAAAATGAGACAATCCTCTTTTATAGATTTAGTACCATGAAAACCTCAAACCCTACAAAAGGGAGATGCCCAATAGGATATTTAAATTGATATAAATTTTAGGAGAATAATCATAAAATAAATTTAGGGTATGTATATATATTATATATAAAAATTAAGTGGGTAATATAGAATGTGTCTTAAAAAAATAAATATTAGATCAAAATCCTTTACTATTGGAGTGAAATTTTAATAATAGTACCTATAAAATATTAAAAAAATTGAAAACATTATTTATAATTTAATGTGATAGATAGGGGGGATATTTTTTATTGTGAAATATATACACCACAAAAATAAAATGGGTGGTTATTATGGAATAAATATTTCTGTAATAATTGATAGACTAGAAGTCCTTTTAAAATTTATACATGAATTATGTAGTACATGTTCAAAAATCATTTATAATAAATATTATTTTTTAAAAATATAATAAAAATAGTATTCATATATACAATATCATATATGATTTTATTATGACCTTCTTTTACCATTTTTTTAATAATCTCATATAAATATTATGTTTCATGTAATAACCACATTGTTTTTCATATAAGGTTTGATTTTCTATTTATTGGAACTACTAAATAATTATAACAATTAATTATATATAATTTATATTCATTACATATGTATTTATATTTACTCGTTAAATTGAGTGACAGTATGTAACAAACACGGTTTATGGAGATGGTAGGTTGTACGTACACATGATAACTATTTCAATTCATTATTTTCTAAAATGAAAAAATATTAAATGAAATATATTATCATTAAATAGTAATATATAAGTAATATATATCACAATTTTTATAAAATCAATCATCAACACATATCATGTATACCATGAATGGGTCATTTATCATTGTGAGATGGTACTCCTCCGAACACACTCACATAGTTATTGTATTCCCAAGAAATATGAACAATTATGTTATGTATAATATAACAATTAAAAAAATATAACAACAAAAAAATATCAATATTATTATATAAAAATATAATTTTCGTCATTATTCTCAACCATAAATGATGTAATTAAAAAATGACAATGATTCATGGGGCAGTAGTCCCTCATACACACAGATTATGATTTAATAACAGATTTGATGGTATTGAGTGTGGTTTTAGGTTTTAAAACTATAATAACCACATATGTGTGTATATATAATTTTGATTTTATTATATAGTTAGGATATAAAAATAATTTATTGGTGTCTAGGAGAAAATAATACAAAAACATTTATTGATTAATGATAACTCTTGTTTGAGTATCTCTTTTTGGTTTTCATCAAAGGCCTTAATTGGATGCATTTATGCACAAATTTAGGATTATTGGTTGATGTGAGATAAGGGTAATAGATAATTTTTAGGATACTACTTGATAAAATTGTATTTATAGGTGTGGAGAATAGTAAAGAGAGAGTTCCTATTTATAATTGAAGAGCCACATTCATGTAAATAGTCAAAAGAATTCAATATTGGGCATTATAACTTACCTCATTTTTCTCTATTATTTAATAATAATTTACTAGAGAGTTTATTTGGTCAATAGATATATCTACCACAGTAATGGAATTTTTTTTTAATAATTTCAATACATAACATCTTGGTTTCCATATTTTTTTAGTTTTTGTTAATATTAATGTAAATAATTTTATAACATAGAAAATATATTACATAAGACTATGGTAGAAAAAAATTATGAGATTATTTTCATCCAATGATTCTAAATATAAAATATATTTTATATATTATAAATCCTACGTCTTTTAGAAAACAACATAAAAAAAGTGCATGTAATGTAGAAAACATCAATTCAACTATAAACATGGAAACCATGTTTTTTTCTATTTAATGACCATTGAAGAAATTAGAGAAGAAAAAATTTGCCCATTTATTAAAAAAAATAATATTTATTATAAAATTAATATATCATTACATATTATATATTTTTTATTAATTTAATTTAATTGAAAACAACATTTATTATATAATGACATTAATGTCAATAATTTTATATTCGATTATTTTGATTTAAACAAATAAATATAATAATTTAAATATAATCAATTATTTTCCCACATGATTAATATGATATTTTCACATAGAAAGTAATATAACTGAATAATTCAATCGATATACATCAATTTAAATTTTTTAGTCTCATTTGATTTGTTTATTTATTAACTAAATAATTAATTTATTTATGTTTTGTAAGAATAAAACATAATTATATCATGTATATAAACTAACAATTTTATTTGTGAAATAATTCATTTATCTTAAATATTAATTTTTATCGCTGAACTCATGTAGCTTTTCCTATTCCAAACCATAAAAAACATTAAGTTGATGAAAGGTACATGTTTTTACTTTATAAAGACTAAAATTATTATATGGTTCATGATCATAAAAAAATATCTCCCAACTCATGAAATTCAATAATAAAGATATAATTTTGGAAATTATTCAATCCTTATGAGTTTCAAACCTGATTTCGATCTTCAAAAACCTGTATATTCTATTTTTAACACCTAAGTAATCTAATGTTTTCCTTGATTATTGTAAATAATTTTAAGAGTTTTGCTTAAAATTATTGTGAAAAATTTAGTCTAAATTTTTATAAAATATATATTAATATTATTAAAAATATTATTACATTTTCTTAAATTCAAAACAGATAAGTTAAGAAAAATTAATTTATTTAGTTAGATATGAAAAGAAAGAAGGTAGTAGATGTGAAAATCATCAAATGATTACAATGTTTTTATATCATAATGAAGTATAAATATGAGTATAATGGACTAAATTGGAATTATATATGAATAAAGGAACTTTTTTGACTATAAAACCAATTAGAAATATTTTTTAAAATTGTAATTTTTTAAAAGAAAATACAGAGTTAAACGAAAATTCATTGTATTCAACTATTCAAAAAAAGATACTTCATAGGAAAATACAAAACATTTAACCACTAAAAATTGTTTATATTCCTCTTACAAATATTGAGCTTATATATTTAAATTCATATTATAAAATATGTAAATTTTAATTTTTAATTATGTGTTCCATGCATTATTACAACTATTTTATAAATATTGTGGTTTTTTTAAATCAATTCCTTTTGTATTAAATTATTTACAGTTTATTTTTAACGAATATATAACTAATAAAATTGTGAAAAATATATATTCTTATATGTGATTTAATAATATTCATTAGCACCAATCCTCATTATAGGTGATAAATATTATGTTAAATAATAATATTAATAGTATATGGTAGTTTAGTAAACTCAGTCTTTAGTGTAGCAGAATATCCATATGAAACTTGATATTTTTTATAATAAAAGAAAAACATATTGTTGTGTGTATCAAAAGTTAATCTATATGTTTTTTTTTCACATTTCTATATTTTTTATTCCTATAAATCTATATTAACTTGGGGCATAATTAAATAGATGCCATCAAATTATATTAATTTTGAGGAAAAAAATAATTCAAAAAAACTCAGGGTGTCACAAGGGTGACACCATCAATTTGGTACAAATCCAATGATGGTATAGTGGCTATGGTAGTATCCTACGATTCTGTCTGGAGTTACTATATTTCCTGTGTTTCATTGATGACCAATTCATTGATGATACCATAATAATATTTGTCAATTCTCACTTTTTTGTAACCTCTCTCACCAGGTCTATTCATTACCCAACTAGAACAATCATGGGAGAGTTCATTCAATGGAATGTACACCCTCCCATTTTGTACATTTCATGGTTAAATCTATTATTTGACTCCGAAAATATAAAATTCATTAGTTCAATAACAAATCACCGCTCTCATTTAGATTACACAGATATCAAAAATACATTTTCCATATATATGGAATATATGATTACCTATTTTAGAATTAATGATTGGTTTATGGGTATATATAGGGTATTGTGAATTTTCATTCCTCTCATATCATATTGGGGTATATCTCACTGGGGAATTTGATATACCTCATTTTCAATGTTATTTCTTACATATTGAGTCATCATTCCTAAATTTATACTGTAATGAATTGTGATATGTTGTAGGATTTTTTCATATAGATATGGTTTAATGGTGGGTCTACAAAATTGATGTCAATGTAAATTTTCGGAATTCCACTCCACATAGGTTATTTTTATGATGTGTATTGACATGATTTTAATCAGTGTGTGTACATTTATACCCATTAGAATCATTTTGCGAAATGGTATTCATATAATTTTTTATATGGTGTGTGTGTGGATTGTGGAACTGATTTATTACATGAAATGATTATACCTCTCATAATAGGCCATGTTGTATGTGAATACAATTTCTATGGAGGTTTGTATCTTGTTTAAAGGTGGTAGGTGGAACATTGTGGCTTGGTTATTATCTAGAGGTGGATCATGTGTTGTTGTGATATGGTTTCAATGAATAATGATGGGAACTATTGATAGTATCGTGATAAGACAACATTGTGTCCTAACAATATAATGGGGTTATAGTATATAAAAAATCTTACATGAAATAAAGATAAACTTTTGAGTGATGATTATCTATACCTACATATAGGTTATGGAATGAAAAACTTATGGAATGATCTATGGTTGATCCATTAGTGCATCTTAATTATTTCATGGACTTATGATTGATTGAATACAAACATTGATTCAAGACATGTGTTGGCCTTGTGTCCTAAATTAAAATTTGATGACATGTGCGGATATCCTTATGAAATGGAATTAAATTCGGTATGACACATACTTGTAGAATACTATGTAGCATTTGATTTTCCATCATATAGTTTGTTTTTTAATTTTAATTTACTTAAAATAATTTTCGAAATATTTATATACCTGTAAAAATTTTATGGATGCATTAGCGTCATCCCTTTAGTTTACAATCACACTCTTCATGAGAATTGTAACACACGTTTAGATTTCTTGTAATGAGATATTTCTAATGGAATGGTACCAAGATTGGGAATATGGGTAGGTGGGGTTTGGATGACAGTGGAAATTTCATGATATACTCTTTCTTATTTCTAGGTTTTTATATGTAAATGAAAGTGACAATTATGTTTTTGTCAATGAATTGGATTATTCATCGGGTATTACTATGTTTTTTCCATTAAAAATGGATATCCTTTAATATTTAGTCTTCTATTTGTGTTCTTTTGAGTGTTCCTATAGTTTCTTAAGTGGTGTAGTCAATTAATCAGTTGACTCATTTTCTATGAAATTGATAATAATTGCATATAATTCCCCAAAAATTCCTATGACATGACCATATAAAGAAGTATTTAATGACATACATATAATGGCGGTATCTCTTAATGTGAATCAAGGTGTGATAGGTGGTGTAATTTTTCATACACTGATGGAATATATTGTGGCCTAGTAAACATAATTGATTCATTAAAGAGGCATAATAATAGTTAATATATACTATGGAGGAGTTCTCTAGAAAATGATAAATTTTTTCAAGATTTATAGCCTCCACATCCACCATAATTTTATGTAAATAGAGGAACCAATGATTTAGGGGTTAGTCCGATTTCATCATGGAAAAATTTGATCTATTTGTTACTCCATTGGATCAAGGGGTAATGGTTTTTTATTTCATGATTTAGGGATACATAAATAGATGATGTGGTGTTATGAAAAAGTTGGGTAGAAATGTGGGTATATACTAAGAAATAATTATTAACCTATTTATTGAGGATTTCATGTTTGAAACATTGAAGATGGATTGAGATCGAGAGTTTATTGGGCATCAACAGGGGATTGTGTTTCTACAACTGCATTATATACATTTTCAAAGGTTATTTATGTCACTACACTTTTACCTAGAAATGATACACTAAAGGGCCAAATTTTTTAGATCATTCTCAAGATAGATCTATTATACTAGGGAATGAGGATTGACTAGACTACATAATTTGATGATCTATAGAAATTACTAATAATCGAGAAGGATGTAGTTGGTAATAGTTAAAAATTAATTCATTACTCAGAGGATATATGAGTGTGAACCCTAGTGATACAGTATGCAGCATTTATGGTCATTTAAAATGATTGTATGAAAAGGTGTGGTTTGGTTGAAATTTACAGTCAGTTTGGAGATTAATTTTTTAGTCACCCTCTATGGAATTAATTGTCATTTTGGGCTTCAATTTTTGATAGATCATAAATTTTCTCATGTTTCTAAATGAATAATTGTTTGACTGTCATTAATGTGTAATTATATTGAATAAAAAAATTATGTTCAATGACTGTATAGTATTTTTGCATCATTGGAGGTGGGGAGATGTGGGATAAAAATCCCAGCACTAATAGGGGATCACAATAGTATAACCAAACCACATAGGGGTTCCTGAATCAGCTGAAACATGGGAATGTGCATAGATTATTTAATCTAATAATAGAAGTGTTTATTCCATGGATTATATTTCAACTTTTATTGAAACATTAACTTCTACATTTTTTATATAATTAACTATATTAATACTAAATTATTATTTGATAAAAGAGATTCCCTTTCATTTATATCTAAAGATATATTTTTTGGGGTATATTTATTGGTTAAATTATCATATGAATTTATTATTCATCATACATCCTCTATAAGTAAGGTATATAAACATTAAAAATGTCCAATAGTGTAATATTTGTATTGATAATATTTGATATTTATTGGATTTAATTATCTTATATATAAATATATTTAAATTGACTTATGACATGGACACATTGATTAGTTATCTGATGCACATTGACTGATACATGATACATGTATCCACTAATAAAACAAAGTGGAAGAATATATTTTTTTAGTAAATTTGATATTAGTGAATGTATAATAGTCGAAATATAAGTTATGATTGGCTCAATATAGTCCTGGTAGAATGCATGATTTTTTTAGTATATCCGATAGTATAACCCTCTTGTTTTCCTCTAGTGGTTGACCATTATAAGAAGGGTTTGAATGAAATTTTTCTACAACCTCATCCTAATACATGATTTTAATTAATGATCAATCATTCAAAATGATTACATCCCATATAATTCACTCTGTATCAAATGTCTATGGATTATATGAAGTAATACGAGGTTGAGAATTAGTATTTAGAGGATAATTGATTTATCATGTGTGAGATTCTACTTTGGTTTCTTCCATTTTATTAATTAAAAGGAGATAATATCCTTTATATGTTTGTAGAATATATGATGCTAAATTTGATCATGGTAAAAAAAATCACTCATTTCCAAATAATTATTATTTTATTGTTCAGTTGAAGGGACCCTAGTGGTTCTCCAAAATTGACTTAAAATATGGCTAGCAACGAATTTGAGTTAGGGAAATGTATATTTCCAACTAGATGATTTGGAGAATATATTTACAATATTTTTATTATTTCATTCCATTCGAGTAGAGAAATTACTCACAAGACATTATGAATTTAATAAAAATTATAATCCGTCCATTTATTAAAATTTATGTTGTTGTATTTGTTGATTATATAAAAATATACTCATTATACCCCCCCAGAATTATAAAGGGATACATGAAAAAATGATATGAATGATGTCAACAAGGTTTATCTTAATTTTTAGGGCCCTACCATATTATAACCCTACAATTTGGTATTATTGAGTTAGAGTGTTTATATGGGTGGGTGGCCTTATTTTTTGTTTCTTGGGGTTTGTATGAGAGAGGACAATGAACATTTGAAATAATATGGGTTTTCCTATGGGGAAAATCATTTATCAGAATACCTGTTTGGGCACATGGGTGGTCCCCATGGATGGGGCCACATGTTCGAGGTTGGAAATGGAGGTACATTGAAAGACGTGACCCGATATCCATGTCAAAAGAGGGCTCTATGTACTATTAGTGGGGCCCAGTCAATACAATGATATCAGATATGTATCCCATCTGTAAGGGATATGAACTACTTGGGCTAATATGTGGAGTCCTAAACTACCATGTTGTGCTCCTAGGAGGTGGGGGGGGGGGTGAATATAACACCCATAATTTTTACCTATTAATGTATGAAATGATATGAATCATTTCAACTGGGCGAGCCACTAATTTTGATACCATACATAATTATAACTCCATATTTAGGAATGATTGGTCAAGAGAAGTGATCAGGATGGGTGACATTCTTGAATGTCTTCAAGTGTGTGTATTAGTAATAGAAATAACACTAGAATGAACATGTTTTATTCTGAGGATAGTCACTAGTCTGATGCCCTATTCGGGTACATTGGGGGGCCCAAGGGAGTGGACAACTTGTCTATGGGGAATCTAGTATTACCAGGCAGGCTATGAGGTGACATCCATGTTAAAGGTTTGGAATATGTGATTTTAGAGGGACATATTTTTTTGTACTCATGGTACCCATGGATTAATCATTGGCACCATGAGACATATTTTTTATCATTTGAGAATATTATATTTATTAAACATTTTCTAAGTGTCACCTTTGTATTAAAAAGGTTTGTTTCCATTAGAATTTTAATTTTTAGAGGTAGGGGTTTATAATATATCTTGGGAAGAAAAGGGTAGTTATTTTTTTGTAGTCCCTTGAATAAAGTTTCAGATTTTGGGTTTTATATGATTAGATGCTTACATTCTATTTCCTTGGGATTGTGTTATTTTAGGGGGGATCTTAATTGTTCTAGATAATGTAGCGGTAGTGATGTCTTTCATAGTCCATCGAATAATGTTTGACATTAGGAGTTTCATATGACTATATGGTAAGAGTAAATTATTAAATTGTTATTTTATCATCTTATAAGTACATATTATTGTTTTAACTAAGAATAGAGTGATGTATTATTGGATAGATGAGTTTGACGAGTCCTTCTTGGTGTTGAAGATGGAATTCAAATCATCCTCAATTATTATCATAAGAAAGCCTATGATTAGATATATTATTTACTATTGTGATTTAGGTATTCGATTGAGGTATGTCTTTATGAATGGTTATATTTATTTTGTTTATGAGTTTCATGATATTTGACATCGTGAGATAAATTTCCCTTCACATTACCCATATTTAGGGGGTTTCGGTAATGCCTTGAAGTAATATCAACATTATATCTTTGGGGATATGTTATCATTCCACACAAATCAGAAGACCTTTATCTCTATTTTATATCACTAGGAACATTAATATACACAAGATACATATGTTTGATTATCGGAATAAACTTGAATTTCATATGAACTATTATTCTGGAAATGGAAATTTTTTTAGACACTCTTAATAGGAAGTGAAAGGGGAAAGAATAGGGAACATTAAAATGGAAATGATGATTGATGGGCATATTTACTGAATAATCAGAAGATAAATATGAGGATAAAAGGAATGTTTCATGTTACCCATATGATTTAATGTCTACCATGTATGACTAGGTGAATGAATTCATTGATCTAGATTCTAAGTGATTATTGATACAATAATTATTGGTGGGGAAGAACCTAGTTCCATAATAGTTTTTATATAGAGAAAACACGGTCTACATTTTGTTAGAGTATTTATTCATATTTAAATTTTGGAAGTGATTATGTTGAAGTCAATTTATTTATAGTTTTTAGATCACCTTTGATAATTGATGATTTATCATGATATCAGATTATTACTCTATGGTCCATTTATGAATATTTATGTTTCAAAAAAATTATCTTGTTCCCTTACATATATATGAGAATTAAGGATGAGCATCAAAAACAATATGGCTTTCTTAATCATTCATCCATTTACTTGAAGAAGTGGTATGTGTTTGTGATGGACATTGTGATGTGGTTTTCTAGTACCCAAAGTGTACATGGGGCTTTTATAGATGTGGATGGTTGGGTGATTAAGGTTACACATTCCGAATCATTTTGAAACGTGCATTTAATTCCTGAGTAAATTAATTTCTATGTGTGATGGATTTTATATCTCTATGCAATGCGTATGAACATTGTATCAGACATATATTATTGATTCATGAAATAGTTTTATATGTTATAGGTGAAATGTATTAGGAATAAATTGATGCAAATTATGTTCTATCTTGTGCATTTAAAAAGTAAAATAGAGAGAACAACCTATTAGATGAAGGATTTTTTTTGGGAATACATCATGGATTTAAGTGGGGCATGAGATTATCATATAGTGTTGGTTTATGTGAATAAATAGTTACCAGAATTTATTTCAGGTGTAAATATTCATGGCTCTTTATGGTTGGGCATATCGTTCCCCACTATGTCAGTATGAGGTAGGGGAGGCAGCTGTTGGTAGGACGTTTATGTGGAAGGAGACCTCTAATTGAGAATATTTTATTCAAAGAAAATTGATAAATGGTCAATATATGTGATAATCTTATTTTTCACATTTGTAGAATATCATGTAATTTATCATCGGTGAATATGCTTTCTGACAGGTCTTACCACTATTGGGGAATGAATAAATTTAAAATAATGTGGCGATTCCATTGTTTTATTGGTATTATTTGAGACAATAGAGTGTATATGAATAGTTTCCAAATAAATATAGAGGTTTGTTGTGAACCAATATATAATTAAATTTTTATATTCATAAGAAATCAACATAGTCTCACACACTAGGTTCGATCGTACAGAGTCCTCTTACCCACAATGAAATTCAATTTTCACTATTATAAAATAACTAATATAAAGCTCCATTATATAACAATATAACATGGTTTTTTTAAATTTATAAAAATATATATTATAAATTTAAGTTAATTAAATTAATATGTTTTTAGATTAATGTATTTAAGAAATTATACATCATAGGATGTGGTAATTGAAATCATTTAACAAAATGAATATTAATATTCAACACAATATAGTGATAAAAACCTATCATGCTACACTCTCTTGTATAAAACGTGATTACCCTAAAACAAGGACATTACACAGATGGATTAACCCTTTCTAATATCATCTATGAAACCACTTTTCAATCCATAAATACCGAATTAATACTCCTCCATATGAAAAATATATATTGTGAAGGTAATGATATATGATAAATGGGAAGATGATTGTTGTTTTAGAAAAAAATGGGCGGTCACTCACCCAATTCATTTTAACCACTCAAAAATTTTAAAAAATTCATTAAATTGATTTTAAATTAAATCACTTGAAACTTAATTGAATCACCAAACCCTCCCTCGAACAAATTCCTAAGTTAGTTCCCTATTTTTTAGTGTTGAGAAGGTAACACGTTGGAGGAAACATAAAAAACTAAAAATGAAAGGATTGGAGAATGAAGAAGTATAATAATATATAAAATTAAAATTAATATTACATAAATTAAAAAACTACATATATAATATAATTTTCTAACATATTCTACCAAAATGTTTCTAATAGCTAGAAATGATGAAGCGATGCCTTTTTATAGTGACAGGGGGTGAAAGAATTATCTCAAAAAGAGTCCTCCTAGTTACGATAACTTTAGCCTCAATAAAATAATAATCTTCTAAATGTGGTCTCCTAGGATGTTATTATGTTTTTCTCTAATTTTCACCTACTATATTTCATCATGATAATCCCTTAGATGTAGGATTTATTTATATTTTACTCTAGAAAATTTATTCTGGTCGTGTGACTCTTTTTATTCCAAAACATGTAATTAATTTTCAATTATTATATTTAAAATTGTAGATTATTCCATGGACCCCATAATGAATGATAATAACTAAATTATTTTATAGATCTAAGTCAAATTATAACTTCAATGGTCTTTTCATCTGGGATAAATAAGCTCATAATTAAATTCATCTAGAGCAGTACAACATTTTCAAGGCCTGAATTGTGATGTAGTTTTGGGCCCCCAAAAAGTTGATTGTGCATTGTCTTTATAAGTATGAAATGATGACCATGATGTCCTGAATCCTAAAAATAATTTTTAATTTTTATTTTGTTTTATAAATTTTTATTTCTGAATACAAAAAAAATTATTCAATTAAATTTCCAAATTTGGCCCATTTTGTAATTTATCTCTAAATATGACAAAAAACTAGAAATGTGATAATTTCCCATTATATAAATCTAATTCGGGATTATAAAAATAAATTTAAAATTTAAAATATTATAAACTGATATCTTTATCACTCTCCCAACCATTACAATTTCAATCTTGGAAAATCATCTAATGCTAAGGTCAAAAGAAACATACCAAAATATAAATTACAACACAACTCAACTAACAGATATAAGAAAACATCATGCCTCATGAATGGATTAAAAGTCACCATCTCTTAAAATTTAAAATAATTCATTCAATCTCATTTTAATCCCCATGTTGATGTCATACCTACCTCCTCATAAAAATTTATATCTATTAACTAAAATGATTTTTTTAGAGTTCATATCATTCCCAAAAACATATTTGATCACCATACATTTTTTATCCTTGTGATATATCCACATAATATAGTATAAAATGAGTCAATAATCGGGACATTTTAATGGGTTTCTATATGGTTAATTTTTGTAATATTATAAATTTAAAATCATCACAGGTATAATTAGAAGGGTTAGGCGGTAAAGTGAAATAACTTCAAGAACACAATTGTGTTAAACAGATATGTGCTCTAAAATTGAAAAAAATGAATCATATCAATGAACATATTTCTTTCATTTAGAGGATCAGAAGTAAATTTCGTCATCAATCATTATTTTCTTTATTCTTCTCAAAATGATTGTTATTGAATTTTCTTGAATTATTATATGTATTCTCTAATAAGAATAATATTTTTAAGGAAAAGCGATGATGATTTTGATCATTAAAAATTGATGAAATCCTTCCCTAAAATTGTAATTATATTTGGGATACCCAACCATATTTCCATAAAAAAAATTATCAACCACAATAGAAATAAATATAAAAATAATTTGTTATTCGAGATTAAATAAAATCATCAAATCATAAAACTACTAATCATGTTCCCCCCACCCCACCGGAGTTCAACAATAATCATAAATTTACATCAGGATTAGGTAGAAAATAGATAAATATATTATACTATGTATATTTATCAAGGTATTTCATGGATATTAATTTATTTATAATGGTATTTTGCAATGTTAGTAAAAAGGGAAAGTTAAATGAAAAAAATAGATTTGAAAGTGTCTCCTTAATAATACTTGGCACATTCTATGAACAATTATATATGTGTAAAAGAGAAAAAAAATTCATGATCACGAAACTTGAATGTATATAATCATTATATGGAAATATTTAAATAAATTTTAAAAAATGTTTATAAACCTCCTTGGTTTATAAATATTTCCAAATTGGATAGAACTAGTGCACATAAGTTTCATAATCAATCAAACATAATCAAATAAATATATAAAAAACTAAAAAAACATTTCACTTATGTAATCATTTTAATCAAGTAAAATTTAATTCAAGAAATGTTCTAAAAAAATAAAATGATGGTATGAATATTAAATGGTATCTTGTTAAACTAATAATCCTAAATGAATATCAATTATTAAAAAATAAAACAAGAATATTTTCAACAAATAAACAAATTTACTAAAATTGTATCACACATTAAATAAAAAAAATAAAATAAAATTCTATTCACAGTTATTCCATTTATTAACCTCTTATTTGTTTATTTTAAGTAGACCAATGTACACTTTATTTTAATTTTGATGCAATAAAAATAAATAAAAGTACACACAATACTGGAATATTTAATGAAGTGGCATAATTAATTTAGGATCTTAAATGATACAACTTTAAACATAAGATATCGAAGGTAGAAAATGGGAAAATGAAGAAATAAAAGGATACAGGGGAATGAAAATAGATAATTCTTAATTTGACCCCATGTGGGTGTTTGGGTTTTTATTTCCCCTACTTCGTTAGTCGAAGAAGATAGCCCTAATATGAATATGGATGGGGTTTTTATCTCAGAAACAAGACAAAAAAATTCCTTCCAAATCTCTTTAAAAAACCCATGTTATAGAAGAACCCATGGATGGAGTAATACATCTTATCCCCCTTTTCCATTTTTTGAAACTATGGAAATGAGGGAATGAGAAATAATGGGTCCCCAACTTCTTAGTCTATGAAGACTACGGCTGCGTATATTCCCCCAAGGGCCTACTTTTTTTTAAACCATTTTAGAAATTAATATATTAGGTATGTCAGATGAAAATTTTAATTGAATAACAATAAATCATGAGGAATCAACAAAAAATCTTTACTATCAACAGGTCAACCTGAAAAATGTTCTCTTTCTAAAAGGCCACAGAGTGTTCTATATATTTAGGGTATTCATCATATTCTCCACAAGTCTGAGGGTGGTATATAGTGTATAATTATTCATTTAAGAGGGTTGAAGGATCACCTAATTTTTGGATTTTATAAAAATTTAAACAATGTTCATACAGATCTGGTTGTTCTCCCACAGTTGTATCAGTTGACATTCCATCTTCGTGATCCTATTAATGTAAGGGAATATTAAAGATGATTGGATCATCATGATGCATAATCACATCTTCCTATCAACTATAAATATATGAGGAACATTCCATACCAATTATTTTAAGATTGTTTATGTTTTCGTTCCATCTATAAGACATTAAATTCTTCAACTTCGATGGCTAGTGATATTAAAATATTTCATTAATTTTTAAGAACATTGAAATTATTTTGAAGAATCAATGAATTTGATTCTATTTTGATCTTAAATGTATCTTTAATAATTGAAAATTTAGTAGGAGGAAATGATTATGAAATATCGTTAATTTAGACCATAATGTAAAGAAAAAATTATATTTAATAAAATTATTATTTTTTTATTTTTGAAATATTTTTTTGGATTTTTTAGAAAAAAATATTGCATTTATAAATATGGCCCCCTTAAAAACAACAGCAAATTGATGATAAGGGTTTTTAATTACCCCAATATTCAATTAAATTATGTTTTCCCTAAATATGTTTTATAGTGTAACACCCTATTGATGATCATAGGCAGTCCACTAATATAAATTGTAATTCTATTATAACTATTATAAACATACTAATATAAAACTAAATTAAATTATAATTTCAAATGGTTTTATGAAAATAAAGGAATATTAATATTATATATATAAAATAAATGAAAAAACAATATTGTTATATAAATGATTGAAGGACTTGGGTGGTTATAATGACTCAAATTATTGTTAAAAAATAATGTCAATATTCAAATCAATGTATTGATCAAGACCTATAATAATGGACCATCCAAATAGAAATTTTATAGCCATATAATTACTCTTATATATATAGAAAAATCTTATCCTAAACATTAGCTCTGATACATGTTCTCCAACCATAACTTCCAATGGAATACTCCACTATATAAATGACTTAGGTGGTGAAGGGAAGGATGCAGGATACAAATGAGGAAGAATTTGGTGGTAGAGAAAACGGGGAGACAACTCCTCGAGATCAATTTAAAATCTTCTAAATCTCAAAAAATAGATGTGAATTTAAGGACACGAATCCTAATCAATCCATCATTCCCTCTCTTAAATTACTGCCATTTATTCACTACCAAAAATGCAGGAATGGGAAGCTATTGAGTTTTACCAGTGCTAATTAGAAAGAATATATAAAAGGATATATTTTAGCAATGTTGGTGAAAAGTGCGGATAAATATACCCTTTATCAGTGCTACTATAAGCACTAAAATTGTATCTATTTATCAGCGCTAACCAAAAGCACTAATAAAAGGGAGACTATAAAATCCACAATCATAGAGAAGAAAAATGTTTTTACCAGAAAATATTATTAATTTATACAAAACTATTTTAATTATATTTAAAATACATTTTTATTTAAATACATTAAATAGAAAGCACATGTTTATTAAGTTTATTAAGTTTATTATGTTTATTTTGTTTATTAGTATTATTAGCTTTATTATTATCATTATGTATATTATGTAAATTATGTTTAATAGGTTTTTTGTGATTATTGTGTTAATTAAATTTATTATGTTATATTTTTTTTATTATGTTTATTTTGTTTTATTTTATGTATTATGTATATATATATATATGTTAATGTATTTATGATTATTTATGTTTTTATGATTATTATATATGTCTATAATTTATTTATTTTTATTATGTTTATTAGTTTATTATCTTTATTATATTTATTATATTATATATATGATTATATATAAATCTTTAATATATATATATATATTTAAATTAAAAAATTATTATAATGAATGTGGTTAATTAATAGATGCATAACATACATACGTATTCATCATGAATGTTTATTTATACTTTATAACCTATGTTTTCCATATATATATATATGTGAATACTCATTTATACTATACTTATTGTATTCATTCATGTTCCAATATATACGAAGCTTTGGGATCTCATAAATACTTAAAATCACGGTAAATATATTTAAAAAGTCAATAAATTTATTGATTATATAAGAAAATATAAATATTTAGTTATATATAATTATATTCTTTTTAAAATATATTTATATTTATATAAGTAACTATATATATATATAAATAATTATAAAATTAATTTCTTTTCAATGCTAAATATATTTATTAAAAATAATAATACCTTTTGAATATATTTATTTACAAATATATGTCTTAAATGAATATAAATAAACACACACACACATTAATATATATATATATATATATGAAATTTTTATTATATAATTAATTTATTAATTTATTATAATATAAGTAGTATTTATATATAAATATATACCGATTTATATTTATTTATAATTTAAATTATAAAATATTATCAATATATATTATTTATATATTAATACTAATTTTATAATTATATAAATATATATATATTTATTTATTTATTTATATAGATCATGATATTATAAAAAAATATAATTTATAAGGTTATATTTTAATAATTTTTACTTTATAATAAATATGATAATTATATATAATTTTATAAAATTATAAATGTAAAAAATATATTGGTTATAATTTTAAAATTTTAGAAATAAATGAAGAAATGATTAATTAAATAAATAAATAAATGAATGATTGAATGAATGAATAATTAATTAATTAATTAATCAATAAATTATAAATTAATAAATTAAGAAATTAAGAAATTAATAAATTAATAAAATAATAAAATAATTAATGAATAAATTAATATATAAATAAATAAATAAATAAATAAATAAATGAAGAAAATAAGTAATGAATAAATAAATAAATAATTTCATGTCTTTTAATCACTATATTGATGAAATCTAATAAAATATTTCCTTATCAGTTAATTTTAGTGCTGATAAATAGGAGCCTTTTCAGCGCTAAAAAAGTGCTGATAAAAGGCCGCTTTATCAGCGCAAAATTTTTATCATTGATAAATGTGTGGTTTATTAGCAATTTTTAATATAGAACTTATAAAACATGTTTTTATATGCATCATTTACAAGCACTAATGAATGAATTCCCCCATTTTATAAATGAACCTTAACTTCCTCCCCTTCAAATCGCACCCCCCAAGATCTCGTGAAAGCCTAAACCTGTGACACCCCTTCTCCTCCTCTATTACTTCCTCCTACTCCTACTTCTCCTCCGCCGCTATTGTAGCCACAAAATCCTCTTCATCATCATCATATATTGTCAACTCCTCCTATGTGTCCTCCTCCATTGTCATTATCACCATCACGTCCTCCTGCTCTTCCAAAACTTTTGTCGCCTCTTACTCTTCCCCCAACGCTGTTGCCTCCGCCACAACTAACAGTTAGTGGTTTTCATCTCTATTAATAGCCTTTAAACACTTCCTTTTCAATAGATTCCATTCATGATGGTTGAGGGTTGTTTGGTCATAAATCAAGTGTCGTTTCATTGATGATTACATCTCTATAGTCTTGAGGTAGGTTCTGTATAAGTAATATATCATAATCATGATGTTTATTATTGTTTATGTGATTATTTAATTATTTAGATGTTCTTCACATTTAATATCATGGTAAGAAGTGATAAATATAGTTTGTAAATGATCTATTTGACTTTTCGTATTCCTTGTGGGATTTGAGGTTCATGGTTACAATGGGTCAATGGTCTCCCAATGGGCTGGCCACTCCCCTGAACATGATAATTGAATTATTAAATGACAAATTGAAGGGGTTACAAGATCAGATCAGTTTTAATTGTGTTATTAATTATAATAAAGAATAAGGAGGTGTTTGGAATAAATTTAATATGTTAAATTAGTTATGGATTGAATGTTAGTAAAAATTTTATATGGTTTAGGGGGAATGTTCATGTTATAATAGTTTTATAATGTATGTTTAATGGGTTTTATTAGTATTAAATGGTATAATGGGATAGTTATAGATTTGGTTTAATTGTAGTAATTGTGATGGATGATGTTGATTATGAAAAATGGATGTGGTAATCCCCTTGATTTATTAATGTGGTAAAAAATATCAAGTGTGTTAAACACTGATATGTCCTTATTAATGAAATGAATATTTCATTTCCTCTATGAGGTCCACACCCTGGTGAAAATATTTGTCATGGTGGTCTATTGAGTTTTACAATATCCCTAATTAGGATATCATTTGGTACCCATGTGAAATTTATAAGGGTTAAAAGGGTCTACATATGTATTAGAAGGATATCTAGAAGACACCCTTTCATAAATATGGAATGCCTCAATTGTGTTGGGAAATAATCCACTAAATCAATTATTTCCCACATTATCCATGCTCTGTGTGGGAAATAGATAGTATAAGAACATCTCCTATGATTTAAAAGAGTGAAAAAGGGATCAATTGTGTTGGGGTTGGAATAACCTATTGACCATTAGAGGAGTCCCAATAAATTGTGAGGTTGGTTAGGGAAATACCCTACAAGAATGACTTGGATTTTCTGGTATGTAAAGTATCATAAGGGGGTAAGGTCATGGACATTTTAATTCTAGTAGAATAAATTAGAGTGAAAAAATTACTCCATCATAAACTCAGAACAACATTTGGAATGCCAGTATAAGTTAGGGTAAAACATTTAGAGAGGATCAATGTGATATTGTTAAGCATGTGGAGGGAACCCAATAAAGGGGTATCTAACATAATTTCTAATTTATTGTTGTGAAGTTAGGACAAAATATTGTATTGTTTAACATAATGTATAATTTTTATCCCTTGGGATTTATGTCTTTGTGAAACTGCCTAAGTGGCTCTTTTAAAATTATTCAATTGTTTTTAAATGTTTCTTAAAAATTTATCAATTCAACATACACTTTTTTGGATTTAATTAAATCTAAAATGGTTTAAAATATTAAATTGTGGTTTTGATAAAGGGTGTTTGGAACTAATTGGTTTATTTTAAAAAGAGTTTTATTTTATGGTTGAATATTTGTAAATGGTTGGTTTTTCAATGTGATTTCAATTTTCTTTTTTATGGGATTTGAACTATAATTTTTAAATGGTGTTATTTTTTATATATTGTTTTTTAATGGTATTTCAACTGTGTAAATGTTTTTTCTAAATTATCTCATTTTTATTAAATAAATATTTTTAAAAATAGTTTATTATTTTAGACTACATTTATTTTTATATCAACATTTTATATATTTATTTTGTTTAATATTAATATCAACGAAACCAATAGGATGGTTATGAATAAAGAATGGATAGATGTCAATCATCTCACAATATATTCTGAAGGTGGATTGAATGATTTCATCAAGTTTCCCAAAGACCATTCATATGAACCTCTAAAAACATTTTTCCATGGCTATGTAGTTGTTATTAAAGACACATTAGTTTAAAGGATTTGGAAGAACATTTGAATAGCCACAGAATATATCAAAGATACAAATGGAGGAATAAACATGGGTAAAAAGAGAAAGAAACCAATTGCTAGGATTATGGTGTATTTCATGGATAATCATATGGCATTAAAAGTATTGAGGATGAAGAATATCATATCGAGGATGTTATTATATATGTGAATGATAATAGATATCTTATTTTGGCAATGTCCGGGATAGTTAAAGATGAAATTCATGATTGCCCAAAATTGTTTGAGAATTTAAAGTGTTTTGAAAAGATGACTTTGTATGGTGGTTGTAATAAATATACAACATTTTCATCTATAGTAATGATGTATAATATGTATACAGGCAACAGATGGAGTGATTATAGTTTTATGGAATTAGTTTTTCTCATGAATGACATGCTCCGAGATGAAGATGGGATCTCGTGGAAAACATACGATGCCAAATGAATGTTATGATCTATTTTTATGATCTCAAATAGAATACATGCATTCCTAAATGATTTTATACTATTTCACAAGGACCAAAAATCACATATAAAATACCCAATGTGTGGTTCTTCTCAATAAAATAAATATTAATCATGTCCTATACATGTTTCATGGTGCTTTAAAATAATTCCCGGGTTTTTACTACTATATTAATTTAAAGATACTGTACAGAAATTGATGTGGTGCACATACATAAGAAATAATGATCTAAAACTATGACACCTGAAAGACTCTACTCAGTGGAAGAGAATATATGATGGGTATTCTAACTATGGAAACATGATGATAATTCTATGACTTACATTATCTATAGATTAACTGAATCATTTTTGTTTTCAAAGAATCACTGACAGTACATGGTTGATTATGTTGGTAAATTATAGCATCCCACCAAGGTTATGCATAAACTTAAAACACAACCTGTTATCTACTATTATATAGGGACCAAAACAATTGGGTAATTATATTGATGTTTATTTGGCTCCATTGATTGTGGATTTGAAATTATTGTGAGATTCATGTGTTATGATATATTTTTCTTACAAAAATAAGGATTTCATGTTGAGTTCAATGATGTACGGGATGATAAATGACTTTCATACTTATTTAAAATTTTCATAATATAGCATTAATGGAATTATTGGGTGTCCCATTGGTTAATAAGGTACATAATCAATTAGGTAGAAACATTCATAAAAAACTGTGTTTCTAGGAAATCACAGATTTTTCCCAGACAAATTAAATACTGATATTGGCCGACGTAATTCAAAGGAAGTTTAGATGGACGTTCATAACTGTCTCTACTAAATGGTGAACATTTGTTTTAGAATTTAATAATATTTGGACACTTCTTTAGGTAAACCATTTTTGGAAAACATTATAAAAATTTGTTGAAAAAAGAACACATTTTTTAAATTACTATACTGGAATTTTCTATAGGTCATAAATCATCTTGATTTTATGCATGTCGAATAAATGTATATGATAGAGTTATCGACACATTTCTAAATTCACCCAGAAAAATAAAAGGAGGTAATGAAGGGTATGATTGATGTGGTTATCATTGGAATTTGACAACAGTTATCACTAGTGAAGGGTAAAAAATGAATATTTCTTCCTCCTACTGTTTACACAATTTTTAGGTAAGAATGATATGAGTTGTGCAACATCTTTAATGAGTTAAAGGTTCTATATGGGTATTCATTGAATATCCAGAACGTTGTGTCGATGAGCTATTTATTGTTAAATCGTTTGAAATCACCTAGCTGTCATGTTTTAGTGAATTTTTTAATTCTTATAGATTTATGTAAAAGTTGTCTGAATAATTTACATCAAACATTAATGATGATCTATTTCTTCATCAACGTTATATGTATCAATTTAATAGACCCAACTAAAATAGAGACAATGAAATATCTTATTTTCTTAATATTATATGAATAAAAAATGTTCGTCCTTCCAACATTTGATGATACGAAGGTTCATTAGAAGGTTCACATAGTGAGAACTATTTAAATATGTGGTTCTATGAACTATAGATGGATGTATCCAATTGAATGGTATACAATGATTTTGAAAGGGTATGTCAAAAATCAAAGTCATCTAGAGGGTTTTATTGTGGAGTGATATATTGTTTAGGAATCCATTGGATTTTATACTGAATACCTATCATGTGTGAAAATAATTTGTCTAATGAAATATCATCACACTGGGCACATTTCGTATAAGGCCCCAATCTTAAACCTTACTTAATATTGAATTAAATTAATAATTCACATTGAGGATCTTTTCAGGTTAAGAGTTTTAGAGAATTAGTACATAACTATTACATCTCAAAAGATTACAAAGTATAAACTTCTACCAAGTTTCCATAAAGAATTAAAAACTCTTAAAAGAAAGATGTCTAGTTCCATGTTTTAGATTGCATGTCTTTCCTTGATCCCATCCTTGACCCTATTCATCTTTAAGTCCTGTGTAAAACATTTCAAAAACTTGGGATGAGTGTAAAAAGCTCAATAAGGGATATAAAAGTATGAAAATAAAACATTATTCCATGTATGAAATCATACTTTAAAAATAATACATAAGAATTTTAACATACCTCATCAAATCATGACTAATCATAGAAATCATAAAGCATAAAGGTAACTTGAGGCATTTCTAACATTCTTATGTAGGGAGTAACCCTCTTTGTTTTGTTTGGAATACCCATCATAATATCTTCCCTAAATCTCTTCGGAGAAACCTCAACATTTAACCCCTTCGTGTTACCCAATGCATTGGAGAGCTATATCGGGCTCAACCACGCTTAGTTTATAACGGAACCACCCATCTTCATAATAATTCCCATGAACCATAACATAATCATATCACATAAAACATGCATAAAGGAAAAATAACATATCAAAATTTCAATCAAAAGATATTTATACAACACATTGATATAAAAACATTATTAAAACCATTTTCAATACAAAAATAAAATAAAAGTAAAACATGGAATTTATTTTTCATTTAAAAAAAGGTATGGCTTGTAGAGGAAGTCGAAACACAAATAATGGTCACGATGGCAAAGATGTCATTGTCGCTGCATACATATGACAAAAACATTCCCTTTTGTCATTTAGTAAAACGCTTCGTATAAAAAATATTCCTTTTGGATGAAAGTAAAAGTTAAATGGGTTTATACACCGTATAAAAGAAGGTTGTGTATAAAATAAAATATGCCTCAATGAAAGGAGATTGAGACGAAGTCCCATACAAAGACGGTATTTTTGGATTAAGGACAAAAAAATTACATAATTATCTGTGACAAATGAATACACCAAATATAAGTGGATATTAAGTGTTAAAAAATCCGAGGTTATTCACACATATTCATAGAAAGACGTATTCATGGAGTACAAGTTTATCCTAAATAATCAAAATTGGGTTAAGAAGTTCTCTTGAAAAAATTCGACAGCCTAAAGACGTCACTTCAAAATTCAAAAAATGAGTTGACAAGAGATAAAAATGGTATGTCATCACTTGGAAATAAAATTTACATCAATAATGATATATAAGAACATATCCCAACATAATAAGATTTAATTTAAAAGACATAACAAAAGAAGTCTTTTTAAAAAGAGGTGGGTGAAACGTTCCCGTACCGTTTTGGGCAACTTTCAAAACGTACACCCCATGAATTAAGGGTCATGCAACATTAATGTAAGTACTCATAAACGAAATTATATTACACAAAGAGTATAATAATGGGCAGTACATTTACCACTCAAAGGAAATGGTGGAAAATATATCATAAATCTTATGGGAATAAAAGTGAGATAAAAAATCTAGTACGAAAACTCAGCAGCCTAACGGTGCCACTTAAAACTTCCAAAAATGGATTGATGATATCAAATAGGGTCTCTAATCATATTAAAATAAAATTTACAGAAAGGGGAATATAAAAGTACATCCCCCACCATAAGAACTAGGTGCTTAAAAGAACTTTCATAAGGGAGAGTACTTAAAATGAAAGAGAGAGGTTATATCTCTTACGAAAATTCGGTAGCCTAACGGCGCCACTCAAAACTTCCAAAATGGATTGATGAGAGAAAAAATGGTCTCTCATCATATAAAAATACAAATTACAGTATGGTTAATATAAAATAACATCCTACAACATAAGAAAATGGAGCATAAATGAAATGATATAAAATACGGTACTTGAAAAGAAAGCGAGAGGTCGGATCCCTTACCTCGTGTCCAACATGACTCGATCGTTCTTTAATCTCTGGAATAATAAAAATTGGTAAATTTTTTATTTCTTAAGTACATCTTTTAAAGATTATTATTCAGTTCATATCACATATTATAATGTTATAAAAATTGGTTAATAAAATGAGTTCATATCAGACATTTTTGTCGATGTTCAGTACATGAGTACAAATTGAGCTTGTTGGAAAAGAATTTTCCATGTAGTAATTGGTAAATCATATTCAGAATAGTGTTGATGTTTTAAATATCATATATATACAGTATATATTCATTTTATACTATTCCATAGCATTTGGAGATAAAAAATTAAAAGCACCGTTCATGGAGACGGTAGGTCGTACGTACGCATGAACGCTACATTCATTTTTTGTCATATTAATGGAATTAAAGTTAAAAGAGAGAGATATATATATATATTATAATTACAGAATGATATACATCATTTAAATATAATATATTAAATATATATCCATTATATATATGTAATTATAATAGTACATAACATTTGGAGACAAGAAATGAAATGTACCGTTCATGGAGACAGTAAGCCGTACGTACGCATGAACACTACTTTCATTTCATTGGAACATTAATGGAATTAAAAATAGTTGCGAGATATAGATATTATAATTCCAGTATAATATATATGTTATATAGATCACATACGTTCATCAATTTCATTCTTTATACATTCCATGTATTGCATGAACGAGTCACATCACTTGAGGGGGCGGTAGTCCACACTTCCTCATATGAAATTATCGCATTTGCACAACATGAAAGGCATAAAGGAATGTTTTAAATATAAATTTCAGAAACATATATAAAACATAAATAACATATATATCATATATAAAATATAGTTACATCATAATTTCCACCATTAAAGGTGTTAAGAGAAGATTGAACCATCATCGTTTCGTGAGGAAGAAATTCACCATCCACAGAAACAGTATGTTCTTAAACAATTAGACGAAGGTGTGTATAAGTGTAGCTAGAATCTGTAACATAACAACAACATAGTTTATTTAAGATACTGTTTTTGTTACAAAAGAAAGGAATAAAATTAATTTAGAGGGTTGGAGAAGCAAAATAAAACAAAAGAACACAAGGGAAGACATTACCATTACATTGAGTAACTCTTTTTCATTTGTGCTCAATGTTTTCCTTGGAAATGATTCTTCCAAAAGGTGAGGCTTCAATGATGAAGAGAGGGATGTGAAGAGATGAAATGGGCAGGATTTGGCCGAGCCAAATGCTTGACAGGTGTGTGTAAGGTGGTAGATGTGTGGGCCTTTTATAAGATGAGAGGAGGGCACTTTTGGAAAGTTATAAACTTTTACATTATTATAAAATGCTATTCAGATTTTAAAGGTCCCAAAATTATATATTTCTAGGATAAGGTGATAATAGTTCGAAATCCACTAATACAATATGTTTTTTACATGTTTAGGTCTTATATTTTACATTATCTTTTCATTTTATTTAAATCTTTAAATAATGAGGTAATCACTGCATCATCATGGTTTCATAAATAATTTATTTTATTTAATGTATAAAAATTAAAAAAATATATCATGATGTAGGAAAAATTATTATGTTTCTAATAAATATTTATAGTCAAAAATATCACTTGTATATCACAATTTTAAAATTGTTTTAGTAAAATAACTCATGTTTGTGACATTTTTATTTTAACTTTAAATAAAAAGTTATTAATGTCATTTTCCTACCAAAGTGGCTCCATGGGGTCCCCAAGTTTACCCATGTATTTTATTGTTCGGCCATGACTCATCCAATAAGGGTATTACATGTGTCAAGGTCATTTCATATTATTAAAACATTATTTTTACCTTAAATTACAATAATTACCTCTAATCGCGATTAAAAACATAAAAGCTATTATTCACCAAAAAATTATTTTAATCCCATTGAACCACATTTTACATCCTAATGACAACCATGTATGTCGGATTTTTGAAATTCAAATCACAGAAGTGGTAATGTTTCATTTAAACGAAAAATCAGTTTTCAAACTACCACTTAGTGCTTTCACTATTCATCAAAAATTGAAGTTTTTCAGAAAAAGACCAAAAATTCACCTCAAGATATTTTTGATATTACAAATTAAAAAATGATGTCTATTTTACCAAATTAAAAACATATATGTTGCATTAATTAATTTAAAAATCAATTCCCGCTGTCAAAACAAATAGCGTGTTTTTAAGAAACAATATCTATTAAAAGATTGGCACTAGTTTAAGTACAATTTCAAAGTGAAATTAATTCCAATGACCAAAATTGGATTAAATGATAAAAATATATTATAATTTTACTTTAAAACCAATTAAAAAGATAATATATTGATATAAATAAATTATATTAAAAATAGGTTTTGAATTAAAATACAACATTTTTCACTATTCATTAAAAATGAACTTTATCGGAAAAATACCAAAAAATTATACAATGTAAATTTCAATGTCCCAATCATAAATAATAAGTTTATTTTGACAAATAGAGCTTATAAAATTGTCAAATGTTTGATTTAAAAATGGGTTTCTATCAAAACGCAGTAAAACAATCTTTTAAAAATATTAGTGTATTCTATGATTAAGATTGGATTTATTCTCATTTGAATCCTCTAAAACACTATTTAATTCATTAATAGACATAGATAAAAATATATATTATTCATTACTTACTTGGGATGTTATATCCTCCCCCCTTTAGAAAATTACGTCCCATCAATTCATTTACTTATCGAATAAGTGGGGGTATTTAGCCCTCATTACATTTTCAGATTACCATGTTGCCTCTTCAACCATGTGGTTTTTCCACAAATCATTATCCTAATGAATCCCCTTATTCCGTAACACTTTCTCTCTGTGGTCAAGAATCTGGACCGGTTGTTCCTCATAAGATAGGTTCTCTTCCAGCTGAACTACATCTGGACACAAAACATGAGATGGATCTGCCATATACTTCCTTAACATTGAAACAAGAAAAACATTGTGTACCTTAGATAAACTCGGAGGTAAAGCTACTCGGTATGAAACCGATCCAACTCTCCCTATAATTTTATATGGTCCAATGAACCTTGGACTCAACTTTCCTTTCTTACCAAATCACATCACACTTTTCCATGGTCATACATTGAGAAAAACATGATCACCTACCTCAAAAGAGAGATACATCCTCCTATTGTCTGCATAACTCTTCTGCCTGCTCTGAGTCGTTCTCATGTGTTTCTTTATCAACTGAGATTTTTCTACCAATTTTGGTCCCATCAGCTTCCTATCACCCACTTCATCCCAAAAAGCTGGAGTTCGACACCGCTTCTCATAAAATGCCTCAAATGGTGCCATCTGTATACTAGAATGAAAACTGTTATTATATGAAAATTCAACCAAGGAAAGATGTTGGTCCCAACTTCCATGATAATCCATCGAACAAGCACGTAGCATATCTTCCAATGTCTGAATTTTTCGTTCTGACTGCCCATCGGACTGAGGATGAAAAGTTGTACTAAAATTTAATTCAGTACCCAACAACATCTGAAGGCCTTTCCAAAAGTTAGAAGTGAACCTGGGATGATGGTCAGATACAATGGAGATAGGAACTCTATGTAACCTGACTATTTATTTAAGATACAAATGGGAAAGTTGATCTAGGGAAAAAGTATCACGTATAGCAAGGAAATGAGCAGATTTAGTCAAGCGATCTACAATAGCCCAGATTTCATTATTACCTCGAGGTGTCCTTGGTAATCCCACAATAAAGTCCATGGATATATTCTCCCATTTCCACTCTGGAACTAGTAAAGGCTGAAGCATCCCTTTTGGTAACTGCTGCTCTACTTTAACCTGTTGACATGTCAACCACTTCATAGTAAAATCAACAATATCTCTTTTCATTCCATCCCACCAGTAATACTCCCGAAGATCTCTATACATCTTAGTACTTCCTGGATGAACTGAAAATGGAGAACTACGAGCTTCACATAACAAATCTCTCTTCAACTGTGAATCACAAGGCACACACAATCTCTTACCAAATATCAAAACACAATAATTACCAATGATGAATTCAGGAAACAAACCCTTGTGAACCAGCTCTACCTTTTTCTGCAACTCACTGTCTTACTTCTGTGCTTGCTTGATTCTGTCTGATAGAGAAGATTTAACTGATACCTGAAACAAAACAGAAGGAGATCCTGCACCAAAAACTTCAATTCCAATGTTCATCAAATCCTTAACCAAAGGATCACGTTCCAAACGCAACATTGTTAATGAAGCATTATTTTTTGGACTCAAAGCGTCATCCACTTTATTTTCTTTTCCCAAATGGTAATGAATTGTACAATCATAATTCTTGATTAATTCTAGCCATCTCCTCTATCTCATGTTAAATTATTTATGAGTGAATATATACTTTAAAATTTTTTGATCGGTATATATTTCACACTTTACTCCATACAAATGATGCCTCCGAATTTATTAAGTGAAAACTACATCAGTTAATTTAAAATCATGTGTAGGAGAATTTAATTCATGTGTTTTCAACTGTCGTGAAGCATAAGCAATTACCTGATCATTTTGCAGTAGGACACAACCAAGTCCTTTCAATGAAGCATCACTGTAGATAACAAACTCCCCATTCTTGGAAGGTAGTGCAAAAACTGGAGAATTCACCAATCATCTTTTCAGTTCATGAAAACAATCATCACATTCCTTTTTCAGATAAACTTAACACCCTTCCATGTTAGCTTAGTCATTGGACTAGATAACCGTGAAAATTTTCTAACATACCTTCACTAATAGCCTTCCAATCCAAGGAAGCTACGAACCTCAATTACATTTGTGGGTCTTGTCCATTCTTCCACAACCTTTGTTTTTGCTGGATCAAGAGTTATCCCATCTTTAGAAACAATGTGACCAATGAAAGAAATTTTTCGCAACCAAAACTCACAATTGCTGAATTTTCCATACAATTTCTTTTCTTTCATGGTCTGCAAAATAACCCTTAAATGACTTTCATTCTCCTCTTTACTTTTAGAAAACACTACAATATCATCAATAAAAACAACCAACATTTTTCACCTGATTCAACTGAGCCAGCACTGTAGCAAACTTTTAAGTTCTGATTATGACCATCTCAGGATACTGATTTGAAAGGTCATTTCCCTCTGTATGCCTTCCCAGAAAAGTTGTTCTATTTCCTCTATGAAAAACCATTCTTAACAAACATGTCTCAGATGAAGAAACATGGTAATCTTCAAATGCTCTATCATTTCAATTTGACCATAAAAAAATATTTTTGGATAATCATTTAATAAAATTCTAACTCCTAAAGTTTTCTAAACCGACCTCTGATACCAACTATAAGGCCCCAGCCTTAAACCTTACTTAATATTGAATTAAATTAATAATTCACCTTGAGGATCTTTTCAGGATTAGAGTTTTAGAGAATTAAGACATAACTATTGCATCTCAAATGATTACAAATTAGAAACTTCTACCAAGTTTCCATAAATAAAAATACAACTCTTAAAAGAAACATGTCTAGTTCCATGTTTTAGATAGAATGTCTTTCCTTGATCTCATCCTTGACCCTATTCATCTTTACGTCCTGTGTAAAACATTTCAAAAACATGGGATGAGCATAATAACTCATTAAAGGATATAAAAGTATGAAAAGGAAACATTAGTCCATGTATGAAATCATACTTTACTGATAAAACATAAGCATTTTAACATACCTCATAAAATAATGAATAAATCATAGAAATCATAAGGCATAAAGGTAACTTGAGGCATTCATAACATTCTTACGTAGGGAGTAACCCTCTTGGTTACGTTTGGAATACCCATCACAGTATATTACCTAAATCTCTTCAGAGAAACCTCAACATTTAACCCCTTCACATTACCCAATGCATTGGAGAGCTATATCGAGCTCACCCTCCCTTAGTTTATCACGAAACCACCCATCTTCATAATAATGCCCAAGAACGATAACATAATCTTATCACATAAAACATGCATAAAGTAAACATAACATATAAACTTTTCAATCACAAGATATCAATACAACACATTGATATAAATACATTATGAAAACCATATTCAATACCAAAATAAAATAAAAGTAAAACATGGAATTTAGTTTTCTTTTAAAAAATAGGTATGGATTGTAGAGGAATCCATAACTCAAATAATGGTCACGGTGGCGGAGAAGTTTTTGTCGCTGCATACATACGACAAAAACATTACCTTTTGTCATTTAGTAAAATAGTTAGTATAAAAAAGATTCTTTATGGATAAATGTAAAACTCAAAGGGGTTTATACACCGTATAAAAGAAGGTTGTGTATAAAAAAATATGCCTCAACGAACGGATATTGAGACGAAGTCCCATACAAAGACGGTATCCTTAGATTAAGGATAAATAATTTACATAATTATGTGTGAAAATTGAATACACCAAATATATGTGGATATTAAGTGTAAAACAATCAGAGGTTATTCACACATATTAATAGAACATCATATTCAAGGAGTATAAGTTTATCCCAAAGAATCAAAATTGGGTTAAGATGTTCCCTTGCAAAAATTCGACAGCCTAACGGCCTCACTTCAAAATTCAGAAAATGAGTTGATGAGTGATAAAAAGGGTATCTCATCACTTGGACATAAAATTTACATCAATAAGGATATAGAAGAACATATCCAAACATAAAAATATGAAATTTAAAAGACATAAAAAAATAAGTCTTTTTAAAAAGATGAGGGTGAAATGTTCCCTTACCGATTTGGGCGACTTTCAAAATGTACACCCCAGGAAAGAAGGGTCATACAACATTGATGTAAATGCTCATAAACGAAAGTATATTAAACAAAGACTATAATAATGGTCAGTACATATACCACTCAAAGTAAATGGTGTAAAATATACCATAAATCTTATGGGAATAAAAATGAGATGAAAAATCTCTTACGAAAATTCGGCAGCCTATTGACGCCACTTAAAACTTCCAAAAATGTATTGATGAGATCAAATAGGGTCTCTCATCATATTAAAATAAAATTTACAGAAAGAGTAATATAAAATAACATCCCCCGTCATAACAAATATGAGCTTAAAATATGTGACATAAGGGAGAGTACTTAAAAAGAAAGAGAGAGGTTAGATCTCTTATGAAAATTCGGCAGCCTAACGGCGCAACTCAAAAAATCCAAAATGGACTGATGAGAGAAAGAAGTGTCTATCATAATATAAAAATACAAATTAATGTATGGATAATATAAAATAACATCCTCCAACATAAGAACATGGATGATAAATGAAATGACATAAAATAGGGTACTTGAAAAGAAAGCGAGAGGTCGGATCCCTTACATTGTGTCTGACATGACTCGATCACTCTTTAATCTCCTGAATAATAATATTTGGTCAATTTTTAATTTATTAAAGACCTCATTTAAATATTATTATTCAGTTCATATCACATATTATAATGTTATAATAATTGGTTAATAATTTGAGTTCATATCAGAAATTTTTGTCGATGTTCGGTACATGAGAAAATATTGAACTTGTTGGAAAAGAAATTTCCATGTAGTTATAGGTACATTATATCCATAATAGTACTGATGTTTTAAATATCATATATATCCATTATATATTCATTTTATACTATTACATATCATTTGGAGATAAAAAATTAAAAGCACTGTTCATGGAGACGGTAGGCCGTACGTACGCATGAACGCTACTTTCATTTTTTGTCATATTAATGGAATTAAAGTTAAAAGAGAGATATATATATATTATAATTCCAGAATGATATCCATAATTTATATGTAATATTTGACATATATATATATTATATATTTGTACTTATAATAGTAAATAACATTTGGAGATAAGAAATGAAATGTATCGTTCATGGAGACGATAAGCTGTACGTACGCATGAACGCTACTATCATTTCATTGGCACATTAATGGAATTAAAAACAGTTAAGAGAGATATATATATATATATATATATTATAATTACATTATAATATATATGTTATATAGATCACATAATTTCATCAATTTAATTCTTTATACATTCCATGTATTTCATGAACGAGTCACATCACTTGAGGGGGCGGTAGTCCACACTTCCTCGTATGAAATTATCGAATTCGCACAACATGAAAGGCTTAAAGGAATGTTTTAAATATAAAATCCAGAAACATATAGAAAACATAAATACCATATATATTATATATAAAATATAGTGACATCATAATGGCCACCAAGAAAGGTGTTAAGAGAATATTGAGGAATCATCATTTCGTGAGGCAGAAATTCGCCATCCACAGAAACAGTATGATCATTAACCATTAGACAAAGGTGTGTGTATATGTTGCTCGAATACATGACATAAAAATATCATAGTATATTTAAGATACTGGTATTGATACAAAATAATGGAATAAAAAGAGTATAGAGGGTTGGAGAAGCAAAATAAAACAAAAGAACACAAGGGAAGACATTACCTTTAAATCAGGTAACTCTTTTTCATTTGAGCTCAATGGCTCCCTTTGAAAGGATTATGCCCATAGGTGAGGCTTAAAGGATTAGGAGAGTGATGTGGAGAGATGAAATGGTCATGGGTTGTCCGAGCCAAAGGCTTGAGAGGTTTGTGTAAGGTGGTAGAGGTGGTGGCCTTTTATAAGAGGAGAGGAGGGGCACTCTTGGAATGTTATAAACTTTTACTTTATTATAAAATGATTTTCAGATTTTAAAGGTCACGAAATTATATATTTCGAGTATAAGGTTATAAGAGTTCTAAATCCGCCCATTCAATAGGTTTTTGACGAGTTTAGGTCTTATATTTTACATTATCTTTTCAATTTTATTTAAATCATTAAATAATGAGGTAATCACTACATCATCATGATGTCATACATAATTTAATTTATTTAATGTCTAAAAATTATAAAAAAACTATCATGATGTAGGAAATATATTTATATTTTTAATTAATATTTACAGTAAAAAATATGACTTGTATAACCCCATTTTAAAATTGTTTTAGTAAAACAACTCATGTTTGTGACAATTTTAGTGTAACTTTAAATAAAAAGTTATTAATGTATTTTTCCTAAAAAAGTGGCTCCATGGGGTCCCCGAGTTGACCCATGGATTTTATTGGTCAGACATGACTCATCCAATAAGGTTCTGACATGTGTCAAGGTCATTTCATGTTATTAAAACATTATTTTTACCATAAATTAACTAATTACCTCTAATCGCGATTAAAAACATAAAAGTTACTAATCACCAAAAAATTATTTTAATCCCAATGAACCACATATTACATCCTAATGACAAAAATGTATTTAAGATTTTTGAAATTCAAATCAAAGAAGTGGTAAAGTTTCATTTAAACGAAAAATCTGTTTTTAAACTACCACTTAGTGGTTTCACTATTCATCTAAAATTGAAGTTTTTCAAGAAAATACCAAAAAATCACCCTAAACTATTTTTTATATTCCAAATTAAAAAATGATTTCTATTTTACAAAATTCAAACCATATAATTTTCATTAATTTATTTAATAATTAATTCCAGCTGTCAAAACAAATAGTGTGTTTTTAAGAAACAATATCTATTAAAAGATTGACACTAGTTTAAGTCCAATTTCAAAGTGAAATTAACTACAATGACCACCATTGGATTAAATAATAAAAATATATTCTAATTTTACATTAAAACCAATTCAAAATATAATATAATCATATAAATAAATTAGATTAAAAATATGTTTTGAATTAAAATACAACATTTTCATTATTCATTAAAAAATGAACTTTATCGAAGAAATACAAAAAAATTATCCAATGTAAATATCAATGTCCTAATCATAAATAATAAGTTTATTTTGACAACTATAGATTATAAAATTGTCAAAAGTTTGATTTAAAAATGTTTTTCCATCAAAAGGCAGTAAAACAATCTTTTAAAAATATTACTGTATTCCAGTCTTAAGATTGGGTTTATTCTAATTTTAAGCCTCTAAAACACTTTATAATTCATTAGTATTCATAGATAAAAATATCGATTATTCATTACTTACATGGGATGTTACATTTTTTTTAATTTGTTTTTTGAAAAAAGGTTTTCACAATCAATATTATAGATCGGAAGCATTCCCACCTCTATGTTTTTCAAAATAGTATGGACGTTGAACAATATGTTGAAAGCAAAAAAGATGTTATTATTCATTTCAATCAATCATGTGGTTAAAAATGGATATCATATAAACATATTAAAATGTTTATAGGATGGTTTCAGGAAAATATTTTTATGGAGACATGTGAAAATCCAGACTCAATTTCATAACGACTTCGATGGATAGCTAGAGGACAAAGTGTGTATGTATTAAAATGCAATGCTTATGTAATTAATTATTATCCATTCTATACTATGGAACATGATGATGAAAGTACCTGATAGAATAGTAGAGTTACACTCATTTCTGAAGAAATTCATTTTTCTAGTGCTAAAGAATGAAATAAAATTTAGGTGATTATGTCATACTTTGGAATCATCAAAAAATATAGGATTTAGATTATATGTCATTACATCCACTTATTTTTCAATTCAAGTGGGATTATAAAATGAGTGTTGTTAAAATAGATAAGATGAGATTTGGAAAAGTTTATTTCAGTAAGTAATGGTACAAAGATAAACCATTTATAATGTCATCATAGGAATTACAAGTACTTTTTATTCCAGATTCTGAAAACCAATACTTGTAAATTGTTCTGTTATCATCCAGAACAACTGAAGAGTTAGATGAAATTCTAGGGAGGATGACCCTTTTATTTGGCTGTCTAAATCATTTCACGTTAGTCCTAGTGTAAAAATCATTTCAATTATCATAGGAGACAACAATAAATGTATTTGGTTATTCGATAGAGGGGTCAATTCTCTTTAATCATTATTAAAACAGAGTTCAATAATCAGATTATATTTTTTCTAATATACATCATTTTACATTATGTTAATATATGTTCACCCCAAAATTTATGTTACCTAAACTAAATGTTAAACCAATTTTGTAGATAATGTATTATGCACATGATTATTCTCTCAATCCCTAGTCCCAATAGGTTTATCAACCTGGTGATGGTCACAATGAAGTTAAAAAATAGGTTTCCCAACCTGTTGCATTCTGTTAATATCTATTCTATGTGGATTTTATGTTATCTTAATAAAATGTTAAACCACTATTTCCAATATTTAATTTTATACATGATGATGCTCCAAATCTCCATGGACAACATGTCTCTCAACATACGGTTGCTAGCAGTGCAGACAAACATATGTTTAATTAAAATGTTTCTAGTCATAATACATAGGTACAACCACCATCTGCACTTGTCGATGCTAGAGATCCAGAGTTGGATGAACATATTTATGATGCTGGATCAAAGGAAATTAATGGGAATGAAACAATGATGGTGTAGAAAAACTTGTAGCATCGTAGTTTGATGGCATTATCAAAAATAATTAAGGCTATATAGAAAGGAATCAAATACAAGACTGAATTTAATACACATGGACATTATGTTATCCCCAACAAGGCCATGTTCTATAGTTACATTGGAATCATTACTCCGCAATATATGGAAATTTATGTAACATCATGCACTTTAATGTTTCTATGGTTATGACACTAATTTGGGGTGATATTATGTCAACATTATGATATCTTTTTTTTAGTTAACTAAACATTAAATAATGAAACATTTATGCACTCTTCATCATCCCATATAGAGTGTATTTAGAGTAGATGAATTTACCAGAACTATGTATTAAGTGATTTGGGAAGGATTCACTGGGTCTTTCACACAATTTTATTGATATATCATCTTAAAGATGTTGAATGGAAAATAAAACTCCACCCACCTCATATTTATGGACATAATATATCCCAAGAATTATGGAATGTATTTTCTAAAAAACATATGAAGAGGTGTTTTTAGGTACATTGTGACTGGTAAATTTTTTTACGGTGCATTTATTATTCAATTTGATTGATAGTATTTTAATTATGTAATAAAAACACAGTGATGAAAAATCACAATGTTCCTCAAAACCAACATACCCCTACCTTAAATCAAGGATGAGTACACATCCCCTGAGAAAACATTTCTATATTTTTCAAATATCCATATTACTTTTAAGTGAAATAAAACAAAAAAATAAATATGTTCTTTTTTATATGAATATTGAAGAGTCCATATAAAAATATACATTCATCCAACGCTATGTGATATGGAAGGATGCATATGTAACAAAATATAGAAAACTAATTGATAAAAACACCCAAAAATATAATGAAAATGTGTATCTATTACATAACAAATAAACTAATTAAATAAATATTACATAACAATGATTACATATTTTTATATATTTTATATATGAAATAGTAATAAGAATCAGAACCACCCACACAGGATGCAGACATACTCTCATTGGCCTTAAAAAATCCAGGAAAGTTTGGTCGTGTTAGAGGTGTGGGTTTTGGGGTGACACCTTGAAAATATTTGGAGAAAAAAAAAGTGCAGGATAAAAAATAAAAAATTTAAATATATTAGAGAAATATTATCTATGTTTAAAGAACATTTAATATTATATAGATATAATATAACAACATTTATAGGGAGGAGGGAAATAGATGAAACAACTCAATAACAATGAGGGCATGATGTTCCTGCCCCGTCCCCCAGTAGTTTTGAGGTAATCCATTCGGCTAAAAAAAATTCTTAACTACGGTAGTCAATTTTCTCAGAATTATTTCTATAATATGTAATTCAAATAGAAATTGGACACTGATACTGTTCAAGTTTTGATATTATATAGGGTGAAAACTACAATGATTTATATTTTTCAACACCCACCCATCTCCTTATAGTGAGAGATACAACGTTCAATATCTAGAATGACATGATACACAAAAAACCACATTCGATAGGTTATTTCATAGCATCATTAACATGTTCACAAGAGTTGAGTGTCGAGCTACCTATTCAAAATGATGTGGCATATATTCATACGGTTGAACAAACTCTTGGAACATTTATCACATGGCCGTGAAATCTTGTAAGAAAACATTTTGAAAAAGAGTTATTCATTTCCAATTTTATATTCAAGATAAAACATTAATATTTAATGAAAAAGTTATCGAACCAATTGATTTTATTATAGACAGACAATGGGAATGGGTTGAAACAATAGGACGACTCAAAACCTTCTCAATGATCAACCAATAGATCAAAATGATCTTCTAGGAGCACCATAACCCCCCATTCAATATACACATTTTTTATCATTAATGAATCATGTGGATATGGAGTTTAATGATGGTAATATTCACATAATAAATTTTGAAAAAAAATATTTATGGAGGGGAAGATCCTGACTTCAATGGTATTGAGGATGAAACTGATATCCTCAACTATGAATGGCAAGGAGGGTCTGTTGTAAATGTATACATGAGGTATGTTTTCATGATTTGATCTTACAAAATCTAATATTGTTTGTTAATTATGAATTATTACAGTTCATACTTTTCACAGGTGTATATATAAAAAAAATTGAATGGATTTCCCCATGAACATAAAATTTCACTCATTAGACCTCACATCACCTCTATAGAACAAACAAAAATTGACTATATGAAAGATTGTGAAATAGTGGAAGGCCTGCTATAATAATTTGAATGAAATATTAAAGATGATATAATCTTCTTAATTCAAATTATTTAAGGATAAAACTCTACAATTTAATCTTATCATATATTAATTAATTTTATTAATTACTTAATTTTTTTTGTTTTTATATTATCTTTGGATGCTCATTTTGGTCAATTTGGATAATCAAATGATTTATTTTCTGTATTCATTTCAGTGATATCCATCATTATTGACCACAAATAACAGATTTTTTCAATTTTTATTACATTACATCTTATATTTTATAATTAAATATCCAATTATATTATTTATTTTATCTTTTATTGATTATATAGTTTAGATAGGCTAGTGAAAAAATATCATCTACATCATATATTAAGGCCATGAGATAAGGACAAGAAACATTAAAAGTACTAAGACTGGAAAAGTATCGGTGTGTTAATAATAATATTTCATTATTAATCCACATATAAAAAATGCCTATTTTCTCTCAATGTTTCTGGAGTGTCTAGAATAAAAAACCTGAAAATACTGTGGTTATTATGTTTTAAAATTTATCTGAGAGAACATGTTTCATGAGGATCTTAGAATCCCTAAATAGTTATTTTCTATGATAATTGTGGTTTTATTTGAGAAATTTATTAATCCTTATTTTATTTTTATTTCATAGTACTACTATAACTATAAAAAATGGCCATATTCACAATATAATATAGATATGCTTAGAATCGATTGGTAAACATACCTGGTCGAGGAATGTAAAAAAGTAAAATAAAGATGTGTCAATAGGAAAATGTTTTGGGATGTATAAAGTTTAATTCATACTACTTATCTCTTCTGAACTACAATTCATTAATCCAATAGATCAAAACGTGTCACAAACTGAAATCCAATAAAACACTCTCTGATTTTAGGCAAAATTGAGGATAGTGATTCGTATGTCAGTTGTAATGTGTATGAATCAACCCAACATCAATATGACACACAGTATAAATAGTACGACTCAGAATATATATTATTATTTAAAATTGAAATTAATTCATGTAAAAAACACAACTGATATACAAAAAATTGTGCAAACAAATTCAGACTTCATTGAAATGTAAGGACAATGAACCATATGTTAGTGATAGCATATAAGAATGAACCCCACCTCCATTTGATGCACAACATCACCATTATGGATCAAATTTTTCCTTCATATTTAAAATTGACATTAATTCATTTAAAAAAACACATTTTTCATTCTAAAAACTGAGAAAATTCATTCGGATTTTTTTTACATTATAAATCCCATCCATGATATATTTGTGATGTGTATGAATCACCGCAACCTCAATAAGATTCATGGTGTCACCAGTATGACTCTAAATGTGTATTATAATTTTAAATTGACATTAATTCATGTAAGAAAACATAACTCAAATACTAAAATATAGAATATTTATTCAGATTGCTTCGATACATTAGGAAAACAATCTCAATGTCAGTTTTATTGTGTAAGAATTAACCATATGAAAATCTCACGCACAGTGTGAATGGTATGACTCCAAATGTTTATAATTTTTTATAATTGAAATTAATTCTACTACAATAACCCAATTGTCATACATAAAATTGATAAATCAAATTTGGATTACATTGATACTTTAGAACCATGATCCACGAGTCAGTTGTGACATGTTGGAATCAACCACACCTTAATAAAATTCATGGTTTCACCTATATGAATTCATATATGTGTTCTTATTTTAAATTGACATTAATTCATGTAAAAAATCACAACTGAATTACTGAAAATAGAGAAAACTCATTTTTATTGCTTTGATAATTTAGAAAAATGATCCACGATTCATTTGTAATGTGTAATAATCAACCCCACTATAATCCAATGCACGGTGTGACTGTTATGACTCCAAATGTGTCTCCTTAGTTTAAATTAATTATAATTCATTTAAAAAACAAAACTTCCATAATGAAAACTGATAAAATGAATGTATTTATTTTTTGATACAATAGTAAAACAATCCATTAGTAATTTGTGGCATATAAGAGTCAACCCCACTATAATTTGATGCATAGTTTTACTGATATGGCTTCAAATTTTACTTATTATTAAAAAATGACATCACTTCATGTATAACAGGACAAATGACATACATAAAATTATGAAACCGCATTGTGATTTCATTTATAGATCAGAAAAAGGATTTGTGAGTTAGTTGTGACTTGTAAGAATCAACCACACCTCAATATGATACATGGTATGACCAGTATGACTGAAAATGTTTCTTCTTATTTAAAACTAACTTATATTCATGTAAAAAAACACAACCGACATATTGAAACTGGGAAAAAACCATCATATTTTTTTATTCTTTAGGGAAATGATTCATGAGTTAGTTGTGTTGTGTGAAACTCATCCTCACCTCAATACGATGAATGGTTTGACTATTTTGACTCCAAATGTGTCTTCATAATTAATATTTGAAAAAAATAATGTAATAATAAACCCAACTGATGTAAAAAAACTGCACAAATGCATTCATATTTTTTTGATACATAAGGAAAATGATCCATGAGACAGTTTTGACGTGTATGACTCATACAAACCACAATTCGAAGCACGGTGTCACTAGTATGTCTCCAAATATGCCTTCTTATTTAAAATTAACAATGATTAATGTATTAAAAAATACTCGATATACTGAAAATGATGATAATGCCTTTGTATTTGTTTTGATTCTTTAGTAAAAATATCAATGAGTCAGTTTTGGCATGTATGCCTCAACCTCACATGAATCCAATACACGATGGGACTAGTATATCTCCAAATTTGTATTCAAAGTATTACTAATATAATATTTTTTTCTTATATAGGTGGATTTTGTTTTCATGTTTGGATGGAGGAATCAACCCCACCAAAATATGACAAATTGCGTGTCTAGTATAACTCTAAATGTATCTTTTATAAAAATTAGAAATTTTATTAATTTATTATTCATATTAAGGTTTAATATATTTATTTATAGTAATAATAACATAATATTTTCTTTCTTATATTGGTGGAATATTTTTCTCAAGTTGGGATGTAGGAATCAACCCTACCTCAATAAGACACATTGTGTTACTAGTATGACACCAAATGTGCCTTTTTTATTATAATATATCATTTTATTAATTTATTCATCATATTAAAGATTAATTTATTTTATTAATGTATTTCTAAAGTAATATTTGTATTCATATATAGCCAGAATATTTTTTTTGTTTTAGAATGATTTTTTCGGTAACTAATACCATTAGAGGCCATTTCTTAGAGGAGACCACAAATGTCAAAAGAGAAAACATTAATTATTTTAACTGTTTATTGGATAATTTAAATGTAATTATATAAAATATAGTTCAAAATTTATATAGAAGGGTTTTTCTTGTATAAACCATGTCTGGATATTTTTGTATTCATGATGTTAATTAAATATATATATATCATTTTTTCTAAAACCTTATTTTCATTGATTAGTTATACATCATTTTCATCGCGCATGTGGTTATTTTGAATATAATATGGGTGGTAATTTTTGTGTAGGTTTATTATACTTTGGATATTTTTGTTCATTCTAGTTTGGATATATTTCTTGAATGTTTCTGGGTGTGGAGTTATATTAAAAACAATGTTTTAAAAATATCATCATTATATTTAGCACTAAAAAAGGGGACCCACATTATCTCCAGTAATATTAACAGTAGTTTTTTTGCACTACTAATATCCTATATTAGCGTTGTTAATTGCCGCATTTGTTGTAGTGTTTGTTCTACATATTTTGAAGTTAAGAAGGCGTCATAGTGGGAGAATCACGTAGAAATAAAAAAATTTGAAATGAGACATGAAATAAAAATATAAAAATATTATAAAAAAATATTTAAAAAATAATACACTAAAAATATAATATAAATTCAAAAACAATTCTACCACCAACATTACAACAATATGAAATGAAGAAAAAATAAATTTTTAAAGGGAGAGTGGGTGAAATAATTCAATTAAAAAGTATAATCAAAATGTTTCCATCTATCATCTAAACTAATTGTCTAAATGGTAAACTTTATTTTTATGTTGTTATACTTTTCTTCCAAATTCAACCCTAACATTTTTGTATGATTTTAAATCAGATAAAGGGGTTATTTTTATTTTACTCTAGTACATTTAATCCCTTCTGGTTGCACATTGTATTGAAAAACAAAAAATTCATAGGCCATTATGATAATAAAACCTAAATATTCTAGTATTTTTAACATCACAAATGTTTTTTTTATTTAATCTGATTATCAATTTTAAATTTTAGATTACGTGATGAATCCATATTAGAGATATAATCCCATTTTTAAATGTGTCTGATTTTGTGTAATGTTTTTGAAGGTCAAATTGTGTATCCATTTTTGGCTTCTAAGAAATGGATTGAGCATTTTATCAAGAAGGATAGAATGAATATGAAGATATCAAGGATCATAAAAAAAATAAATTTTACAATTTTATTTATTGTATAAAATATATTGTAAGAAATACTGAATATTAAATAAAACCCTAAAAATCCCTATTTAGGCTACTTTATCAATTATTTTCAAACGACCTCTAAAACATAAAAATATAGATGTTTCCCATAAAAACAATATGGTAGGAAAATATAAATTAATTTAATGTATAAAATATACAAAAAATTTTTCTTTATCATATACAACTTGGACCTCCCTCTATAGTTTATGTGTATGCATATTTTGTTCAATGTGTCCCAATATTAGAGGAACAAAATAGATCTTAAGACTATGATAATCAATACAAATGTTTAGTACAAATAAAATGCCTCATTTCTAGAATGAATGAAATTTATGATAGACATAAATATTAATGGTACAAGGGGAATCTAAAACTAATTATTTGAGTTTTGTTATGGCATACATGAAATCAAGGGGATACATGAGCGTAAGATTCCGTTGTATGGGCACAAGGTCCCACGTTGTCTAAGATGGACCAATAAAGGTACTAATAAATGAATATAACTTATTATATGGGGAAAATATCATATCCTTTAATTTAAAATGTATTATATTAATATTTATTTTTTTATCATTGACGTGTTTTTAGGGCTTTTGAGCTATTATAGAAAAATTTGGAAGTCAAAATCATAAGCAAAGAAGATGTGGGTACCAACATGTTACACGGTGTCATTGGATCGATTTATAATAAACGGTACTATATCACCAAAAAATAAACAGGAAATATCCCATTATGAACTCAGGGTCCAAGGGATATCCAATAACTCGAAATTTCATTCATCAGGAAATCAATTTTATGGTGAAGTGGGAAACCATGTATATGATATTAATATGGAATCAATCCTCAATGGGGTAAGCATGGTCATTAAAAATAATATTAGACACATTTAAAATACTAACCCTATATAATTTCCATTGGATTAATGTTAACCCCATGTCATTATTTTCCTTGATAACATTTTCAAATTGTAATTCCATCATTTCCCATGTGATTATGTGTTTTCAGATCTTGTCATCCATTTAATGAATCTACGAATTAAGATTCAATTGAATTTTTTTGACCTTGTAATGATATTCATAATTGAAAGCCCTTCAATAGACTTATAAATGTTTAATTAGATTTATATTTAGAGATGATTCTCTTGAATGAGTCATCAAAATACTCTACATTTGAATGATTTAGAATCTCTTGATCCACTACTCTATAAACATTACCTTTTTAATACACATCCCTGAAATAAAAATACAAGGCCATCATTGACAATGGTATGATTTAAGTGTATTACTCAGATTCCCCTATGAAATATAATTTATGTACCTATTTATATTTACCTTCTCATCCTTATATTTGGAGGTTATAGCTTGGATACCCTACATACTGTGGTCCGTATAACATCATCAATACATTCTAGTCCGACCTACCAATTTTCATTATCCGTTAATATAGATCAAATATAATTTAGATTAATGTCTTATATTGTCCTTCATGCATTCACATTCCCATTTCGATAACTACAATCTATTTTATGCTCAATGGAAGAGAACCATCAAATCAAATCATCAAACCTCGACTTTGGGGCTGATATCATCTTTTATTGTTTTGGATGGTTGGAACAATCCTTCAACCATATACCAATCATCTTATTAAAAATATAGAAAAATAGAAAACATAGGGAACCCCAAAACCATTATTAATCATTGAGATCTCTATACCAATGAAGTGATCCCCCTACACACTATCACCATTGAAATGAATAAAGAACTCCTAACAAAATCAAACGCAATTGTTTTCTTCACTCCGTGAATATCTTTTCCCATTTTGGTTATCTTTTATCCAGTGAGGGATCTTCAGTTCCTATGCGATCAAACTAATTACCAAGAAGTGTAATTAGATCCGTAGTTCTTGGAATATGTCATTAAATACTATTACACATCCCTCTGAACAATATATTGAGCACTCCAAGACTACATAGCCCACAAAACCTCACTTAATTTGAACCTGAAATGCCATTTCATGAATATGATAACTTCTGGAGTGAACCTACTCACAATAACAAATATAATTTGATTATGTGAGATTTGGTTCCAATAATGCACCAACTTCTTCACATTTCACTGACTATGATGGATTTTTAACTGACATTGGGTTGACAAGATCATTCCTTAGTTGGTTAAAAATATCATAAAATTTTGAATTATCAATCATGTGGATGACCACATCCTAGATGGGTTTTTCCAGAATTTACCCCCATCGAAAATATCCAAACTATTTAATTAATAACACCTCAAATTATAACCCCATTTTCCTATTGAAGTTCTCAGGGAAGAAATGATGTCTCTTGGCCAAAATGCTGGCATGACAGACATTAGTTCATCTTTGATTTCAATGCAAAGAATTGTTTTCATTAGATGTCATCCCCAACTACAATCCAAACCATTCCACTTATGTATTACAGACATCCACTTCAAGAAATATTTTATGTTAAATCAAGTGGAACACAAATCATGTTATACTATTTGAATACAAATATTGAAAAACAAGGTTTCTCACCAAATCGATTGTTGAAGTATCAGGGAATGGTTGCAAATTTTTAGGGAAACTAACCCCCGACGTTGTTGTAAAAATTCCCATCCTCGTATAAAATTCAATGGAACATAGAAAAAATGATTACCATTTGTGTTGAATGGAGTTATAGACAAGAATTTAATGAAGTCCTCAATCAATGTGAAATGGATCATTATATTCAAATTATTGAGAAGACCAACATTTCCACAATCTTTCTAACCATGCGATCACAATAAAAAACCTATAATACAAATTATATATTTCCTTTGGGACCTAAATTGAGTGACTATGTTTAGATCTAGGAAACCGAAGGATTCTATGAATTTTATGGTCAAAATCATGAATTGTGGTAAATCATTAATGGCATTTAGTACCTTTGGAAAAATAAATATAAATAGAAAATGTGGGAGGAATATAGGGGATGGGAACACTGTGAAGGGAATAGTATGTCTCTGAGCCATCGAGTCATGTATTGGCCTTTGAGTTATGTTAGGCCTTATGCCTTGGGAATATTGGAAATGTAAGTGTTCACCTTCATCCCATAAATGGGAGATTATCCACATAAAAAAGAAGAAGTTCTTTGGGAATTTTGGGATAGGAACAGGGTGAAAGAGAGTATATAAGGATCAGAGGGAGGTGGGATCATATCGTCCCCCCTCAAGCATAGGGGACGGGGAAATAGACACCCCACCTCAAAAAAATTTCTATTGTAATGGATAAATTTTATTCTTTGAGAAACTCCCAATCTGATGGTGTCGAGATGAGCCTATCATTAAGGGAAGCCTTCAAAATTTCTCAAATTTTACTTTATAAAAAACATGTCTATCGTGGATATACCATCACATGACTAAAAAGGCGCATAGAGAAATCTTTTAATGGAATTGGATCTATCTTTATCCTCTATTTATAATTTCATGAATGGATTAATTAGTAACATTGAAATTGTATGATTAATTCATTTTAGAATGAATCCCTTTATTTTCATTATACAAATCAATGACCTAATTAATTATCTGTATCTATGCATTCAATTATAATAGAGGCATGAATCTTGACATACATTTACATTACATTATTTTTGTGGAGTACTTAATACATAAAAAAACCAAAACTCAAGGTTTGTAATAGTTTACTATCTTTGGAAACTCAGAACTTAATCTTCTAATCATGGTGAAAGTTCTTCAAAATCTCCCGTAAAGATCATCACCTTTTGGTTTTCTTACCTAAAACCTTTCATTATGTCCTGGGGAAAAGAAAACATATAAAGGGTGAGCTAAAATTCTATGTAAGGGTAATCATGGATAAAATAAAACAAATCATATACATTTGAACATAAAAACATAAACATAATGTTTAAACATCAAAATGTTGGGAAATGACATAAAACATGGCAGTACATAAGGCATAGATAATAAAGGAACATTAATCATGATAAACATGAATGGGAAATAAAACATGTAATTGTGGCATCCATTAAGAACATGTAATGATTTCCATATTAGGCAAGGCATTGCTTCCAAGACCATCTTTGTGGAAAAAGACCATAAATGAACTAGGTTTACTTGTCGTTCCAGTCCTGTATTACTGAACCAGATTTACTTTCTATTCCATCCATGTCTATCTCATGAGTTATAAATATTTACCCAATTCATTGTTGGGAGATATAGGTCCCACCCATCTCATAATGAACCCATTATTATGTGTGCCAAAAAATCATAAATCATACATCATAGCATAACCCATGTAATAAAAATGGGATTCTTAAACATCAAGTCATTATAACATTACCCACATAAGATAAAAGGACATAATAAAATTAATTCCATCTTAAAACAATCAAATAAATGTAAAAATAGTGATAGAAACAGAACCCTATTTTATCTTAGATGGAAAACAATTTTTATAAAACACTTGAACTCCATTCTTGAGGAAAATATCCTTTCTACTTGAAATACATTTTTCCTTTATTAAAATGTCATAAAATTTTAATCTAAAATAAGTTTCTTAAAAAATGTGAAAACATGTAAATGATTCTTCTTGGAAATAATTTTCTAAAAATCCATTCATGCCGTATATGTTAAAAAAACATTCTTCTCATACTTTGGCCGGAAAAGTCAAAAAGTACCTTGTATGGAAAACGACAAATGATTCCTTCAATATCTTTTACTAAAAACTCAAAAAAGGAATAAATTGGATTTAAAAAATTGTAGGAGTATGGAAATAATATTATATATTTAGGAAACTTAGATGTGGATGATAAAATACCCCCAGTAAATACCAAAGTACAAACAATCTCAGATAAAAATGAGATTGTGTGATTTTCCTTACCTTCGGTCTAATATGATTCTTACGTATCCAAACCTCATGTATAATGATTTAAATAATTTCACTGACTTATTAAAAATCATATTCATTGTTATGATATCATATATGGTTCACTTATGACTTTATATTACCCCTTCTTTTGTAAATCCCATGTTAAAGCAACGTTTTGGGTAAAATCATCTTATTTATCGTACGTGTTTATACTTGTTGTTCTTGATGTTATTATTAATTGTATCATTATTTATTTAATACGAGAATGTAAATCATGATTTATATATCATATATATTCATTATATATCCAACATATACATGTATTTATAATAGTACATAACATATGGAGGTATGAAATGAGATGCACCGTTCTTGGAGACGGTAAACCGTACGTACGCATGAACGATACTTTAATTAATATTTATTATTTTAATTGAATAGGTATATTATAATTCCAGTATAATATCATATATAATATAAATAACCCCATCCTTTATACATTCAACATAAGGAATTAACAAATAACATCACATTGACGGGGCGGTAGTCCGCACTTCCTCAAATGAGATTATCGTATTTACTGACTATGGAGACCATAAAGGATTGATATAATTGGGAAGTAAATAATCATAAAGAAAATCATAAACATAATATATATATTATATAAATATAGTTCCATCATATTGGCCACCATGAGAGGATGTAGGAGAAAATCGAACAATTATCATTTCATGAGGCTTTAGTTTGCCATCACAAAAACATTTTGTTCTTCATACATTAGATGGAGGTGTGTTTATGTGTAGTACTAATCCTTCTCATAACAACATCCTAATACTTTTAGGATACTGGTGTTGTCACAATATATAGGATTAATTAGATTTTAGGGGTTGGAGAAGTAGAATAAAAGAAAGCAACTTTAGAGAAACTATTACCATTAATTTGGGTAACTTTCGTTGGTTTGAACCAAAAGGACTTATTAAAGTGACTTATACCTAATTTAAGGCTCATAGAGGGAGTATAGGCATGTCGAAAGCTTATTTGGGTAGAGTTTTGACGAGACAAAAGGCTTGAGAGGTGTGAGGAATTTCATAGAAGTGGTCTCCTTTTATAAGGGAGAGGAGGGGCTCTTTTGGAAAGTGTGAAAACATTATTTTATTATAAACTTATCATAGGATTAAAGAGGTCCAAAACACATTAATGAAGATGATAAGATGACTCATATTCTAAATAAAATTATCCAATAAGAATTGGATGGGTTTAGGATAATATTTTAATCATTATAATATTATTTATTTATATCATTTATTAATCAAGTAAATACTGCATCATTATTGTGTCATAAATAATTTAATTTATATGATGTCTAAAAATTATAAACAAAATACCAACATGTAAGAAATATTTTTATCATTCCAATTAATATTATATTATAAAAGATAATTTAATCATCCCCTTATAAATATTAATTACTAATGGATTTTTGTTAATGCCAATTTTTTATTTACATTTAATTAATTAATCTAATGTGTCATAGTCTTTCATAAGTGGCTATATTGGGTCCCAAAATCAACCCAAGGATGCCCATGGTCGGCCATTACTCATTAAATAAGGTTTGGACAAGTGTTAAGGTAATTTTGAATTATTATTATATTCTTTTAACCTTGAAATAACCTATTTACTTTTAACCGTGGTAAATAAAAGTAAAAAGATAATATTCACCAAAATTTATTTTTATCTAGTTGAATCACATTTTACTCCATGATATTAATCGTGTCTCTCGGATTTTTGAAATTCAACTCACAGAAGTGGTAAAATTATGTTTTATGAACAATTGTAAAAGCTCCTAGGAGGTGGGTAAAAGACGGTGAAAGTTCAATACAATTTTTTATAAATCTAAAATTATTATAAAATTATTAAAATTAAATTCATTGAACTAATATAAGTATTATGTATCTATTTTGACCTAAAATAAATTTAAATTAAATGAATTATTAGTTAAATGAAAAGTCGGTTTTAACCAAAAATTCAGTGTTTTCACTATTCATCAAAAATTGATGTTTTTCAGAATAATAAAAAAAATTCAGCATAAGCTATATTTGATATTATGAATTCAAAAATGAAGTCTATTTTTTCAAATTCAAAACATAGAAGTTGAATTAATTAATTTTAAAGGTAATTTCTGATATCAAAATAAATAACGTGTCTTTAAGAAACAATAACTATCAAAAGATTCATACTTGTTTATGTCCAATGTCATAGTGAAATTAATTCCAATTACCAACATTGGATTAAATTGTAAAAATATATTCTCATTACACTTTAAAACCAATTAAAAATATAATATAACCATATAAATTATTACGATGAAAAAAGTTGTTTTTAATTAAAATATAGCTTGTTTTTACTATTCATCAAAATATGAAAGTTATCAGAATAATATGAAAAATTTATCCAAAGTGAATTTTTATATCCTGATAACAAAAAAGAGTTTTATTTTTTCAAATTGAACTTATAAACATGTTAAAAATTAGATTTAAAATGGGTGCACTATCAAAAGGCGGTAAAACTGCATTTTTATAAAAAATAATTCTTTTATCTGAAATTTTTTTTTCTCATACCATGTTATAGAAAATATGTAAGATGAATAATAATGTTATAAAATTCAAAATTTAGTTAATACGATTCATAACGGCTAGTTCATAATAATATTATAATAATATATCATTGTTTAGTGAAACCCGATATTGCTTACAATACACGCTATCAAGGAAGGTCGTGATTGCGTGTAATGCAATCCAAGGCAGGGTGACGTGTAGTGAAAGACTCTGTTGTTGTTGCGTATACCAAAATACAAACATATTTCATTTATAAATTAAAAAAAATCTAAACTTAATGTTGTGTAGAATAATTTCTACAGAACAAACATGAATGTGTGTGTAACACGATCCAAGAATAGTGTGGCTTATACTGCAAGCTAATACAGTGTTGCATATAGCGGAAGATAATCTTGGTGTAGTGTAAAACAAAAGCCATCAATGAAATTAAATAGAATAATTCTAATAAATCTCAGGTTGTTACATTCTACCCCCTTAAAATGAATTTCTCCCTCGAAATTATTCGGGGTTATAAATCATTTACTATTCATTGAAACCCACATTGTAAATAGGAATACTAAAATTTAATTTTAAAAACTAAAGTATTAAACATATAGATTTCCCAAAGTAACTCATCAATGGGTTTCCACACAGTAGAACATAGGTGAAAATATGGATATGGAAGAAAAATCTTACCATCATGTTCTGATGAAGAGTGGTAGAGGACATGGCTATGAAAAAGCCAACAATCAAAAGCCATAAATTTGAGATGATCTAAGGTACCGTCTGATTCGTCGGATATAAGGATACTAGGGAAAAATTTATTTGTTTTCAAGATCATTTCCTTAATGTAGAAGAATTCTTGAATCAAAATAAATACTTTCATGATTTTGGTACAATCTCACCATTGTTTGTGCCTGGAACAATTTCCACTTCATATCTTAAAGAAATGATGATAAATATGTTAATCATGATGTGTTAGCAGATCATGTGATAGAATGATGAGTCATTCCATCTGTTTCAAACAAAATGTTAGAAAAGGTTATCAAATATAAATAAGTCCATCTATGGTGAGGTTAATCATATATGATTCCAAAAATGGACTTATACTTCAACTATCATACTGCTTAATAAAATAAAACTAATTTCTACTATCCAGGGACTTCCTGTAGGCTAGTGGTAGGTGATAAAGCTATGTCGCACTTCAGTTGTGGGTTGGATTCCCACAGCCTTGTCCGACGCGATGGTTTGTTGCTCATCCCATGGGTTTTCCATTTTCTAAAACTATAATATTAAATCATTCTAGAAATAATATCAAAAAACAAGGTCTATCCTTAAATAATAATATCATATGTCCTACATAATCCATTCTAATCTTTAGGCTTATCCAAAATACATCTGTCTAATCTCATATTATAGTGAAAAAGGTTACTAGAGATGTCATATAAAAAGCCTGCGAATACCAACATTTATCCACATATATCATATGATATGTCTTGTTGGTCACATTCTAAATATTCTAAGGCCTTAATCATGTATTCTCTTGAAAAATTAATACCCATTGAACCTTAGTGAAATCATGAATGCAGTTAAAAGTTAAGACTTTACACATACCAAAATCCCCAAAATTCTATATACTCAAACCATGATATCAATTTGTCCTTACATCAATCATGAGCTCATGAATACTATCAAACATATTAGTTTCTATTTATCAATTCATTAGGTGCATATCATCTAGTTTCCAAAATATTTAAATCACTTTTCATGGTTACTGATTCCATAAAATTATTGGAAACCACAATAGACCAATACATAAATATTCCAACATTCCACAGTACTATATACAACATTAATTTGGAATCCCATTACATGAGCACTAATTCATTCCACCACATCATTGTCATATTCAACATTTCCAATTGTGATCGCATGTGACTTCCCTTTGTACTTTTCCATAAGTGGTTTCTCATGTTGATCATTGTTAACCCTTGGATTAGGGCATTTATTAGCATAATGCCCCATTTCCTTGAACTTGAAGCATTGAAGTGTTGGTGGAGCGTTATCTATTGTCTTTTCCTTATTCACATCATTAGAAACCTTTTTCCCATTACATCGACAATCAATTGCTCGATGACCTTATTTTCCACACTTAAAACATTTTCTTGTACCTTTTAGGAAATCTCCACCATGCTTATTTCCACACATTGATCATAAAGAAACTTTCATCTTCTTTTCACCATTTTTATGAGATTTATCCTTTAACTACATCTTTCATTTCTTATCAAAACCATGAGATGGATATGTAACACCAACATCCAGTTATACCTTGATAGAACAACGCACAATTTCTTCATAGATACTGATGTTTCTTATTGCTAATGCCCTTCGAAGACTTGGTTTTAAGCCACTGAAGAATCGATCAACATTACATTCAGGTTGGATGATAAAGATAGATGCAAACCTTGCAAGCCTTGTAAAATTCCCTTCCTATATACTAACAAATTCATCATCCTTTTTCTTAAGCTCAAGAAACTCCTTTTCCATCTTTGTTCAATGAATACGAAGGAAGAACTTATTGAAAAATAAGTTCTTGAACTCATCCCATTCCAGGGAGTCAATTTCTCCTCGGGGCCTTGTATTCTGAATTAAAGTCCACCATTGATCTCCTTCGCCTTCTAATCAGTAAATAGCCAGAATGAATTTTTCATGTTCTGAATAGCGATGTATGGAAAATATCTTTTCAATGGTACTGATCCATTGTTCAGCAAAGAGATGATTAGAAGACCCACTGAAAGAAGGGAGACGTTTCCTCATGAAGGAATAAATATAATATTTTTCCCTTCTCTGATCATTCGGAAGTCCAGAATGATTCATAACATGAGTAAGTACAGAAATAATATTTTTTATTCCGTCTCCCATAACATTGGTTTGTTCCGAAGGAAAATCATTGCATTGTCCATTACATTGATCAACACGGTTCCTTCAGGTTCCAGCCATCATCAAAAACCCAAAAAGAATAGTGTAAGAGGAAAAAATCATGATAGGTAAAACAACATAATAAAGGGGGAGTAACATCAATATCTAACATCTTAATTTTAATTCTATGATCATTACAATAATTCTAGGATTATAACCTATACTTATACCTAACCTCAGGGACATCCCTAGACACACCTTAGAAATATCTTTAGGGATCTCACTAATGTTTTCACATCCTAGTTTCCAAAGGTTAACTAAATCTATCCTCTGATACCAACTGTAGAGGCCCGAAGCTTGACGTACATGGACATTACATTACTTTTGTTGAAAACTTAATACATAACAAAAACTGAAACTCAAGGATTGTAATATTTCAGTGTCTTCGGAAACTCGGATCTTAATCTTCTAATCATGGTGAAAGATCTTAAACATCTCCCATAAAGATCTTCCCATTTTGGTTTCCTTACCTAAAACCTTTATTTATGTCCTGGGGAAAAGAAAACGTGTAAAGGGTTAGCTCAAATGCTCAGTAAGGGTAATAATGGATAAAATAAAACAACTCATATATATTTTAACTTAAAAACAGGAACATAATGTTTAAACATCAAAATCTTGGGAAATGAAATAAAACATGGCACTATATAACTCATAGATCATAATGGAATATTAATCATGATAAACTAGAAAGGTAAATAAAACATGTAATTTTGGCATCCATTAAGCACATGTAATTATTTCCATAGTTTCCAAGGAATTGTTTCCAAGACCATCTTAGTGGACAAAGTCCCTTACTGAACCGGGTTTACTTGTTGTTCCAACACTATATTACTGAACTAGATTTACTTTCCATTCCAGCCATGTCTATCTCATGAGATATAAATCTTTAACCAATGAATAGGAGGGAGATATAGGTCCCACCCATCTCATAATTAAACCATTATTATGTGTTCCACAAAATCATAAATCATATATCAGAGCATAACCCATGTAATAAAAATGGGATTATTAAATATAATTACATCATAACATAACCAATATAAGATAAAAGGACATCATAAAATTAATTCCATAATAAAAAAATCAAATCTTTGTAAAAATAGGTATAGAAAAAGAGCCCTATTTTATCTTAGATGGAAAATGATTTTGATAAAACACATGAACTCCATTCTTGAGGAAAATATCCTTTCTACTTCAAAAACATTTTCCCTTTCATAAAATTTCTTGGAATTTTAATCTAAAATAAGATGATTAAAAATAAAATAGAAAACATATAAAGGAAGCTTCTTGGAAATAATTTTCTAAAAATCCATTCATTTCGTATAAGTTAAAAAAACATTCTTCACATACTTTGGCCGGAAAAGTCAAAAAGTACATCGTATGAAAAACGACAAAAGATTCCTTTAATATCTATTAATAAAAACTCACCAAAGGTTAAAATTGGATTTATAAAATTGTAGGAGGATGGAAATAATATTACATTTCTAGGAAACATGGATTTGGATGATAAAATACACCCCATTAAATAGCAAAGTACAAACAATCTCGGATAAAAATGAGATTGTGAGATTTTCCCTTACAATAGATCTGATATGCTTTGTATGTATCTGAAAATCCTGTATAATGATATAAAATAATGTCATTGACTTATTTTAGAATCATATTCATTGTTATGATTTCATATATGGTTCACCTATGACTTTATATTACCCGTTCTTTTGTAAATCCCATGTTAAAGCAACGTTTTGGGTAAAATCATCTTATTTATCATTCGTGTTTGGACTTGTTTTTCATGATGTTATTATTACTTATATCATGATTTACTTACTTCCATAGTGTGAATCATGATTTATATATCATATATATTCATTATATATCTAGCATATACATTATTTATAATAGTACATAACATATGGACGTAAGAAATGAAATGCACCGTTCATGGAGACGGTAAACCATACGTACGCATGAACGCTACATTCATTTCAATTTATTATTTTAATGGAATTGGTATATTAATATTACAGTATAATATCATATATAATATCATTAACTCCTTCCTTTATACATTCCACATATGGCAGTAACGAATCACATCACTTTAAGTGGGCAGTTGTCCGCACTTTCTAAAATGAGATTATCATATTTACCGACTATGGAAACCATAAAGGATTGATATAATGGGGAATTAAATAAGAATAAAGAAATAATAAACATAATATATATCATATATAAATACTGTGCCATCATAATGGCCACCATGAGAGGCGGTAGGAGAAAATCGAACAATCATCGTTTTGTGAGGCGTTAGTTTTCCATCACAGAAACATTATTTTCTTCATCCATTAGATAGAGGTGTGTGTAGGGGTAGTTCAAATACTACTCATAACAGTATCATTATATTTTTAGGATACTGGTGTTGTCATAAAATAAATGATTAAAAATAGTTTAGGGGTTGGAGAAGTAGAATAAAAGAAAACCACTTAAGAGAAACTATTACCTTTAATTTGGGTAACTTCATTTGGTTTGAACCAAAAGAACTTCTTGAAGTGCCTTCTACATAATTTAAGGATTATAAGGGGAGTATAGTGATGTAGGGAGCTTAGTTGGGCAGAGTTTGGATGAGACAAAAGGCTTGAGAGGTGTGTGGAATTGCATTGAAGTGGTCTCCTTTTATAAGGGAGAGGAGGGGCTCTTTAGGGAAGTGTGGAACAATTATTTTATTATAAACTTATCTTCGGTTTCAAGAGTTCCAAAACACATTAATTTCTAATATAAGATGACTAATATTCGAAATAAAATCATCCAATATGAATTGGACAGGTTTTTGATAATATTTTAATCATTATAATATTATTTATTTAAATCATTTATTAATGAGGTAAATATTGCATCATTATTGTGTCATAAATAATTTAATTTATATGATGTCTAAAAATTATAAATAAATTACCAAAATGTATTAAATCTTTTTATCTTGCCAATGAATATTTATAGACGAAAATATAATTTATATATCCTCCTATAAAAATTAATTACTAAATGATTTTTGTTAATTCCAATTTTGTCTTTACATAAAATTAATTAATCTAATGTGTCATTGTCATTCATAAGTGGCTCCATGGTGTCCCAAAATCGACTCAAGGATGCACATGGTCGGACATTAATCATCCAATATGGTTTGGAAAAATTTTAAGGTAATTTTGTATTATTATAACATTCTTTTAACCTTGAATTACCCTATTTACTTTTAACCGTGGTAAATAAAAGTAAGAAGTTACTATTCACAAAAAATTATTTTTATCTAATTGAACCACATTTTACTCCTTGATATTAACCGCGTATCTCATATTTTAGAAATTAAACTCATAGAAGTGGTAAAATTATGTTTTATGAACAATTGCAAAAGCTCCTAGGAGGTGGGTATAAGACTGTGAAAAGTACAATACAATTTTTATAAATCTAAAATTATTATGAAATTATTCCAATGAATTTCATTGAACTAATATAATATTTTTTTATATTTTTAAATAAAATAAATTTAAATAAAATAAATTATTATCTAAATAAAAAGTCGGTTTTAACAAAAAACTCAGTGTTTTCACTATTCATCAAAAATTGAAATTTTTCAGAAAAATACAAAAAAATTAGCATAAGTTATATTTGATATTACGAATTCAAAAACGATGTCTATTTTTAAAAATTAAAAATATATAAGTGGAATTAATTAATTTTAAAAGTAATTCCCGTTAAAAAAATACGTGTTTTTTCGATATAATAACTATCAATAGATTGATACTTGTTTATGTCCAATTTCAAAGTGAAATTAATTACAACGACTAACATTGGATTAAGTGGAAAAAATATATTCTAATTACACTTTAAAACCAATTAAAAATATAATCGAACCATATAAATTATTTTGATGAAAATGTTGTTTTTAATTAAAATATATCGTGTTTTTACTATTCTTAAAAATATGAATGTTATCAGAGTAATATGAAAATTTTATCCAAAGTAATTTTTTATATCCTGATTCCAAAAAAAGAGTTTTTTTTGACAAATTAAATTATAAACATGTCAGAAATTATTTTTAAAATGGGTGTGCCATCAAAAGGCCGTAAAACTACATTATTTTTTTAAAATACCTCTTTTATCCGAAAAAATTATTTTGTTCTCATAGCATGTTTTAGAAAATATTTAAGATGAATAATAATGTTTTAAAATTCAAAATTTAGTTATTAATATTCATAATGGATAGTTCATAATAATATTATAATAATACATCATGGTTTTGTGAAACCCGATATTGCGTAAGACACACGCTATTGAGGAAGATTGTGATTGCGTGTAATGCAAGCAAAGTTAGGGGGATTTGTAGTGAAAGACTCCTTTGTTGTTGTGTATAAAAAAATACAACCATATTTCATTTATATATTAAACAAAATCGGTACTTAATGTTGCGTAGAATAATTTCTACAAAACAAAATTGAAAGTGTGTGTAACACGAGCCAAGAATAGTGGTGCGTATACTGCATGCTAATACGGTGTAGCGTATAGCGCAATATAATCTTGTTGTAGCATACAACAGAATACATTAATGAAATTAATAATAATAATTATAATAAAATCTCAGGTCGTTACTATTATGATATAATAGAAAACATTTTGTTGGAATATTGATAAATATCGATATTTGTAAACACCCGTCCCTACCTTATATATATATATATCTAACATTAAAGGCATAACTTTTTTGGAGTGTTGATATAAATCTATTAAATTTTATTTATCCTTATGTAATGATTATTCAATAATTCATGTTCTAATTAATTTGTATTTTTTATATGAATATTTTGTGGAATTATTTGGATGGATGGTGGATATTGGAAATTGATGCCTACACACCAAGTTAATATGTCCATATATCCTATATAAATTATTAAATGGTTAATTGGGATGCCTAGTATCAATGTTAATATATGGTTTTGTTGTTGGGAGATCTATTTTTTTATGTGGAATTATTATGATTTCTTTTATATGTATATGTTGATAATGATACATATGCATTATGTGAAAGGTTTTCGCATTCTGTACTATTCTATTTTGTGTGTTAATTTTCATGATATGTTGGTTTTTTATATTATATAAGTAAAAACTAGATCATCCTGTGATGGATACCCCCTATAGATGGAGCATGTGATGGTGAGATGTTGGGCATGTGTTGACGATGGGTCATAGAGACAGAGAATCATTATCAAAATGCAATGAAGTGACCCAAGATAAAAGATGGGGAATGATGACCATATGTCCTAATAAATGAATTACCCAGAGTTGTGACAGACTTGTAGAATGAACCAATATAGGTAAGTAAGTGAAGGATTTGTTTCCTGACCCATTGCTGCTCCGTAGGTGTGATGAACATTTCACCTAACCTAATATTTGATTGTCTGTGGTCCTTTATCTGAGACATGATTTAGCATTGTGTCTTGAGTATACATGTCATGAAAAATGATATATTACTTGTATTATTGAAATTATTTAGGTTTAAATTATATTTTTTTGTAGGATTCATAATGTACGATCCCCCAATATGTAGTTTTTTTGGTAATTACATACCCTCTAGATATTAATCATTATATATATGTAAGCATTACATTAATAACTATTTGGTGGTATCTTATTGGGTTTATACTCACACCCATTACATAACACCAAATGATTTAATTATATATTACTTTTTATATAGACATACATTCATTGATATATATTTTTATACAAAACATATATTTTAAATAAATAACGATTTACTGTTAAGATATTATTATTTTATGTGATAGTTATCACCAAACTATTTGTTTTTGGCGTATGTAAACAACTAACTGAAATATGAAATATTATTATTCACTCATGTTCGATATGGATTTAATGGTTATCAATTTGTTACAAATAAAATCTAAATAATTATAAGGTAAACAAAGTGTATATTTTGGTAAAAACTTTTTCTGTTCATGAAATGTGTTCTTGTACTAATAAATTAAATTAATATCTATTTATTTAGTATTTTATTGAAATTTATATATAAAATATATTTAAATAAAATTTTGAATATTATTCTATTGAATTTCCATATGCATGGAAAATAAATTTATCTAGTTTTATGAATTCTTATGCAGTCTTTCTAAATATTCTTTTCATTGAATTTTGTATAACTATTTAATAATGAATTTATACCCAAAATATATTTTTAATATAATAAGATTATATATATATATATATGTAGATGAAAAATAATTAATATTTTATTATATTTTCGACTATGATTTTTGAAATTACGAATATTAACCCATGAAAATATTTTTCACCATTGTGAAAGAGGTAAAACTGGGTTAAAACTATGTGGCAATTCTTTAAAATATATATAATAATTGATGAAATATTGTTTTATGTGAGCTTTCTGAAAAATAATTATTTTAATGAATACGACAATATATATTTAATACAACAATTTTTTAATTGAGAACGAATCTTGCCATTTGTTAAGATATGTTATATTTTATTCTAAATAAAACCAATTTTTGGGTCATTTCATTTAATGTAATGTTTGGAATATGGCATATAGTTTCATAATTCTCCAAAATAATGAAAACCATATTTATAATATTAATTAACAACAAATATTCGTGGAATCAGAATTATTATTTGATTTTATGGTGTAATTATTTTTAATCATAAATTATAAATTTTCATGAGTATATATTATCTTTAGTTCTTTTTATTATATTAATAGTAATTTCAACCACCTAGAGAAATTTAATTTTATAATATTGATTCAAGTTTTACATTTCTCATATAAATGTTTCATTTGATTTTCAATTTTTAATTTTATTCATATCATTTTTGTTATTATTGTGAAATGAAAAGTTGTCAGCAACATGGATAAACATTTTTCAATGTGGTTTCACTATGAGAGAAATTTGAAAATCTTTCCAAACATTTTCAAAATTGATTGGATGATTTAATTTCCCCCCTATATTATATAATATTTAAAAAAAATTATTTTTTTTCATTATATTAGTATGATACAGATTTGATTTTTTCTTCTATGTAATACCACATGGGTCATTTCTCTAACTTATAAAAAGTAAACTCCATTTTATTCATATTCACAATGATTAATATATATAACTTATAAAATCCTTAATATTATAATTTTTTTTATTTTTCCCCACATCAGATTAACTTTTTTATTATAAAATTCCTTCATATCATGGAATAAGGTATATGCTAATTGAGGTTTCTAAAGGATGTTGTTTAATTGTTAACCCTATAATTTAAATATTATTTTTTCATTTTTCACATCATAATCATATATATCCATTAAATAATAATTATATGATAACTATGAATATTTTTTATATTTATTATGAGGTTGTAAGGACCATTTTCTTCCTGATTTCCACAAGATGAAAAATTAAAACATCACTCTAGTGTATCTATGGACTACCACCTCCACAACATGATGCATTTCATTTTTGATCATAACATCAATTTTATAGTCATATAGTTTTTATGGAATATATATGATATATATGATATTATTTTTGTTAAACAAATGTGAATTATAATTAACTATTTTTCTATCCATTGAAATTTGGAAACATTAGTCATTTGTTTGTAGGAATTTCTATCTCTAGGAAGTGTATTAATTAATTATTCATCACTAATTCATATAAATGATTATAAATGTGTTTATAATGAATAAAGGGAATAAATATAATAAATATATTAAATATGATGATTTATGTTTTTATTAAAATGAGTCCATGGTTCAATGTCAAAAACCCTCAAACCAAAACATGCATGCAAAAAAAGTAGTTTTCAAAAGAATATCAATTTTGTGAAATAATTTCTAATATAAGATTAATTTTAAAATACAATGGAATGATAAATAATAAATTATTCTTGCATAATATTCTATAATGGTTTTATAATATAAATATATTTATTTATTTATATTTATTATAAAATAAGATTTAACATTTCTAAAAATATGATAATTCATGTGTTGGGATTTCTTGTCTAAAATTTAATTCTGTGAGAAATATTCTATTTTAACCACATGATGCTTTTGTGTCGGTTATATACATCCAATGAAAATATTTTATGACTATTTTTATGTAAAATACAGTAATTTTCTAATCCATAAATGCATCTCACATTTATGATATTTTGATTATTTATCATCCCTCAATATGGAACTCCTTCATGTGGCCAAAACATGTTGGTTATTGGACATGAAAAGCACCATAGAATTTGCTAGAGGTCGTCAACTAGAAAGGCGGTGTAAAGGAAATATAGTATAGAATGTAACCTATGGTATAACATTTTAATATATAAGAAATTTTGATATTAATATCATATTAATGGAAATATTAGAAATAGAAAACCATACAACTTGATGATAAATAAAAACTATGTAACCTCAAAATAATAATAAACCACATAATTTCAGTCTGTAATTTATAAAAATTTCCATCATAATTTTATACACATAAAATACCAAACTAATATAAATAAATTAAAAATATACTGGTCCTGAACCCGACATATGTCATGTCTTTATGATCCAACCCATCCAATATGAAAAATAAAAAAGGTCTTTTTCAGTTGTTTAAACTGGAATCTATGTAATATCATGGGGTTCTATATATTAAACAATATAGGGTTTCAATAAAACAGAAAATGTCAACAACTCCATGTCAAAAAAAAAAATTCCTAAAATAAGGGTATGAAATTAAGTGATGAAAACTGTATTAATTAATTTATAAATTTAATACACAAAATAACCTTATATTGAACCATTACTAAATATATATTTTCATTTGGAATAATCATCACAACTGTAACCACAAATATCTTGAATAATCACATATCTGGTTAATCAATATAATTATCACAACATAACTAGACCATTTCATTTATCTAATCATTTGATCATATTTTGGTCAATACCTATAAGAATTAAAACATAATTATGCTAATATCATTGTATTATCATTTGAGTATCATAGGGAGACTCTCTTTATATAATTATTTCATCATGATCGAGATAATCCTATTATGTTAGAATTTATACATTAATCAGAACTCATTTCATAAAACAAATCATACTAAAACACAACAACATAACTCATAATGGAAAAATTATCAAATTATCATTTTACATTTAATTTCCCATTAATTCAATATTAATGTACTCCTTTTTCAATGGAGAATCAATCATAAAAATCCCATGAGTTATCATTTCATGAAAAATCATTTTTTATCAATTATCTAGATATTTTTCATTAATGGATAGTCTCAATATATGGGTATCTATAAGTCATTTCAAAACACTATTAGATCCAATTGGTTATAATGAATAGTCCAAAATCCTGATTATCATCACCCACAATTCAGTTTGTAATTGTGATCATGATTTTATCACAATAAAATAATATTTTACACACATAAAAATTAAACATAGACTATATGGTAATTTTTTGAACCACCGAACATAATAGGTGATCAATGAATCTATTTCAACCGGTAATTCCTATAAGGAATGAAGGCATTATTTATCACAAGAATAGCGACGACCACACAACATTTTGATAAAACCCAAATTTAAATGTAGTAAATAGATTCCACTATTATAAAAGAGTACAAGATGAATAAAGGGGGAAATAATTACATGATACTCACCTAGGATTAAATTCTCAATTGTGATATCCTGAAGGTAAACATAGATCTAAAATTACTAGGAATCTTATTTGGGTCCAAAAAAGAATTTTATGGAGAATTAAATAAAATAAAATGTGTTGTGGACATTAATACATCTATTCATGATATATTACATGTTTGAAATAGTTCCATAATATGAAATTATATATTTAAATGATATGTTAAAAAACATTACCATATAGGTTTAAGTAACCCTAATAGATGATATCATATCATGATGAAGTTTTGTGTTGTGTAACCATATCATTCCCTAAGTAAATAGACGACATCTCCATGGGATCATTTTCATGTAGGGTAATATTTTCAAAATTTGAATGTTTCTTGAAGACATCATTCATACTAATTTTTAAAAAAAATACTAAATCACATGTGAATCCTTCCCAACTAATAGACAATCCTCATAAATGTTTTAACATGTTTATACATGGGATTAGTTAATTGAAATAAACAAAAAGCCACCAAAATTATGTAATTTGGACCATAAAATTATCCAAATCCACAAAATGGGACATTCTCACCGATGGAAAAAACATGGAAAAAACCAATGTAAAATATGTCCAACAAAAACTGAGAGAGGAATGTACTAGAAAAAATATGGTATCTTATAATCTCCCCGCTATATAACAGAACATCCTAGAGACACTCTCACCATCACTTAATGTTCTTAGTGATAAAATATAGCCACTATACCTGAATATCTAATATCATTTCCCAGGTCTCATCATGAAAAAATCCAATATTGCCAAAACACTGGAATGTTAGGTATGGGCTTTTCCCAAATACACTTTTGACTATAGTACACATAATTATTTGATACTCTTCAAAGGTTTCATCTACACCAAGAATTATTTCATAATTTTATACCAAATGAGAAGTATAAATTGGATATTTTTTAAGTTACAATATGAGGAGATTTTTTTTGATGGCACTGTATATTTGTATGCAAGCCAATCAAAACTACCATAGACCTAGAATTTTAGCTATCTAAATCGATCCAAAATCCCAAGTACTGTATTTCCTGATTATTCTAGATTTGGTGTTGCAAAAACCTAATAGAATCCAAAACAAAATCATTTTGACCATCCCCTAGCTTCAAAGGCCTTCTATTATTGTGTGAGTACTATTTATTCTAACCTGACATGGTCATCAATCACCTCATCATCAAATAAACCTTCTTATAATTCTCTTACATGATATTGTGTCTAATGAGTGATGTGTCACCTACCTCCAACAAAATATAGGTGAATTACATGACCGTATATAAAAATTATAAAATTGATACATTTATAACATTTCCTGGTCATTGTTATTATATATGATATCCTTTAGTAATAAAATCATCCAAAATGACCCACAAATACAAAACAAAGGCTCATTACATATCCACCAAACTCTGAATTGTCCACATCGATTAGATATCAGTCCGAGGTTGAAAGTTTGAACATAAAATAACATTTGACCCAAAATCCTTTTAATTATTCATTCATAATTGAAACCATAAATGAGGATCTCTTTTAGAAACAATAAACATTACAAAATTATGTAAATAATCGATATCCTCCACAAATAGTCTACCAATATCATCAATCAGGATGGTATTCCTGATATGAAAAAATTGTGAATACTTTGTTATTAAATCGACTTTCATCCATATTCCAACACAGATGTAGTGTGCCCTAAGAAATATTGTCCCGGAATCCATTGTGACATCATCCCATTTTCCATTTGTGATTGGAAGTATTGTAAAATATCCCATAAATACATAATTTATAAGCTTTAAATTTCTGATAGAAAATATATATTCCCATAAATCAGACAAACCCCATATTTATTCCCAAACACTAGTACTCTCTATTTAAATATCATTACATATTTTCTGTACCTAAATGTACCACATATCTATAAGTATGAGACTCCCTAATGTTCTCATTGAATAAATTCATAAGAATCCATACACTTCAATGAAAATGAATATAACCATTGATATCCAGAGACAATCCTCCCAGTGACTCCCACCCATATATGTTTCCCCACTTAGCAAAGCCATCTGAATGAGTTAACTGCTCAGTCATGATCTAGTCCTGAATAGTGGTATAAAAGATGTAAAAATGATATTTATTCATCCCAAAGAATCCAAAACATCTAGGTGCATGTTTGAATGAAGCTAAATCTTTTTCTACACATCATATATCTTTTGAACTTCAACTATCTATATATCTCTCCTCAAAAATTTAGTAATAATTTGTTCTTTTCTTGGTGTATCATCTTAATTAAAGTCAAAAGGTTTTAGATATTCAACCCAAACTAAAAATTAACTTGTTTTTTATAAAAGGGGTATATATGTTGGTAATAGAGAATTTTCTGTTGGTAAAACTTTTTACAAACAAAAAATGGCATGTCACTAAATTTTTTGGTAAAAAATCTTTTTCTTATTGTTATTGTAACAAATAAAATGGTTATATTGTAATTATAATAATACCATCAAATAAAATTTAAGCTGGTTAAAATGTTTAGAAATAGATTTATATGAAAGATTTTGCTATTGATAAAATTATTACCAATATTTATGTTTTCAACGCTATATTATTAGCAATTTGACATTAATTACCAAAAATTATTGAATATTTGTGAATTATATTTTAATTAAAATATTATTCATGTGTATTCAATTAATTAGTGGTTAAATTATATAATATATTTATAAATATAATTGTACATAATATATTTAATGGGTGGGTTATTATTGTCAACTTCAACACCTATGCTAACAATGAAATGTACAATTTTACTAGCCCGATGACTCAACTCGACGATGGACGACCCAAACGCTGTCACTTCAACCACCCCACCTAGCTTTGGGTGGAATTGAATATATATATATATATTTAAAATAGAATAATTATAAAATTAATATTTATGAATCTCAAATATTTTATTGAAAATAATATTGAAACATAATTTATAAACATGTTCATCTCATACATCATGTGTCAATGTCCTAGTTCACACTGGAAATGGGATCTACATATCCCATTCCTAATATGTCCCTTTATTTTTTCATATACTTATAGGTTAAAGTATAAGTTTGTGAGATGGTTATCAATGTCGTGGTTCACCATGTACGTCCCTTTTATTTGTATTTTTGAAGGTATCCTTTATTGACCTTGTGATTAGAAGAAAACATGAAATGAATGTCGATTTTCACTCATGGACAAACGAATTCCACTTTCATACAGTTGTGGATGGATGACGTTCAACCCCATTACACAATGTAATGAAAAAAAATATATAAATCATTAAATAATCAAAATTGAGTACAATTCAAGGAATTAATATTGAAATTTCAAATAGATTCTATAATAATACTATATGGTTAGTTATGAATTACTAAAGTCATAACAAGCCAGCAAAACAACTGTTCATTGGTCTAATCCAATTTATTGGTTTAGATACATTTCAAAATTGTGTTTTTACAATAATGTGAAAAATGATACAATGGGTGAATAAAAAACTACAAGTATTTTTTAGTGAGATTGTTATGGAAGTATCCACCATACAACACATGTGATGAAGACCACTCTGATAAGACTTTGGGAGAGTCCCAAACAACCAAAGTCTCCTACGGTGATGAAATTCTATCCCATATCTAAAATTAGGTCCATCTGGAAACATCTTCAAGAAAAATATCAATGACTCCACCTCTTAGAATGAGTTCAAAAAAGATTTTTTTGAAAATGTGTAAGAGAGACACTTCGATGAAGCCATGAAATGTGAAATTGACATAACCTTCTATTTCCAGAATCATGATCATTATTGAGTGAATAATGTCACCATGAACCTTATACCCTAATAATAGTAAACATGATACAATAAATTAAAACATAAAAAACATAATGGGTTATCTTGGAAAGCAATGAAATTGACACAAAGTAGTGGAAGTCTACAAAATATACCATAATAATTTCTTATGATAGCAGAAATCCACAGAAAAAAATCTTGAAATTCTCACCGAGTTGTAGCAATTATAATGAAACATATCAAGGACCTGAATTCAAAATAGGTTCTCAACATGATGTTAGATAACCTAAAATTAAACTACATCGATTATTCCTTTTACTTAACATAGGATATCAAATGTTATAGTGGATCTGACCATACATATCATCACCATCCCTTTTATTGCAGTGAAACACTATTTATGTTTGAAATTGGCTTGACACGAGATCCATGAACATTAGATATCCACCATCAAATGCAGCTTGTTGATCATCCAAAAATTATCATTCCCATGTAGTTTTCATTTAAAAAATTATATAAAAACAATAAAACATGATATCAATAACTAGAAGATTTTAAAACTAATGACCACAACAATAAGAGATAACAAGTGAACTAAAATTTTTTTATAACACATTATATAAAAATAATCAATGACTACAATAATAGGAAAATAACTAAATTTACCAATGGACATGAAAAAATTTACTAGTGACCTTAATAAAAAGATCACTAGTGTCCATAAAAAATGAAAACAACCCATGGACAAGATAAATATTTATGGATAATTTTAATATCATTTACAAAATCCACATGGAGAATAGATTCTATAGGGTCTCATTTCAATGGACTGTTAACAAAAAATTTCATATTAAAAAAAAATATAAATTATGGACACACAGAAATTAGATTAACACACGTTGACATTACTTTTTCTTGTTTAGTATGATTATAGGATTTTCATATCTCTGGGCCATATTTCAAAAATTTAGACACAAGGATTTATATAAATGATCATTCCTTCAAACTGGAAAAAAACATTGATTAGATATGGGAAAGAATTGGGAAATTAAAAATTAGCATAATCATGGGAAAATTAATAACATGTAATATCAGGTTAAATATACAATCATGATTTCTCGTGTTTAGAAAATTGGAATTGAACACCGATTCTGGACACAAAATATATTTACATTCAGAATCCTTAAGAGATATCATAAGGTTCCATTTGATTTGTCACAAGATCATTAACTACCTAACCCATTTCATTGAAACCTCGCTTCAAATACCTATAAGAAAATTAATTAATAGATAGAAACATTTGAGTAAACAAAAAACAGAAAAGATAAGATAAAGGAAACATATATCAAATATTGAATAATTTAGATCATCTGTGAGCAAAAATTAAACATTCTGAAAGATGGGGTTATAACCAATATGTTATATTTTAAATAATTCAAGTGTTTAAATAATCAATAAAGTCATATCTAGATCCCAAACCCAAGTTGGAATAAACAGATATGAAACATAAAACAACTTAGAGGAAAATTTACAATCCAAGTGCCAACAAAATGACCTGATCATCTAAAAATAAGCCTTAATTTGAAGTCTCTTCTAAAAATTGAGATCTTTACTTGGATTAAAAAATTACACCATTAACATCACAATGATTAATTATTGAATTTCATAAATAAATCAAATGATAGTGCATGATAGATGGTAAAAAAAATATTTTATGATAATACTCTTTGAATGTAAATTTGGCTCTCTGAATATTTATAATGTTTGATGGAAAAAATTTTTATTTTTTAACCACTAAATTGGCTTGATTGTTGGTGTGTTAAAAAAGACTAATTCCATTTGGGAAATGTTTTAATAGTCGTACATCTAGATTGGATCAGGTAAACCGAATGGAATAATAAATATGTCAGATTTAGACTACGATTCAACAGTGAATGATAGATCCATTTGTTTCGGTATTTTATATAGTCAATATATATCTAGATTTAAACATACAAACACATTACTATATTGAATTGAATTTTTTCTGTTTTTTTATTTGATATCAATTATTATTTTTCTCATACAAAAGGAGTGTTCATCAGGATGAATTTCATTCAGTAATATCCATTAAATATCCTCCACACATTTAATTATGTCCACATTTTATTATGATTTGTTTTATTTCATAGAAGTAAATGTATATGGATTGAATCACAAGCCCTGGAAAAACATTAATTTAAATAGATTAAATGATAGAGTCTATAGAATGGTCATGATTTTCACCTTTTTTTATTCAAATTTTGAATAGTATAGATCTGAAAAACATCCCTAGTTTTTTAAATAAATGACAATAAAATCTAAATAAATAATTTCAAAATAAGTAGGGTTTTTAACTAGTTAATGAAACCACTTTATTTCTACGTTGACTTATCATTAAACAGAAATAAGTATAAAAAGGGTCATGTAAATTATGAGTTTCATCAAAAAAATATTTAATGTTAAACATAAGCATTGAAAATGAAATTTTCCAGAATGAAAAATATCATTGTCTAATCTTGTTTGCATAAATATATTTCACTATTTTAGTGTCCAATAAGATTTTTTACGTTTTATATTAATAATAAATCATAATAAAATTTTAATGGTAACGTTAATGAATTATTAGATTGTCTAATGAATTCATATATCAATGAAAAAGTCCACATATTATTTTTTAGGTGACATAAAATTCATCGTGTGAGAAACTCATTCCAAACAAACATTATTTCATATACGAATTTTCCAATCGCACTATTATATATATTATTTTTGAGACTAATTATAATATTGTTAGATTAGATGAATATTAATTCCATTGTATGTTCCATTGTGAATAAGTGATTCTTGTATCTATGTCATCAGAAAAGAAAACAGAGACAAATTCATGAAAAAAAATGTGTGGGATGTGGGTATGCTTGAAAAACATTCAATTCACATTATAATTCATCCTCATCATCATTCAAGAATGAAAATATAAGAACCCAAACAAGATAAAGGATTAAACATAAGTAATACAATGACATTTTTGATTAAGAAACCAAATATAAAATATTTTGAACAAATTGAACTTCTTCATCGCATGTCAGTATATATATTTATTTTAATTCAGGTTGTACATTCACACTTAATACAATGTAATAGAATGAGATGTTTGAAAAAATGTGGAAACAATGATCACTCAAAAAACAAATATGCCTCAAAATATCACATTTATAATGCAAGCCTCATATACTTAACACATTCCATCACCAACAACTAAAGTCATACAGTCCATTAAAAATTCTAGATATAGTACGTTAATGAGATTAGGGGAATAAAGTGGCTTGTCTGATCAGTCAAAAAAAGACCCAGTAGAAAACCAATATCGAAGAGTCAAAAATATATGATCCGTAATTGACATAAATATTCTCAATCTATAAGAACATCTAGTATATTTAATGCAAGCTCATACCTACTTGAAATAACTTTAATGAGATATAGAACAAAGGATCAACAGAGAAAACCTACCAAATCTTCAACATAAAACCCATCAGTGCACCAAGAACCATTTTTCCATGTACTAGAACCATTGTCAAGCATCACCAGGATCCCATGAAATTTTTGCAGGCATCAATACAATAAGAATTGAGATACAAAAGGAGACAATAACCCGAATTTGGAAAAAAAAAGCAACCACATCCTCTGAATCCCTTCCCCAACAGATGTTGAACCAAAGATCTAAGAACAATTATCATGCCATATACCAAAAGGATAGCTAATGTGTGTAAATTACACTCAAGGATAAAATACTACAAACATGGTAGAGAGGCATCTTTGGTGAAAAAAATGGGATGACCTAGATAAGAAAATACATCTCTAAAATGGAATCCGTACAGGCACGACCACCAGGGAAGAACCAAAATTGGGGGCATTAGGAAATATTCATGGAGGTAATGATGTGAGGGAAGAGAAATTTGGAATTAAAATCAAAGATGATTGATCCTCATTATATTCGAATAAAAACAGTGAAAAATATTGAAGCCTAAAATGAGTTGGGTTGATGACAGAAAACCCAACCGAAGAAACTGCTTATAATATTTTTATATAACAAATATAATCAATATTAAATTTTATTAAAAAAAGTATTTTTATTTTATAATGTTACCCATAATTTCATTATGTGAATTTCAATTACTAATTAATTATATTTCAATTATGTTTATTATATTTTTTATTGATTAATTTTTTATTATTTATTGTGTTTATTAAATTCAAATATCAAAATGATTGAAATATTTTTATTAAAATTATCTAAATTTTTAATTAAATAAAATAATTAGAATATATATGAATTATTGGTACATAGAAGAAATATAAAATTAAAATCATGTAATGATATATTTTTAATAAATCCTTTAAAATTAAATATTGAATTTGATCTTAAAAATAATAATATATATAAATAAATCAGTACCAATAGATATATTTTTTGGTAACAACAATTGTGGGTACTGAAAATCAATACTAATAAAACAAAGTATCTCTTGTAATTACTCATTTTTACAAATATATATATTACATGTTGGTAAAATTTTTTGTATATGACTTATTTTTTGTAGTTCCACTACCTCTAATGATGATTTAAGTCTCACTGGGAATAGTTCTACTTAAGGCACTTTTGGTCCCTGTATATAACAAATATTTCACCTATAAATTAATGAATTTTGAAATTTCGGTCATGTACCACCACAAATGACTCATGATCATGAGTAAGATGATTTATATATAGAGGATATAAATATCTAGAGTTATCAAAAACCACTTGACCCTCCTTCATCTGAACTACTCAGATCCCAACTCTGGATGTGTCACAGTACATATTATATTTCCTACCAGGCATATGTATACTGGAAATATGTGATGAGGTCAACGTTTTCATTATCTTTTCAATATATTTTTTGCAATAAATTTAAAAAATGATTTACCCCATTCATGGTCATATAAGACATATGTTCCACCAGATGAGATAAGACCTCAATAAAACATATATAATAACTTATAAAACCTAGAATGAAATGAATCTTGAACAAATTCATAAGCCTCACCCATGATAAGATGATTGTAATGTTACATGGGTGAAATAATATTACAACCTTTTATATGAATAGTATATAATGTTTAAATTATCAGCCAAGAAAAAAAATTGGTTAGAATGGCTTAAAGGAGATGTTCTCTCATTTTACATAGAATAATAACATGATGATGTGAATGATCAAATATTGATGGGGATTACACTAATATATAATTGGAAAACTCACAAAAAATAGATATATAAGAGTATGAAATATATTGTTCATCAATATTAAGAATACCACTATTTATATTTCCATGACAAACAGTATCACGACCCACTAATATGATCTATACTAGCATCTAAAGATAGTATAATTTACATCTGAATGTCTCACCCTAAACTGGTGTAATCTTGATCACAAATTGATAATGGATAATATATTAGATAGACATAGTTGGAATAATATATCTTCAATGAATTTCATCTCGTTCAATCTATGATAGTCCATAAAAAATCACAATTACAATTAATCCTTTTTAGAGGATAGAATTAGAGAAAACCTAGGGGATTATCCAGTATATATGAACCATTAGATTTTAGATTTCTTAATAATCCTCCAATCCTAGAAGAACTTCTAGATCAATCCAATTTGGTGGAAACCAAATTTTGATCCCTTCCTATAAACAACATCATTTTGAAAACATTTACCGGTATGGTGGTAAGCCATAGATCATTTCATGTATGAGATCGTGAAAATGGTCTTCCATTAGAGGAAAATTTTCATACTAAATTCCAACATCATCTATGTCAAGAGATTCAATTTTATACGGGATAAAATATAATATCCACAATATTGTTCCAACATGACCAGCATGAAAACCCCACTAAAACATGCAAAATAGTTTCCTCCTTGACATTGATATGTATATTTACTATGATAATATTTAATATGATATTGTTATAGAACTATCTAACATAAAATAAGAATAAAATTGAATCATATAGTTTATAAAATAACTTTTACTATATAAATCACATTAATCAATTTCTATAGAAAAATTTATTGTAACATTTCAAATTATATGACCCCAATCACAATAGTGTTTCTTATTTCAAGACACCATACTTGCTGTCCAGGAACATTAGAAAAAAATGTTTAATTTTTTTTCATATAATGGAATGTGATGAACTTCTATCAATGAAAATGGAAGAATTGTTATATGTATCAAAAATAATTCCTCTAATGGTATACAATCATATATAAAAACTAGTTGGAGTACTCTATATATCATTGATCTAAATTTCCACTCTACTATGGATTCTCATCCCATTATTTTCTTGAAAAAACATTAATAGAGATACTTATTTCCATAAGAAGAATATGTATGTGTTATCCCTTCTGTAATTTCATGAAACCAACCTCAAACTCTCTTTAATTCCCTTCCAAGTGTATGGAATAGTATATAACATCTGAAAAGATACACAAGATAAAAAATGGTAACCTGTGACCTGATATCATAGAAAATACCATCATTTAGATGCCTTACTCATTTAATATGTTCAGCTGTAAAATATAGTAAAAAGCACTATAATCCAGTCAAACATCCATTATAGTCTACCAATAACAAGATCTCATGCATCAAGTGTACGATCTCATGATCATTACCAACCAATAAAATTTTAGGATATATGTATACCAAAAACATCACCTCACACTCCTTCCAATATGACCCCTCTTATTTCCCCACTTTCTCTATATTTTCCCACAAATACATTTCTATCCTAAAAAATAATTTTTTTACAATTCATATATCTTCTATTAGTCTAAGTGATGATGTGTTAGAAAATTTTATAGATTAAATATATCCATATCATAGACTCATAGGGACCATCATATTGTAGAGAATGTAGGAAGATACTATAGATGGAGCTCTATCTTTGTCATTAAAATCAAATGAGTACTGAAAATAATAGTTATATATGGGGATTTCATGACTCATAGGAAAAATTCTTGAAGATGAACATCCTTCATATCCTCAGAATATGCATCGTGATTTGGTTCAACTATGTTTAAAGTGTGTTGATAACCAAACTCCAAATAAAAATTCAAATGTGATGATGATCTTTATTTATATATGAAAAAACACATCATAAAAACCTGATAACATCAAATTCAATAATAACATATAATAAAAATAAAGAACCACTATATCGTGGTCTCTATGAAGATATATGAATTGTGAATTTTCATGGTATGATTGTTTATTTCTATTATATTATCTAATATAACAGCTGTTCTGATTTCATATTTGGTAATGAAAAATATATCATGTTTGATAAATCTGTCCCAATAAATAAAAATTGTCTCAATATATCTCCATACATGGATACCATGATTCATTCAAGTTCATCTCATGTTATAACAAGACACAATTATAAATATCAAGAAATAATAAAATCAAAAAACTAATAAATTACCCAAAGAGGAATAATATCATCCATAACCAGATAACCAAGGAACAACAATCCCATCAATGGGTACAAATATTTCCCCCTATACATTAGTTAGCTAATCAAATATACAAGCTCCTCACCAAGTGATACCACATACACGTTTCATATTTACCATTCCAAACTAGTATGAAAATAATAAATTTTAAATTTTTCGTATGAAAATACATTGAAACATCCCACATCCTATCACACTATCACACAGAAAATTATGTTAGTTAGTGGACCTCAAAAACCCCTCCCCATATCCCAAAGGATTTAGACTAGATATAGAGAGTAATGTACATTTTTGGGAGACTATACCACCATATATAGAGTTAAAATAAATTAGAAATATATAAATAATTTATAATCTCTCTAAATTAGAAGAATCGTAACACTTTAACACTGGAAAATAAAAGTAGGGACATGTTAATCAATTAATAATGAACCATTAATTATTATTATGGAATGTATCTATATAAATGATAAAAAATTAATATCGAAAAAAGAACATGATGATTAAGTTAAACTCAAAAGATATTATTCTAAAACCCCACATTGGTTCCGTCTTTACACTCTAAACCATCCAAAAAGAAACTATAAAAAACAAGAAATTTTTCCCATCCCGAGACATGCATCCACATAATTAGATCAGGTAGAAAATAATTTCCTAAATATGGTTTGTGAAATACCTAGAAATTAGAATCCACAATATCTAAACTATACAAATATGACAATAATAACATTCAATATCATGATATATAGGTGTATTTATGAATAAATTAATTTATTACATCAATTAAACTACTTATAGAAAATTATCCAATATCTACTGCTATATGAAATATCCATAACGTTTGTGACCACTAATCTATGTCATAATCACATATATTGGGAACACCCTATAAGAAATATAAGAGAACTAAGATAATACATTTATATAATAATTTATGAATAACTCTCGGAATACCAATAAAAAATAAATCATAACTTGATTATTCTCTATATATAACAATTTTAGTATCATCATTAAAAGTTATCTAATATAATTATTTTAGTATCATTGGTCTATGATCATTATATATGAATTTAAACATGAATAAAAACATATTTCATACCAAAAATAATACCGCAAAAAATACCTTAAGAAAAATTGTTCAATTTTTATAATTACAATTTATTATTTAATAACATATTCATTAAATAATTATGTATAATATTTTCTGATGTGAATCTATCACAAGAAAAAAACTGTGGTCTCACAGAATGGTAAATAATATTTTAAACAAATATATAGTTCATTATCATTCATGAGTAGGCTTAGCCTATGGGGTACGGTGAGCCATTCCTTAAAAATGTTGGATCCAAAGGGATTTAATGGATAGTAAAACCAAATGATTACCATCATTAATTATTTAGATTTTTATGTTTTATGATGTGCTAGTTCAATCATATGATATTTCACATACTTAAACAATTAGAAATAGTCTATTAGTTTATGTTTTAGACCACCGACTTTAAGTGGTGATCAAAGCAATGCTTTCATAAAGTAACACCATTGAGGAATGATGGTGATGATGATCAAAAGAAGAACCCTGATCACGTAACATTGATAATAAAAATATATTAATCATCCATCTAGAGATTCCTCAACTACATAAGTAAAAAATCATATGGGGGTGACAAATCAAATAAACACACTAGATATTGAAGGCTTCATTAAGACGTTTTGAATGGATGATATCACTCTAAAATCACCTATAACCCCCCTAGGTTCAAAGAGAGGGGGATTTGTGGTAGATGAAATAAAATTAATTGTGACTTGGAATTTAAAATAAAGATTCATGTGAGTTTTTTAGAATTAAATCATTTTAAGATGTGGTATTATTTATTTTTGAGATACATAATAAAATGTGCTGGAATGGGATAAAATTACAATAATCAACCTTTTCACATCATTAAACACTCTCATTACATATAATCACTTCATGTCCTGAACGAGTTCACAACATCTTACTGATAACATTTGACATCATGTAATATATTATCTACATGAAGAATTTTATAAAACGGCTATCATCCCCGTTTCTATAGAAAATAATTAACCACCATTGAAGCCATCAAAAGTCATAGATAACCCTCAAAACACATATTTCTCATTTTTACTCGAATTAAATTAATTAAAATGAACCCTAATCCTTGAAAATTATGTCATTTTTTCTTAAGAAATCCTATTTATACACTAAAACCGACATTAACTCTAGTTTTAATAATGAAGGAAAACCCATAAGGAAATTATTCTAACATATTCTCAACAAGGGACATAGTTGGAGAATGATGGGATCGTATATATTAATTGATTAGCAAAGTGGTAATGTATGTATGATTCAATATCATACTAATATGGATTGTATATTCAAAAAACATTATTAAGGAATGTTATAAGATCATTATCTGATTGCCACATCAATTTTAGTCTCCTCTATAAATTTTTTAAATTATAATGTTTTTTAAACATTTTATTTTTATTGTACTACAAATGGTTTAAAATTATTTTTATGAAAAAAAAATTATTTATTCTATTTAGATTGACAAATTTTTAATTATGTATAACTGTTTTTTAAAAAGTTTTTAATACTACAATTATTGGAAAAAAATATATACACATTTTTGAATTTATTTACAAAAATTTAAATGAATCCTTAATTAATTTTATAAAATAGATTATTATTATCATATGTGTAAATATAATCATTATTTTTAATGATTAAAATGATTTAATTTTCCCCCCACATTGAAACCTCAATTCATTGATGGAGTCATTAAAATTTTACAAGGTTATTTTAAATGAATATGTATTAAATATAATATTGGATATTAAATATGTTTTAAATTTTATACAAAAATTAATGTGTATTTTCATCAATAAATATTCTAATAATTATTATAGTAAATTTTCATCTATGATAACATCCTTTTATTTTTCTTACACTTTTTTGGGGATATAACATAGTGATACCATCCTTATTATTTCTATTGATGGTGAATAATTATTATTATGTGTTTTTCAGGAAACCTCTCTATTTTAAACTATTTTTTATATAATTTTTTTTATGATTGTTTTATGGGAATTTGGAATATGTAAAAATTGATTAAGATTATTTGATGTGTGGTACCCAAATTATATATCCATTGATTTCATTTGTGATGATGATAAAACTCATAATATCTAAAGAGATGAAGAAGTTAATGAAATCCTATGAGATTTTGGATTTAACTTCATAGATGTAACCTTAATAGGAATGTTTCAAATGACTAATTAAACATTTACATTATGGGACATTCCCCACAATGATAGTCGTGGTTGTGATCCATTTATATTAAAGTGCTTTTCTATGATTCGTTTTATTCCCAAAACATATTTCATATGAATTTGATGGGTTATCACATACCATCCCTGATTATCAATTATTTTTAACACTTATGACTTATGTATTTTTTATGAAAATTATTTATTTCATCAGTTATAATTTATGATAATTTAATGATAGGGTATCATTTTTGTATGTTATGATCTAATTCTCATACCCTAATTCTTATCTTATACTCACATGTGATTATTGATTGTCATCTCATGGGATAAATCTTCATGATCATATGATATCAACCTTTTTGATGTTTCCCTTCCATAGGTAATGTAGAAATGTCATCATCAGTTTTTTTCATGAAACGTACAATATGAGAAGATCAATTTTGGATAATTTGGTTATATTTAAATAAATATGATGAATATGAATACTTATTAGAAGTACTCTAAAACATTATGTTTTGGGGTGTGTATTATATAGATTTGTATTGAATATTTATCTGAATTATATGTATATATATATCTAATTATTGAGTATCCATAGTTTTTATTAGAGTGAGGATTAGTTTTTTAGGAGATTGGGATTGAAAATATTTTGTAAAAACCATAGGTATAATCTAAATTATTGATTAAAATATTTTATTGTAATGTAGTTATTATGTAGATTTTATAGAAATGCATCACTATCTAGATAGTAAAATTAGTTACTTTTTGTAAAATATACATCTTTGTGTAATAACACCGAAAAATGTTTATAGAATATATTTCATCCTCCATTATTTTGAATGTGATTAGTTTCTTACATGCCACATTTTTTGACACACCGAAGGGTTATTATTTTGTTAATTAACATTTTCCTTATAAAACATTAGGATGGAAATAAATATTAAATGACTATGAATGACCTCAGATAATTATAAGGTGTAAGATTTTGAAAATAATGTTTAATTTCAATGGATATCATATGCATTATTTTTTAAGAGTATAGTAATATTCATTGTGATTATTATTCCACATGGAATTCTTTTTGTTTTTAGTCAAACGATTTATAATAGAGTAGTTATGTTAATTTTGAATGTGATGGGTAATGAACTGGCCATCATTATGAGAAATGAAATGAAATTTGATATAAGATTTCAAATATAATAGAAATTCCTAGCCAACTATATTTAGATTTTATGAGTAAATGTTATCATACTGATATTCTCAATGGAAAAAGGAATGGAAATGTCATTATGAATTCATTTTCTATAAAAACTCAAACATCCTAAAGTTATTTCATTGATTAACAATTTTTTGAGAAATTTGTTAATACCAACAAAATGTTATTTTCCTTCATCTAATTTATTAAACATTAAATGCTGATCATGGTTTTTTATAATTTTGAGTTTTAAGTGTATCATTTCTCGACTCTTATCATGAAATGTATTCTAGAGAAGAATATTGACTCCTTGAAATTCATATATTTTATTAAGGTATTGTCAATTTGTAAATTTTCCAAATGAATTTAATAAAAATGGATAGATATTTCATGGAACTAATGAAAAAATATGATTTTTTCATTTGTTTCTATATAGAAAATTTCATCATATATTCATTGTATTATTCCTTTTTCATCATTAATGTTGAAATCCCAGGTGACCGATGTATTGATTCTAAGTATCTAAAAGACATTGTATAATACTACTAAAAATACACACCTTGAACATATATTGGAATAATAAACATGAAATTTCTGTAAAAGATAATGGTAATGTGGGGCATTTATCCCCCTAAAAATTAGACAACATCAAAAGAATATATTGCATCCCCAAAATTCTCATAGAAATTATAGATTTAAGAATTTAGATAATTAGTTTAATCTTTTATCATCATTGATTATTAATGAAGTGGCTTATATGGATATATGTTGTCTCTAAACAAACATATCTATTTTTATTCCTCATTATTTACTCATCATCATCTATATAAATGACTTATAGTCATTTTTAATTTAATTTTATTCTTGATAATTTGGGGAGAAGAAAACACAAGAAAAGATGGGTAAAAATCATAATATGGGTTTATAGAAGAAATAAAAATTTAATTTCATTGATGATAATATGATAATAAAAAGTGTGTGATTAAATAAATATACTATATGATAATAAAATGAGAATATATATGGACACTAATACATGGATCATCAAACATATAAACATGGAAAATTTCCTTCACAATAGAAATAGTCATTAAAATCAAAAATCATTATTTATATAATATAAATATTTGTTATCAAGAATTTTTTGAACCTAATATCAAGAATAAATATAGATTGGTGGTATCATGTAATTTTATATTAATAAAAGTATAACAAACAAAAAAAACATAATGGATGACTTCCATCACCAGACTACCTAATATTTTTGAGGGATACAAGGGACCCCTTAATTAGTGGTTTATCATAGAAACTAAATTCATTGGATTATAATTGAAGCAACCATACTTTTTTAATAATGAAACCCCATGAAATTTTATTATTGAAGAACCACATATCCATGCATAATAACATAACCACCCATCATTGGTTTATAAAGGAACCTTCAATGCTTAATTTATGACAGCACTATCAATCATTATAAACAGTGTCAAATTGCCATATCTTGAATATTGTTTATATAACATCCATTTCATATAAAAATCTTATAAATTACCTTTATTGATTTCATAACATTATTAAACCATGAAAAAATGGGTTTCATAACAATCTCTTAAACAAATTTTTAACCTATTTAATATAAATTGGTTCCATGAAAATATATTTGAGATAATCATATTACATCTAATGAATAAATGGTGATGGTATTGTTTCATAATATATATATTATTTCATAAGTAAGAAATTCATTATTAAATTGATTAATATAAATAACATTAAAACAATTGGAAAAATGTTTTGTAAAAAAGAAAATTTTCATTTTCAAATACTGTAAAAATATAAGTCACAAAAATATTTCCATTTTTTTTTAAAAATTGAATCACATTTTGTTATCATTAAAGATAAATAATTTTCATAATGGTGGTAAAATCTGTTTGTGTCTTAAATGTTGTAAATAATCATTATTTTCCCAAATATTTAAATTGGGTGGGGGGTCAAAAGTCGGCCATTTATAAAACGTTAAAATTTTTTTATATACATTTAAAATAATGTTTTGAATCATATATATTGACCTTATATGAAAATTGATTTTCGTATAAAAAATTTTCAAAAAAAATTAGTAAACTGGGATATGGAAGAGATTGATACACAATCTAAATAGAAATACATGAACAATATCACTTATAAATGAATTTTTTGGTTTTTAATTAATAAATTTGGAAAAAATAAAAATTAATTTCGTTAAGAAAGAAATAAATAAATGATAATAAAATATATGGTTTTCATGAAAATAATATCAAAATATTTCCACCAAAACGATCTATGTTATGATCATGTTGATAATAGGCCACATATAAGTATGAATAACATTTACATTATTTAGCGAAATTTATAGAATTAAGGTATATATTATTTTAACTAAACAAAATTATAAAAATAAAATATATATAATATTATTTTAAAAATAATATTATATATTTCATCCAGCTGATATACTAATTAAGAAAAGAGTCACATCACTTCATAAAGGCGATAGTCCACACTTACACATGGACAATTCTATTATTTTCTATTATATGAATGAAAAAGATATATTATGTTTGTAGAATGATAACCATGTAATTAATATCTTAATAGTTTCATTAATATAAAATATATCAATTAAAATTATATTAATTAACTTCCATGTAAGGCATTAGTGAAAAAGGAATCACGTCTCTTCCGGAGGCAATAGTCTTTAGTATACATGTGTGATGGTATCATATCACCCACTAAAATGAATATAAGAATGTTATTTTGCCTATATTAACATAATATGTTTAAATAATTTAAAAATAATATATATATATATATAATCTATATTAATTATAATTAAAATCCACGAATGGTGATAATGGAAAACAATGACATCAGTTTGTGAGGTGGTAGTCTACCATAAACATGACTGATGATTTAGTGCCCCATTTGATTTAATATGAGATGGATTTAAATTATTAACTCAACATAATAACAACGTAGTATATAGAATATAATCATTTTATTATAAATTAAAAAATTGATCAATATTATTTATTGGTGGAAGAATAAGTAAATTAAAAACCCACAGTTAGGAATGACACTTCATTTTCCAAAAAACACATTTGGTTTCCTTGAAAAGCGTTTATAGTATTGATTTTTGTTCAAAACTTGGGATCCTATTCATTGGAGGGGGGGGGGGGGGTAATTTTAAAATTAATTTTTTTAATGTCTAGGACATTTTTATTTTATGGTGTGAATAAAAGTCAATGGGGGGACACATTTTATATATGAGATGAGTAGAACACATGAAATATTTGATAATTAAAAGGCATACAAGAGATTTTAACCTCTAAATGGGAAAAAATTAACATTATCATCACAAAAATATTAAAATTCATTAATATATATATAAAATTTATTTTTACATGTTTGGAGGTTATTTTTAAAATTATATTTTAATTATAACCACCTAGTGTATTTGTTTTTTTTACTTTACTCATGATAATTATTTATTACCATTTTAGATATTCATTATAAAAAAAATTTATTTTTTATTTTTAGATGATATAATTTATTATTATATTAATACTGGAATCCATATTATAAATTTCAATTCACATATGTGGAAAATTATAATTTTATGTAAAACCTGCATGAGCAATTAATGAGTCGGTTTTCAAGAGGTGTATTTTTCATGTAAAAATGATTTTATATTCATTATATGATTAATAATAATAATTGTATGTGCATAAATTTATATTTTCTGATGTAAAATAAAATATTTAAATTTCTTAAATTCTATATTAGGAGTTTTAATATACCTAATACGGAGAATCAATATTCACATTACAACATTTTTTCTCAAAAAATAATTTCTTTAAAAAAAATTAACTTATAAAAAAATAAAATATAAAGTTGATTCAAATTTGGATTAAATAAATAAATATATTATATTATATTACATTTAATTATATTCAATACAATATTATAATTTTAAATAACATTATTATCTAAAATTAAAAAACGGTTTAGAAAAAAAATTATTTTTAATTATTCATTAATAAATTAATATTTTCCAAATAAATAATAAAATAAAACCTAATAATATTTTGATATTATGATTTAAATACGAATTTTATTTTATTTTATATATTTTGAAAATGGCTTTAAATGATTATATTATTTTCTTACAAAAATAAATAAAATCATTTTTGAACAAAACATATTTTTTGAGGAATATAATTACTTTTCTGAATATTGATTAACTATTTAGTAAGGATTTATCAATAAGTTTTTTATTTGGATATATATCATTAAATAGTTAATAATATTCATGAATATGGATTTAACATCTTTTCTATAAGGGTTATCTATTTCATGGGTCTTTTAATCATGGTATTGTGTGTTATATACTCAATTAAACATTGTTTTATTTTCTAAAACCTAGTCATGTTACATCCTACTCATCATTATGAATATGCATCCAAAAAAATTTATAATTGTCATTGTAATTATAGTTTTCACATTAAAAAAATTATTGTAAACCCAGATCGCAAAAATGGTTAATAATAATTTCCCTTAAAAAGTGGGATTGTGAAACATTAAGGTGATAACAGAAATATGATTCCAAAAAGGATTCCAATAATTTAATGTGAATAAATATACATTCATTAAATTGGAAAATAATTATATATATTGATATAGATTATTGTTAATAATAAATTGAGTAATAAATTAGAAGTTAAGGTCCCCAAAACCATAAATATGTGATATGGTAAATGATCCTCTATTCATCAAAGATGAAGGTAATATAATAACATTTTTGTTTAAAGCTTATTTTATTTGAGTTGATGAGTTAATTTTCAATATAGAACATTAGAATATGATAATATACTTAATTTATGAGTATAATTACAACCATTTTTCAATGTCTATAAAAATATTAAATTTTTGTCTAAACTGTCATTATTTATGATGAATATTTTTATCTAAGAAGCACTAATATAAACTTACAAAATATCATTTAATAATAAGAGGGTTTAAAATACATTTAATATATCATGATACATTAACTATAACCTAAATTCTTTTCACTTGGAATATTAATTAACAAAATGAATATACCATCATTTTATGATATAATATATAAATATATTAAATCAATAAATGTTCATAATGTTCTAACTAAATATTAATAAATAAGTAACCGTATATATTGAATAGCCTCTATAACAAAATATTTGATAAATGTTTTGAACCTTAAATATATCTCACACCTTGTACCTTTCTGTACGAAAATATAGTCATCATTATTAGTCAAATCACTAGACAATGGTAAGATTTTTAACCATGTTCCTCTTTTATTGTGGGCTTTAGACCCACAAAATTGGTAAAAGTATTTAGATATCTCTTGGTATTTGGTTTTTCATTTTTTTTGAATTATTTATCCTTATAATGTTCCCTAAAAGGATTGAATCAACCTTGAAAATATCAATAATAATCCCATATAATTGAAAACTTATATTTTATCCATACCATTAATCTTATGAAAAATGAATTCTTCATTAAATAATACAACTTATTGAACTTAAGGGTTACACATAACCTTATCCAAATAAGTATTCATAAATGTCATTAATCGCCCAAAAACATCATTAATTAAAACCTCAAATAGTGTATATATGAATTAAATGTATAATTAACCCTAAAAATGTAAAACCATGATGAAATGAAAAACATTAAATATAATATCAAATGAAGGAAATCGTATTCTAAAATGTTATTTAAAATATACAACCAATATAAACTATAACTACCCTGGTCGCAAATTCACATATCTAGTGCTAAATTCTTATACATGTCATTTTTTTATTTGATAACGACAGTGGCGACCCAATTTTTTCGGTCCATAAATTGAGAACATATAATGGTAACATTGGGTCACTTATATTATTAAAGACCCTTTTGGTTTATAGTTTTATTTTATTATACCAATCTATTAACATTACTGATTCATTAACAACTAGTTCATAAATATATATCATCTACCAATACACCTACATTTTAAATTTCCTTATTATTTAATCATTATTATCCCTTTGAAAATCATATAAACATAATTCATTTAACTTCATTCTTCAAAACATGAAAAAAATGAAAAATAATACGGGTGAGATAAAATTCTATATATGGGTAAATATAAGAACTAAGAGATGAATTTCATATTTTTTAATAACATGTTAATATGAGTACGATTTCATAATCGAAGTACATGAGTATAACATTATAATATTCATACCCATAAATACTTAGATAATCAAACATGAAAAGTTGTAATAAGGCTTTCATGAAGGATAGATTCATCAGAATCAATAATTGTCAGCCTTATAATAACTATATTGTTATCATAAATCATTAAAACCCCATAGAATGCTTAAAAAATATATTATTAAATTGAATAATTATCTTCATCTCACTCTTACAAATATAATAACCAATGTGTTTGAATTTAATATCTAGAGTCCAAAATTCCATGGAGGATTATAACAGACCCCTAATAAATAGATTATCATGGAACAAAACACCCATATATTATAATGTAAACACAAATACCATGTTAATAATTTCATCAAAAATACTAGGTGGATAAAAGAACTATAAATACTTTGTTAATAATGTAAAAAATCATCATTAGTTTTTAATAGAACGACCTATACTTAGATTATAATGGAACAACCCATCATTATAAACAACTTACAAAATCTGTTTCCAAAATAAAGTATATATATAATACATTTCATCAATAAATCATAGAAGAATCATTTTCTGTTTTTAGAATTTGAATAGCATGTTGAAATTTAATGGATTTAACAATAACCTCTTTGAAAAATTACTAACATGTAGATGAAAAATAATTTTAATATCCATATCCATGAAATAATATTAATAAATATTGAGAAAGAATGTATATGGTATCATTACAAAATATACCCATTATATATTATGTAACAACAAGGGTTGTTGACATCGATGATTATAAATAACTAAAAAATATAATTTAAAACATTTTTAGGAAATTTAACTTTTTAATTATGAGAATAAAATAAAAAAACTAAAAAATCAAAGAATATTTTGATAATAATTTCCTTTGAAAAAAACATCTAATATTTTAAATAAAATATCCAAGAAATTATTTAAAATGGCAGCGATAAAATAATTTCATGCCATAAGTGTTAAAAATAATCATTCATTTAAAAATAATTCAAAAAATGTATTCATAAGAGACTATTATAAAAAATGATAAGAATTATAATTTTAAAATTATTTAAAATATGGATAATGAACATATAAAATGGGATTTGGAATTAATGATTTTTTATAGTTCCAATTTTGATTTGATTAGAAAACATGTATGTGGATGGGAATGATACACAATCAATATGAAAATAAAAGTCCAATATTACATAAAAATGATATTATTCATGTTTCTTTGAGGAATCTGAGTGGAAATGGAAATTAATTATGTGAAGAAAATTTAAAATTATATGATAATCAGATATCATTATATCTAGAAAATAATATCGCATTATTAAATCCAAAAGAACCTTCGATATAAAACATCCTTAAAAAATGTAATTTTAATCTAATGCATGGTTCACTTTGAAAACTGTTCACTCCATTGCCCAATTATATATTAAAATTTAGGATACATTAGATATCATAAACATTGGTATTTTCATTATTTAAATTTTCAAAGGGAAGAATATACACATGAAATATGAATATAAGTTCATATAAAAAACTTATGCCTCAAAGAAATATAATTTGATATGAATATCCCTTAAAGAAAATAATACCCTTGAATTTATAAATTAAATAATTAATCAATATTTAGTATCAAATTTTAATTTAAATAATATAATAATAAATAAAACATTTGATAATAAAAATTCATTTCCCACATAATCATTTAATATCAAATAAAATAAACATGTAATATAACATAATGAAATGAAATTATGTTATGAAATTATTTCCCATTTTTTTGAATTCAATGAAAGACACTTTGATGCAGTATTTCATATTGAAACATAAAATACAATGATTCATGATGCATTAATGGAATTACATGTATATGGGGCATTATAAAAACAAATCAAATGTAATTAGGTGCATAATAAGAAATTTTTCAAAATTAATGTAAATTAAGATGAAATCCCTTTTGGCCTTGATATTCACATTACAAAAAACCCATTAAATGCAGATACCCATATGGATGTATAAATAATAATAGTTTTCCTGAAAATGATCATAAAATTAATTAATCAGATTTATATACACCAAAAAATGAAACAAGTTGTGAATATAGAATATATATATACAACATGAGAGGACAAACCGTTACTTTGAGCCAATTTTTTTTGTTTCCATTAAATCATGTATAATAATCATAAAAAATTTACTGGGTAAATAATTATATATATAATAAATAATTATTAAAATATATTTGAATTAATTCATTGTAATATTTAAATAATTAATCTATTAATTCCCAGTTAGGTTTTGAGGACGTTCGTTTCATTGTTTAAAAACAACATTATTGTGTTAGTTGTGTTCCAAAATGAAATTTTGTCATCATCTATAAAATAGTAATCAAGAAATAATAACAATAATATTTATTTACTAAATCTTTACTTATACTAAATCATGAGATATTTATATGAAAAATTAACTATGTTATTATCATGGATCGACCAGGACGTATGTACACATCATTAACATTTCCATTTTCCTATGATCATTATGAACATATCAAATGAATTTTTTTTATATTTCCAGAATTATTATATAAACATAAATACTATATTATTTATTTAAATATAATTATTTATCTTGACTATCTGATTCAACGATGAAAACACATTCACATTTCTTTATAGAGGTTGCAGTCCATAAGTAACCATGAATAATGAAACCCTTTTTAGTTAAATAAAAAAATGATAAATTATATCTTAATAATGATAAATATATCATTAATAAAGTAATTTCATGATTAATATCACAAATAATCATTAATATGATTATTATTACCTTCTAGATTGAGTTTAATTGAAAAACATGATACTTTTTTATGAAGAATTGGTCTATAAAACACTAGAGTGATGTTATTATACCCACTATGAATTAAAATTTAATAGTATATATTTGAAAAATAACTATAGCTATAAAAATATGTTAAAAATAGAATATATTTATTTTCATATAATTCTAAACCATCATTATAACAAACTATGAGAGATGATGTTAGAAAACCAAAAACATCTCTTCAAAAGGTGGTAGACCACCATACAGATAAATGTTAATTTTGTATCTCATTTAATGGAGGGGGATATTAATTCATGATATTATGTCAAAATAATTAAATATATATGTAATTTATATAATGTTGTCATATATGACAATGATTTTAGTAGATTTTAAGGGGGTCGAAGGAGAAATAAAATTAAACTGATCGATAAATCATGATACATGTTTGTTAGAAAACATCATTAGGTTCTCACAAAATGAATTCTTTAGATGGATTAATGATATAAAAAATGGATCATCATCATGGTGAGAGAAGTTAGGAAGGAATTTTATATGCTAATGTTATATCTAATGGTATTTCTGGTTTGGAAAGGATATTAGGGTTAGAGGCCCTTTATAAGTTGGGTGAGTGAAACTGTTATCATGTTTTTGATGAAAAAGGTATACCAACATTTTTCACAATCCAAAAGGATAATAAATTGATTAATATCAAGAATAAGACGATATTGATATGAAATATGGAAAAAATAATATATATATATATATATTTTCAGGTCATTTTCACAATCATAATTCTATTTTAACACCCCATAAATTTGTTTTTACCTTAACCACGATACATAATATTTATTTTTTCCATATAAATTCTAGAAAAAAAAAATCAGTGTATTTTTTTATATAATATATATTATAATATTTCTAAATATGGAATATATTTTACAAAATTAAATTCATATATCTAAAAAATATTAATTTAAAATTAAACCCAAAGTTTTCACGTAAAATTAGTTTTTAAAGAATTGTATTATTTCAACAAAAATATTATTCTTTATTAACTATATGAAAAATAATAAAACATATATTAATATAAAATAATATTTATCTAGTTGGGTACATAGATACTACTAACAGTTTTCCAACTGTGTGTAGAGGCATGTCAACCCAAAAATCCACCAATGAGTGGGAATCCAAGGAAAAATGGTAGACCAAACATAAAATAAAAAAAATAATTATAGACAAGATCACATAAGTGACACTTCAATGTAACATAAATACATTAACCCTTGTAAATTCTACCAAAAACCTAATCAAAAAACAAAAACATATACTCTTTCTTGAGCCCAGACATTATCTCCCATGTCTCATAGGTATCATACATGTGCGGCCAATAGACATATACCAATAGAATATACATCACACAAAGTATATTCGCTTGGTAATCCACATTCCATATTGGTCTCTCCAACATTGATAAATAGGGCACTAAATCCAATTCATCCCAATTCCACCAATGAGATTGGTTTGGATTATACTTATTCAATTGCGAGACGTGTTACATTTCGTGAATCAACATCAACTGAAAAGTAATATCTAACCAATATGCCACACATCCAATCCACTCTGATATTTTAAACGGTCTAACATAAATCAGAGTTTTCTTTCCCATCTTCCCTAAGAAATGATAACCCAAATGGGGTGACACTATCAAGAATACCAGATCACCCATAGTGAACTCAAGACCTTGACACCATTGATTAGCATAAAATGTGTGGTGACTACAAGTGCTCAAAAACCGGTAACTAATTATCTTTACATTCTCAGATGTCTCATGCAAAAGGCTTGATCCTAAAAATGTGGTTTCACCTACCTCATCCCAGCACCATGGTGAATAAGAAGGAAGACCATAGACCGCCTCAAAAGGATCAATTTAGAGGTAATATTGGCAGTTGTTATTATAAAAAAATTCATCCAAACCCCAATTTCTATCCCATGAACTTAAAAAATCCAAAACAAAGTAATGGAGAAAGTATTCTAGAATCTAATTCACCTACTATATATGACCATCTTTTTTGGGGATGGAATTTCATGATTATCTTGATCAATTACCCCAATGCCTTAAAATGGATTTCTTAAAATTGAGAGGTAATAAGGGGGTCTCTATCAGAAACAATCACTGATGGAACACTATAAATTCTACCCACTTACTAAACATATAATCGTCCTAGATTATCCACCTAAAATGAATCTTTTATGGGGATATATGTTGATTATTTGGTGAAATATTCAATAACTACCCAAATAACATTCCATCTTTAAAGATTATATAGAAAACTGATGATTAAATCCGTGGTTTCCTCCACCCACATCAATGTAAGAATTTTTAATGGTTAGAGAACACTATAGGGCCTTTGATGCTCTGTTTTCACTAACTAATAAGTATAACATATTGATACGATGTCAGCTATGTCCCGTCTCATTCATGGCCAAAAAACTATTCGAAAACATCATAATACATATTTATCGCCCTAGGATGATCAAAAAACTGAGACATGTGGCTAACCTTCATCACCATATTCCTCAGAAATAATTGCACCATGAAATGACCCATTAAACACAAAATCCTCTTAGGAGATAATGACCAATCAGAGAATACATCCCCACCAAGATGATGATTCTTATACCACTATCATGAATCATCATTGTAAAAATCCCACTAAATCAAATGCAGAATAGAAGGATTAAAATGGATTCATTCAAAGAACGTACCTCTTGTATGCTATTTGGTCTCTAGGTGCATCTGGGAAAAGATCCCAATAATGTTACATTTATCACTGGACTTCATCAAAGGCTATGCTGGTACTTTTCTGATCAAGGCATCAGCCACCACATTATCCTTGTCTGGGGAATAGTTGATATCAATGTCAAACCCCTATAAGTAATCTATAAAATGATATTACTTCAAGTTCAAATTTATTGGGAGAATATTTTGTCTCGACCCTTATGATCGATGTATGGAAAGAACATATCCCCAAAGAGGTAGCAATGAAACATCTTCCAAGAAAGAATTTCCACTTCCAACTCGATATTATGGTTCATGAAATTCTTCGCATGTGTACATAGTATGAGAGAACCATACGCCACTGTATGATCAAACTGCATGAGCACAAACCTGAGGCCCATACCTAAAGAATATCAATTAACCACATACCCTGTTTTTTATTCTAGTATGATCAACATGGGTGAGATATTCAACCGATGGTTCTACTCCTCAATGGATTCCCAACACTCTAGTATCTATTAAATATTTATCCCATTTTAGGTGAGTGTTTTTATATAGGATACATTCCATGATAAATCTTAAAAAAACCACCTATAATGACCTTCTAGGATGAGAAAACTATTGATCTAAACCATGTTCATTGACATAACCATGAAAAAATAGCACTGATTTTATCAGGATCCATTGAAATGCATTTATCTAAGATTAAATAGCCTATAAACAACACTTCCCAAATCTATAATGGTCACTTTGAAAATATTTCATAAATAATATTATCCGGAAATGTTCCCAACCCAATTTACAAATTATGATCATTCTCTTTTTTAGATCATTAGTAGACTAGGTTGTCATCTAAAAATTCCACAATGAATGAGCCAACATACTGGTGTAACATCCTATTCATGAATACCGGAATTAAAAATGGAGAAATTTTTAGTCCGAAAGGCATGACCAACATGATGAATTGGAAGTACCTATTTGGAAAAGTCATGTTTGGGATACTCGCCTCTTTCACCACATCATTTTGATAAACTGAATTAAAATAGAACATAAATAATCACATTTCCTCTTTATTATAGTCTAAAAATCATCAATTTGGGGAAATTGGTACTTATACTTGTTGGTCCCAATTAATATTCATGTATTCAATACTCAACTAGAGTGATCCATCAACTTACATTATGAACAAAACATGAGTTTTTCAATAATAAATTATCAGGATAATGAACCCTTTGGATTCTAAATCATCCAATATTATCATTAATTCCCTCAATATGGTAGGGCTCATACACTATGAGGGACTAGATATTAGTTAAATTCAAATTTTCATCTAAATCAAGAACTATGCATCCCGCTCCGGGGGTTACCCATAAAAATCATTCTGGAAAACCATTTGGAACACATCCACAACATGAGGTAATACTCTATTAGGAGATCCACCACCATCCTATATCACAATCAATGAAAATTTAATGGTAGGATTTCCCAGCTTCAGGAGTGGAAGTCCAGGTCAACCTGAACAAGGATCCCATTGTATGAGGATAACCTAACCACATCTAATAGGTTCCATAAAACTAAAATTCGACTAATAACAATAAATTTTACAATGGAAACAAACCATAAAATTAATTATAAGGATAACATTAAATAGATCCATTGAAAGGACCATGAAATCCCATTCCATCTCATCGATTGACATGAAAAGTGCACACAATGTCCACATGATGCCTTGTTCCTTCTTCATTCCAAATGGTTTCACCAAATCTGTTGAAAAATTAAATATCTTTTTTGATAAATTCAACAAATTCACTGGGTGGGAATATGTAAAATAAAAAAAATCAACAATGTCAAAATGAACAGAGGCTATAAAAGAAGAAATTAAAATTTTAACTCAAAAAAGCTAAGGGCCCTGCATCGTGTCCCACTGGTGCATGATCCACAATATGAAGGTTCATGTTATTTTTCTGAGCCTGAACACAACCACAAGACTGCGCCACTACTCTAAACTCTCTCTAACCATAAGAAGATCTAGTTCTTCCTCCTCGAACACCAAACCGTGATCCCACCATCTTGGACTATTTTAGCTAAGCTGTCATTCTATTTAATGTCACTGATCCTACACCTCCATGATAATGATTGTATAGCTCTGTATAATGGTTGAGTATTCCCTAATGCTCAACATTAATGATAGGTATTGGGAGGATATGTACAAGTCGGACGTGTATATCCCCATTCCAACATTGATCACACATGCCAGACCCTACATTGGAATCCACGGATGAGGGATACATGTAAGGATGTCCCGAACTACCACCAACATTCTTCACTTTATCATCAATATTCCTTTTATTTTATGATGAAATACTACTACCCATAACTAACATATACCTAGAGGTACTTGAACTTCCCTTACTGTCAATATCCACCATAAAATCTTGGTCTACCACATTAGAATAAGTTCTCATCATGAAAAGAAAAACCTGAGAATATATTTGTAACAACAAACCATTCCCAAACATCCAAGCATTCATTTACTTAGTGGAATCTATTTTTTGGGTCATACAGAACCAGATCAGAAAAATGGTTGGTATAATCCATCACTGAATAGTCCCACTGAACAATATCCATACAATCATTGTATATTGCACATAACAATAATTTGAGGCATTATTGTTCATTAAATAATAACCATAATTCCTCCATGGTCATCAACTCATGATTCCCATCATGAATCAATGCATCCCACCATATTCTTCTGTGGCCCTCTAGTAGTAACGAATCACACTTCACCCTTTCCTTTTAGAGTTTTTCAAAAAAATGAACATGTTCCCTATATATTGGAGACATTCATCGACTTACAATGTATTTGAGCTACGTCAAATAGAAGGTGGATTATATTTCATAAATTTAGGGGATATACCTTCCAAGGGCTAGACCCAGTTTCCCTAACTAGAGCAGGTTCAGGACCCTGAACATATATCATGGAATGAATAAATTAGAACACAACAACTACCAACCTCTGTTCAAGAGGTGAGGTAGAACTCTCTCTCACTTCTCCCCATGGGTGCATGGGAAATCTATGAGGGGGAATGTTGTTACAAAAATAAATAGTCCCATTAGAAAATCATTAACATAGTAGATCTAAATAAATTTCATCTATAAACTAAAAAAAATCATTCCAGAGAAACAAAATGAAAAAACCAATTCACCCCCACCCATTGTTAAGATGGAGTCTTAGCCTTTATGTCTGCACCTGGAAGAGAAGCCAAACCAACATCCCAAAATCCCATAGAGAATCGAGGTCTGTTGTGAGGTGTGTTTTCTAGGAACACTACTAACAACCATAACATTGAGCACCATCATTCCTAGCTCCTAACTATCCGTCTCATTATATATTACATTATCCAAATTGCTAAACCTCCTATGATACTATTTTTTCTAGAACCAAGTCTGGTCATCATCTGAACCGGTTCATGACCTGATATGTGGAGAGGAATGAATGGAATTCTCAATCCCCCTAGCCCAGAACAAGAAATCGAGTATCAATAGAATCCATTGGGAATGATTTACCTGAACATACCATTTCAAAAAAAACCATCAACAAAAAATAACTCAGTTCTGGTAAAACCAAACCAAACAAGCCGTTACAAGGATTTAGATTTTAGTCAACATATTTATAAAAAGCTAAAATATATATAGTAAATAATGGAACAAAAAACAACCTCTAAAACTACCACATGGAAATGGTAACATCTACCTTAAGCTTTCACCGCATGACCTCCCAAGAGGATCACTATAATCATAACCAACATCAACAAAATCATCACCCATACATGTATCAATCATGGACAAGTCAACTTACACCCAAGGGTGTAAAAATGTGTAATCTATTTATCAATAGTATTCCCCCAAAAAGGATTACATTCTATACACATTACATGAAAATTAATCTTACAACATTAACATTTTAAAGGTATTCGTGAACAATTAAATGGAAATCAGTTTTAATGAAAACATATTTTAAAAGAATGCAACATTAAATGAAAAAACCCACACTATTGATGTAACACAACAACCACAATGTATGATGACAGTTAGGAATACATATTCAAAATGAACTATATATGGGATAGGCCGTATGGGTACTATCTTGGGATGGGACCCTAGAACCTCATGTCTTAGTGAAAAGTGGTATAGGAAGCACAACCATCCAAGATCCCATGCACGAGACACTATAGTGGGGGAAGAATCCAAGAATATAGTGGTATATGATCCTCATAAATATTTAGTAATTGTTTTCGTCGTCAATCATGCTAAGTGAAACAAGACTGTAGTCACTTCTGTATCACTAGAACACTAGTCTATGTCATCCCGCCTAGCTACCGATGCTTCCCTTAGTTTTCTCAATCATGTTTCATTTTATAACAACCATTCTCTTCATTTCACACATAAACATACTTTTTTACATATAAACATCACTTGATACAACATATATGATAGAGAGTTTTATTGTCTTTATGGATTATGAACATTACAAAACTGCATAAAACATGAAATAGACATATTTAATGAAAATTTATTTTACATGACCGCACACATACCTTCATACTTAACATTGCATGGGGTAACCTGAGGACATTCATAAGAAAAGAGGGGAGCTATAAAGCCTCATAAAAGAGTAAACACTGAATAAAATGTATAATATATTACATGTGATGAAATAGAAATATAAATGGAGCTTACGTAAAACATGTACATGAAGGCATGATATATCACAATTATCAAATCTTAGAAATGTGGAAACACCATTTAACTAAATATTAGCTTGATCCAAGGCTCATTACAAAAGGATCATGAGTAAACTATCATTTCAATTGAATTATCATAAGTAAACCCTCATTTCACTTGACATATATAGATACTAATCATTACTCAGTGCATTAGAGTTCTATCAGGGTGTTCCCTTCTTAATAATTTTATTTCAGGCATAAGTGGTCTACATGGATCACATAACACGAATTAATTAAACACAACAATTTATTCCAAGATAAATTAATGTGTAATTAATACATAAAAGTACATAATAAATAAATAAATGTTCATAATGGTGAATACCCTTGATAGATACATGGACATGATATTCACTACACAATGACATTGTCGTGGAAAATTGCAGTACAATTTCAGCAGCATAAATATGTGACATAAGATTTCATAAAAATGGTTGCTGAGAGATAAATTTGTGTATCATCATATTTATAAGAAATGGCCCTTATGGGTGTCATATATATACATATACCAACATTTTTCATAGAATTTATATTTATAATACAAAATAATTGCTTGAATGTAAATGAGATGAGAGAAATTATTTACATAATTTTAGTATGGTAATAGGTGATCATATGAGGCGTTAATGAGAGATAAATGGGTCAATAATAATTAAAAAATATGCAGGGATGTATGGGGGAGGTGAATAATCATAAACCAAAATTTTTAATTTAAAATAAAAGTGAATAACCACAAAATTAAATATGAAAAAAAATGAGATATGAAGAAATCCCTTACATAATTTCAGTATGGTAACAAGTGTACATGGGTTGAATTAACGTGAGGGAAAGGGGTCACTCATAATTCAAAAATAGGAAGTTATGTATTAGTAATGTGATAAGTAATGTCCCAAAATTTTTAATTGAAAATATATGGTCATACCAACATAAATAATTTGGGACAAATATGAGAAAGGAATAAATCCCTTACATGGAAGTGTGATCCCAAATGATTGGGAGATACTTGAGAGAGGCTTCTTGGAAAATAGGGGTTCCTTGGGAGGATTATAAATAGATGAGGTCAGAGTATTGTTGATCTTTAAAGTCATTGAGTAAAGAGGAGTTGTGATATTTAGTGGGGTTGTATATGAAAAAAGTTGGAATTATTTATTATTTTGGTTTTGGACACTACACATTAAACTAATCAAAACAAAAACCCATCCATTTTTTCCATTTGGTTTTTCCAAATGGGGTTGAGAAAATTAATTTATAAGGCAAATGTCCAAAATTCATAAAATATTTGTCTTTCTTATGTTGAGGTGGGTCACACTCTTATGAAAATTAAATTTAAAATTTAAAATGTTTTATAAGTCTGGGAGGATCCACTAAAGCACCATAAAAGTAATCAAACAAGTATAAAAATCAAATTATTTTAATGTTGAAACATATATTAACCTAGTATATCATTTATTGTATTTAATTACATCACTATTGAGGAATTATGATGTAATAAAACACATTATATATTTAAATGGTATTTAATTTTTTCCCAAAAAATTGATTTTCTACGAAAAATATGAAAAATTCACCATTGGACAATTCTGACACGCAAATTAAAAAAAAATATCATTAGTTTTATCTAAATAATGTTATCAATATGTGAATTATTACATTTAAAATAAAAACTGGCATATATTGAAAAATATTGGGTTTTGAAAAAACAGCTTTTAAAATATATTAAAAATTACAATTGTATTAATAAAAACTACACAATAATTTATATTTAATAAAAAAATTTAGTACTAATATTTTATTAAAATATTATTTAATTCAAATATCCAATAATTCATAATAATATATTTCTTAACTGACAATTTACTAAAAATACTATTTGTGTATTAAAATATATTTTCAAATAACAATAATAAAATGAATATTTATTTTTTATTTTATACATAAATAATTCAGATAATCATAGTGTTGGGGTCTTCTTATAAAACCCCTTAAAACACCCCCATAATACCTAAGGGTATGGTGTTTGATGATGATAGACTCTTGGAATATCTTGGATAACATCACTTGCATAGTAATCTCTATCAACATTCAGTTCTCTCATAAGTGATTACATTCATTCATAACATGATAAAGCTCGTCATGGGCTTGATCTTGAACAAAGGCCAACGGTGCTACCTCCATTTTGATCTCTGAAAAATGGGCTTTATAAGTAGAAATTCTACATGATTAGGTAATATATTCCCTTGTATGATTAAATTGGATTTGTTAATGCCTTATATTTATACTAACTAGGTAGTCACTATTCGATGCCTATAGAAGAAATGGTAAAAATTATTAACTATATTATAAATGCAATAAAATAAACCCATTAAATTTTATATGTTTTATAAAACCTTTTTATATAATAATATATTTAATCAGATAATGAGGAATTTTCATTAGTAAAAGTTTTGGTTGTTACAATGTTCCCCCCTTAAGAAATTTCGCCCTCAAAATTTCATTTTACCACACTAAAAAATATGAGGGAAACTTTTTTTCATAACCTCCTATGATTCCCATGTTTCATCTTCAATATTATGGTTTATTTACAATACCTTGATGAGGGTAATTACCTTATTTAATAGAAATTTTTCCCTATATTCTATGATTTTCACTGGCTTCTCTTTTTTGGAGTGGTCATTTTTCAATGGTAGAAACTCTAGATTGGGTAAATATTACATGATAGGTATGTAATTCATCAAGATAGATACATGGAATACATCATGTACTTGAGATAGGCTTGGTTGGTGTGCTTGTCGATAGTCCACCGCTCCAATGCTATCAAGGATCTCAAAAGGGCCGATGTACCTTTGACAATGCTTTCACTTCATCCCAAATCTCATAACTCTCTTCTCCAGTGATATGTAGTGGAATACAATGTCTAAAATAGCAAACTCTATGTCTCATATATGATTTACATCATATCACTTTTGACAAATCTTAGCAGCATTAATGTTCTTTTGGATGGTCCTAACCTTCCACAACATTTTTTTTCCAGTTTAGACCTAGGAGTTTTCTCTCCGAAACAACATCCCAACATTTCAGTTATTCTCTCCTCTTCCTATAAAGGGATTCATAATGAGTCATTTGGATGATTGAGTGGAACCATTTATACAAACAAAACACAACTAGAGGAAAATTTTGATCACATCCTTATTTGATGTATATTGAGAATGCTCTGAATGTGTCCTCATGTGATTTGATAGTTTATACATATTGGATATTAGGTTGTGTATGATAAGTCATACTAATTTTTAGCTTCGTATTCAGAAGTTGTTAATAAATATTTCATAAAACATAGGTGAATATTTGATCTCAATGGGATAAAATGGATAGTGTTCCTCCACCCATACATAGCATATATTTTATGTATATATGTGCGAGTTGATCCAATGGGAAATCATCCTGAAATTAAATTATGTTTTCAGTCTTTGTAAGACAATCCAAAACAACCCAGATAGAATTTTTTCTATTGCATGTATTCATATGTCTGGTGAATAATTCCATTGTGATGTTCTCTCATTTCCATGATTGAATGGGTAATAGTTGCATCATCCCCTTTGACTTATTCCTCTTAGCCTTCAATTGCTGACAAACCAGGCAGTTTGATGTATACACAATGATATCCTTCTTCATGTTATCCCACCAATAATTCTGTTAGAGATCTCAATACATCTTTTTTCCGGTATTAATGGAAAAATTCAAACTATATGAATCCTATAAAATTTATTTCATTAAATCTAGATATGATGGAAAACAACGTATTTTCCCCAATCACACAATTCCTTGATCATTAATATTAAACACTGAGGATTACACATTTCTAATAGTTCCCACTTTCTTCTTCAGAATTTTTAAATCTTCTATTTGATCATCCATTATCCTTTCTAAAAAAGATTGTTGAATAATAAATTGTGAGTATATTGATGATGTTACCATATTTATAATTTCCATGTCCAAATTCATCAAATATAAGAAGATTGGATCCTTTTTAATTCTCATCAATGGAATAGTTTCTTAATCCATTCTACAAAGAGCACTTTCAACCTTGTTCGCTTTCCCATGGTAGTAATGTATTGATAAGTCACTATCATTGATCAACTCTAACCATATTTGTTTAATCATATTCAACTCTTTATATGTGAATATATACTTTAGGCTTTGTGATATATGTATATTTCACACTTATCCCCAAAGAGGTAATGTAGCCAAAATTTTAAAGCGATGATTATTGTATCCAACTCCAGATATTGTCTTTGATAGGTTTTTTCATTAAAATTAAATTTTGATTATGTGTAGATAATGAATTTTTCATCTTGAAGAAACACTCAAACAAGGATCTTCTTCAAAGCATCACTAAATACAAAAAATGTTCTCCACTTGTGAGTACTGTGAGAACACGAATAGTGGTAATCCTCCGGGGAAAATCCATGATTCTCTCTTGACATTCACCACTCCATTAAAACTTTACTCTCTTATGAGTTATATTGATTAGAGTGTTGAAAAATTGTGATAAATTTCTCATAAATCGGTGATAATATACACATAACACCAAGAATATACCAATATCCTTTACTGATGTTGGCCACGAGAATCCCTTAATTGTAGTTTTATTGAAGAGATCCACAGATATCCCACTTCTTATAATTATATGACCTAAGAATGAGACCTCCTTCAACCAAAAGTCTATCTTGATGTACTTTTCATAGAGCTACTCCTTTCGCAAGGTCTCTAGTACTGTGCTTAAATTCATCCCATGCTTCTCATTTATATTAGATATATTATAATATTGTCTATTTGGATAAAAAAAATCAATGTAAGATATAATGACTTTGTACATTAAGTACATGAATTTTTATAGAGAATTAGTGAGTTTGAATGTCATTACAATGAATTCATATTGTCCGTACATTGTATAAAAAGTATTTTTGAGTATATCCTCCTTCTTCACCCATACTTAGTAATATCCCGAATGAAAATCCACTTTGTAGAAGCATTGTTCTCTATATAGATGTTTGAAAAATTCCATAATTTGGGGAAGTGGATACTTGTTCTTTATCATGATGTTGTTGAGCTCACGATAATCAATGGAAAGGACCATTGATCCATCCTTCTTCTTGACTTGGAGGGCCGGTGAATGCCATAATGAAGCACATTGGAATATAAACCCTTTATCCATTTTTTCTTGTTGTTGTTTCTTTAGCTCATAAAGATCTATAATAGCCATTATATATGGATTCTTAGATATTGGAAATTACCAAAGTATGAGATCAACTGAGAATTTAGCATCTCTTCTAGGAGGATAACCGGGAAATTCCTCAGAAAACACATTATCAAATTACCTCACAACAGGCATGGCTTCAATGATGGTTTCTTCTATAGACTGAATAATCTTAGTGAGATATGTGTTCTCGTATGGGAGTAATGTCTATGTTTGTGATGATGGTGCTAAAGAAGATTCATCTTCCTCCATGAACTTGTACAGAATCATGTTTTGATTTTCCATATAGATAATGATTCCCCTCTCACAACAATTTATGTTGGCTCTATATGGGGAAAGTAAATCCATGCTAATAGTTTCATTAAATTAATCGATAGGGAGTTTGAAGTGGGTTTTTGGGTAGTTCAATCCACAAATTTTGATAGGGGAGGAGTTATAATCATGGGTTGCAATGATTTCCCCATTTTCTATTTTCACTGACATATCTATATCCATTATTTATAGTGACATCATAATTTTTCTACTAAATTTTTGGTATATATAATAATGTGTAGAACTAGAATAAAAAAGTATGTTCTCTATTCATGATTGAACAACTAGTGTACTTGTCACCACATCATTTTAAGGGTTCTCTTCGGTGGTAGTGATGGTAAAATCTCTCACTTTCTTCCTGGGAAATTATTAGATTCCTCTGATAACCCTTGACCTAAGGCACTAATTTTAAATGTTCCTTGGTTCATTGTAGTTGAAGTAATTAACTATGAATTATGGGTTAAACAGAGTGTTTTTATCCTTTGTCGCAACCAGAGGTTTTTTGTGGGTAGTTAATAGCCAGATTATCTTCATATCAACACCTAATATAGTTCCACATCCGCTTCAGTTAATTTGTGAGGTTATTTTTTCCACAACTATTGAAAGTGTGGTGATAATTTATTCTAGAACCACTAGATTTATCTATCAGAATAATAGAATTAATTCCAACATGATTATTCTAATACCCATGATACCCATGAGTTTTTCTGATCTCCATTTTGACATCGAGGGTTCATCGGACAATTTCCTCATAGCACTCGAAGTCACGGATAACTAGGGCTCTTTGTAGGCTAGGTTTTAGACAACTAATATAGTATTAAACCTTACATTCCAGGGTATTGACAAATATGAATTCATATCATGAATTCCATAGGATTTTTTCCTCATATTCACTAACGGATTCGTCGTCTTTTTTCTTGAGGAAAAGGAAGTCCCATTCTATATTATGTCGGAGGGTGCACAAAATATATTTATCAAAAAACATTTTTTGGAAATCCATTAATTCCAATGCCTCGATTTCTTCCTTAGGCTTTGTATTTTTGATCAATTTCTACCATTGATCAGCTTCATCCCTTATACTATAAGAAACCTGAATAACCATAATTTTTTCGGATCATTGAATGATGTATAAGTTCATTTCAATGGAGCTAAACTATTGTTAAGTGTTTAAGGGATCATATTATCCATTAAATGTATGAGGATTTTGTCTCATGAATCTGTCAATTGGTGGGGATTGAACTTTCCTTTTAACCAATGTTTCTATTAAAAATTTAGTAAGAAGATATATTATCATGAAAAGTATTGTGATTCCCACTCTCATCAGATTGGGCACATCATTAGAAGATTCATCACATTGATTGTCACATCGGTTGTTAGGCTGAGTCCTCTTATTATCATCAATTGGTTGGAATAAAAAGAATGTTAGCTGTAACTCATAATGGAAAACCAAAATATAAAAAAGGTTATCTTATAAATTACATTTATTTCTGTAACATATGAATTTATAGGCTTCAATCTATGTTATCCATAATCTACTTCCCATCATTTATTCTAAGGTGAATTTTTTTATTCCATTAATAATGGATCATAGTAAGCTTATTAATTTACCAAAGAATATCCCATGAGTGTTTTGTAACCAAGAGTAAAAAATGACCTATTTTCATGCACCAGTTCATGTTAGAGTCTAACTCAAAGTGGTATTGTCATGTTTCACCGCTTGGTATATCTGTATCAGAGCTACGTCTACTTTCTCGTATCCCGACAGGGCTGTATTTTCTTGATAAACCAATTATTCAATACTCAACAAAATTTAGGTATGTTTTTATTATACATTGTAATTTACCTAAGGATTTTACCTGTCGTTTCTATTCCTAATCTCAAAAATTAATAAATTTATCCTCTTATTCCAACTATAACAACCATGATATTTATTTCACACTTAAACATAATTTATTACCTAAAATAATAAGTTGATACTACATAGAATATTGCAATGAATAGTTCCATGTTAGATTAGGTACATTACTTAATAACTAGAACAAGAAATACATTTTTATTTAAAACCTCTATTACATGACCACTCTCATTCTTTTGTATGTAGCATTGTATGGGATAACCTGAGTACATGCATAAGAAAATGGGTGAGCTATAAATCCTAGTAAGTGAGTAAAAAATGCATAACATGAATAATTTCATAATTGTTATGAAATAGGTATATCAATGGGGAAAAAGATAGACATGTACAAAAATTCATGATATAGAGAATTATCAGAACATGGAAATGCGGCAACAACATTTAACTTGATATTAGAATGATATAAGGCTCATTTCACCTGGATCATGAGTTATCATTCATTGCAAGTGAATTATCATGAGTAAACCCTCATTAAAATCGACTTATCAAGATAACAATATTTACCCAGTGCATTGGATAGATAACAAGGAACACCCTTCTTAATCATTTCATTGCATGCATAAGTGTTCCACATGGATCATATAACACGGATTTATTAAAAATAATAATTTATTAAAAGATAAATGAATGTGAAATTTGTACATGAAACACCATAATAAATATGTAAATGTGTATAAAGTTGAATACCATTGATAGATAAATGTACATTGTATTCCCTACACAAGGACATTAACACGGAAAATCGTTGTGCAATTTCAGATGCATAACGGCGTGACATAAGAATTCAAAATATGTTTGATGAGAGAAAAAGTGGTGTATGATCATATTTACATGAATTTTACAACATGTTTGGTCATATAGATACATTTACCAGTATATGTAATGGATTTTATATTCATAGAACAAAATAATGGCTTGAATGTAAATGAGAAGAAAGAAATTCCTTACATAATTTCAGCAATGTAATATGTCTAAATTGGAGTCATAAATTAGATATAAAGGGAACTATCATCATTAATAAATAATTAATGAGGTATGGGGGAGGATTATAATAAGACCCCATTATTATTACTTGAAAATAAAAGGGCATAACAACATTATGGATTTGGGATGAAATAAGAAAGGAAGAAAACCCTAACATGGAAATGTGATCCCAAAAGCCTAGGAGATGCATGAGAGAGGCTTCCTGGGTTCTTGGTGCTGTTTGGTAAGACTCTAGAGAAATAGGTCAGAGTATTGTAGATCTCTAAAGGCTTTTATTGATAATGAAATGGGATATTGAGTGGTTTTATATAACAAAGGAGTGGGAATTCATTATTATTTAGGTTTTGGACACTACACATTAAACAAACCAAAACCACAATCCTACCCATGGCAATTGCACATTCTTTTCTCCAAAAGGCGTGGAATACATTATTTTATTTGTCCAATGGCCTAAATTCATAAAATATTTGGCTTTCATATGTAGATGTGAGTCAGAATCTCATGGAAATCAATTAAAAAATTTAAAAAGTTATATAAGTCTTGGAGGGTCCTCTAAGGAACCATAAAAATAATTAAATATATCCAAAATTATATTATATTAAATATAAATCATATAATGGAAGAAAAAATCATTTATAGTATTCTATTAAATCTCTATTGGTTCATTATGATGTCATAAAAAACATTATATATTTAATATCAACTAATTTTTACACAAAAATTCGATTGACTCAGAAAATTAGAAAAATTCCCCATTGAATAATTTCGAAATTCAGATTCAAAATATAATATTAATATTATAAATTTTTCTCTAAATATGTGATTTTTAACTTTTAAAATAAAAATGAATTTTTTTTGAAAATTCTTTTGTTTTGACAAAAACACCATTCAAACCTTAATAAAAATAACAATAGTATTAATTAAAAATATATGATCATTTATATTTAATAAAAAATAATTTAGTACTAATATATTATGAAAATATTATTTAAATCAAAAATATATTAAATTTTTAATATAGACATATTAATGTTATGTTGTGTAAAAATACTATTTTTATTTTAAAAAGTATTTACTATGTAACAATAATAAAAGGAATGTATATTATTTATTTTATAAAAAACAATGTGCATAATCATAGTTCTTGGGTATTGTTACATAACCCCTTATAACACTGGTATAATACCTAAGGGTAAGATTTGTGATAGTGATAGACTCTTGGGGTGGCTCAGATAACATCGCTCGGATGGAAATCACTATCATCATCCACTTCTCCCATAAGATATTATGTTCAAAAATAACATGTTGAATCTTGAATTAGTTTTGTTAAAGAATAAAACCTAGTGACAGTACCTTATTTTTGAGCATCAAAAAATGGGATTCATGTGGATTAATACTACTAGATAAGGCCATCACTTCTTTTTCTGAGTAAATTTTATCTATTAAATCCATAAATTTATACTAATAATCTGGTTACTATTCAATGACTATATTAGCAACAATAAAAATTCATAACAGTATTTTAAAATAAAAAAACACAAAAATAATTAAGTTATTATGTTTTATATTTCCATTTTATATAATAATTCATTTCATCATATTATTTATAATTTTTATTATTAAATATTTGGGTTCTTTCACATTTTCCCCAAGATATGCCACATTCAAACTCATTATCCATACAAGATAATACACACCATTTTCCACCATTTGAACACCCATGTAATTTTAAAAAAACTCAAAAAAAAGTTCCAACAATGACTTTAATTATGAATACAACTTCATAAATCACTAACTCAATTGATAATAAATTTCAAATGGACACAAGAGTGGCTTATATCAAAATTCACCATTTTCTCATGTTAATTCCATTTTTAAAAAATCAATATCATATCAAATATCTTAGATGCATTTTTTTCACGACATTTATAATTTTTAAAACATGGTAAAGAACACAATAGATAATAATAAATTCGTAAAGAAACATTTAATAATGGATTCACCTACTATCGGTGTCAAAATCACTAAAATATGGGGCAAAACTCCAAACACACCTCAATTGTCCCACTAAAAATCATGATTGATACCAAAACTAGAGAGATAAATCCAAAAATATTATGATTCAACCCTGAAATCAGATCCCTAGTGATCTAGAAGAAGAATCCCCCTATAGAATAGAAGAAACCATAGAATAGAGGGATATTGGGCGAAGAATGTGGGCTTACTTGATGATATGAAGAAGAACCACACCAAATACAGCAAGAAATCAAATATATGGGAGAAAATAAAGGAGGGTGAATTACACCTAGGGATGGAAATCTCAAAGGGGAGGAAAAATGGGGGTTAGGTGTTTTGATATTTAATGTATAGAGAAATTTTAGTAACCTAGATGTCACAAAAGGATAGACTGTAATGTTCGGTAAACCGTGCAGTAAATGTGTGAAGCATTCTTTTTGAAGGAAGACATTCTACTTGGTTGCCAATGCTGAGGCACATGACAGTATAAAACCAGTCTGGTTAGTTTTGTAACCTACTATACAGTTTCTAGGGTGGGTACACATTTACTACTAACTTTGTGTTATCTGTGTGTAGGGGCATGTCCATCCAAAAACCCACAATTTTCTTTTAAATTTTAAAGGGAAACCAAGGGAAAAAATAGATAGAATGAAAAATAGAAAAATAATTGAAAAATTATCATGGATGTGGAATATAAAATAGCTTATACATGAATAATATTATGGATAATCATAAATCCATGATTAAAATACACGCCCATGTACTTATGGTTCTTTAAATACTACATGAATACAACTTCCTACCTAATGCCACACCTCAAGAAGAATTTCTTGATTTTAAATTTTCCGACATCTCACACCATTGGTTGATTGCATTTATCCATAAAACTGTACCCCCACCCAAGATCCCATCTAAAATTAGCGTCACATTATTTAGAAATCATATAATATAATTGTATAAATTAAAATAATTCCTTCTAGAAATTTTATAACACTAAAATCCTATAATACTGGCCACCCCACTGGACCACTATTAAAAATAAATACAGTAGTAAAAACTCCAAGAAATAATATAATAACTAGATGTAATAAACTATTCATTAAAAAAAATCATCCCAAAACCAAATAGAGATAATATCATTTGGGTTTTTTACAAATAAATAACAAGTAGTACGAATTTATTTTCTAACCATATGTCATGAAATTCATTAACAAATATTTAAAATTATACCCACACACTCCACAAGGTCATTTTTTTATCCTCACCTTAATTATATATTATTAATAATCTATGAGGATTAAAAAACCTGATATCCAACATCATTTAACCCAAACATTCCAAAAAATATATACCGAAGCCTTTCACACATATTATTATATATTTCATAAATATGAATTTCAATGAATACAACAAAAAAACCATAAAGGCCTAGTGTAATTAGATAACTTGATTTATATTACATAAATAAGAACATAAATCATGGAATAATTATTAAATTCCCCACATAGACCTCTTAAAATTCATTTAGTTAAATAGGGAGACAATGTATAACCAAGGGAATATATAGAGACATGTGCATGTTAAAACAAAGTAAGGGAATCAAAAAAATATGGAAGCATAACATATTTGTCTAAGGTCTAACTTGATATCATAATATAAAATATAAATTATTAATAATGTTGAATCATAACCTAAATATTATGGCATCACATAATCATTTAGATATATAAAATTTTGAAACAACATATAATAAGACATAAACAAGAGTCATAAATATCTTCATAGACAAAAATCTCATGGGGGACAAAATCCCATAATGGAATTGGTTTAATCCTTTATTTCTTATGAGACTAAATAATTAACCCATTAATTAGAGTTCAATATAGACATATCCATTATATAATCTTGATGAACTATGTGTTTCCCATAAGGGAAATAAACCATAAATAATAATAGAAAATTTACTCATTTGAATATAATGTGTTTCATAATCATTCTTTATACTTTAATAAAAGGAATGTTCAAATGAATTCATTTCAGAAATGATCATAAAGAATTTAGTACCCATAAAAATAAAGGATAATTTTATATGTATATTGGGTAGATACATTTATATAAACAATTTTTATGTATTCTATATCATTATAGATAGAGATATAATGAGTTAGAGTGAGAAATTTAATATCATAAATCAAAGGGTGGTTTATATAGAGGCATCCATTACCTCAAGAATAATATGCCACGTGCATTATTAAATATCATAAATGAAAAAATAATTCTCTTTATTCTCTTTATTAATTTTTTTATGATTATTATTCCTTCTATTTTAATTGTTACCCTTTCATAATCAATTTAAAAAAATTAATTTAAAATCATACCTGCAAGGTAAAAACACTTATATATGAAAAATCATTTGGGTATACTCAAAAAGGTCAATTATATTATTAATTAAAGAAATATATACTTGTAACTGTGAAATAATTATCATTTTTATACATAAATAATAATTTTTTAATGAAACAATAATTTTCATTATGAAAAATGAACTACATTTCAATCACATACATAGTATATTATATATATATGTTGAAATAATGCTTCTATCTATATAAAAGTATAATGTAATTAGCTTAGGATTTATTTTATAATTAAATTAGGATCATTATTTAATAAATATAAAATTATTTCATTAAATACCTTTACATATACCTTCCATATAATGAGGCTAGTTTTTGTTTAATAACCATTACATCATTTTGATATAAAAAACATAATAGATATATATATTCATGGTGAAATAGTTTAATTCCTTATGAAAATTAGGATAATACATAACATGAATATAATATAAAATAAGAAATTATTTGAAACCATCTTTAGTATTATTTTATAAAGATGCATTCTCCATAGTGCATGTAATCATAATATTATATACATCAATGAAAGAGGTGAGCTAAAATCCTAATAAGTGTATTAATATGTGACATGAATCAATATATAATGGATGATCATAGTCATAATTTTAATATAATAAACATAGTTTTACACATTCTCTTGTTTTTTTTCTCATTCCAAATTTTTCTATAATAGAGGGAATTATTTGTAATAAATACCCCTATACCTATGATGTAGGGATGATTCCATACTGCAGATGTTGTTGTGATTTCTATCATGATCTCATGTATCCCAATTCGGGCATGAGCTTGGTTTAATGACACATCTACACACGAACTTATTTTTTCTTCTGAAATTATAAATTCTTTGTGATTGACTTTCCTTACATGAGAAGCCTGATTAATATTATCAGTTTCTTAGTTAATGAGTTTATTTTGGAATATTCTCATCATTTTTGATGATTTTGAGAATAATATAAGTCAAATTCCGGTTGATTGGGTAATCTTTCTTGATCAAGGGTTTTTCTTAGTATCTTAATTACAATAATGAAATTATAGGAAGTCTTTTATTGTGGTTTTAACATAATATGGTGTTAGGTAAAATGAAAATATACATGTTCCCAATTCCCTAAATATGAATAGAAAGAGGGGAATGTGAAATTATACAACACATATTATGCAATAAATTGTGGAAGTCCATTTGAAAATATACCCACTTTAATGATGATGGTGACCTCCCATATGGATGGTATTCTAAACCAATTTGGTGAAAAATATATCCAATGATTATTAAATTGTCTGTATACCAATCATAAAGAATTAATTTCAATGGAAAGTGGTTGAGAGTGTTCCAATTACTCATATGGATGTTTTATATGAATTCCTTTGAAAATAAATATGTAATTTTAAACTTTGAAGTGGATGATGCATAAAACACAATTTTTATATTATCCCATGGAAATTTCCTTCTCACTAGAAACATATCCTTTTATAATTCTTCTAGAAACTCTTCTACTTGATATTCTCAAAATTGGAATTTTGGGACTATATTGTTGCATGTATTAAGGATATAAGGGGAATTCCTAGTATGGGAATGGTTTGTTGGTGGGTTAGAGGATGAGGGTTTACATAAGGTATTTATGGATGAGAAAGGATGTAACTTCTAATTGATAGGATATCTAGAACGTATTGCACAATATTTTCAAGTAAAAGAGAATATGAGGGCTTTTCATTTTAATCATGGAAATTGGAGGACCTCATTGTCAACATGAAATATTAATGTGGGGAGGATATTCATAGTTAGTGATATCATAGAGAGGGCAAACATATTAAGATGATGTTAGATTTGATGCATAATTTCAGAAATGTATACCCTGGGGAGGCCTTTCCGGTTGATGATATAAACATTATTTCCTTAATACTATTTGATATTCTGGAATGACGAGGGATACCATAATGAGCATCAAGATATTAGATATCTTGAACAATAAATTTTTTCTCTAAGAAATCCTTCATGGTACATTATCAGGGGATGTCTTATGTGATGCTAATAACAATGTTGTTGATAGGACCTTTGAATCCCTTACTTCCACTTCTATAACATTGTAATAAGTTAGAAGGTTACTCAACCTAACTGGTAGATGTTTGATTGAATAAGGAACTCTACCTTCCAGAAGAGTTGGGTAATGAGTCTTCTATTATGTTTCATGTTTCTTAGGGCACAATTTTCTTTTAGTGGATATATTATAGGATATTGGTTCCACCTACTGTAAGTGAAGTCCTTCATATATGGGATCCAAATAATGTGTCTCCTATGGTTCCATCAGGATATGTTAATAATCTTATTGATTTATAGAAAGGAGAAATGTCTACCTTGGAGTTTCCACTGATGTGGACTGGTGTCCCCTTGTTGAAACATGTATTTGTGCCCGATAATTTTATCCATTTATCATGGTATATTGATGAAATACTCATGGACCATAGAAGGGATTTATTTAGGATCATGAGTGACCACCCCAATTTTTTGGATGAGTTACCCCTCAATGAGGAGGTGGGTTTTTGGGAAATTACACAAGTTATTTTTTTGGATGTGATTACATCTTGAATGTATATAACATATGGTTAGGGATTGTGCTTGAATCTACATCATTTCTAAGGTTTTTTGAAAGAAGTAACTATAATGAATTGGAATATATGACTATTCTAGTGTCTAATTAGAAATATTTTCCTTATCTAATCATCCACTTCCTGTTAGTGAGTTCTTACAGTCCTCCTGTACAGTAACATAGGTATGAGTATTCCCATAATTTACAATGGGGATATTCTGGCTAATTTCTCCAATTTTAATGAAATATAGATGGTGGGATTGATATTGATATTGTTGAATTTTAATCTTTTTATTTATTTTCACTTAATTTAACTAGTTTATTTGATATTTACATGTACAAATTTGAAGCTCCCCATTCACCATAATTATTTCATGATGGACATCATTTGCCTTGGAAGCGATATTTATCTACATATATTATGTTGTATTATTTTAGTGGAGTGATTTATGTGAATGAAGATGAATTTATGAGGGGTATTAGTTTTCTATCATATTATACTCGAGGTCATTTTAGTAGTATTTGATATGGGTTATTCATATTTAAAAGTAGGGATTTGTATCTACTATTTTCCCCCATTTTTTCATGATAGTATTCGTGGGAGTGAGTATGAATATAAATTATCTTATAGGATTCAACTATATTTACATTGATGGATTGTTTAGTGGGAAAAATATGATAGTTTATTCTTGGTTTTATGTTGGTCACCATTTTTGGGCTGCCCTGGGGAGCTAAGTCCACATGAATTTTTTTGGTGCATATGGGGTGGTATCCTTGGAATTGTAGGGATACTAAGCTACACATTGTCAAAGAAGATTATTGTTAGCGTGGAACCTCAGTCAGAACGCCTATGATTCCTTGGTTATGTTGTCTATGATTACAACATTCACATCCCTAATAGAAGAGATGAAATCCTTATCACATTCGGTGGGAAATATCCCAAAACTAATTGAGATGAATATCAGTGTTGTATTGTTCTAGATTTATGACCATTATTGGGTGGATAGATGGAAATGATTAATGGAATAGAGGGTCCATCATAATACATCTAGTATGGAGAAATAACAATTCTAGTGTAACTCTCTGACCAATGTATTGTTCACCCAATTTTAAATATGATTTTTGGGAAATGATGACCTTACTTTTTTTGACTACATGACATATAAAGTATTTGATGAGCATGTTAACAATAACTAGTAGATAACATTGGATTCTAGTCTGCTCGGATTATGAGTACAAGAAATATATATTAGTGAATGACACAATATAATACTATCCTGAGTATCATATTCATAAATGATCTCATGCACCATTAATAATTTTTTATATCCCCCATTCATTTTGGACATTGAATTTGGGATGACAAGTGTGTTATACTGCTATCTTGGTTATGGATTGAAGTTGGGTCCATAATTTTGTTTTTATTAAAAACCATGTGTTCCCGATGATTGAATAGAAGATTTTAAATTGTGTCCAATCACTAACAACAGGTATAACATCATTGAATGGTGCCAAATGGGATTTTTTCAGGGAGTCAGAAACTCCCAAAAACATTAATTCCTTGAATCCTCATGGGATGACATTCCAATGGTTGGTTTTCATTGGAAAACCAGGCCACAAAATCTTAATAAATAACAATGGTAATAGGATTGAATTTATTCTCTTCAAACCCTTTTGCAAGTAACTATATCCAATTCTGGGCCTCTCTTATAGATTTATGATATATTCTTGGTTCATTTTTTCATTCATAATATATACATACTAGTCCCCATAATGTAATGATTAATTACAAACATTCTTGTTTTCGTAATCATATGTATGTATCATTCATTCCATATCAGTAGGGGAATTTTGATATATGAGAAGTTTTCCATGATTGGTATCCTTTTAAGAATTTATTTGAGATTCTTTGGTCATTTATTTAGATGATTCTAATTTATTCTTGATTCTTAAGTAATCTAATTATTTTTGTCAAATTGGGGGAACCAGATTATTTTCTGGTCGATATTATACCTAGAATCCAGTATTCATAAATTTCATTATTAGTGTAATCTTAACCCACATTGTTTGATGCCACATAACATGGAACATCACATTGTATGGTCATGTGACAATATCCAAACCATGAAATTTACTGTCATTTGTAAAGGAAATAAAAATGAAAGGATCTTGTTCAATGATAGTGTAATACATCGACCGCGGAAGGCCGATGGAACAGTATGAGATTTGATCAACTAGGTGTATATTACCATACTATTAATTAATCCAAAATAACATTATAGATAATTTGGTTTTTAGGTTTAGACCTCAATGATGCTTCTTATGTGTACTAGTTTTTTGGGAATCAATTAACACATATTTTGGTAGGGATTCAGGCATACATGATATATTAAACCCATTTTAATATTGTATGGAGATTACATCTATGAATAAAGAGGATGTGGTTTTCTTCCTTTGGAATATTACCTTTAATGATATATGATTTGGGATTGCACCTATGAGTATTCCAATATTAGGGGCCTCTATTGTAGATTATACCATATGAAATAAATAATTTAGTGTATATGGTTGCAGAAACACTCAGGGAATGGCCATTTTATATTTTAGGACTCACTGTATTTCTGGATCACCTATATCCTATAATCAAAAGTTAGAGATTATTTGTGTGCGATACAAGAGGAAGTAGTAGATCTTAAAATCACACAACCCACTGATGTCCATTTGTGGATGAATTATGGAGCCCAAAGGGAGAGAGAGTTTGTGTGATAATGATTTGAAAAGTCATATATCCAATTTTATTTTGGAATCTTGGATTGTCACATCTCGCAACAACATAGGCCGGTGAAGTGGTGAAAGATTTTCTTCTCCCACATGAAATGTTAGAGGACTTATCTAAGTGGGATTCTATTATCGATCCATAGGGAAGAGAGGAATGTAACACTCTAGCCCTCATCTACTTGAACAGATAATGGTTCCCATCAATCTAGATATTGGTGATGTTCACAAAAGAACTTACGTGGTAAGAACATTTTTTGCCTCATGAATGTATACATGAAAACGTTATAAGGGTACCCTTTGTTGATGTGGTCAGACACATGACTATTCATAGAGTAAGTATATAGACTTGAGAGGTCATGATGATGTGCTAGATGATATGATCATACATATTTGGGGGATTTTTAATAGGCCTTGTCTTTATAGAAAAGGATTGGTTCGTGAAGCATCCAACAGAGGTCCCCATGATATTACTAATGGGTGTGATTAGAGTCGGAGTGTGGAACACAATAGGATTCCCCAATCCGCATAACATGTTCATATACATGAAGAGTTTCCCACCACATAGAAAATTTCTTCATGGGTGAGGGATCCATCCTCAAAACATATTTCCATGAGGACCAGGGGTTTTCGTACATAGTGTATCTCTATGAGGGAGTAGGTTCCACCCACTTTATAATTTTCTACTGGGGTCCTATTCCTTATGTGATGAATTTTTTACACTGGGTCGATTACCTCAAGTATATAATTATTCTATTTAGTGAAGGTTACCTATATCATAACATTATATGATGTAGGGTTCATCTATAATAATAAACAATTAGTTTATTTAGAACATATCAGTGACGAAAAAGGGTTTGTATGATTGTCGATTCCTAGGTGATTTATTATTTCTTCATTACTACTGTACAATCTATTTTTACACGTTATGAATAGAAAACTATTTATTTTTTCTCTCGTTCGAGCTCACCTTATTTCCCTTAATTTTTCCATCCTCTTTATAGCCCCACTCGAGGTACTTTTTTAATATAATGGTTGGATCAGAACTGACATGGCTGGTCATCTACACTATGCCACATAGACTATTTTGTGGGAGTTGAGGGTGGAAGACCTAAACCATGAATGGCTTCATTAATGGGAAATATAATTACATGATTGGTTATAAATATAATTTCCCTTAAAATTTAACTAAACATATTATTATGTATTCTGTTATAGAAAAACACATGCACATAATTGATCTTTAACTAATCGAATTTAAAACACTAATAAGAATATTTATTGTTGATAATATAATTGTCAAATATTGATAACATTATTTGTAAAAATATTGGATATTATCAAATGATATTGGAGGAGAAAATTGATGTGATGGCCTCAACTAATGGGATTGTACCCTATAAATACCATTTATTAGAGCTTTCGAGGTATATATCATCATTAAGCTTTTACTGTGACCAATGCAAAGATGATTTCAATAAACAGAAACATGAAAAAAATGGTTTCTATAATAATAAAATTTTATTCATTATCATGGCCCAAACTATGGATTAATAACTACTCCATGAATGTCTCACCATCATACACATCACTTTTGGGTTTTTTCTGTTGTACTAAATATATTTGTATCCAGAACCTAGAAACTGGAGTATACACATTATATTTATAAAATACTAAAAATATTTTCATTATAATTTTGTTCATTTACAACGTATTTTGATTTTCATTCAATATAATAAAAATTATGTTTTTTGGATAATATTAAAATTTAATTAATGAATTTATTTTGATTAATTAATGATTTATTGAAATATATATGATTTTATGAAAATATTATTATTAATTAATTTTTCATAAATATAAATGATCTTTTTATTTTTATGATGTAAAATGTAATTTTTACAAGGGTTTAAAAAATTTTATTATCCAAAAATAAATCATTTCTCAATAAACGTTGATTCTTATTATAAAATTATAAAATAATATATATATATATATATAATGAAATTTTTTTTGAATCAAAATGTCAAAAGTACCCAATGATAAATTTTTCATTATTTTCTAAGTGAATGGATGTTTCAGGTTAAAATTAAATATGATATAAATATTCAATTTATATTATGACATCATAATGGCCAAAATGTGATGTAATAAAATATATAAAGTTTATCCATATCCAAATCTATTTTTTAGTTTTAAAAAAATGTTATTTAATGTTTATTTGTTTATTTTGATTAATACTATGTGAATAATCCAAAAACATTAAAATATTTAAAGGATTTAAAATCATTTCATTAAGATTATGACTCACTTCCAAATAAGAATGGTTATTAATTTTTTTATTTTATACATCTCTAAAATAAAATAAAAAACCCAATATCGTTTTCTAGATACTATGGGAAATAAAATCATGGTGTTCTTTTTCGTTTTCGTTATTTTATTATATAATGTCCAAAAAAAATTTGATAAATAAAAAATTTATTATATCTTTTCATATATACTGTCACTAATGCTCCCATTTTTCTTCAGTCATAATTCATGGTGAATTTGATTACTCTTAAAAACTGTAACTATTGTCTTTTTATGGTTTCCATAAGCTCCCATGAATTTATAACAAAGTATTTGGAATTACACTCTTATGGTAAGGGACTTCTATCTACTTTTTCATTTACAAAAACATTAGTATTATATGTCTTTTATTTCATATTCATAATGTTAAAATGTATTCTTACATACCACCCTTACTATAATTTCTATTTATAAATTATGAAATACTATTATTTCTCAACAATACCTCCCATGAACCTTTATGTTCACCAGTTACCATGCTGACATTTAGGAAGGGGTCTCCCACCATCCTTTTTATTCATGCACTTCTTTTATATTATGCCTCATGAAATTTATTTTCTTAAATAGGTTTATATTTTTCATACAAACTTATTATGATTTTTTTGAAAACTACTTGATAACCCTTTAACTATCATTGAATTCCTTCCATAAAAACTAATGTACAACTATTACCATGATGATATTTAGTAACAGATATTATCCATATAATCCTTATTTCAGGTTTCTTTATTTTTTATATTTATAATTACTAATATTTGGACATGAATTTTCATTTACCTATTACTAAGAATGTGATTATAAAATGTTTAGAGACCACATTATCTCCTAAGAACAAATTTTATGAAATTTTATGTGTTCTTGATATGGTGCTGAAATTTCACCATGATTTTCTATTAAAAACAATTCTGTAGTGAATACCATACACTATTCCTATTAAAGTTGTTAAAATTTATAAATATATAAATCATGATATGGAACATATATGTATGTATTATACACTCATTGGCCATTCAACAAAATAAAATGATAAATTGACCCATTTTGTATGATCTATCTCGTACACATATGTCTGGTAATGAATGGAATTTTATCTGTGAAACCAATATAAAATTTCTCTCTAATAAATTGGGTAATGTTTTGTCTCACAATACATCATGCTGGGATAGAGAGAAGACTTGATTTCTTTATGAGAATTTTTACACCATTATGTCTTTGGAATTAGCCTAGACCTATGTTTGTGTTGAGGTTGTTTTGTTTCTCCACATTTCCCATTTCAGGATTATTATGATATATTATTCCATATAATTCATATTTACGGTTCACATTAATTTCATTACCCATATCTATGAATATTCCCTAACATGTATATCATTATTTCATTTTTATTTGCTTTATAGGCTTTATATATCATTGCATCCTATTTTATGTCCCTAGGTTATCCCATAAACCCTTATAAGACATGGATTTTCAGAATAATGATAATGAAGTATTCAATAATGTTGTTGTATCCCAAGTTAATGATTTGTTTCTAAATAAATAATTCCAAAATACACTAGACTTCAAAAAAAATTATGTTGTATGTTATGTTCTTTTATGTAATTAATAATTAATAAATAGGTAATAATGTACATGTTTTTATTTCTTGTATCGATGTAAAATATGAGTTATTTTTGTTATTAGTATTGGAAAACACTATTGAAATCCTTTTGGGTAATACTATGTATAAGAAACCATAACAATATTTTTTGTAAGTATAGACTTAGTGGGTTATAAATTAAATACATCCATGCTATGATATTATAAGTGGATGTGGTTCTGGAATATATAGATGTTGGGGTAAAACCTGAAAACACCCTATTGAGCTATACATAACCTTGAACTAGTGCCCAAAAATAGACCGTGCTACACAATTGGATTGAAACTCCAATGATATATACATTTTTATGTTCATAAAATTATTTCAACCCATGATTAAAGGACCAAAAAAATCATAAGATTTTATTCTAGTATATAGATCATTGATAACATAGATTGAATCCAAGAAATTCGTATGTTAAGGGATAATTCATATGTATAAGTTATCCCTATAATGAAATTTGTTCAACAATTATATTATATATAGTTTACAAATAACCATCCAAATGTCAATATCTGAAGACATAAATGGTTAGGCATAAAATCCAAAAGTGTAATGTAGGAATATCATCAATGGGTTTATGCATTCATTTGTATCACGAATGTTTAGAATAACTATTTAAACCCCACAAAAATGCATGGAAGTGTAGTTATTATTGAAAATTAATATTTGGGAAATTATTTCATCACTTTTATAATACTAATCTCCTATCAAAAGTTTCATAATGAACATCCTAGTGAACCATGTTGGACTCCCTTTAGTGAAACTTGATGCAATTATGAGTATATATTGGATTTACCTATATAAAAGCCATATAAATTTACATAATAAGGAATTAAAACCCCATATATAGAATCAACCCCCAATCCCATACATGTCAAATTAAGATTATGAATATAATTTATCATTGGCATCAAAATTATTTATATTATATTCCTACAACAATGAGTATCATACTCAAATAATTGTCAATAAGGAAAAAATAATCCTTGAATACATGATTATGATGAGGGAATACAATGATGTTTTTCTTGAGGATTTTTTGGGTCTTTATCCTAGCTGAGTGGTTGAATTTTAAATCATTTTTATGTCAGGGTAGTCACAATTATCCAATAATCTATATAAAACGGTTGTTAAAGAACATGGGGATATAAATAAAAAATAATAGGAGAATATTGATAAAGGGTTAATATGCCCATGTGTTTCACCATGGTATGATCAAGTCCCCTCTTCCAATAACAAGTATGAATCAATGTTCTATTCCATTGATTATCATGATCTAAATAAAATCAATATTAAAAAAAGTATCACATGCCTCGAATTGATTTATTATTCAATCAGCTATGTGAAGAACAACACTTATCAATGATGGTTATGTGGTAAGAGTTTTACAATGTTATGGTAAAGATAGAAGATATACCCGAGACATATTTTTTTACAATGTATGTGTAATATGATTTTATTTTAAATCAATTCATCCCACTAATAATTCAAGCATCCTCATGTACTTGAAAAAAGATTCACTAGTTAATAACTTTTAAAATTTAGGGAATTGATTATCGAATATATTCTAATATAGTATAAAATAAATGAGGATAGATATGAGCATCTGAGTACTATGCTAAAGACATTACAAAAGAAGAATATTTATGAAATGTACACCAACTATGAGCTCTGGTTAGTGGATGCCTCATTCTAGGAGAATATAATCATATGAAATGAGATATCAGAAGAAAATTTAATAGTAAAATCAATTTATGTATGGTAGAGTTCAACATCTGTGGTGCTATGTGTAGTATACTTGTATAAGATAGGTACTATGTTTGATTTGTGAGAAATTTTTCAAAATTGTCTAACTCTCTAACCAAGATAACTCAGAAGGGAGTCTTTTTTTTCACGAATAGTAAATGTTAATAATACAATAAAATATTTGAAAAGAAGGCTTATCACTACATATGTTTTCACACTACCCACATGTGGAATACATTTTATTGGATTTGGAGATGATTCGAAGAATTTATTCAATTATTTTTTAATACATAATAAATAATTCATAGCATATACTTCAATATAGTTGAATGTTCACCGATTGAACTACCCAACGCATGATCTGAAGTGGGATTTAGTAATATTTCCTTTGAAAATATAGTGGTACTAACTTCAAGGGGGGATGTGAATTGTATATGGATAAAAAAAGTAAAAAAATATATATTCAAATATAAATATATGAATATGTGCCAACAAATATGGTTATAGAATATCATGGATGAAGAAAGGTCTATCCACAGCCATATTCTTAAAGAGAATAATGTGGAAAAAAATCAGTAGAGAGGATTTAGTAATTATATCATTGATGAGAATTTAAAGGGATCCAATCATCATTGATTTCAAAAGGATGGACATGAGAATTATAATATAATAAACACAATAAATACATTCATATATGATTTCACAACCATATCTTTTGGAAAGGACAAAGGACACTAAAAGATATGATGTGGTAATTTATAAGAAATTATAAACTATACGAAAAGGGAAATATATGAATATCAATGTTAATGAGAAAATGATTAGTGAGATTTGGGTCAATACAATGTATACCATTAAATATTGAGTTATCGAAAGAGTTTATTTATGATGCACCTAGATCAACATTCTCAATCCACTCAGAATATAGAAATAATTTTTGAGATCTCTAATAACACTATTGGAGGGATGATATGTAGAGGGTGATCACCAAATATACGTCACGATTTCTTGTATATCGACAAGTGGTTGCAGAAATGAAAAAATACAAGATGGTGGATGCATCTTTTACACATACCTAATTGGAAATGTAAAAAATCCCCCAAGACATTATCAGTAGTCAAAAAATGACATCAAGATGTAATAATTATATATGGGTTGTGGGGGATAACCTTGCAAATATTTCAATCACCATTTTGATTCAGGAGTATTTCTCACCCATTAAACTTTTATGGATATATATTAGAGAAGTGGTGTGTAATCATGAAACAACAGTATCGATTATATCAGATTGAGATCCTTGAATCATATCTATTTTCTAGTAGAGTCTCCAAAACTCTCCGAATACTGAGTTAAACTTCATCAAACATTATAACCCTAAATATAATGGAACGTCATATTAGAAAATCTAGAATCATGAGGTTATTTTGAGATAATTATCTATTGAATTCAAAGGAGGAATAGACAAACATCTTTCTTTAGTTGAGAATTATTAAAATAATGGTTTGCATTCAAGAATACACACGGATCCCTATAAATCCCCTTATGGTAGAATGTGTAGAACACCTACATGTTAAGGTGATCTTGAGAAGCATGAACTTCCTGATCCTAAAATGATGTAGGAAATGGTGAAAAATGTCAATACAATTAAACGTCACACCAATGATGATCAACATGGATAGAATATATTTTCTAACTATCATAGATGAGTCCTAGAGTTTATTGTTTCAGACATGGTATTCAATAATAATTCTCCATGGAATAATCTTTTGATATTTGGGAATAAGGAATAAAATTAATTCAGGAATCATTGAACCCTTTGAGATCATTTATTGCAGTTGAGTAGTAGCCTAACAAATAGCACTATCTCCTAGAATATCTCATGAAATTTATGTATAATGTATAAATCTCTTTATAATGTAAATACTCGACCCCAAACATGTAAAAAGTACAGTGATTTTACTATTAGTGAATGATATCTAATATTAAAAGTGGTCTGTGCAGATCTAATATCATAGAGACAAAATTCAACAAAATAAGATAATTTTCCTAGTAATGGTATTGTAGAGAGACCAAAATTTTGAAAAAATGACTTCTGTACAAGAGGAGGTCATTCAACAGAGATACCCTTAGATATTTTTTTTGGAAAATGAAATTTTTGAGGGAGTTATTTCATAAGGGGTGATGATTTTAATTTCATCGATGTTTCTAAATATGATTCCCATTGGGATTTTGTTAAACTTGTTATTAGGTATTATGGATATAACAAACAAATTAACTTATTTAGATATATTTCTTATCAAATTTAAAATACTATTATAAAGCATTACCATTCATAATATAGCCTTTGAATAGTGACCACATTAATAATATAAGTATAGGGTTTTAACAAATATGATTAATAATGAAAAAGGAAGTGCAGACCTAAACAAGTAGGATCATAGCCTAAAAATCCCATATATCAGATATTCCAAGGGAGGATGAATAACTAGGATTTTCTTGGACCAAGAAAAAGAAAATATCGTATAATAGAAGTATTAGAGTAACATTTTACGAGGGAAGTTCAAGACCATCGAGATCATGGTAAAACCCATGTACACCGAACCACCCCATAAATGTCTTATATATAAAACATTAATCTTAGGGATTTTTTTGGTGCACAAAAGTGATATGTATCATGGAACTTCAAATACAAGTATTTATATTACATTTATTATTAAATAATAAATATATTTTATTTCTATTATTGTTACTATGTAAAAGATATTCAATTTTATAAAATTAAAAAAATATTATTTTTGGAAATATAAAAATATAGTCAAGGAATTTATTTTTGATTAATTAATGGATTTCTAGAAATAAAAAATATTTTATCAAAATATTATTAATAAATAAACTTTATTAAATATAAATGATTATATTGTTTTTATAATGTCAATTGAAATTTTTATAAGGGTTTGAAAACTATTCTTGTAAAAAATCATAAAAATTCTCTATAAAATTCAGATCATATTTTGAAATTAAAAATAAATAAATTTAGAAATTTATTTATATATAATGAAATTTTTTTATGAAATTATAATTTCAAAATGTTCTAAATGGTTAATTTTTCATAATTTTCTAAGCGAGTCGATTTTTTTGTTCAAATTTTAATATTGTATGAATATATAGTTAGTATTATGACATGATAATGACCCAAATGTGAGGTAATAAATACTATAAATTCATAAACGGACAAATATAATATTCATATTAAAATAATTTGATTTATTTTAATTTTATTTATTTTTTAAATCCGCCATGAATTCTCAAAAACCATTTATATATTTTTTGTTTTTAAAATAATTTCTTTAATAGTATGACTCACATCAAAATAAATAAGGTTATGATCTTGTTATGTTAATCCCTTTAACATATAAAATAATTAAATAAAATACCATTTGGAATATACCATGAAATATTTTTGGATGATTATTTCTTTTTCTAATTTCATTATAAATATTTCAATACAAAATTTTGAGAAATAATAAATAATTACACTCTTTTCTGATAAAAACCCGAAATATATTGCATTTCACTTTTGTAATAGTTAATAGGTCAGTTTCTTTCTCATTAATAACTTATTAAGAGTTTTACTAAGGTTCTCTAAGCTATCATGAAGTTCCTACCTAACATTGGAGTTACACTCTCAAGGTAATAGACCACTCTATCCTCTTTTCTGTTCAAGCATCGTCTTTATTTTAGGTCTTTTAATTTAAATTCATAAGGATGTTATTTATTCTACCCTGTTTTAATTGCAATCATTTTGATGCATAAACGATGAGATACCCCTCTCACTCTTAGAAATATCTCCAATGAATATTTGCGTATACCGATTACCAAGTCATAATTTAGTAAGGGATCTCACACTCTTCTCTTTATTCAAGAACCACTTTTATCAAATGCTTCTATATTTTTATTTTTTTTCATATAGGGTAATTTTATTAAATATATCTTATAATATTCATATTATATATAAATTATTAGATACCACTTTCAGTCATTAAATTCCTCCAATTAACCTTATGTTATAAACATTACATTGCCAAAATTTAGTAAGGGATCTTTTCCATCTCTTCATCAATTGATGATTCATTAGTATCTTATGCTTCTTATTTCAAATTCATAATTTTTGTAAAAGTGTTTAGATTTCCTTATTAATTCTTATTAGATGTCCAAATTATAAGAGACCCATTTCGATATTATAAACCATTATGATTTTTTATGTGATGTTGTTATGTTGCTAAAATTTGACCACGATTTTCTATGCCAAAACAATGGTCTAGTGAATACCATATGCATTATTTATCAAGTGTGGTCACATATATATATATATATATATATATTATTCATGAATTTGGAAATAAATATATGTCTTCCACAATCCTTGATCATGGGTTCTAATTGTTATGTTTAATATTTGCAGGTATAAGTTTAACTATTTCCATCATTGATCATTCGTCACATATTTTTAGCCTCTATGAATGTCTCATAGATTTTATTGGAGTGTTTTATATATTTCTAAAGTACAATTTATATTTCATAAAACATGTTAATTTACTTCATAAAAATAGTTTAAAATTTTGTTTTGTGAATTATAATTTAGTTGTAATAGTTTAATGTAATTAATACATATAAATGTATAAATTAGGATTAATTATTTATTTAAACACACTATATAAAACATTATTTAATAAAATTAATTGTATTTATGTTTTCTTTCATTTATTATAAATATATATTATTTTTAATCTATAAAAATTTCCAAGAAAAGGGAACATGATATTAATTAAAAGAGATTTAACATGTTACCTTATATTAGTAATATCATCAATAACTAATATTAATTAATATAAAACAGTGTTTTAATGGTCATAAATTATATTGAGGATATGTGGATGTTAAATAAAATTAAAAAGTATCAAAATAAGTAATTAAATTCATTAAATTGGTAAATTATTTATTTTAGAACAGAATTGAAATGAAGGACTTCTCACTATATTTTTATTAAAATTTATAAATATGGGAGAATATATTTTTTACTGGTCCTAGATATAGATTCCTTAATAAATCCAAGGGAGTTTGTTCTTTGTTGTTGGTAAATGAGGATTCCTTTAAATGGTTATCTTGTGTTATATTTCATAGGAATACACATTTGTTAATGTGTAACGAACATAATGTTATATGGAATATGGAACTAATGTGACATAATAATTGAGATAGGTCCCATATATCCTCAAACACAGCATCCATGGATGTTTTAGAGACAGTTCAAATCATTACCTATTAGTTTAACACTTTTATCTCCATTTACCATTACTATGGAAATATAATTTATATCTTGGTAACATTTTTTTTAAAATGTAAACAAAACTATTTTCAATCAAATACATTCTATTTTCAAATATATTATATTTTTTATCCAATTATGATTATAAAAATATTAAATGTTTATTTTAATATGAGAACATATACCATATAAAATAAAATTGTTTCCAAGATATAATAATCTTTATTATAAACTAATTATTTCATTTTGGGATGAATTATAGTATGGATAACTATATATTTATAATGATTATATAGTCTTATCAATAATATATTCCCTTTTCACCCTAAATATAATAGTGAGGTAACATTAATTTATATACCCATTTTTGCATCATCTAAATCCGTCAACTCATTCTTCATCTAATTTTTTATATATTAATCAAGTTTGATTTTTTAATTCATTTTATAGTTATAATCATCATAATTTAAGTTAAGGGAGACCAATAATATGAATATTTCAATGATGTTGTATTTTTTTCATAGTGTATTATCTATAAGTATGTCGTTGTAATTTTATTTTATTTATATTTCATGAAATTTATATAATTTTATACATAATATTATAAAAAAATGAAAAATATACTTATATCTTTTATCCTTTAAAGGAAGAAAAGATAACAAATATGCAAGTTTTATTTATATATAATTTATGACTCAAATTCTAGGTTGTTTCGTTCATTCCATTAAATGAATTTTTCAATTGAAATTAAAAGAACTAAAATAATATTTTCTAATCACATCCTTAGGTCCCAAAATGTCTTCAAACATATGAATTTAGCATATAAAAATCATCATATGAGTGTTCATGTTCTAGAAATGGTTATCTATATAATCCAAGATATCGAAAGCTCTTTCCTTATATAAGGGAGAATTTTACAATTTAAAATAATTTTATTTCATCACATGTTACATATCATGAATGTATAACAAAAAATGTAATATGTACATAACACATTAATATGTGTTAATATGATTAGTGGTAGTGAAAATAAATTATATACTAAACTAATCCAAAGAATATTAGAAATAGGACCATTATATCTATGGCTCAAGATCAGTTTCTTCCTAAACCTCAAAACATCATTCCAAATCGACATTCAAATGAATACATTGTCCATGACCTCAAAATCCATATATCAATAAATTTTATGAATGTATATCTTTTAGTAAATATATGTTTCGTTGATATTTCATAGAATAGTTTTAAACATATCATCATTTATATAAAATAATATCAAAACCTAGAATAATATTCTATATAATATCATCCAAATATGATATAGTCACATATATCTTCCCTTATATAGAATAATATGGTCGTATTCATATTCTTTAGGGGAAAGTGTTTTTAACACCCATCATTATCCTCATTATATTAAGGTGGTTGGAGGAATGTTACTTTCCATTATGAAACATCCTCAACATGCCAAAGGCTAGAATTAAATTCTAAGGTGATTAAATACATGTGGGTGATGATTTACCCTTCAAGAAAAAAATAACAACCCAACATGACATAATAAACAAGACACTTCATGATGTATGATCCAATGAAAGACAGCTCAAATGTTTCATTTATATCAAAACAATCTTAATCCAAGTGTAACAGTGGAAGAAAACAATTTCAATGTACACAATGGATGAAAAAACCTCAAAACCGATAGGCAACCAAATTACTCCATAGTTATACATAATCCATGCTCCAAATCCAACAACATCACAAGTGTCATAATGTAATAGTAATTATATTTAATATATTACATTTTCATAGGTATCGGTAAACAACATATTAAAACGAACCAATGTGCCAATGTAAGGGTCAGTAATGAAACACAGGATATTTCTCCTAATGGCTTATTTTCCCACACCATGAGGATAAAATATGTTAGGAACATTTTTATTAATGTAATTTATATGAAACGATTACTAAAATTCTTTATAAATAAATATGAATATTTTTTATATAATATTTTTTCCAACAAATCCCATTTTTCATAGAAAGAATCCAAACAATTATTCAAAACCATTGTACATGTTCTATTTGTCATAACCATTCCAATCCACATATCCACACAACCATCCATCCCTGCATCCTTATGATAGTTACGTACTCATGAGCGTTTTCTCATAAATATACCATGTCGACACAAGTTAATTAAATTCCTGGTGTCATCACACATTTGTCACCTTGTACTAGGACTTATTTCAACCATGCATCCTCAATGAAATATTAACTAACCCCATCAAATTATACCAAACCCTACCAAAACCAGAATTTTAACAATTTAAATAAAATTATTATTTTATTAAATCCTTTTTAAACAACCATTTATATAAAAAAATGTAAGCCTTTGAAATAACAAAATAATTAATCTAAATTATATGTGAAAAAAATTTCCTTAAACCAAACCAAACAGAATTATAAAATAATCATTTGAAAATAATGTCACCAAAATGTCTTTCTAACAAAACATCCAATTTATATAACTCTATGAACTGTCACTCTAGATGGATATCAAAAATAATGGAAGAACTAATGCATAGTAAATTTCAATCAAAACAATCAATTTTAAATAATAGAAAAATATGTTTAAGAAATAATTTTCAAGAGTGAAGCCACATACCTTGAGTGTTTTCGAGAAAATGATAGAAATAACAAAAAACATCACAAAAACAGGGTTGAATCAACATGAACCCACCATTGATCACAAAGAATATAATAAACCAATACAAATATAATTATATATAGAATCAAAAACATTATATCTTCCCACAAAGTGTGTAGATCTATGAAATTGAGAAAACAGGTGATGTAGTTCTAAAAAAACTACGAAGATAAACCTTGAATGAATCCCTACAACAATAATTTGGTATCAAATCACCATGATAAGAATCTTGATTTCATTTGGACTGATGGTAAAACCCTCTTTTTCCATTGGGAGAACAAAATGTTGAGTTAGGACTTTTTTGAATGAAAATGAAAAATTAAATCACAAGGATGACCTAGATTAATATTTTTATGATATTTTTTATTTACATTGAACGAATAAGTCGCTTTGTTTGGTATGTAATAAACTATTCTTGAGTTATCCACTCCCTCAATGATGAACAATCCATGTTTGTCTCAAAAGGTTTTGAAAATAAAATTTATTATTTTTCCCATGAAATTATCTGAAAAATCAAAAGCCAAATTTTCAAAGCACATAGTTTATCTGTGGATGAAACAAGGCTTGGAAAAATAGGGTTTTGTTCATCCACCTTCCCTTTTCCCCATTTCTCACTGTGAATTTTTCTTGTAGGAGTTTAATTATTTTCCAAAATCGTGCACCAAATGTGAACCTATCTAAATTTCATAGAAACACTATAAATTTATTCTAAAATCTCCCAAAGATCATCAATTTACTATAAATACGTTAAAAATAATAATGAAACCGTTTCTTACATGAAACTGAGGGTGCTACATTATCCCCACCATTTTCCATTCCATCATAAGAATGTAAAATCCCCTTGATTCCATGAATGAGTTTTATTAATTTCTCTTTTATTTTTTTCTCCCTTTCCAAAGTCACTTCTTTAATATGACCATTATACCACTAAACCCACACTATAATAATGATTTCTTTCATTCAACACATTCTAATACATGACCAAAATCTATAATGGCATAAGAAAAATCGCAGCATCTCAATCTAGGTTAATATGATCCCATCTGATCACATGTTCAGTATCAGGATGATTCTATTTGAATGAATATACATGGAACACATAATGCACAACACTAAATTGTGGTGGAAATGATAAATGTTATCCAAATTCTTGTACATGTTCCAGTGTCTCAACAAGACATATGTATAAATGTGATAAATTTTCTTCCTTCCCAAATCACTAATTTCCATGACTTGTGGAGACCCTCGAGAACCCATTATCAGTCCCCTTGAACGACAACAATCATTGATGATCAACATATGATTTTTGAAAACTCTAATATGTCCCCATATATTTCCTAATCAACTAAATATAGTCTATTGTTTCATGAAAAAGGATTGGTCTAACTAGTGAAATCTCACATGTTTCCACCCCAAAAAGGGAATAATGACATGGAATCCCACACAATGATACAAAATGAGCCATATGTATCATTTCCAGATAACTATTGTTATATAATAACTCCAATAAAGCTAAACTTTATTCCCATGATCCACCAAAATCCATTACACAAACCTGTAACATGTATTATAATGTTTTTATCATCCATTTATATTGGTTGTATGTCTGAGGATGTTATGTCATATTCATCATCAACTTATTTATGATGTATTATTTTAAGGATTTATTGAAATGAGATATAAAACATTGATACCTCTCTAACACTATATAAATTGGTAAAACATTATTATTTACCACTTATCGAATATATATTTTCAATATGTCCTCTATTATATAATATTATGATTATGGATTAAATGAGACGATATTTTGAAACCGATCCACTCTTAACAATATGAAATTGTTTTTTAAACTATTCGTGGGATACCTATTACTATATCCATGGATATATGCTCTTATTTCAATATAGATTTTTCACTGTTTTCCTTCCTTTACTTGATGAAAACTTAATCATCTGGAAACAAAAACATCATTTTTCATGCAAACCGAACTATTTTGTTTCAACTCTATATATAGTTCTTTTCAATCCAAGATTAAATAACATCCTTAATTATATTAATTATGAATAAATTGTTACAAAAAAGACTTACGTATGACTATATTATTTCAAAACCACATCACTGAACTCTCATCCATCTTTTGTCCCACAATGTTGTCCCAACTATTGTGGTCAGAACTCATCTCAACACATTCTGAATCCAACATTTGTACCAATTTATCCATATTTAACAAATTGGGAACCACATTTACAATTAATAAAACCAAAACATCACAATGTTCATTACACTCTAGATGTATATTGACTACCACCAAAATCAGCTACCTATCATCTACCTTCACCTATTGTATAAATCTAGTCAATATTGAATAGTTTAAGATACCCCATTAATATTCTTTTTCATAGATTCATTAACCATTATGGGAAAATATGTTTCATTATGTTATGAATGATGAACATTGAATATTTATCATAAAAAATGAAATGATGCTATTTTTTCAATTTATGGATAATATCTTACTACAAATCATATATTTGGAGGTTGTTATAATGTATGCACAACTATGTTGAACCAAAAGCAGTAACACAGTTTCCACACATGATAAAACACCCCAACCCTAATCCTAAAGCATCAAAATACACCATGTAACATTTTTCTGATTCCAAAAAAAGGGTTTGGTGTGATTGTAAGGAGAGTAATGGGATCTTGAAAAGATTTCTGAAAATCATCGCTCCATTGGAATAGAATATTATTCTTTGCAATATTTTTCATAGGAAAATCTAGTAATGAAAAATCACAATCATTGTGTTTGTAAAAACTAGCTAGAAAAAAAACTATATATCTCAAAGACATTAATTTTTTGTTTTCAAAACATAATAACTTCTATCATCTTTAAATCCATTGGAAAACTAATTTTATAAATTTAATTTTTAGGAAATCATACCTCATGTATAAAAAAATCACAAATTTACAATTTGTTGTAGAGAAGATGATTTTTCAATATTTCCAACACTATTTAAAACAGACTGAACCATTTTCATCAAGTATATCAATATGTCATCCACCAGCACCACCAAAAAATAATCCAGATATAAATGAATTAACTAATTCATTAATTCCATAATGAATGTTGGAGCTTTTTTATGACCAAAATTCATTATCACGTACTCATATTGTACATTAATTATTCTGAATGACCAATTTGGAATGTTTTCCTTCCAAAATCGCAATTGTCCATACCCTAATCTCAATTTAATTTGCGGAGGTAGTGATATCACATTGATTGATCTAATAGAAGATAAATTCATTTTTCTATATACCTACTCTATATTTTAGGTTGGTTACACTTATGATATTCCATCCATTGAGGAAGAGTTCCATATTATATTTTAATGAAGAATACTGGTGCTTCCCATAGATACATGATATGATGAATGAACCATTTTTTCCATATCATCCAATCACACCATCAATTCACTTAATTCAACTGGTTCCATCATATGAGGTGGAAGGGAAATAGGACTGGTCCAATAATGGGGATCAATTGTAAACTCCACATCCATTATAGGTGGTAACACTAAGAAGTTCTCAGTATAAATATCTGAAACAATATCGATGATCACTGGAAAATAGTTATTCTTGATCTCATTTATAGATGCAACGGTGAAAGCTTCAAGCTGGTATGATATCATTCCAACTATTTGTGCAAGAAATCCTATCACACATTTCTTCACCCATACAGTGTCAATAAATGTTATTCTTAGTGCCATGTTCTGTTGTGAAAGTTACCGATGTGGTATATCAGTCGATGCGATCCTTAAATGTTGTCACAAATACATACCCATGATTATATAATGTACATCCATTTTAATCATAGCGAAGTACCATTTCAACTCAAACTAATAAGAAATTATAGATAATTTTTTACACACGTGAGATTGATACTCACCTTTACCTAGAAGAGTTTGATTTTTTATCACAGAAGGAATCATCTAAGCCTTTAATATAATGAATCAATAACACCTGAAAAAATAAATGAATGATATGAACCCAAGTCAGAAGATGATTTCATAAGGGTAGAATTTAAAATAATGATACCTTTCACTATAGATAGTCTAACATGAAAATCATTAACAACATGTTCAACTCCAAATAGTTTCTTTATCCCCGCAGTTTGATTCTAATTTGCCTATAGATATTACATGGCTTGAGTGGTCATGGTGTTCCTATAATAACAATGGCTAGATCTTGTATTATAATGAGGTTGATGTAACTACCCTTACTCTATTAATGCATATGACAATTTTAGTACATGAGGTTTTCATGAGCACCTGACCTCTGAGAACTATGACAATAGCATTGAAGATGCCCCTTCATGTTGAAATTGTGTCATGATCTTAGTGGTGAGGCGTACATTCACTTGATGTGTCTTGGGGACCCCTTTGAAAACATCGATTCTTGATCTTGTGCCATGTAGGAATGTTACAGTATACTATCGTCTAATTATGATATGTTCCATCATCTTGAGAATAGTTTTCCCTCTTCTTCTTGCCCTTATTTCTAAAGTTTTTTTCTCCCCTCATTAATAAAATTATACATCGTCCACATAGATTTCTTCAAGATACAGTTTTTGAAAAAAAAAATTATATTTAATGTCATAAATAAATGGTCTGAAAAGCATGAGGGATGGATTGGACCATCTGTAAGTTCACCTATGGCTCAGGTGAATCTACATTCTCAACAGCCTATTCCAACTTGCTCATATGACACAAACTAGGTGACTTTTTCAAAAACCAGAACAAATGAAAAATGTATCACTCTCTATCAAATTAATGCTTAACTTTTCAAATTATATAACACCAACTATCAGAACTATAATTTCTAAAATCAACCATTTTTTAAAAGTCATTAATTTTTTTTGAAAATCTAACCAATTTCAGAATACCATAATGATTCTATTTTTGAAAATCATTCATTTGAAGACCAATTTAATATTTTTGAAAAATCATCATATTCCACCCAATCATAAACAATTACTCAAAAGTATACATTCACTCATAGTGGGATGTCATTCTTCTAATGAATTCCCTAATCGCCTCAATGGATAAACCCATGAAATTGATATTATAATTCCCATAAGTGTCTCAAAAATTCTTATGTACCCACCTCCCTTATAACATGATGTTTTGATAAAAAGGGTATCTGCATCATTTTAGGATCTACAGTTTATGTGCTGATAATCAGACTCATTTCAATGTTTTTAGCCTATTGAATAGAAAATAGTGAAATTCAACTATGAGGCAGTCAAAACTGATGAGTAATTTTTCCACTAGGAAACGACTGGATTCGATACCACTTGCATGGTCTCTCCATATCCTCCTTATATTAAGGAGGAAATAAGAGTTTTACATTGAATTATTTGAAAAAGCTAAGATGATAATTGTTGGACATAAATTTTTAAGGGCTTCAATACATATGGGGGATGATTTTTCATTTAAATATAATCATCAAAACAACATGGTATAACAATGAAAGCGAGAACATGATTCACGATACAATGATAGAAAACTCAAAAAATTCATTTATAACAAAACCTAGTAAAACATTGAGTCACGGTGGAATAATAAAATATCAAAGTACATAACTAAAGTCAAAACTGTCGATACTCAAAGATGACCAAATAACTCTAATGCTCCACATTATCCATTCTGAAATGGTTTTGTAGTAGTTTTCTAGGAGAAACCCAAGAATGTGTTTGATATATAGAGTTTCTTGGGGATGGATTGTATTATTATCCTTTTATATAGAACTTCACATGTCTTTATTCACCACTTAACTGACATTAAAAGATGTTTGTTAATTTCATGTGGTTAGAAGCATATGAGATGGACTTTCTAGTGATGAAAGGGAGGCTTAACTCAACATCGATTCAGATTCTTCTAGAACTATGTAACCGTTATATCGTGTTGGACGATGCATCATACATTGGTCTTGTAACAGCCCAAGATTTTATAAAAAAATATTCTTTTTAATTTTATTAATGTCTTGTGTTGTACGCTACACCAAAAGGAGCTTGCACAACACGCATCCTTGTCTTGCCTTGCATTACACGCAATCGCGACCTTCCTCGATAGCGTGTGTAATACGCAATACCGAGTTTCACTAAACAACGATGTGCTATTAAAATATTATTAAAACTAGCCGTTATGAATAGTAATAACCACTTTTTAAAATTCTGTAAATCTTATTTTTCAAAATGAACTTCATTATTGGATTCGGAGTATCGAATTTAGCCTAAGGTTAAATTTTGGTACTTTTCGGATAACTTTCATATTCTGATGAATAGTGAAAATTACTAAATTATAATTAAAAACAACTTTTTTAAATCGAAATAATTAATAGTAATAAATTATTAATTTGAGTGGTTTTAAAGTATATTTAGAATATATTTTTACAATTTAATACAATGTTGGTCATTGGTTGTAATTTCACATTTAAACCAGACATAATCAAGTGTCAATCTTTTGATATATATTGTTTCCTAAAAACACGCTATTTATTTTAACAGCAGGATTTAATTATAAAATTAATTAATGCAACTTCTATGTTATGAATTTGGTAAAATAGATTTCATTTTTGAATTCGGAATATGAAATATAGCTTAGGATGAAATTTTGGCATTGTTCTGAAAAACATCAATTTTTGATGAATAGTGAAACTACTAAGTGGTAGTTAAAAAAACTGAATTTTTCATAAAACTTAATTTTGCCACTTCTGTGAATGGAATTTCGAAAATCCGAGAGACACGGTTAATATCAAGGACTAAAATGTGGTTCAATGAGATGAAAATAATTTTTTGGTAAATAGTAACTTTTTACTTTTTTTACCGCGGTTAATAGTAAATAGGGTAACTATGGGTAAATATGATATTACTATTACCCTAACACATGTCCTAATTCTATTGGACAAGTTTAATTCGACCAAAAACAAACTTAGGAATAAAATATGACCATTTAGGCCCACTTGGATTAGATTAGGACATTTATTATTAATTTATTTAAAGAAAGGTTAAAATAGTTAAAATCAAAGTTTAATAAGTAAATCATTTTTAATATGGGGTTATACATAAGATAAATTCGATTTTAAATATTCATTAGAAAGCTAAAAAGATTTCCTACATGATGGTATTTTATTTGTAATTTTTAGACATCAAATAATTTAATTTATTTATGACACAACAATGATGCAGTAATTATCTTATTAATGAAATATTGACATAATTGATGTTATAAACACCAAAATAAATGTAATTTGAGATTTTTTATGAATTCCACTAGTTTTATAGGTTACTATGATATATTAATGTTTATTTAAACAACTTGGTTAGAACATTTAATTCTGTTATGACTTTCACAAAAATCATATATCAAATAGTGTCAAAATTGACACAAAATAGTTTTTAAATCAAATATTATATTATTAATTGTTATTGTATTCCTAAAAATATAAGGTTCGGCCAAATGACTTAGATAAGGATATATATATTAATAATAAACAATTTGGGGTTCTTTTGGCATGTTATAGTAAGTGTATTAACCATATAGTGAAAGAAAACAAAAAGACATGGTAAAAGTTAAATTATTTAACTTAGAGTTAAATCTAATTGATAAGGTTAAAATAATATCCTAAACTTGTCTAAATTCTATTGGTTGATAGGATTTCGACCCATCCCCACTTTAGCTTCTAAATAATACCCTTTGGAACCATTATAAACCGATTTTGACTTTAATATAAAATAATATTTTGAGATATTCCTAAGGTGCCCCTCTCCTCCCCTATAAAAGGACACCTCCTCCCCCTCCTCCTCACACCAATTTGAGCACTCAAGCTCGGCCAACCCCTGCCAAAATCTCTTCTCCACTTACCTAGCAACATCCTAGAGGTTCTGGTCTTCCTCAAAGACCAATTCTAGTGCCCTAAGAGGAGGTCTCAAAGAGGCACTTCAAAGAAGAGGAGGTTCGGACACATACGAAGCAAATTGGACCTAAGGTAAGGGAAATATCACAATCTCATTTTTTTCCGAGATTGTTTATTCGTAAGTATTTACTGGGGTGCATTTTATCATCCACATCCAAGTTTTATCAATATGTAATATTATTTCCATCCACCTAAAATTGTTTAAATCCATTTTTACCCTTCGGTGAGTTTTTAGTAATACGTATGAAAGGAATCTTTTGTCATTTTTCGTACGAGGTACTTTTTGACTTTTCCGACAAAAGTACGAAGAATGTTTTTTTTAACTTATACGGCACGAACGTATTTCTACTGTTTTATAAAGCATTATTTTCATGAAGCTTCCTCTAAAAGATTTCATGACTATTTTCAATAAAATCTCTTTCTTTTAAAATTGCATGATGTTTTGTGAAAAGAAATTGATTTTGAAGAAGAAAGGATATTTTCCTCAAGAATTCAATTCAAGGGTTTTATCAAAATTATTTTCCATCTAAGATAATAAAGAGTTCTGTTTCTATCTATATTTTTACATTGATTTGACTATGTTGTGATGGAATTATTTTTATGAATTCCTTTATCTTATATGAATTGATTTATGATGTCATGATGTTTCAAGAATCCCATTTTTGTTACATGTGTTATGCGATGATGTATGTTTTATGATTATGTGGCACACATAAGAAAATATTAATTATAAGATGGGTGGGACCTATATCTCCCTCCAATTCATTGGGTAATGATTTTATATCTCATGAGATAGACATGGCTGAAATGGTAGGTTATACCGGTTCAGTGAAACAGGACTGAAACGAGGGTTACTCGATTCAGAAAGGGACTTTGTCCACTACGATAGTCTTGGCAATGAGTCATGACTAACAAGAAATGATTTTCCATGATTATGTGTGCATGCCACCAAGTTTCAAGTTTCATGTTATGATTATGGTGATCTCATTTTCACTTCTATGATTTGTTCCATGTTAAGATATTATGATCTCTTTTGCAGGTTATGATTCTCAAAAAGATATGATATGATTTTTATTTCTTTTGTATACCCTTACTGAGCATTTGAGCTCACCCTTTTATGTTTTGTTTTCCCCAGGATATAAATTAAGGTTTTAGGTAAAAAAAAGGGAAGATCTTTATGGGAGATATTGAAGATCTTTCACCACGATTAGAAGATTACGTTCCGAGTTTCCAAAGACACTAAACTATTACGATCCTTTAGTGTGTGTTTTTGTTATGTACTAAGTATTCCGCAAAAGTAATGTAATGTCCATGTATGATAAGCTTCGGGTCTCTACAGTTGGTATCAGAGGAAAGGTTTAGTCAACCTTTGGAAACTAGGATGCGAAAACGTTAGTGAGATCCCTAGAGATACTTCTATGGTATGTCTAGGGATGTCCTTAGGGATAAGTATACGTATAGGTTATAGTAATAGAATTACGCTAAAGATCATAGAATTAAACCTAAAATGTTGGATATTAAAGGTACTCCCCCTTTATTATGTTGTTTTCCCTAGCATGATTTTTGCCTCTCACACTATTCTTTTTGGGTTTTAGACGATGGCTGGAACCCGAAGGAACCGTGTTGATCAATGCAATGGACAATGCAATGATTGCCCTCCTGAACAAACAAATGTTATGGGAGATGGAGTGCAAAATCTTATTGCTATACTTACACAAGCTATGAATCATTCTGGACTTCCAAATGAGCAGAGAAGGGAACAATATTCTATTGAGTCCTTCATGAGGCAACGTCCACCTTCTTTCAGTGGGACTTCCGATCCACTTGTTGCTGAACAATGGATCAGTACCACTGAAAAGATATTTTCAGTTTTTCAATGTTCTGAACATGATAAAGTCATCTTAGTAGTATATCGTTTGGAAGGTGAAGCTGATCAATGGTGGAATCTTATCAAGAATACGAGGCCAAGGGATGAAATTGAGTCCATGGAATGGGACGAGTTCAAGAACTTGTTTTTCAGTAAGTACTTCCCTCGTATTCTTCGAACAAAGATGGAAAAGGATTTTATTGAGCTGAAGCAGAAGGATGATGAATCTGTTGGTATATACGAAGCGAATTTTACAAGACTTGCAAGGTATGCATCTGGCATTATCATCCAACCTGAAATTAAAGTTGATCGATTTTTCAGTGGCTTAAAACCAAGTCTTCGAAGGGCATTAGCTATAAGAGACTTCAGTAGCTATGAAGAAATTGTGCGTTGTGCTATCAAGGTAGAAATGGAAGTTGGTGTTACATATCCATCTCATGGTTTTGACAAGAAACGAAAGATGGAATTCAAGGAGAAATCTCATAATAATGGTGAAAAGAAGATGAATGTTTCCTTATGCACAAAGTGTGGAAAGAAGCATGGTGGAGATTGTCTTAAAGGAACTAGAAAATGTTTTAAGTGTGGAAAAGAAGGTCATCGAGCAGCTGAGTGTCGAAGTAATGGAAAAAGGGTTTCTAATGATGTGAATAAAGCAAACACTACAGAGAATGCACCACCAACACTTCAATGCTTAAAGTGCAAGGAAATGGGGCATTATGCTAATAATTTCCCTAATCCAAGGGTTAGTGATGATCAACATGAGCAACCACTGAAGGCAAAGGACAAATGGAAGTCACATGCGATCACTATTGGCGATGTTGAATATGATAACGATGTGGTGGAATGATTAAGCGTTTATGTAATGGGATTCCAAAATAATGTTGTATCATTGAGTATTGCAATATTTATTGATGTGGTATTCAAAGTGATTGAGATATTTTTTTTGGAAATAAGATGATATGCGCATAATGAAGACGAGAAAATGAAATGTTTAATAGTATTCATGAGCTCATGATTGATATAAGGACTAAGTGATATCATGGATTGAGTATATAGAATTTTGAGGATTTTGGTATGTGGAAAGTGTTAACATTTAACTGCATTCATGTTTTCAGTAAGGTATTCAAGAGAATACATGATTAAGGACTTTGAATGTTTAGAATGTGACCAACAAAACATATCTTATGATATATGGGGATCAACGATGGTATTAAATATCTGGTAATCGTTTTCACTATGTTATGAGAGTGGACTGCAGTATTATGGATAAGCCTAAAGATTGAAATGGATTATGTTGGACATAAGTGATTATTTTTTAAGGATAGAAGTTTTTTTTCGATATTATTGATGGGATGTTATAGTAATGTAGTTTTAGAAAAAGGACAACCTGCAGGACGGGCGACAACCCATCGCTTCGGACAAGGCTGTAGGAATCGAACCCACAACCGAAGTGCGACTGGCCTTTATCGCCTACCACTGACCTACAGGAAGTCCCTGTTTAGTAGAAACTAGTTTTATTATATTAAGCAGTATGATATATGAAGTATAAGTCCATTTTAGGAACCATATATGATTAATCTCACTATAGATCGATTTATGCATATAATTTTTGCTAACCTTTTGTTTGAGACAGATGGAATGACCCGTCATTCTATCACATGATCTGCTAACACTTCACGAATAACAAATTCAACTTCATTTATTTAAGAGATGAAGTGGAAATTGTTCAAGGCACGAACAACAGTGAGATTGTACCAAAATAAAGTGAGTATTTATTCTAATTCAAATTTTCAACTTTAGGAAATGATCTTGAAAACCAAAAATGTTGTCCTAGTGATCTTATACCTGATGAATCAGATGGTACCTTATATCATCACAAATCTATGGATTTGTGATTACTGGCTTTTCCATAGCCATGTTCTCTACCACTCTCCACCAGAACATGATGGTTAGATTTCTCTTCCATATCCATATTTTCACCTATGTGGAAACCCAATGATTAGTTTATTTGGGTAACCGTTACGTTTCATACTTTTGTTTTTAAAGATTGGTTTTGATATTCCTTTTTACGATGTGGGTTTTTATTGAAGAAACTTTCGAATAGTAAACCATTTATAACCCCGACGAATTTCGAGGGCGAAATTCATTTTAACGGGGGTAGAATGTAACAGCCCAAGATTTTATAAAAAAATATTCTTTTTAATTTTATTAATGTCTTGTGTTGTACGCTACACCAAAAGGAGCTTGCACAATACGCATCCTTGTCTTGCCTTGCATTACACGCAATCACGACCTTCCTCGATAGCGTGTGTAATACGCAATACCGAGTTTCACTAAACAACGATGTGCTATTAAAATATTATTAAAACTAGCTGTTATGAATAGTAATAACCACTTTTTAAAATTCTTTAAATCTTATTTTTCAAAATGAACTTCATTCTTGGATTCGGAGTATCGAATTTAGCCTAAGGTGAAATTTTGGTACTTTTCGGATAACTTTCATATTCTGATAAATAGTGAAAATTACTAAATTATAATTAAAAACAACTTTTTTAAATCGAAATAATTAATAGTAATAAATTAATAATTTGAGTGGTTTTAAAGTATATTTAGAATATATTTTTACAATTTAATACAATATTGGTCATTGGTTGTAATTTCACATTTAAACCAGACATAATCAAGTGTCAATCTTTTGATATATATTGTTTCCTAAAAACACGCTATTTATTTTAACAGCAGGATTTAATTATAAAATTAATTAATGCAACTTCTATGTTATGAATTTGTTAAAAGAGATTTCATTTTTGAATTCGGAATATGAAATATATCTTAGGATGAAATTTTGGCATTGTTCTGAAAAACATCAATTTTTGATGAATAGTGAAACTACTAAGTGGTAGTTAAAAAAACTGAATTTTTCATAAAACTTAATTTTGCCGCTTCTGTGAATGGAATTTCGAAAATCCGAGAGACACGGTTAATATCAAGGACTAAAATGTGGTTCAATGAGATGAAAATAATTTTTTGGTGAATAGTAACTTTTTACTTTTTTTACCGCGGTTAATAGTAAATAGGGTAACTAAGGGTAAATATGATATTACTATTACCCTAACAGATGTCCTAATTCTATTGGACAAGTGTAATTCGACCAAAAACAAACTTAGGAATAAAATATTACCATTTAGGCCCACTTGGATTAGATTAGGACATTTATTATTAATTTATTTAAAGAAAGGTTAAAATAGTTAAAATCAAAGTTTAATAAGTAAATCATTTTTAATATGGGGTTATACATAAGATAAATTCGATTTTAAATATTCATTAGAAAGCTAAAAAGATTTCCTACATGATGGTATTTTATTTGTAATTTTTAGACATCATATAATTTAATTTATTTATGACACAACGATGATGCAGTAATTATCTTATTAATGAAATATTGACATAATTGATGTTATAAACACCAAAATAAATGTAATTTGAGATTTTTTATGAATTCCACTAATTTTATAGGTTACTATGATATATTAATGTTGATTTAAACAACATGGTTAGAACATTTAATTCTGTTATGACTTTCACAAAAATCATATATCAAATACTGTCAAAATTGACACAAAATAGTTTTTAAATCAAATATTATATTATTAATTGTTATTGTATTCCTAAAAATCTAAGGTTCGGCCAAATGACTTAGATAAGGATATATATATTAATAATAAACAATTTGGGGTTCTTTTGGCATGTTATAGTAAGTGTATTAACCATATAGTGAAAGAAAACAAAAAGACATGGTAAAAGTTAAATTATTTAACTTAGAGTTAAATCTAATTGATAAGGTTAAAATAATATCCTAAACTTGTCTAAATTCTATTGGTTGATAGGATTTCGACCCATCCCCACTTTAGCTTCTAAATAATACCCTTTGGAACCATTATAAACCGATTTTGACTTTAATATAAAATAATATTTTGAGATATTCCTAAGGTGCCCCTCTCCTCCCCTATAAAAGGACACCTCCTCCCCCTCCTCCTCACACCAATTTGAGCACTCAAGCTCGGCCAACCCCTACCAAAATCTCTTCTCCACTTCCCTAGCAACATCCTAGAGGTTCTGGTCTTCCTCAAAGACCAATTCTAGTGCCCTAAGAGGAGATCTCAAAGAGGCACTTCAAAGAAGAGGAGGTTCGGACACATACGAAGCAAATTGGACCTAAGGTAAGGGAAATATCACAATCTCATTTTTTTCCGAGATTGTTTATTCGTAAGTATTTACTGGGGTGCATTTTATCATCCACATCCATGTTTTATCAATATGTAATATTATTTCCATCCACCTAAAATTGTTTAAATCCATTATTACCCTTCGGTGAGTTTTTAGTAATACGTATGAAAGGAATCTTTTGTCGTTTTTCGTACGAGGTACTTCTTGACTTTTCCGAAAAAAGTACGAAGAATGTTTTTTTTAACTTATACGGCACGAACGGATTTCTACTGTTTTATAAAGCCTTATTTTCATGAAGCTTCCTCTAAAAGATTTCATGACTATTTTCAATAAAATCTCTTTCTTTTAAAATTGCATGATGTTTTGTGAAAAGAAATTGATTTTGAAGAAGAAAGGATATTTTCCTCAAGAATTCAATTCAAGTGTTTTATCAAAATTATTTTCCATCTAAGATAATAAAGAGTTCTGTTTCTATCCATATTTTTACATTGATTTGACTATGTTGTGATGGAATTATGTTTATGAGTTCCTTTATCTTATATGAATTTATTTATGATGTCATGATGTTTCAAGAATCCCATTTTTGTTACATGTGTTATGCGATGATGTATGTTTTATGATTATGTGGCACACATAAGAAAGGATTCATTATAAGATGGGTGGGACCTATATCTCCCTCCAATGCATTGGGTAATGATTTTATATCTCATGAGATAGACATGGCTGAAATGGTAGGTTATACCGGTTCAGTGAAACAGGACTGAAACGAGGGTTACTCGATTCAGAAAGGGACTTTGTCCACTAAGATAGTCTTGGAAATGAGTCATGACTAACAAGAAATGATTTTCCATGATTATGTGTGCATGCCACCAAGTTTCAAGTTTCATGTTATGATTGTGGTGATCTCATTTTCACTTCTATGATTTGTTCCATGTTAAGATATTATGATCTCTTCTGCAGGTTATGATTTTCAAAAAGATATGATATGATTTTTATTTCTTTTGTATACCCTTACTGAGCATTTGAGCTCACCCTTTTATGTTTTGTTTTCCCCAGGATATAAATAAAGGTTTTAGGAAAAAAAAAGGGAAGATCATTATGGGAGATATTGAAGATCTTTCACCACGATTAGAAGATTACGTTCCGAGTTTCCAAAGACACTAAACTATTACGATCCTTTAGTGTGTGTTTTTGTTATGTACTAAGTATTCCTCAAAAGTAATGTAATGTCCATGTATGATAAGCTTTGGGTCTCTACAGGTCTAAAAGATGTTTTGAATCTTGGAGACAAAGTCATTGTGTACAGATATCAGTAGTTCAGCCCCCACAAGATAAATTACCTAACTCACAACCTCAATCTTGCAATAGTTTTCCATTCCTTAAATAGATTGAAACACTATCTATTGGGTGATCACTTTGTCGTGTATACAGATCAAAATATCTGTTACTATATCTTTTATCTGTGTGATGAGAAACTCATAAAATGGAGATGGGTCAATTATGTATAATCTATATATTTTGAGTTTCTTATATTCCAATAAAGTAAAATTTGGTCGCTGATGCATTGGGTCGAAAAACCAAAACGCAGACCATATAGGAATCCAATGATGAATCGATGTTTGTGGCCTTCTTTTCAAAACATCACATTGAGTTTCTTGCCCGTCACAAGTTTTCTTACCTCTCATCATTTGTCATTACCTCTTCCATCATTAAAATTATAAAGAGTATGCAATTTTCAAATCCAGGTGGTTTGCTTCTCCGTGATAGTATATTAGGAAAAAACCCACCTACGTGTTGGTCTATTGATAGAGACGGCGTCCAACATCTATGTCGACATATCTGGGTTCCGACAAATATGAGATAAGAGTTTATGAATGAGTCCCATGCTTCTTAGTGGGATGTTCATCTAGGAATATTTAATATGAATCAAGATATGTGATGCTACTATTGATGGCTGGGAATGAAATGTCAGTTTTAAGGCTTCAACACATGGTGTTCCACATGTCAATTGACGAAGGCAGAGCACCATATACCTGATTTCTTGATTCAACAACTTATAGTTTGGTAATTGAAATGGTAAGATATTACTATGGATTTTTAGTCTGCTTACCTAGGTCACCGAGGGGTAGTGATGTTATATGGGAATTCATTGACTGTCTAATAAAATCATCCAACTTCATTCTTATATGGGTGACTTTATCAGTTGATGAGGTGAGAAGACTATATGTTTGAGAGATCATTTGACTACACAGTGTTACTCTTACAACCATTTTATATGGGGATGATCGCTCCACATCACGTTTCTGGCAGGGATTGCAGAAAGAAATCGAAACTCAGGTGCATCTATGCAAAGCCTTACACCCTTAGAGTGGTGGAAAATTAGAAAAGAGGATACATGTTTTTGAGGATATTCTATGAGCATGTGTCCATGATTTTGGTAGTTTATAGGTAAATCATTTCCCTCTAATCATGTTCTCTATTTATACATGTTTTCTGGCAATAATCTAGAGGGCTCCTTTTGAGGCCTTATATGGTAGGCCATGTCATTAAACCTTATGTTGGATACAGGTAGGTGAGGCATACCTATTTTTTCCTCGTCTCATTATGGATTCCTCAGAACCTGTATAACTGATTTGGAAGTTAATGAGTACTTTTTTGTCAAAATAGATATATTTTTCTTCCCTCTATCGATGACCACTTGAGGCCGATGATAGGGATCGTGTTTTCCTTCGGGTATCGCAAAAAATAAGGAATATATGGTTAAATATGTAGGGAAAGAAGTCACATCGTTATGTTGGGCCATTTTATAATCTCGAGAGAGTCAATTCGATAGTCAGTCGGTTGCTACTACCACAGATGTATCATGCCATTCATGAAGTATTTCATGTCTCTCTACCTCTCCAATATCATTCAAATGTGTCTCACGCATTTTTCTCCCAATGAATTTTAGTTAGATATTGATTATACCTATGAAGAGTATCTATTACACGTTGTTGACCGAAGAAAAAAGAATCTCAGAGGAATTTTTGTCCCTCTTGTATGAGTGCTATCGAAGCACAATCGTGTACATGAAGAGACTTGAGAGAGGGAAGCCAATTTACATGATTAGTGGACAGGGTTGTTCTCATACATTGTTTTTATACCCTTTAAAGGAGAACTTGGGGGGTCGTGTTCTTTAAAGGGGGAAAATTTTAAGAACCTAGTTTTTCACTCAGGTAGAGATACATTAATTTCGAGAATAATATGCACTTTGGATTTAATTTTTATACTTAATGTGTTCATAAAGGTTTTATGGGGGTCTGAGGAATATTCGGAGCTCAGAAACCTTCTATTCGGAGAGCATTTTACATTGTGTACGATTTACAGTAATCCATGTAGATGGTGTTTTTTCATACATAGCCACCTCACATGGTTGGTGCACGACCATGAAGCCTAACCGTGTGTGCTCCCCTTTTCCCAAGTACCCATCCAAGACTTATACAAAATTTGATCAAACCTTATAGAGGATGTGATTTTGGGAAAAACCCTTCCACATGGTTTGCGCACAGTTTGAAAAACAAGGTAGAAAAACCTACGTGGGTTATTTTATGGGTATATTAAAATTATTTTCATTATTGATCTTTTAATCCTCTCCCTTAATCCTAACTCACAAACCGGTGTAATTCCTTCCATTTTCACATTTTTTTTCTTTTTGTAGGCTAGGGTTAGGGATCAATATATTTGTTTCGTTTGACATATGATGTAGCATTCATTCATCATGTTGGATGTGCAATGCTATGTACATGAGTCATCTTTATTCATTATTTTTCTGTTTCCCTCGTGACCTATATCTCGCTATGATTTTTTTCACTAATTCATAGATCTACTCTGATTTGAGACAAATAACGGGTCAATAGTGGAAGATAAGGATTGAAAAACTATAATTTGGGTGGTCTTTAACTCATCCCTAATGTTTTTTGATTTTGGAACGTTCAAGTCAGGCATACCAATCACCTCAAGGACAGTCCCGAAAATTTTCACGCCATGCTTATACTTGTTAGTATTGTATGGTTATGCTCTTTATAAATATGTGATTAGTATCTAGTGGATACACCCAAAACAAAATCCTCTTCATGTTAATGTTTATTCCATAATTGTTTTTTTATTTTTTTGAGATGTTGGAGCCACTTTTCGGGTGTTCCCTTTCTTGACCTCCCTAAAGGAGAGTCATTCTATAATAAATGGTTTTTTGTTAAATGATAATAAAATAATGGAATATACCATGTATTCTCTCCACCTGACCCATCAATGGTATGTTCTTCACATTATTATTAAATTTTAAATTTATAATGTCATGTATACTATGTATATAACATGACCCTATTAAAAGAGTTTGAATAATGTTTAAATGTCCATAGATCCATTTCCATGTTGATGGAAGGTAGCAGAGTAAACCTCAATAGTTAAATGTTCTTTAATGGTTTATTAAGACTTAATTAAATGGATGAATAACTACTTGGCCTATCAACACTAATGATTTCAAAATCTTGGACCAATAAATAAATGGTTTCAACCTTACATGACCTATCCAGAGAAAATTAAGGCAAGACATAAACCATTTGAATTATCTCATGATTAAAATATCTACGAGGAATGGACTAACTCTAGAAAGACTTCGATTTTGAGAGGATAATACCTTGGGTAATGTGAACCCCACTCTGATTGAAGGATGTGGTTTATTAGGTTATTACCCGCCTAGATTCTGGTTCTTGTCTATTCCTTGGATGACTGGTATACTATCGTAGGGTACCCTTTAATTATTCTAGGATACCTCTGCTACACACTTTGAATCCTTCATTGAAAATTAGGTTCCTTGGATACACTCCTTGGACCCAGTCCTCACATATATCTATTTTACCATTGATGCACTACATGGACTTAGTATAAGTCTTATTGTGGAATTCATTGGATTATACTCCTTGAATTACACTCTTACCCTTCGCTTTACTCAAATGATCTGGAGTTACCATTCTGTGAGTTTATGCGACCTTGGTTATTACCCTGGAAATCCCCCACTAGATTTCAGTTTTAGGAATTCTTGTTATGTCTTGTAACCTTCACTACTTATACTATCACATGGTGATATCAGTGCTGGTTATGACTCACATGAAATATTAACATTAAATGGGGATTATGTAATTAATTAACTGGTTACATGTGTTGACACCATGTGAGTATTGAAGTAGGTACTTGGGTATTTAGTTATAGTATTCTGTTTTCTTTACTTTATATATTCATCACTGAACAATATTATATTCCATTACATGTTAAGGATGTTATGGTCATCAATGGTGGTGGACCACTAAGATTTATCTCACATCCTCTCCAAACAATATTTGTTACCTGCAGTTGATTATAAGATTGTAGGTATTGATTAAGGGAATATTACAACTTTCGACTATTTATTGTTGATGTTAGGATGGAGCATGATGGCAGATGACCAAGTATGATCTAGGGATGCTTGGAGTAGATCGTATTATTTTATCGTGTGTACCATGTTATTCCCACTATCTTGCATGCATGATTTCTATTTTTCTAGAGACAATACGTTACATCACCATTGTTCATGTTGATGTAGTTATAGATATTCATTTTTATCTATTGAAATAGATTTCTCCCATTGTATATTTATATCATTTATATTTTTTATGAAGTTTAATATTTATTTATATTCCTTAATTATGCTACACTCTACTAATGAGGGTATAGTCTTCCCACAGACACACCCAAGGCCCTCACTACTAGTCAGCTTCCTCAGGCATTCGAGAATATTAACAAGAGGACATGTGGCCCACTGAGCTCAGGGCACCCCTTATGTTGCATCTGGGTCTTTTTTGTCACACCAATTAAATAAATAATGTCAAAATTTACATTAATGTCATTTCAATATAACTCTAATTTTATTAATTGATCCAAAATTACCAATATAAAACCTTATAAAAAGTAATTTTAAAATGGAAATAAATATCACATATTTTAAATTAATATACCACATCATATATAATAATTTATATATTAATCATTAAATAGTAAAATTAAATAATCATGATTATGGTTAAAGTAGGGTTTTTGCATATTAAATATGGTAATCATAAAATTAATTTATATAACATATGGGATTTATATTTTAGAAATATAATTTTATATGTAAAATCATTGGGTCAAAATTATATAGTTTGCATAAATTTTATTAGTTTTTCAATAATAATCATGTTACATTTGAAAAATAATTAACATAATAAAAGAAATTTGGCAATGTAAGGAAACCTAGTTGTTAATGTATTAAATGATTAAAAAATTATGTATACTTGTGTGGCGTAACTATTTATAGACAATATAATCACCCTATATATTTAATTATCATGTTTTGAGACACATTATTTAATTTTGACCACCCAATATTGAATACTGTTGGATATTAAAAATAATTCAACTTCTCCTCAACTATAAAAAAGAACTCACTCCCCAAACATCATCACACATATAATACAATTTTTAATAGCCAATAAAAATCTTAATGAATTATAATAATCAATTATATTATAATAGAGGAATTAAATTGGAACAAAATGTATCCATGGAATTGATTTTCTGGAATCTAAATGGAGATACCCAAAAAAGAGGTTACTTTCATCAATGAATGTTTTGCTTTTATCTTTTTTCTCAAAACCCTTCTATAATTTTATATCATTAATATATAATAAGAAAACTATAATTAACATAATTTTTTTATTTGAAAACTACTACCTACATATACAGACACTTCCATCAAATGCGTTATTAAAATCATCATGTGTGTGTCCAATGGACTATTAACTCATAAACTAATGGAATTAGTTTTCAATTAAAACCTTTCAAGGATGTGAATAAAATGTAAATAATGTGTATATATTATATATATAATATTTATTATGTTAAAATAATTCTATAATTATTATACCACTAATAAAATCCTTCTTTACATTTTTTGGGAATATGATAAATTCTTCCATGTGGATGATGGACTATAGTCTCCCGAGGTGATGTGATTCCTTTATTTTATACATGCCATGTATTTTGGATTATTTTAAGAAATTTTATTCAAATATGTTTCATAACCATTATATTGGAATGATAATATATTTCATATACCTATTTTTTATTCTACCCAATAGGAAAATAAAAATCAACATTCATCGGATCATAAAGCCTACCATCCCTATAAATGGTGAATTTCATTTTCTTTCAATATGTTTTGTGATATAATATAAATATATATAAAATGAATGAATGTTATATTGATAAAAATTTTATCAATCTGGATATTATTTAAGGATGATAACAATAATTAGATAATGATAAATAGAAAATCAAACCATATATGAAGAACAAAATAGTTATTAACTGAAACCCAACAAGAACATTGAATTTTTAATAAATGGATAATAAAAGGTCATAATAATATCATATATGATCATATATATATATATATATTAATATGGTTCTATATTATATTTATAATAAATTTATAATAATTATATAAGAGTTTTTAATGTCTACAAAGGATGTCAAGAAATATGGTAAGGGATTTAAATCCCACATTTATCTTTTTTGAGACACAAGCAATGTTCACCACATATTTATTCTCTGTGGTTTATATAAATCACAATGAAATATATTATGATTATTATCTTAAAATTTATACTTATTTTCATGCCCCTTTAAATATCTATTTATTTAGTTTTATGGTTCCAAGTTAACCAAATTAGTAATGGAATTTTGTCTTAATTTTATTTTTTGGAGGAGTAATTAATGACATAATGAAATATCCATAAATGATATGCATATATATCACCATTTAGATTTAATATAATTAATTAATCTATCACCATGATAATTTTTATTATGTGTTATATTATTCATTTAATATAATTATCTGTCATTATTATCAAATTCATTATGATTATTATTACAATTTCATCATTTATCGTGATAGTTTATGATTAAGTATCAAAGATTGAAATATCATAAAAATACTCAGAATAATTATCATGAAGATTCATATCAAATATTTTTTCAAGATATAGTAATATTAAGATTATATATATCCACTATTTGGTATTTATGAAAATTTGAAAAATGTTTTAATGAAAATTCGACATTATTTTTATCTTCAGTCCGGAATTTGTTTCAATCTATAGCCATGATATCTAAAAAAATTCAAAATAATGAATATAACTCATATTTTAATGCAAATTTTAATTTAAATGATTTAAATATTTATTTATGTTTTAGAAAGATTGAAAAATTATTTTCAAGGGTTCCTTTATATGTTTGACAGTAAATTATTAGTGAAAATGATTTTGAAAATGATTTATTTATTAAAAAGTGTTTAAAATTATTTTAAATTTTTATTTTATATGTTTTAAAAATTATTTTAAAATAAATATTTCTGTAAATTATTTTTATATGTGAAATAATTTATAAAATTAGATATGATATTTTCCTTGAGAAATGTTTCAAATGGTATTTCAAAATTAATTTCAAACTTAGATGAAATAAAATGGTGTTAATTATTTCTTAATGTAGATATAATGTAATAATATCATTCAAATTATTTATTATAATGGTTGATATTTTTATTTAATGATTTTTATGAAATAAATTTCACTTATATGCGTAATAACATGACATAACACTTGTAAAACCCATTTATTTTTACATGTTATTCTATGATTAAATGATTATGAAACCTATCTATTTTCCATAGGTTATGCTATGATGAAAATTTTATAAAATCCATTACATTTAATTATTTATCTCATTATTAATTGTTATGATCTAATTGAACATGTATGTATGATTTAATTATGTTGCTGGTTCCACTTATATATCATTATAATGATTTTGTTAAAAATATATATGTTATGAGATACACAATGGGGGAATATGAAGTTAACCCATTACAGTAGTAAAAGGATAAAATCAAATAAGATCTTTGATCACTAATAAATATAAAAAATGTTATGCGAACACTAAAAAATAATATATATAAGGAATGGGGATTGAAATATATTTAATATTAAAGGATATGAAATGGTTGTAAAGATAGTTCGGTAATGAAATTTGTCTGATATGATGGTAGATGTATTGATCCTGGAGTAATATGTAAATGATTTTATATTCTTATGTGAATTACAATAAAATCTATACAATATTTCAATTTTATTCTACCATGGATCATGTTCATTGATTTAGTTATGATTCATGACTTTTAAACTACCAATACTTATTCCATGGTTCAAATATTTTATATGGAGTGTATTCTTCTCATAAGTTATTATCATGTTATCATTTTCTTATACTCATTTTTTGCATAGATTTTTTCTTTGTTTAACATTACTAAGACTTATAGATCACAATTTTCATGTTCACATTATACTAGTTAAGGAGCATTTATTTATGTAGGGTATGTCTTGGAGGTTTACTAAATGGGATGATCTCATTGAAAAACATTAGTGATCATTTTCCATATTAGACCATTATGTTTTGTGTTTCTAATGGAACTAAAATTTTACTGTCCCCGAGAATGTGTTTATAAAATTTAATAAATATTCATCTAAAAAGTTGTAATCTCTATCAATGAAAATCCCATGCCATTATGTATAGTATTAACGTAATGTTTTAGTCATCCATTGGAATATTGGATGAGAATATATTTTTGAGATATCTACGGATATTAATATTGATATATCTAGATATGTATCTATGTATAAATGTAATTTTGTGTTAAAGTATATCAAAATGATCTTGAGATTTGTTACTAAATATAGTAATTGGTTTCCTCACATAAAAATCTCTATGGATATTATATGTTGATGTGGATATGTCATAGATGTAACTAGGAGTAAAACCCCCCAGAAATTGTATTTAGCTAGTTTTTATCAACAATGGGTGTAAAAAATGGCTATTAATTCTCACTTGGATTGAAACTCACTATGATATGATTTAAAACAACACAAACTATTAATGAACCATCATGAAGGATTTAAATATACAATTTTCATGGATGACCAAGGGTAAGACTATGGTTTCATAGATTTAAATTATGGTGTATTGAATTATACATCCTATTATTCTATTTTTCAAGATTAGATGGTTTTATGATATGATAGGTATTGTGAAAATTCTGATTTATAGTTTTATTCAATGGGGTGTCCATGAAGAAATCAGTTTATATTTAATGTGAGATAACATATGATGATAATAGGTCAAATGAGGTTATAGTTGGAAAGATATTTTTTATGATTATTACTAATTAATTTTAAAGGAACTTGATTAAAATTATATACATAAACAAAAATTCATAATCAATGATGAAAAGAATGAAAGAGATCACTGGGAGTTCATGAGGTGAAAATCACAGAGGAATTAAGATTATGTTTCCTATTTGTTGAGAATTTCGAGAGAAATAACTAATTGTGTAATGAGCCAATGTTTCATAAATGGAAATCCCTATTGATCTAATTAAATGTATCTTGATGTAAAATATTTATATAAAATTTCATCTTCTTTGGTTTTATGTTAATAATTATGACCGTTGCATTTATTGTCGTTGAATAGTGATCACATGATTAGTATAAATATAGGGCTTTAACAAATCCATATTTACTCAGACAAAGGAATCGATGGACTCATCCAGTATAATTGCCCCATACAAAGCCCATTTATCTGATCATGGAAAAGAGGTGGCATCCTTGGACTTCTCTCCTGACCAAGACCAAGCTGAGCATCACCAGGTCAAACTCGAACAGGACCGTCTACGAGAGAAGTGGATGTTGATAGAAATTACCATTCAAGCGATGTTATCCGAGCCACCCCAACAGCCCATCACCATCGAACACCTTTCCCTTAGGTCTTATGCGGCTATTTTAAGGGATTATGTAACAAATAAATATTAATATGTTCATGTAAATTATTTTTGAACACAATAATTAATATAAATTATTTTCATTATTGATAAATTATAAATAGTTTTTAAAATGCAAGTAGTGTTTTTTAGTTATTATTTAATTAAGAATTGTTTTTTATTAAATTAAGGGATTTTTTAATTAAATATTTTTTTAAAATATTATTATTATTATTAGATTAATTTTATTATATATAAATTATCATATAATTGTACGAATGCAATTACAATTTTTAATAAGGTTTGAAACCCATCTTTGACAAAACCTATGAATTTCTGATAAATGTCCGTTTTTATATTAAAAGAGAAAATTAAAATATTTAGAAAATTATTTAGATTAAATAAATGATATTTTTGGAATCAGGACATCTAAATTATCCAACAGTGAATTTTTCATAATTTTCTGAGACAGTCAAATTTTTAAGTAAAAATTAAATACCGTTTAATTACATAATGTGTTTTATGACATCATAATGACCCAATAGTGCTGTAATAAAATACTATAATATTTATTTTTCACTAATATATGTTTTACCATTAAAATAACGTGATTTTTGGTGTGTTTGGATTTATTTTCAAAGCATTAATGGACCCCTAATGACTTACTAATCACCTTGTCTTTTTAAATTAATTTCCATGGGAGTATGACTCACCTCCACATAAGAAACCCTATTATTTTAATAATTTTGGACTTTTTCCTTATAAAATATTTTATTCCTATTCCCTTTTCCAAGAACCATGGGAAAAAACCATTTGATGGTATGTGGATTGGATTAATGTAATTTAAGGGGGGCCCAAACCTAAATAATAAAGAATTCCCTCACCTTTCCTATATAAACCCACCCAAGCTCCCACTTCATCCTAACTCAAAGACTTTTTAGTTTGTCTATACACTGCCCTACTCTCTCTATAATCCTACCAAGTTGCCCCATGCTCCAAAGATGCCTCTCTCAAGCCTCTCGGAAGCCTTTGGAAGCACACTTCCAAGTAAGGGCTTTTTCATCCTTTCTTATTTTTGACCAATTTTCTTTATGTTGTTTTTCCATTTTAATTTAAATTATGAATGTTGGAGTATAGTTTAGCACCTCCCTCATGCTACCCGCTTTATGTTTCAATAATGGGGGACCATTTCTCTCTCATTAAATGCCTCCCACGTACACCCGTTACTATTTCGAAATTCCGAAAGGAACTTCTCTCTCCTCATTTATATTCAAGAAATACTATTGTATCATGAATCTAAATTACATTAAAATTGTTCGGACACGTATCTATAAGACCTCCTTACTGTCCATTATGTGTAAATATGATGTGTAACCCCTTTCTCTCTCATCAACCGTTTTTATGAATTCTTATGTCACCCCGTTACGCTGCCGAAATCGCACCAATTTTCTAAGACAATGCCATTGTGTAGTGAATACCATGCCCATTTCTCCATCAAGGGTTTTCAACTTGATGCAAATTTACTTATTGATTATAATGTTTCATGTATGAATTCCACATTACTTTATCGTGGAATAAATTATTATGTTTTATGAATCCATGTTTTATGATTCATGTGGCACAATTATGCAGGAAATGAAATTTTTAAGAAGGGTGTGCCCTTATAGCGCTCCAATGCATTTTGTTTAGTATAGTATCATGATACATCATGTGCAATGAGTGTTGACTCATGATAATCCATGTGAAATGAGGGTTTACTCGTGATTCATTTGCAATGAGGATTTACTCATGCTCTATGTGCAATGAGCCTTTCTCATGCTAATTCCATGTTAAGTGTTATTGCCACATTTCCATGTTATGATTATCATGCTTTATCATGCCTTTGTGTTCATGTTTCTCTTGTTCTCAATTTATATTCCTAATTTCTAACATGTATTGTACTCCTCATTTTATTCCATGTGTATTCCCTTACTGGGCTTTATAGTTTACCCTTTTCTTATGCATGTCCTCAGGTTATCCCATGCAATGGTATGCACAAGGGAATGTAGTGGTCATGTAAAGGATGTTTTCAATAATGAGGTTGTATTTCATGTTTCAAGTATTTATGTAATGATCCTAATCCCCAAATACACTAAACCACTCAATCTTCTTTGTTGTATCAAGTGATGTTTTCTGTAATAAATCAGGTTTAAGTTGTAATAAAAAGCAGGGTTTTCATAGTTGGTATCAAAGGGAGGTTTAGTTATTTTTGGGATTGGGATTAGAAAACCCTAGTAAAGCCTTAGATAAAAGACTATGTATAATAAAAACATCCCTATGTTTTGGTGAGTATTGAGTAAGTGGGTTATGAAGCAAATACATCCCTATCTGGATACGAGCAGGTAGAGGCGACTCAGGCACAGATGTATCTTAGGGGTAAAACCTGAAAACACCACTTTGAGATAGACTCAAACTGGAACTGGTGCACCAAAACAGGCCTTGTTTCACTCTTGGTTACGACACCCCCAAGGGATATGTTTTGATAAAGTCACAGGCTTAGTATGAACCCTTATTAAGGGAATTAAAAAAATGACCCTAAGAATATACGTCAGAAATTAGATCCTGAAAAGCCTAGATTGAAGCCTATAGACTCATGAGTTTAGGAAATAAATGTATATTTATAAGTAATAAACTTTTGTCTTTAGATTACCCTTTATTTGTTACCCCTAAATTTCCTTTTATTCCAACCAATGGCAGGTAATATGAGGACTCGGGCTAACAACCTTTGTGAATATTAGTGTGATGACTATAATAATGATATACTAAATATAATGGGAGAAGGAATCGCAAACTTTGTCATTCTTCTCTCTCAGATAACTCAAGTTTTTAATAGAAACACAGTTCAAGAGGAACGTTCAACACCCCCTACGAAAGAACAAGTCGCTATCGAGAGCTTCATGAGACAAAGGCCTCCTACTTTTAGTGGATCATCTGATCCCACGATTGCTGAACAATGGATCAACACCATTGAAAGGATCTTCTCCATCCTTCAATGTTTTGGACAAGAGAAGGTTCTCCTATTGGATTATTGTATGGAGGGTGAAGCAGATCAAAGGTAGAAATTGATAAAAAATACGAAGCCTGAGGAGGAGATGAAGGCGTTGGAATGGAAGTATTTCTGGAAGATGTTTTTCCATAAATATTTTCCGCGCACCCTCCAGCTTATGATGAAAAGGGACTTCCATTCCATAAAAAAACTGATGATGAATATATTGAAGTGTACGAGAAAAACTTTACAAGCCTTGCATGATACGGTTCTGGCTTTGTCGTTACCCCAGAATGCGTAGTTGACCGCTTCTTTGGTGGGCTGAAGCCTAGCCTGCAGAAAGCATTGGCAATCTATGACTTTGACAGCTATGAAGAAATTGTCTGATGTGCCCTCAAGGTCAAAATGGAGATCTGAGAATCACACAGGTATCATGTGGATAAGAAGCATATGGTGGAATTCAATACTGGTGGTCTGATTGTTAAATCCAAAGGGGCTATGAAGATCCAGCACCCCACTTGCCAAAAGTATAGAAAGAAGCACCCTGGAAATTTCCATAAGGGGACGAGGAAATGCTTCAGGTGTGGAAGAGAAGGGTACCTATCTATTAATTATTGGCAAGAAATACCTGTGGCTGCGACAATAGAGATTAATTATCCATTCAAACCTCAACACGTTGTTTAATGATATAAATTCAATGAACTCGGTCATTTTGCAAATCAGTGCCCTAATCCAAGGGTTTTTTGAGGCAACCAACAACATCCAAGTATGTAAGGAAGAGCTTTTTCCATCACTTCTGCCGAAGTGATCCCCGAAAACGAAGTGGTGATAGGTATTCTAGTTATTTGTTCAAGAATATAGAACCTACTTTTTGATTCAGGTTCTACCCATTCTTTTATATCACTAATGTTTAGTAGAACAATCCCAGCACCCCCACAAATCATGGAAGTGAAGATGTCGGTGAGGACGGAAAATGGGGCAATCATTTCACCCCATGAATATAAGTCCTCCCCAATTATAATATGTTGGTTGAATTTCCCGGCGAACCTCTTAGTACTCCCTCTGGTGTAATTTGATGCAATTCATGGCATAGATTGACTTTCCTTATATAGAGCCAATATAAATTGTCAGGAGAGGTAAATCACACTCCATATTGAGAATTGACCCCTGATTCTTTACAAGTGTAAGTAGGAAGATGAATCTCCTTTATCTCCATCATGTCAAGCATGGATATTACTTCCCTATGAGAACGCTTATCTTTCTAATTTGACTGAGTCTATGGAAGAAACAATGCATAAAAAATGCCTATTGTGAGGGAATTCGCTGATGTTTTTCCTGAGGAACTGTCTGGTCTCCCTCCTAGAAGAGATATCGAATTCTCAATTGAACTTATACCCGGGGCTTTACCAATATCCAAGACTCCATATTTAATGGCTGTTTTAGAGCTTGAAGAGCTGAAGAAACAACTATAGGAAAATCTGGATAAAGTGTTTATACACCCAAGTGCTTCACCATGTGGTGAACTAGTCCTCTTCATCAAGAATAAGGATGGTTCAATGTAGCTTTGCATCGATTATCATGAACCTAACAAAATCACAATAAAGAACAAGTATCCTCTCCCAAGAATTGATTACTTGTTCAATCAACTACGTGGAGCACAATACTTCTCCAAGGTGGAATTGCGGTCGAGATATTATCATGTATGGGTGAAGAAGGAAGATATCCGCAAGACTACTTTTCGTACAAGATACGGGCACTATGAAGAAGGATGATATCCCCAAGACTCCATATATTAATGCCGTTCGGACTCACCAATGCTCTAGAAATCTTCATGGACTTGATGAATAGAGTCTTTAGAGATTACCTAGACAAAATTTTGGTAGTCTTAATAGATGATATTCTAATATACTCCAAAACCAACGATGATCATGAGGAGAATTTAAGAACTATACAAGAGACTTTGCGCAAGGATAAGCTCTATGAAAAGTACAGCAAGTGTGAGTTCTTGTTGAAGGAGGTCTAATTCGTGGGCCATATCATCACAAGCAATGGGATATGTGTGGATCCCTCCAAAATAGATGCAATTGAGGGATGGTTGAGGCCAACATCGGTAACGGATATCCATAGCTTCTTGGGGTTAGCTAGATATTATCGACGATTTGTGAGAAATTTATCATGATAGTCGAACCCTCTCACCAAGCTAACTCAAAAGGGAGTAAAGTATTATTGGAGTGATGAATGCGAAAAAAGCTTCATAGAGTTGAAAAGGAGGATTATCACTGTGCCTGTTCTCACTTTACCCACAAGTGGGGAACTTTTTGTGGTATTCATTGATTCTTTAAAGAAGGTCATAGGTTGTGTGCTGATCCAGAATGATAAAGTGATATCCTATGCCTCAAGGCAGTTGAAAATCCTTGAGAAAAACTATCCAACGCATGTTCAGGAGTTAGCGGCGGTGATCTTTGCCTTGAAAATCTGGCAGCATTTTCTATATAGGGAGAAATGTGAGATATATAATGACCACAAGAGTATTAAATACATATTCACACAGAAAGAGATTAATATGTGCTATAGAAGATGGATAGATCTCATCAAGGATTATGATTGTTCAATACATTTCCACCTTGGGAAAGAAAACTAGGTTGAAGATGCCCTAAGTAGAAAGGACTCAGCGATTCTATCAATGATGAAAACTGAGAAGGATCCAATATTCTTAGACTTGATAAAGATGGACATGAGAATCATAAAAAAGGTAACATCATCAATCCTTTCACAAATTATTGCTCAACCGTATCATTGATAATGGTTAAAGGATGCTCAGAAGGATGATTTGGGAGTTTAGGAAAAGGTAGAAGCTATCGAAAAAGGGAAATCCTTAGATATAATGTTAATGAAGAAGGAACTGTGCAGTTTGGGGAAAGACTATGTGTTCCATCAAGTCAAGAGCTGAAGAAGGATCATTTGGATGACACACATAGTTAATATATCTCTATTCACCCAGGAATCACAAAGATGTATCGAGATCTCCTAGAAAATTTTTGGTGGGGTAATATGAAGAAGGAGATTTCTGAATATACATTAAAGTGCCCGGTGTGTCAGCAAGTGAAGGAAGAGAGGCAGAAGTCTAAGGGGATGATGCAACCATTGCCCATAACTGAATGGAAATGACAGAACATCACCATGGACCTTTTCACTGGACTTCCAAGGACATCGAAAGGCAACAATGAAATCTGGGTTGTTGTGTATCGTCTTATAATGAATACACACTTCATTGCTATTTGTGAGGATTTCTCATTCGATCAAATGACATGGATATGTATCAGGGACGTGGTAAGGTTTTATTCAGTACCACTATCTAATGTGTCTAAATAAGATCCATGATTCACCTCTACGTTTTGGAAGAGTCTTCAACATGCTCTGAATACTGAACTGAACTTCAGTACGGCCTATCATCCTCAAACTAATGGCCAATCCGAGCGGACTATCCAAAAAGTTGAGGACATGTTGAGAGCATTCTCAATGGTCTTTAAAGGAGGATGGTATCAACATCTTCCTCTGGTTGAGTTCACTTATAATAACAGTTTCCACTCAGACATCCATATGGCACCATATGAATCCCTTTATGGAAAAAGGTGTAGAACACCAGCGTGTTGGGATGAGGTCGGTGAACGTAAGCATCTTGGTCCAGAAATGGTCAATGAAATGGTGGAGAAGGTGAAAACCATTCAGCAAAATATCAAGGGAGCCCATAGTCGACAGAAGGGTTATGTAGATAACCATTGATGAGACCTTGATTTTAAAGTTGGAGACATTGTTTTTCTATGCATATCTCCGTGAAAGAAGGTCATGTGGTTTGGAAATAAAGGGAAGTTAAGCCCAAGGTACATCGGCCCCTTCAAGATTCTTGATCATGTCGGGGCTGTGGCCTATCAACTGGCACTTCCACCTTCCATGGCCAATGTACATAATTTATTTCATGTATATCTCTTAAGAAAGTACATACCGGACCCTTCACATGTACTCTCTTCTAAGGTGGTAAAATTGTAATATGATCTTTCTTATGAGGAGCAATTTGTGAAGATCTTAGATCGTAGAGAAAAATATCTTCGAAATAAGACAATGCCCCTCATTAAGGTGTTGTGGAGAAACAACATGTTTGAAGAAGTGACTTGGGAATCAGAGGAAATGATGAAGCTGAGTTACCCACATCTGTTTAGTATGGGAAAAGGAAAATTTCAAGGGAAAAATTTCTTAAGGGGGGAATATTGTAACGACCCAATGTTTCATTTATGGAAATATCTCTTGATCTAATTAAATGTCTCTTTATGTAAAATGTTTATATAAAATGTCAACTTCTTTGGTTTTATGTTAAGAATTGTGATTATTTCTTTTATAGATGTTGAACCGTGATCACATGATTAGTATAAATATAGGGCTTTAACAAATCCAAATTTTCTCAGACAAAGCAAGCATTGGACTCATCCAGTAGAATTTCCCCATACGAAACCCATTTATCAGATCTTGAAAAACAGGTGGCATCCTTGGGCTTCGATCTTGACCAAGCCCAAGCTAAGATACACCATGTCAAGCTCGAATGGGACCATCTATGGGAGAAGTGGATGTTGATAGAAATTACCACTCGAGCGATGTTATCTGAGCCACCCCAAGAGTCTTTCACCATCACACACCTTACCCTTAGGACTTATGCTGCTGTTTTAAGGGGTTTTGTAACAAATCAATAGTACTATTTTCATTACATTATTTTTATAAATAATAATTAATATACTTTCTCTTCATTATTGATACATTATAAATAATTTATAAAATCAAAATAGTGTATTTTAATTATTATTTAAAAAAGAATTCTATTTTATTAAATTAAGGGATTTTTGAATTTATTTTTTTTTAAATATTATTATTATTATTATTAGATTGATTTTAATATATTTAAATGATCATATAATTGTATGAATGCACTGATAATTTTTATTAAGGTTTGAAATCCATTTTTGTCAAAACCCATGAATTTTTGATAAATATCGGTTTTTATTTTAAAAGTGAAAATTAACATATTTAGAAAATTATTTAGATAAAATAAATGTTATTTTTGGAATCAGGATGTCGAAATTATCCAACGGTGAATTTTTCATAAATCTCTGAGACAGTCAAATTTTTGTGTAAAAATTAAATACCCTTTAAATATATATTGTGTTTTATGACATCATAATGACCCAATAGTGATGTAATAAAATTCTATAATCATTATGTTCTGCCAATATATGTTTTACCATTGAAATAATGTGATTTTGGGTTTGTTTTGATTACTTTTAAAAGCATTAATGGACCCCTCAAGACTTATTAAACACCTTGTCTTTTTAAATTAATTTCCATTGGAGTATGACTCACCTCCACATAAGCAACCCTATTATTTTAATAAGTTCGGACTTTGGATTTATAAAATACTTTTTCCTCTTCTATTTTCCAAAAACCATGGGCAAAAACCATGGGCAAAAACCATGGGATGGTTTGTGGTTTGGAATAATTTAATGTAAGGGGGACCCAATCCTAAATAATAATGAATTCCTTCATCTTTCCTATATAAACCCACCCATGTTCCCATTTCCTCCACACTCAAAGACTTTGGAGTTCATCCAACCTCTACCATACTCTCTCTAGAATCCTCCCAAGGTTCCCCAAGCTCCCATGAAGCCTCTCTCAATCCTCAGTCAAGCCTTTGGAAGCACACTTCCAAGTAAAGGTTTTTTCTTCCTTTCTTAATTTTTTCCAATTTTCTTTCAGTTGTTTTGCCATATTAATTTAAATTATGAATGTTGAGGTATGGTTCTACACCTCTCTCATACTGCCCTATTCCGAACGGAACTTCTCTCTCCTCATTTACATTTAAGCAATACTTTTGTATCATGAATCTAAATTCCATTACAGTTGTTGGTACATGTATCTAAATGACCTCCTTACTGTCCATTTCGTGTAAATATGATGAGGACCCATTTCCCTCTCATCAACCATTTTTATGAATTCTTATGTCACGACGTTACGCTGCCGAAATTGCACCGATTTTATAATCCAATGCCATTGTGTAGTGAATACCATGTCCATTTCTCCATCAAGGGTATTCACCTTTAGGCACATTTACTTATTGATTATACAGTTTCATGTATTAATTCCACATTCCTTTATCGTGGAATAAATGATTATGTTTTACGAATCCATGTTTAATGATCCATGTGGCACACTTATGCATTAATTGAAATGTTTAAGAAGGGTTCTCCCTTATAGTGCTCTAATTCATTGGGTAAAGTATAGTATCATGATACATCATGTAAAATGAGTGTAGATTAATGCTAATTCAAGTGCAACTAGGGTTTACTCGTGCTTCATGTGCAATGAGGACTTACTCATGATTTATGTGCAATGAGGCTTGGCTCATGCTAATTCCATGTTAAGTATTGTTTCCACATTTCCATGTTATGATTATCATGCTTTATCATGACTTTATGTTCATGTTTTTCTTGTGCTCTATTGATATGCCTAATGTCTAACATGTATTGTACTCCTCATGTTATTCCATGTGTATTCCATTACTGGGATTTATAGCTCACCCATTTTTTATTCATTTTCTCATGTTATCCCATGCAATGCTAAATACGAGGGAATGTAGTGGTCATGTAAAGGATGTTTTCAACAAAGATGTTGTATTTCATGTTTAAAGTTTTTATGTAATGATCCTAAGACCCAAAGACACTAAACCACTCGGTCTTATTTGTTGTATCATGTGAAGTTTTATGTAATAAATCATGTTTAAGATGTAATAAAAATATGGGTTTTCATAAAGTGAATATCTTAAAGGAAAGATAGGATTTTGGGAATCTGTGAAATATGGATAAAAAAAAGAAATTTCAAACGATAAATGAGATGTTCATTTAATGAAATATATGGGAATATTGGCCTTCCTATGTTCTCAGATGTTTTTAAATGATATAAATAAAAAAATTAACAGAATTTTGAAATTGAATGACCTATATAGGAATATTGTAAAGATAATAATCAATGAATTATGCGTAATGAGTACATTTATGATGATGAAGAGGCAAAAAAAATCACGTCAAAGTCTATAATTGTTGAAGAAAAAATTATGAAGCTTGGTTAATTATTTGAGAATGATGTGAGAGAAATGAATAATTTATTTATTTTAACAAAAAATTTTATAATATGAATACAAAAATTTATAGGTATTTTTAAGTAAAAGTTCTATAATAGGGATTATAAATAGTACATTGAATGATAGTGATAGATACAAATGTAATTTAATTGAAAGGAGACATCATGATTATAAGAAGATATAATGTAACAAATTCTAGATGTTGAGATATTGATGATGGGATTAAAATATATTTTAGGTAAGAATTGTGTAAATTTAATAATAAAATTAACTTCTAAATATACTATTTACTTACAAGAATAGTGGATTATTCAATCCTAGATTGTGTTTGCATCATTTTTTTTAAAAATAATTTCTACAATAATTTTATTTATATGGAATGAAAATCATGCATGTTGTTAAATAATTTTTATTTTATGTAATGTTATTACCATGTTTTAATAGAATGCATGATGATGTTATTCACATGTATGGTATGTGACAATCAAGATTCAATTTCTGTAATTTAGGGAATATTGATAAGTTCAATTTGTTCATTTAGTGACATTTTTTATATTTATTAAAATTTAAATAATTTATAATGTTAAAAAAGATATTCATTTAGGTAATTGACTAAGTTGAATATTGAATGAGGATTTATGTGTTATAGAATTACTTCACCTAAAGAAGATTTATAAAAATAGGATAATTTTTTTAATATTTATTTTTATGGTAACTAAATATAGAAATATTTTCATGTCATTTTGTTGATGGATCGTAGGATTAATTATTGTGAAAATAATAATCATTTAGATTAATTTCAAGGATTTGGAGATTATATAAAAACTAATCAATTCATAACCACATGGCCATATTTTTATATGGAATAGAATGAAATCATGTATGTAGGTCTTCTTAAGAAAATAATTGATCATTAGGAATAGGTTATTGAAATAAAATGTTGACCTATTAACCTCAATTTTGATGATATTAAAAACCTTTTTCAAGAAACATTTATTTATGTATTTTTTATTGTGAACATTCTTTTGACGATGTTCATTGCCATTTTCAATCAATATTTGGTTGTTGGTTTTCTTTTTTTATCAATGATTCAACATCCCACATATGTTCACCAATTTGGACACATAGTATTTTTTATTCAAATTAACATTTAGGTACCCCTTTTATCTTTTTCAAAATGTTTGATGATGACCCTTTTATGATGTGGGTTTTAATGAGATGAACATTCAATTATTAAACCATTGATGATGGTGACAAATTTCAAGGGAAATTTTTATTTTTCAAGGGGAGGGGGTATAATATAACAACCTATTTTTTTAAATAATTTTTTTTGGATAACCTAGAATTATTTGATTGATTAATTTCACACTACACCATTTATTCATTTTTTAAATGAACCATTGAGCTTAGCTTGTCTTATATTCTAAACATAGTTTAAAAGAAACATGAAATATTATAAAAATATTACTATGGTGATCACATATCCATTGGAATATTTAGTATTAAATAGATTATATAAATTATAATAATATGTTTTATTGTTGTTCTTAAAATGAACTATTTGTTAGAAAATTAATTACAAAAATAATGAAAAACTATTTTAAAATAATTTAATTTCATTTTAGAGATAATAGTTTTCTATAAAAAAACACGTTTTATCTAAATAAATTAATGAAAAAACTTTTTATGAACCATTTTAGTGACTTTTATATATTATACATTTATTAAACTACTAAACATTCATCTTATGTTCTTTCTAGAAAAAAATAAAACTAAAAGAAATATAACACATAAAAATATATTTTTTTAAAAGGTAGATTTTCCCCCATTTAATGAGAGACTTCTTTTAAAAATAATTTTGATAAATTCATAAATATTATTTGAAGACATGAAATTCATTTTTGATTTTGTAATATCAAAATTTGATTATGGTGAATTATCAGTATTTTTCAGAGGAGTTTTATTTTTGAAGACCAGTGAAAAAATAGAATTTTAGTTGGAAACTATTTTTTTGTTCAAATATTTTACAATGGTAAAATATATATTAAATTTTTTTAATATCACATAGTTAAATTATACATCTATTAATCACATTTAGTGTATTTAAATGAAATTCAATTTGATATTGTATATATTAACATTGAAAATTTGGGTTCATGTTTTCTCTTTAAAACCCATCTTTCTAGTCACCTCACTTAGATTAATATTGACTTAAATTCAGTCGTATGTGTGAGTTTAATTTGTAAAAATAGATTACATATTTGGAATAATCCTAATTTATGATTTATAATATTTATAAATTAATATTTAAAGAACACCATTATAGAAAACTGTTAAATTTAATTAGTATGACTAAGGTAAAAATGAGTTTATTTAATGTTAAACCATAGAATATTATTTATAAAATTATGTAACCCTTTATCCAACCCCATTTCTAAGGAAATAGTTTGATCATTGTGACCATTGGATATAATTGTATAGCTTTTTGGGACATTTTTCCATCATATCTTCTGATCTAATAAGTCTTGTAAAGAAGAAAAAAAGAATATTTTTTTTCAAATTAAGAAGAATTAAAATAAATGAAACCACTAGAAAGGTTTCACTAAAATATTTATTTTAAATTGTATAAATTCCTCCATAATGTTTTAATGAAATGTCAACACTGTAATTATTTAGATACAAATAAAATAATGTAATTTATACTAAATATATATCATTTCATGTAAATGGAATTATTTATAGTATTAAATAAATTTTTTTGATGAATACATGGTTTTAAACATGTTTTAACTTAATATATCATATTTCAGTCATTTTCAAAACAAATTGAAATTAATATTAAACAAATAATCTCTAGATTGACATTAATGGCATTTTATAATAAATACTATATTATTAATTGATTAAAATTAATAAAAATAACATAATATACAAAGTAATTTTTAAATTATAATAAATATAAACTATGGTTCATTAATTTACTTACGTTTCTATTATAATAACTATATTTATCATTAAATATTAAAAACACAGTTAGCATTGCCTGTGTCAAAATAGTTTTTTTGTTACATAAGCTCATTTTAAAATTAATTTACAATAGAAATAGTAACATTTTATAAATTGGATTAAATATTTATAATAATTGTGTATAAATATCCATTAATGACCAATATATTTTCTATATATGTTATAATCTACATAAAGTATAAAACTCTTTAACATAATAAAAAACCAAACTCGTGAATTAGGGAAACATATATATTAAAGAAACGACATGTCTAAAAAAGGTGTATAAATTTTTATTGAAGGTTTTTCATGAAAATATAATTCAATAAATCCTTTTTTATATTTATTTATCCACTTTTGGTATTATTTACCTCCCAAAATTGAATAGTTTTTTGAATTATCACAAATGATAGTCATCCTTAACTATAAAATGGAACTCACTCTAAACCCATAATTACCCCACTATTGCCATTTATATTGGCCAAAACTATCAAAATACCTTTTATAGTTCCATCATATCATTATATAAACCTTAATTAGGGAAAAACACAACCAATGTTGGTTTTTGTAAAAAAAATAAGATATACTCGATGAAGATTTAACATTGATCAATAAACATATATGTTTTAATTCTACTAGAAACACATTAATTTAATTGTATATCCAGATTATATTTTATACTATTTATATTAAATATAATTATATATATTTATCTTAATGGTACCAGATTCAAAGACCAAAAATACCACAAATGTATTAAAAAGTGTCATTCATGTGCAAAGTGGTTTATCGCCTCATGAACTGATATCATTTATTTTTACATTAAAAATATTTATGGTTGGGAATATTTATGAAATTATAACTTATATTTGATACTTATGATTTCATTCTGATTATATACCATTTATATCATGAATTCATACATCATTAACAATTTTATGGGAATATAATAACATTATTCATGTGTGTGGAATAATTTTGTCTCATGATGTGATTTGATTCATTCACTCTATCCTTTGAATGTATTAAGGATGGTTTTAAGAAAAAAAATTATATATATATATATATATATTAAATATATATAATTTAATTTTAATCCTTTAAAACTTATAAGAATATGAAAAACTGTGTTTTTGCATACGTACAACCTACCTTTTTAGTGAATGGTTAACTTAATTTCCTATAATTAAATTTAACATGTTACAATAAATTAATATATAAAATGTATATATAATATTTATATCAGGTTCAAAATTACTTATTTTATCAGACCTTGAAAAATTAATTAGAAAAAAATTGAAAAACAAAACATATACAAAAAAAATGTTTTTATTTCCTGGAATAAAACTTTAACATTGAAATGCCAATAAAAGGGTAATAAAATGTCATAATAAAATCATATATCAGAATTTATATATTAATTATTTCTATATTAGATATATAATAATAAAATATTTATTTTAAGGAGTTATAAATATGGAAAAAAAATTCAATACTTAAGGTAAGGGATTTCTGAATCAATTTTTCTTTTTCTGAGACAAATGAAATATTCACAACATATTTCTTCCATGTTGTCACGACCCATCCTCAGGGCCCATGCCGTGACTACCCCAAGACCGCCTTCCATAGGCGAGGGGCTGGCGACTAGCACCAAAGGCGTAAATCCCGATAACTGGGAAGGCATTTCCTTTATAAAAGAAAACAAGCACCTCAGAGTAAGCAAGAGGAAAAAGTAAACACTAAGTACAAGAGAAGTGCTGAAAAGTAAATGGGCCAGAATACAAACCCAAAAGAAAGTACAACTATAACTGAACGAATGTACAACAGAAAAAGGCAACAGCTGGAAGAAGGAAGCAGCTCCAGGGTCGTCCTCCTCGGATCCTACCTGAAGGGTAGGTACAGATGGTGCAGCTCCTGGTCGTCCACCACGGATCCTACCTGAAGGGTAGGTATAGATCGCCTCCTCCACGCACTCATCCGTCAACCTCCTCCGTGTGTCGTCTCGTCATGTAGTCCAGATCTGGGTACCGACTCGTCGTGTAGTCCACCTCCGGTTACCATCAAGTCCTCGAACACTCAGCATCTGTCAGCAATGCCCGTCATCTGCAACCAACACAATGAGGTGCGGACATAGCCCGTGCAGGTGTGAGTATAACGATACTCAGTAGGGACCTTGAGACCCTCAAGGTCTCTTTAAAAACAAAAAGGATAACCAAAAAATGATATCTAAAGATAAAATCTACTTAGGTATATGCCCACACATATACCTAAGTTATCAAGTAACCCATCTCAACCATGAGGAAACACAAGGATCATGAAATCAACAGATAACCACTACCCAGGTATATGACCATACATATTCCTATGTTATCAAGTGACCCATCTCAATCATGAGGTATACAAAAATGTCATAAGTCTCAGCTCAAACCAGGATTTTCATTATCGAAACTGTAACTGTTGAAGAGCTCCCTCTCTGGACTGTACAGTGGTCCTGTCACGACTCTGAGGTACTAGTCACTAACCTAATACTATTGAAGTACTCCTCCTGTCGAGTATCGCGGGTCAGCCACCCAAACACAGTAGTGCTTCCCACCGGGGTATGTCACCCAAACACAGTAGTGCACACCCCCTAGTAGCCTGCTGAGGTACTCTCCGGACGTGTACCGCAGGTCTGCACAATCACACAGGTAGAGCTCCGTCCGCTATAGGTCTGCACCTCACAAAGTAGTGCTCCGTCCACTGGGCTAGTCGACTCACTCCAAGTCGAGTCGGTCATGCAGTCGTCAGGTCTCAGTCGGCTACACGGTCTTCGTACTCTGCACGCTCGTCTCTGGGAGGGTCCGCTCCACGAGTTACAGGCCGATATTCCAAGTATATCAAAGTCCCACGAAGATGTATCTCAAAGGACCGCCTCGTCACAGGGGTCTCAACGCAACAGACGGCGCGTTAATCTGACGCCCGGTCTGTGAGTTATTAGCCTTTTCATCCCCAGGGCCCTGTTGGTTTTGTGAGAAAACCAACCCGGTTATATCTCATCTGTACCCAGAACTCTCATAGGGTATACTCAAAGGGACCGTTTCTTCACGTGATCACCAACGCCGCTGATGGTTCGTCAAACGGACGTCTCGTCTGATAGATAACAGCTTTTCCGTTCCAAGTGCCCGGTTGGATTTCGGGTACAATCCAACCTGGCCCCTATCCAACAGCAAACAAAAATCGGGCAAAGTATTCCAAAAGTTCCGTCTCATCAAGAGGAAAACAACGAGACAGAAGGCGCGTCAATCGGACGCCCGGTCTGTGAGTTATTGGCTTTTTCGTTCTAGGGGCCCGGTTAGTTTCGTGAGCGAACCAACCCGACCGCACTCCGACGACATCCAAACCTCGAGCGGAGGAAACCAAAAGATCCATCTCACTAAGAGGAATCCAACATAGTTGACGACACGTCAATTGGACGTCCGGAGATCAAGTTACGAGCGTTTCCACTCCGAGGGCCCGGTTGGTTTCGTGTACGAACCAACCCTACCGAACCTAAAGTTCTCCGAAACCTTGAGTGTAATATACCGAAAAGACCGTCTTGATCCATGGAACACGTTTCCACAGACGGCGTGTCAATCAAAGGTCTACAACTCAAGATATGGGAATTTTACTGAAAGTGGTCCGAAAATGGGGGTCTGGGATCGGACCAACCCAGCCCGACCCCCCTGGGTCGGCCGAACCGGGTCGACCCGAACCAGTTCGACCCGACCCGGGTCTGACCCGGCTCAGCCCGGCTCGGCCCGGCCTGGCTCGGCCAGCGTGGCCGAGCCAATTCGCAGAGCGGGGTGCGCGACTCCCCCTCCCACCGCTGATTGAGGCCGGCGGCGGATCTGCCGGTCGCCAACCCTCCGAAGGCGCGCCGCCGCCTTCCGCGGACCACCGGACGCACTTCGATGGTGCGTTCCTCCTTCCGGCTTCGCCTATGGTCCCCCCGGGACCCCACCTTCACTGTGAAGGGATTCAAACTCCAAAAGGCCTTCTTCGACGTCGCTCGTCAATCCCCATGTCAAAACAAAAAGCGTCGTCTTTGTAGTTTTCCAGCACGACCCGATGGCGCCATGCCCCTTCGCCGCGGCCCGACTCCGACCATGGTTCTTTGGTTTTCTTTGATGCGGCGCGACGACGTCGCGTTCTTAAACTTCCTTCCATGACGCGGTGTGACAGCGTCGCGCAATACTTGCTGTGTGATTCCCCCATGGTGCGACAACACCTCGCCATTCCGTTCCGTCCAAAAAGAATCAAACATGAAGATAGGAGGGGGTTTCGGCCTTGTTTGTGCGGTCCGACCCCCCTCTTGTTCAACGATATCATCTAGTCGAAAATCCACGATAATCGATAACTAGATTCATGAACGGAAAAATAATAAAATAAAATAATCCCATACCTAGGTTTAGGAATGATGCATGTTAATCAAGCCATAAAAGACCAGCATCGCGGAAGTTGGGCGTCGTGGAAAATGAACGTCGACGTCGTGAAGCGAGGATTCGAAGTCGTTGATGGAGATTTAGTCGCGGGAAAACTGTCGCGGAAGGGATGATGCGGAAGAAGAACGTCACATCGCGGATACGGCATCGCGGATGAACTGTGTTCTTCAGCGGAGAAGTTCTTCGTTGACGAACGGTGTTCTTCGTGTTCTTCGTCGAGGAAAATGGTGTTCCCTAAGCTTTTTCTCCAAAAAGATCTCAAACAACCCAACACCAACCCCTAATAAAATAAGTTCTAAACTTATTTTATTAACACAACAAAGCATTTGAAATTCAATTGTTTGAATTTCAAAAACCTACATGTAACTCACCAAATTAATTACAACAAGTTTTGAAAACTTAAAGAAGGTGAGTTAATGGGGAGATAGGAAAGTGAGGGGTTCAGAGGGGTTAGGAAAGTGAAGGGTTAAGAGGGGTTAGGAAAGTGAGGGGTTAAGAGGGTTAGGGAGTTTAAAGAATTTGAAAAGGTGGGGGGTTCGTGTGGGACCAACCCTTTAAAATATCCACACATGGGAAGTTGGATGGATGTGGGCCCACCACCAACTTCCCATGGGAGAAGTTACCCACACAACATGAAATAAAATTGATTCAAAAATTTTGTTAACTTTATTTAATTAATCCCCAAAAACTAAGTTCTTCTCCCGCACAAACACAACTACGGTAAAGGTTCCCTTAAGCGATTAACAGCATTGCGAGTTCATCAGTGCCATCAGATTTCAATTCCGAGCACCGGTTAAAAAGATAGGAAAACCCGCTCGTTCGTTCACTGAACGTACCCGAGACAAACTTCAGAAATTGATTCCGGGCACTCCGGGCCTCAGAATCAAGTGCCATCAGAAACTACATTCTTGTAAAATTCCAATGAAAATTAAGAAAAAAATTTCCTTGAAATGTCCTGGTCTTTACATTACTCCCAGCTCAGGGATTTACGTCCCCGTAAAGCTTCAACACAAACTAGGGTCACAAAAGAGGTACATAGCACGCATCTGAGCCTTCCGCTCCCACGTGCTCACCTGGAGGTTCCCGTACTGTCAAAGAAAGTACACCCAAGGAATCGATCGTCCTCGTAGGATCTGATCCTGTTGATTCTCGATCCCCATTGGAACCTCCGTGAAAAACACCTCATCTCCATCGTCCAGCTCCTCATGGTCGATGATATGTGAATGGTCGAGCACGTGTCTCTTCAGTTGAAATATGTGGAAGTCGTCGTGCACCTGGTGCAACTGAGGTGAAATGGTGAAGTGGAAAACCACCTCGCCTACCCTGCTGGGGACCTAGATAGGTCCGTTGAACCTTGGAGATAACTTACCGCCTAGGCCACATCTCTGTAAACCTCATCGAGGTGAGACCCGTATAAGAACGTGGTCTCCATCCTCAATCTCTAGAGGTCTACCCTTTTCAGATTAGAACTGAAACTAAAAACAACTGCTGCCTTGAGGGTAAGGTTGGACGACTCAAGAGTGATCGGTCGCACCCTGCCATGCATGAGTTTAACTTGTGCTGCCCAGTGTTCCTTTTCTCCGACCATGGAAAACTCATCCCGATGTTGTAGTTAAACCACGAACATTGTGCCTAATACAATCAATCCATGTATGAACTGTGGATCCAATCCATACTCAGACCAACGTCATAAGGCCTCGATGCTGCTACCAAGAGATTTCAACCGAAACTCTCTCCTTGAGGGTCTGACCACATTGTCGGCGTAAGTGTGATTATCGAGTCTCCTCCCAAGGTATCTCCAGACGTGAGGGTCAAGTCCACAGCTTACCGGAAACACTAGGTCTGGAAAAAGTTTTGTGAAAGCATGAAATGATTTATATCGACGTCTGTTACTACAGCAGCTAGTAGTGGACACAGACTGTCCCTTGAATCATTTCTAGAGCCATTGGGTCACACTCCTTGACCGCAAGCAGCCACACTCTCTTCCTCTGCCCACCAGCTCCCTGATCCTGATGGGGATAACTATGGTGGGTGGTTGTAGAATGTTTGGATGTACACCACCTCATACTGCTCTCCAAGCTCTGCCTCCACGTATGATGCTTCGTAGATTCATCTCTCCTTTAAGCTTCCTCTTCTTTAACATTTAACACACTCAAGTCACTAAGACTGAAGCCGGTTTCCTATTTCTTACAACACTGTGTAGTCTTCATCCGCTCCTGGATGATCTGCACCTGCTTTTTCTATGATCTGAAAGAGCTGCTAAAATTTCTCATTTGCTGAAAAAAGAAACTTGGTCCCATCCCCTGGATGAACAACGCCCATTGCCTAATACAGTCAATCCTGACATGAATGATTCATTCATGCCATGGATGACATCGTAAGGCCTCGACGTAACTACTAAGAGATCCAACTGTCACTCTAGCCTCCAAGGGTCGAGTTACACTGTCGGTATCAGTGTGAGGTCACTGGGTCTCCTCCAGTAGAAATCTCGAAAGTGAGGGTCAAGTCAACAGTTTTAACCGGGACCACTCAGTATCAACCAAACAAAAGGACAGGAAAGCAAACAAAGATAAGTGTCTTTTTAATATTGCATCTCATAGTACAAAGACACTAATACAACAGCAACATGGAACTAGAAGTACAAGGGACGTATCCACTAGTTCTGCTCTTGTCCACCTGCTCCCGGAGCTCTATTGCCTTGTCCACTACTCGGCTGTTTCTCAAGCACTCGTCGCTGCTTCTCCCTCGGTGGCTCCTCCAACGCCTGCAGATCAACTGTACGAGGAGTCGGACAGTCACGTGCCAGGTGACCCTTTCCGCCACATGAGTCACAATTTCTGTTTCTGGCATGCCTGGCTCTGACCCCACCACGGGTGCCCCGCACCACCGGTCCTAAAACCCAAGATCGTCCAACTGCTGGTCTGGTACTCTTGGACCTCTGCATCATCTGTCTACTGCCTATAGATGACTCGGCTACTGATTAAAAAACATGTGGCAAAGGAATAAGATACTGTACACGCTCGGGGTGTAGAGCTACTGGCAAAAACTCCACCCTGAAGAAGGTCTCGATGTCTTCCCAAGCGAAGGTCATCCCATCGCAAAACTGAAACAAGTGGCTCCACCACCCGCCTGCTGCTACCTGAAGGAGGCTGGCAATAAAGATCACTATGAAGTCTTCCGGTGTTCCCACTAGCCTGAAGACTCTAACCATATCCTCCAGCCAATCCTCATCCGCCTGCGGGTCCGTCCCTCCCTGGAACCTGAGTGGCCTCTGGCACTAGAAGTCGTTCAGTGCGCTCAATCGATGTGAACCATCTGCTGTTGGGGCTGGTGGAATTGGTGGCCCAATGGGTAGTAGTAACGCTGGTGCCTCAACTGGTAAAGGGCCATGTACTGAGGCCACGTCGCTTGGCAGGCTGTCAGTACAAACCACTCTTGGGGATTTAGCTGGTCGTCCGAGAAAAGGCATCCTGAAAGAAACAATGTAACGTAGTCAAACGATTATACCTAGTGAGCAGACCTGGTTTGAGCTATTTTAAGGGAAAACCTTTGAAAACTCACACACAATTAGTGTTTTCGTACACAAAGTCGAAAATCAGTTGTCAGGGTCCTGGTGTATGGATACGTCGGCCGCCCGCACCAACACTGGACTCCCTGAACTGAAGACCACACTCGGTACCCTTAACATTATTGCTTCACAGAAATAAAAATATCATAATTATAAGTTCTGCGGTAAAACCAACTCCTCTGATACCAATTTGTCACCACCCGTCCTCGGGGCCCATTTCGTGACTACCCAAAGCCTGCCTTCCATAGGCCAGGGGCTGGCGACTAGCACCAAAGGCGTAAATCCCAATAACTGGGAAGGAATTGCCTTTATAAAAGAAAACAAGCACCTCAGAGTAAGAAAGTAGAAAAAGTAAACACTAAGTACAAGAGAAGTGCTGAAAAGTAAATGGGCCAGAATACAAACCCAAATGAACGTGAAACTAAAACTGCACGAAAGTACAACAGAAAATGGCAATAGCTGGGAGAAGGAAGTAGCTCTTGGTTCGTCCTCCTCGGATCCTACCTGAAGGGTAGGTACAAATGGCGCACCTCCTGGTCATCCACCATGGATCCTACCTAAAGGGTTGGTACAGATAGCCTCCTCCACGCTCTCGTCCATCATCCTCCTCCGTGTTTCGTATCATCGTATAGTACACCTCCGGGTACTGACTCGTCGTGTAGTCCACCTCCGGGTACCGTCCAGTCCTCGAACACTGAGCCTCTGTTAGCACTGCCCATCGTCTGCAACCAACAAAACTAGGTGCAGGAATAGCCCGTGCATGGGTGAGTATAACGATACTCATTAGGGACCCCGAGACCCTCAAGGTCTCTCTAAAACCAACAAGGATAACCACAACGAAGATCTCAACAGATAACCTCTACTTAGGTATATGCCCATACATATACCTAAGTTATCATGTAACCCATCTCAACCATGAGGAAACACAAGGATCATGAAATCAACAGATAACCACTACCCAGGTATATGCCCATACATATACCTAAGTTTTCAAGTTACCCATCTCAATCATGAGGTATACACAAAGGTCAAAAGTCTCAGCTCAAACCAGGATTTTCATTATCAAAACAGTAACTACTGAAGAGCTCCGTCTCTGGAGTGTACAGTGGTCCTGTCCCGACTCCGAGGTACTGCTCACTAACCTAAGACTGCTGAAGTACTCCTCCTGTCGAGTACTGCGGGTCAGCCACCCAAACACAGTAGTGCTTCCCGCCGGGGTATGTCACCCAAACACAGTAATGCACACCCCCTAGTAGCCTGCTGAGGTACTCTCCGGACAAGTACCGTGGGTCTGCACTGTCACACAGGTAGAGCTCCGTCCACTATGGTTCTTCACCTCACAAAGTAGTTCTCCATCCACTGGGCTAGTCGACTCACTCCAAGTCGAGTCGGTCAAGCAGTCGTCAGGTCTCAGTCGGCTACACGGTCTCCATACTCCGCACGCTCGTCTCTGGGAGGGTCCGCTCCATGAGCTATAGTTCGATACTCCATGTATCTCAAAGTCCCACGAAGATTTATCTCAATGGACCGCCTCATCACAGGGGTCTCAACGCAACAGACGGCGCGTCAATCAGACGCCCGGTCTGTGAGTTATTAGCCTTTTCGTCCAGGGGAACGGTTGGTTTCATGAGTGAACCAACCCGGCCATATCTAATCTGTACCCCGAACACTCATAGGGTATACTCAAAGGGACCGTTTCTCCATGTGATCACCAACGCCGCTGACGTTTCGTCAAACGGACGTCTGGTCTGAAAGATAACAGCTTTTCCGTTCCAAGGGCCCGGTTGGATTTTGGTTACAATCCAACCCGACCACTATCCAATAGCAACCAAAACTCGGGTGAAGTATTCCAAAAGTTCCTTCTCATCATGAGGAAAACAACGAGACAAACGGCGCGTCAATCGGACGCCCGGTATGTGTTTTATTGGCTTTTTCGTTCCAGGGGCCCGGTTGGTTTCGTGAGCGAACCAACCCGACCACACTCCGACGGCATCCAAACCTCGAGTGGAGTAATCCAAAAGATCCATCTCACTAAGAGGAATCCAACATAGTCGACGACACGTCAATCAGATGTCCGGAGCTCAAGTTACAAGCGTTTCTGCTCCGAGGGCCCGGTTGGTTTCGTTGACGAACCAACCCGGCCGAACCCAGAATTCTCCAAAACCATGAGTGTAATATACCGAAACGACCGTCTCGATACAAGGATCGCGTTTCCGCTGACGGAGCGTCAATTGGAGGTCTAAAACTCATGATATGGTCATTTGACCGAAAGTGGTCCGAAAACGGGGGTCGGGGCCCGGACCGACCCGGCCCGACCCCCCGGGGTCGGCCGAATCGGGTCACCCCGACCCAGATCCGACCCGTCGGGGCCTGGCCTGGCCCGACCCGGCTCGGTCCGGCCCGACCGGCTGGCCGCGGCCCAGCAAGCATGGCCGAGCCGATTCGCGGAGCGGGGTGCGCGACTCCCCTGCCCGCCGCTGATTGAGGCCGGTGGCGGAACCTCTGGCCGCCAACCCTCCGGCGGCGCGCCGCCGCCACCTTCTGCGGACCACCGGACGCGCTCCGGTGGTCCGTTCCTCCTTCCGTCTTCACCAATGGTCCCCCAGGGACCCCACCTCCACTGCGAAGGGATTCAAACGCCAAAACGGACTGCTTCATCGTCGCCCGTCAATCCGCATGTCAAAATGTAAAGCGTCATCTTTTTAGTTTTACAGCGCGACCCGATGGCGCCACGCCCCTTCGCCACAGCCCGACTCCAACCGTGGTTCTTTGGTTTTCTTCGACGCGGCGCGACGATGTCGCATTCTTAAACTTCCTTCCATGACGCGGCGCGACGACGTCGCGTAATACTTGCCGTGTGATTCCCGCGTGGTGCGACGGCACCTCACCATTCCGTTCCATCCACAAAGAATCAAACATGAACATAAGAGGGGGGTTCGGCCGTGTTTGTGCGGTCTGGCCCCCTCCCATTAAACGATATCGTCTAGTCGAAAATCCACGATAATCGATAACTAGATGCATGAACGGAAAAATAATTAAATAAAATAATCCCCTACCTCGGTCCAGGAACGGTGCAAGTTAATCGAGCCGCGGAAGACGAGCGTCGCAGAAGTTGGGCATCGTGGAAAATGAACGTTGACGTCGCGAAGCGAGGATTCGAAGTCGTTGACGGAGATTTCGTCGCGGGAAAACCATCGTGGAAGGGACGACGCGGAAGAAGAACGCCGCGTCGCGGATACGGCGTCTGGAAAGAACCGTGTTCTTCGGCAGAGAAGTTCTTCGTTGAAGAATGGTGTTCTTCGTGTTCTTCATCGAGGAAGAAGGTGTTCCCTTATCTTTTTCTCCAAAAAGCTCTCAAACAACCCAACACCAACCCCTAATAAAATAAGTTCTAAACTTATTTTATTAACACAAAAAAGCATTTGAAATTAAATTGTTTGAATTTCAAAAACCTACATGTAAGTCACCAAATTAATTACAACAAGTTGTCAAGAATTAAAGAAGGTGAGTTAATGGGGAGTTAGGAATGTTAGTGGTTAAGACGGGTTAGGAAAGCGAGGGGTTAAAAGGGGTTAGGAAAGTGAGGGGTTAAGAGGGTTAGGGAGTTTAAGGAATTTGAAAAGGTGGGGGGTTCGTGTGGGTGCCACCCTTTCAAATATCCACACATGGGAAGTTGGATGGATGTGGGCCCACCACCAACTTCCCATGGGAGAAGTTAACGACACAACATGAAATAAAATTGATTCAACAATTTTATTCACTTTATTTAATTAATCCCCAAAAATTAACTTCTTCTCCCGCAAAAACGAAACTACGGTAAAGGTTCCCTTAAGCGATTACCGGCGTTGCGAGTTAATCGGTGCCATCATATTTCAATTCCGAGCACCGGTTCAAAAGATAGGAAAACCCGCTCGTTCGTTCACTGAACATACCCGAGCCAAACTTCAGAAATTGATTCTGGGCACTCCGGGCCTCAGAATCAAGTGCCGTCAGAAACTGTGTTCTTGTAAAATTGATGTAAAAATTAAGAAAAAATTTTCCTTGAAATTTCCGGGTCTTTACACATGTGATTTATATAATTAATATGATGTATTATAAAACAATTCCAATAAAATTATTGGTTATTTTACATTCCATTTAACTATATATTCTTCATTATTTTTATGGTTGAGAAGTAATTAAATCATTAATGGATTTTGTCTCAATATTCCTTCCTTTAGACACATGTTATGATATACACCTATTTTCTTAAGTGAGGTTAATATAGATCCAATTAGAAATGATATTTTATGAAATCATGTATCATAATAATATTTTATGCAACATTATATTTTATTCATTCATGAGGATTATTATTCAATTTTACCAATTCTATAATGATTTCTGTTAAAATCTCTTTATTTATAGAGATTGTTTATGATTAAGTATCATGAAGTCCCTATAATTGTATTTAATTTCATTTATAATCATATGGTCATTTATGATATATTCTGATAATTTCTTATTTTCAACCACTGTTTGGGGAAGAATATATTTATAAAAATGTTTTTACAAATTTATGACATTATTTTCCCCTTTGTTTGGAAATATTTTTTCATCTAAAATCATATTATCTATAACTGTTTTCAAAAAATTATCTTTAGAATTCACCAAAAATTAAAATTTACCTAATATTTAGATAAGTAGATTAGTTTTCATCAATTCACTTTAAGCATATTTTCTTCTATAGAGTTATATAAAATTAAGCCATAACTATTTCATAACAACATCTAATTTACAAAGAAAACTCTTCAACTCAATATGTATTTTTTTCACAAAAAAAACTACTTAAATAAAACATGAATTATCTTCATGATAAATATATTTTTGAAATATTTCTTCCTCTTACCTATTATTATACCTAGAGGAAAACCTTTCAAAAACGTTGGATGTGCATACAAATTATCAATAATGGATATAAAATTAAAAATTAGAACATATGTCCATGAATACATATAAACCAACAAAATCATAATTTTCACCCTTAAAACATAAGACCATCAATGTGAATAATGAAATAATATGATTCTGAAAAACCTAGAGAAATCAAAAATAATAAATGTAACTTGTGGAATTCATATCATACTCACATAATAGCTTTCATAGGTAGATATAGAGTAACTTTCGTGGCAATGATTGGAAAACCCATAATAGTAAATTCCCTAAATAGCTTTAATGAAACATTAAAATTTACCATCATCATGTTACCCAATGAATTAGAGAGCTATCATGGGCTCACCTACACTCAGTTTATCACAGAACCACCCATATACATAAGAAATTTCAAAGAACTATAACATAATCAGAACACATGAACAAGAATAAAGGAAAAATAACATTTCCACATTGCAATCATAAGATCTTACATCTAGATATTTAATAAATATAACTTTTTTAAAATCCTTTTCAATACCAAAATACATGAAAAGGGTATATTGTTTTTATCATTTATTTAAAAACTCTACATATTTTAGGGGAATCCAAATATCAAATAATCATTTTGGTGACAGAAAGGTCATTGTCACTGTGTACGTTAAAAAAAATTCATTTCATGGTTCTATAAAACACTTAATGAAAAATGATTAATATAGAAAAAATTTCAATAATATTAAAATTCAAATGGTTTTACTACATACCATATAATATAAATCTGTGTATAGATTAAAATATTCCTCAATGAATGGAGATTGAGTTAATGTCTCATACAATGACAGTAACATTATATTAAGGATATTTCAATGGAATAATTATACGATAAAAATATAAACACACCCAATATAATTGGATATTATGTATAAAATAATCATAGTTCATTCAAAAATATTCTATAAAAAACAAAACCAATTCCATGGATATTTAACTCAAAAAATGAGATTTAGTTAATATTTTCTCTTACCATGAGGCCATGATGTCTCGTTCGTTCTTTATATTCTTAAATAACAAACATTTGTTAATTTATAATTTCATTAGAAAAATATTAAAGATTATTATTCATTTTATTTTTCTTATTACCGTGTTATAGTAATTTTTTAATTATTTGAGTTCACATGAGATGTTTGGTCGATGTGCGGTACATTAGTAAAAAATGAACTTGTTATGATAAAAATTGTCCTTCTAATCATTAGTCCATTATAGAAAGAATGATATTCATGATTTAAATATAATATATATACAATATACATGTGTTTGTAATTGTTTATAATATTTGGAGATAATAAATGATATGTTTCTATTAGAGAGACGATAGACTGTACAGACACATTAACCCTACGTTCATTTATTTTTCATATTAATAGAATGAAAAATAAATTATATCTATGCATATTATAATTTCATTATATAATATATGATATATATATGTTACATTTTTTCATTAAAACTATCCTTTATACATTTATTGTATTTTATGAATGATTCATATCACATGAGTGGTTGTAGTCGACACTTCCTCGAAAAAAATTGTCGTATTTTCACATTAGGGAAATCATAAATATATGTTATAAAAAATTAGAGACAATATAAATATAATATCTATCCTATATAAATATATTTCCATCATAATGGACTCCATGAAAGGAGGTAGGTGAATATTGAACAATCATCTTTTCGTGAGGTAGTAATTCATCATACCCATAAACAATATGTTGTATATCCATAGAAAGAGGTGTGTGTCAGAGTTGGTCGAACCCTTACATAAAAACAACCTATTTTATTTATTTTTTAGGTTTTTTATAAAATAATGGAATAATATATGATATGTGGTTGGATAAGAAACATAAATGAAAAGAGTTTCAGAGAAGACATTACCTATAAATCGAGTAAGTCATTTGGAGTTGAGTCGAAATGATTTTTTAATAGACTTCTACACATAATAACGATAATAGAATAAATTATAGGATGTTTGGCTCTTATATTAGTATAATATGGACGATCAATAGTTCTAGATATGTGTGAGTATGTCGGTAGAGGTTGTGGCCTTTTATAGGAGGGGGAGGGGCAATTTAGGATTGCATTGAAATATAATTTTATTATAAATTTATTTTCAAGTGGCATTAGATAAAAAGTAATATATTTACAATATAATATAATTATGGGCCAAAATCCTATCAATAAATAGTATTTTTTTTCATTTTTTGGTCACAAATTTAACCATATCATTTGGCATTAACCCTTAGTTAAAAAAAGTAACTCTTACCATGTCTTCTTGTATTTTTACACTCTATGGTTAATATTTTTACAATACAATTATAAGAGAAAATAAAGTGGATAAATAATATAATTATTAAAATTATAAATTGAATTTGATGAATATTCTATTTTTATGACTATTATATAATTTAATAAAATATTATTTGTTTTATAAACTAATTTATTTCAATTTTGACACTATTTAGTAATTTATTTTTGTTACATTCTTAATTTTTTATTAATTAAAAAAATATACATTCACTCAAATGTAAAATTTCATAATAATTCTGAAAATTAGTTGATGGGATTGATATTTTCATAATTATATTTATTTTAATATTTATAATATAATTTATTTGAATCCTTTATTAAAAAGGTAATCACTACATAATCATTGAGTTATAAATATATTTAATTCATTAATATCTATATTTTACAAGTAAAATATCATGATGTAGGAAATATTATTATCATTCTAGTGACAATTTATAGTCAAAAAGACAATTTATATAATCCCATATTAAATTATTTTTATGATGAATATACATTTTTATATTATATTTAAATTTACATTAAATTTACATTAAATTAGTCATTATAAAATGTCATTACCCCACACATGTGGCCCCCAAAATTCCCGAATTTCTGCTAATTAATTTTTGGTATTTGATAACTTATCCAATCACATTAGTACAAATTATATGGTATTTTTATATTATTATAATATTTTTTACCCTTATTTACCAAATTTACCCTTTAACTATGTCAAATTAAAATATTTTCTGATGATTCTATTCGTACAGTCCAAATATAAAAGTTACATATTTATATAATTTCGAACATTTGATTCAAAATATACAACCCATTTTCTCAAATTCATAACAAAGATATTGCAGTAATTAATTAAAAATTAATTCTTATTTTCAAAGGGATAAAACAATATTTTTTAAAGAAAAATCCATCAAAAGAGTTGTGTGTTTATATCTAATTTCAATATGAAATTAATTCTCATGAAAAACATTGGACTAAATGATAAAAAAAATCTATTTACTATTTAGACTAAAATAAATTATAATCTAACTATTTAAAAAATCATATGAAGAAGTAGTGTTTAATTAAAATTTAGTATTTTCACTATTCATTAATAATTAATTTTATCATGTAAATTCCAAAACATCAACCAAATTAAAATTTGATTTCGTGATTCCAAAAAATATGTTTTATTAAATAAATAGAACATATTATTGTGTAAAAAAATATTTAAAAATTTTGTTCCATCAAATGGTGGTAAAACTACCTTTTAAAAATATTAGAGTATTTTATGATTAAAATTGGATTTTTTCTCTTTTTATGCCTCCAAAATATATTAGATAAATGTATCTAAATTTAATAAAAATGTGTAACTATAATATAGATAGTTATGTTCATTCCCATAAATACAAATATTGGTATTGAACTAATATTTAAAATAATAATTGTTTTATTTTTCGTTATAATCATTGTTGTGTGGAACATAATATTTTGGAGAAACATATTGATGCTTGTTGAGTACACTATCAGAGATACGGTCCACATTAAGGTAAAACTGCTATCTAATTCTGAAATATTAATAAATATTAAAATGTATTATTCTTTAAATACCTAGGATGTCACATCCTTTCCCAATTTAAGAATTTTTTTTTTGAAATTATAATTTTTTTTCTAGGTAACTATGGTTTGAATTTTCAAAATATATATAATGAAATCCCACATCGAAAAAGATTCAATAAAACAAACACTTTAAAAAAAGGTAAGATAAGTAAAATTGACAACTATGATAACACATACTAAGATTCCATATATGAAAACAAGTATATGGATGAAAAACGAACCATTATGTTTACATGGATAGTGATAGAAATCATGATCAAGAGAAAGTTATTAATCATATAACCAAAACCCTATGATGGGTTAAACAGTAATTGATTTCATATTAGGAAAAGTAAACATAAAATAAATTTTTATAACATAAATTTAATAGGGTCTAAAAATTCATTTATTTTAAAGACAAAGGAAATAAGGAAACATAGTTTTTTCAGAATTAGAGTTTCATCCTTTATTATATTTCCACCATAAACTCATATTTACCTCAAATTGATGAGTGTTTAAGATAAAATTTTCAATCCTAAATCACAATAATTCAAAGAATGTTTTAACCTAGATTTTAAAAGGATTTCATCACATAGTCATCAAAAATAAAATTTAACATTTATCTCAAAATAAAATAAACAACTCCCAAAGGCTCGCAATGATAAGTAATTTCAAAAATCACATATTTTCTATGATGGGTTAATCATTTCAATAAATAACCCAAAGAAATATAACACAAAAATTATATCATAAATTATTCTAAAATATAATCCATCATTTACTCATTAAATAAAAACCAATAGTATTCTATTTACCTTAATCATATAAAGAAAAAAATAGTGAATGGTTTCCAAAATAATATTAATCACTTAATCCCCAACTAATTTTTTATTCCAAAGGATATATATTTCATAATTTTTTTTCCCAAAATCAAATTCTAGTTTTTTCAAAAACCCATTAGTCTAAATGAAAATGTTTTACTATCTAGAGACCTCACTTTGGCCAGTGGCAGTCGATGCTCCGATGTTTCCCTTCGGTTCTGGGTTCGATTCCCGCAATCTTTCTAAACATGACTGGTTGTCACCCATACATCATGTTTTCCATTATATAAAACAATATAATTCTTATAACATTCCCAACATGAGATAATACCATAAAATAACCATAAAAAATTTTAATCTAATGTTTATCTCATTCATTTAATTTTACATCCTGACATGTAAAATCCCATAATTACAACATATTCAAGGATCATGAATGTTGTAATAGTTCTTTGTAATTGTATCCTCAAAATAAAATATATTTATTTATTAATTAAAATATTTACATAACCAACATAAGGTCTACCCATTGTAGAAATCATAAAAAATAAACTCATCATTAATAAATTTAACCATATCATTGTCTATTGATATAATATAACTTTTAAATTCAAAAAATATAGGCATCTTAAACATATAAAATTATTCTTGATCCATTATCTATGTTTTTCCATATTATACATTAATAATTATTTTATACAAACTAAATATTGAATAACATTCTACGATTTAATAATGTCAAAACATGAGCACAGAAATAATCCATACATTTCATAGGTCATTTTCAATTTCCTCATGATCATTTTGAATAGACGTAGGTATTAGTAAACATATATATTTATGGTCTTGATGATACCATTCTTGAACCTTCATTGTAGGACATATATTTGCATAATACCCATGCACACCATATTCAAAACCTTAAATTGATAACATGTAATGATATCTATTCCCTTTCTAGTGTTAACTAGACCCTTTTTTCATTGGAAGGGTATTACTTTATGTACTTAATTACAACTTATATAACATTTTTTGTCCATTCAAAACATTTTCCTTGGTATTTATTTATACATACATGACCCATTTTTCATTGAATATATTTAACTTTATGATTGTTACCTAAATATCCATAGGTATTCGTTTCTATCATATATGATTCCATAGAAAAATCACAAAGTTTCATGTTTTCAATCATGACACCATATTTTTTGTTTAGAATAACTACAAGAGTTCAATTTTTAACTACCATTTAATTTATTTTCATATTTATAAAATGAAAAAAATATCCTTCACATCCATTGTTGCTATGGTGCATGTTATATCTATCCCTTTACTAAATCCAAAATGGTTTTTTTGTGAGTATATAAATAATATCATCATATAAAATTATGATGAGTATAAAAACTATGATATAATTATTCATGTTATATCAATATCATTAAATTTATCTAAAATAACTATGAATCTTTCTAATATTTTAACTATTGTGGTTATATAATACATGTCACTTATTTATAAATAACAGTCAAACCACTAAAGTCATCTAAAATCCATACTGATACAAACTATATGGCCCTAGCCTTAATAATGTACATAATCTTAAGATTAGTCAATAATTTGAATTTAATTCACCTTGAGGATCAGTTAGGGTTTATAATTTTATAGAATAAGGCCTTAAGAATTTAATAACAACTCAAAAATCACAAAGTAGAATTTTTAACTCACAATCAATATTTTCCACAAAATAAAACTCCTAAAATAAGACATTAATTATTTTCATGATTAAAATATTCATCATTACCTCATTTCTCTTACCCATGCTTATACCATGTGAAATACATTTCAAAATCTTGGGATGATAATAAAAGGCTCTGGAAGGGATATATGATAATTAATGGAAATGTTAGTCCCTCAATACATACAAACCCATGAAATAATACTTTTCACTCATAAAACTTATGATCTTTAACATACATCTAGAAATAATAATATTTGTTAAATCATCATAGAAATAATAAATCATAATGGTAATTGTGATATTAATATCATATTTCTATTTTAGGTTTAATAGATAAATAAGAAGTAACATTCACAGCTAAATATGGAATACTCATCCATGTATATTCCCTAAATCTTAAAGGAGAAACATTAAAATTTACCACCATAAAATTACCCAATTAAATAGAGAGATGTTATTCTATTAATATCCCATAGTACATCATGTGATTTATTTTATACATAAGCAATTCTGATGAACCCCAACAAAATTATAACACATGAACAAGTATAAAGGAAAAATAACATTTCCACAATGAAATCAAAAGAAATCTTCATGATATTGACGAAATCAATACATTATCAAAAAATTTAAATAACAAAATAAATGAAAAAGAAATATGGTATTTATAATTCATCTAAAAATACTACAGCATGTTGAGGAAGAAAAATTTCAAATAATGGTTGAGGTGGACAAAAGTTCGTTGTCACCGTGTATGCTAAAAAGAAACATTAATATTTCATTTTGCCAAATGATTATATGAAAAATATTATTTTTGGAAACTGTTGAATGAAATTGAAAGTAAATGGGTTTGATTATATATTGTATAAAATAATTTAATTTTTAAATTAAATTATTCCTCAATGAAAGAATATTGTTGTGAAGTCCCATTCAAATATCATATCATTAGATCATGGATAAATCAAGGATATAATTATTTTTTAAAAATATTAATACTATTAATGTATATAGATATTCATTGTATAACAATAAGATGTCATAAACACATATTCTTGTAAAAACAAAATAAATGACTGGATTATTTAAGTCAATGAAATTATATGGAGTTATGATTTCCATTACATTAATTCTGACTTGTCTCAATCATTATTTATATTCATGATTAAAAAAATAAGTTAATTAATAAACGATTTAGGACATTTTTTATATTTATTATTCATTTTATAGTACTTATTACCTATTTATAACAACTAGATTATTATTTGAGTTTATATCAGACGTTTGGTCGATGTTCTGTACATAAGTAAAAAATTATATTTTTTTAATGAAAATTGTCCATGTGGTCATAAGTCCATTATATTCATAATTATATAAATTATGTTGGCATAAAATAAATCCATTTTATATGTATTTATAGTATTCCATAATATTTGGTAAAATAAATTGAAATGTACCATTCATAGCGATGGTAGGTCATGCATATGCTTGAATGCTACATTCATTTCTATGTCATATTAATAAAATGAAACCTATTCGATACATATGTATATTATAATTTCAGCATAATATCTATGTTATATATGTTACATAGGTTCATTAACACCATCCTTTATATGTTCTATGTATGGAATGAACGAGTCATATCAGTCTAAGGGGTGGTAGTTCATACTTCCTCAAGTGAAATTATCATATTTAGACATTGCGAGACAAAAAATATATCTTATAATTAATATTACAGAAGAATAGGGAAAATATAAATATAATATACATCCTATATTAATATAGATCAAGTATAATGGACACATTGAGAGGTGGTAGGGGAAAATTTAACAATAATTGTTTCATGAAGTAGTAGTTCATTGTACACAGTAATAGTATATTCTGCTTCGATTAGATGGAGGTGTGTGTAATTTTCGATCAAACCCTTATCATAAAAATTCCATATATATTTTGGAAAAAAATTTTGGGGTAAAATAATTTAACAAATATAGGTTAAGGGGTTGGATAAGGAAAATAAATTAATGTATCTTGAGAGAAGATGTTACCTCTCAATTTGGTAACTCCTTTGGATTTTAGTCAGAAGGATTTCATTAATTGACTTATTCCCATGTTAAGGATTCTATGAGTATGTCAGGTTATGTTGGAGATTATTTGAGAAAATTTTACATTATAAAAGGGGCTTTATTGGTTTGAATATGTGTGTAGAGGTGGTGACCTTTTATATGGGGTAGGGGAACATTACGAAAGTATTGAAATATTATTTTATTATAAATTGATTTTAATATTATAATAGATGAAAATGATATATTAATAGGATAATATTTGAATTGGTCTAAATACATACACCTAATAGATTTAGACAAGTTTTTTTCACAAATATAACCTTATCTATTTGCTTTAACAATTAGTAAAATAAATTTACATTTTTCATACTTCTATTATTTTAGCACTATATAGTTGATATAGTTTCCTCAAAATGCCAAGAGAACCTCATGAGGACCATTAATGTCATTTTTATCATTATCTAATAATGTTCTCCAAATAATGTATTTTTAGAAATATTATATCATTTCAAAAAAGAGTATTTTTTAAAAACTCATTTATATCAATTTTTGCACTATTTTTTAATTGATTATTGTTAATTTCATGACAAGTTTATTCAATGGAAAATATACATTAACTAAAAAATATCATGTCATAATAATGAAATAAAATTTATGTATGGAATCAAAATTTTCAAATTATATTTATTTTAACATATACAATTTTATTTATTTGTTTCATTCATTAATAAGTTAATCACAACATAATCATTATGTCATAATAAATTTATTATTATAATGTCTAAAAATTATAAATAAAATATAATTATTTTGGAAATAAGTTAAGGTTTATAATGACTATTTATAGAAAAATATATCTGTTTTATAATCCAATATTAAATTTTATTTATTAAGAATGTACAATTTTATGTTATATTTCTTTTTTACATTATATTAATTATTATAATAAGTCATCATCATCGCAAGGGGCTCCCCAATCCCAAAAGATGGGCCTATGGTTTTATTGGTCTCCCAAAAGTCATCCAATAATTTTATGACACATGTTATGGTAGTTTTATGTTATTATAATATTATTTATACGCTTGGATAACTAATTTGGCCTATAGCTGTGGTAAATAAAAAAAATAACTAAAGTAAGAATTAAAATTGTACCAAACTAAAAGGTAACTATTTATTTTTTTGAACCTTTTTATTATAAATATATAATTATTTTTCCAAATTAAAAAACACAAATGTTGGAGTAACTAATTTAGAGTGAAATCCTGTTGTCAAAGTGAGAAAACATGTTTTTTTAAATTTAAACCCATCAAATGATTCATGTGGGTTTATATGTAATAACAATGTGAAATTAATTCAAATTAATAAAATTAGATTAAATGATTAACATAATGCAATTAAACTATTAAAACAATTATAATGATAATAAAACTATGTAAATAATTCATATAAATGTAGTTTTGACTTAAATTGCTATATTTTTTACAATTCACTAAAATTGATGTTTATCATGGTAATACGAAAACCTCATCCAATGTATATTTTAAGGTACCACATAAAAATGAAAAGTTTATTTTTTCAAATATTACATATAGAATTGTAAAAAATAGAAATAAAAAGATTATTCTCTCAATTGGAAGTAAAACAACCTTTTTAAAACAATAAAATATATTATGAAGAAAATTTAATTTATTATTTTTTAAAGACTATATAATTTATTAGATAAATGTAAAAAATCACAATCATGTGTAATAATAATATAGTTATTTTTTTATTCATTCGGATATAAGGAAAATTCATTAACTACTATTTAAAATTTCAATTGAATTATTTTTCAGTATACCTCATTGTTGTGTGCAACATAAGATTTTAGAGAAACCAATTGGTACGTGTCGAGTATTCTTTTTGAGATAGCCTCCCCATTAATGTAAAACCCCTACGTAATTCCTAAGTTTACATATATTTTAGAAAATATTTTTCTACAATTATCTACAATGTTATAGTTTTTAAATAATATTTTTTGTTTATTTTCATGGAATATTATTTATGAAATGATTTATTTTTTTTCGTAAAATTATTTTAAATGATAATCAATAATTCATTTATAATATTTAGATGTAATATTTAATGAAATTTTTTTATAAGGTTTTAATGTTTTAAAAATGATTTTAATTGATATTTATATATTCCACTATATGTTATCATGGTACTTTTCTAATTAAAATGTTTTCAAAATTATTTCTCCAAAAAAATTAAATATGAAATTATATTTTCATTAAAAAAATTAAATGAAAATTTAATAATGTTTTCAATCTATGTTGACTTATTTAAATGTTAAATATTACATTCTAGGTATATGATCAAAGAATTTAATTCATATTCTTTCCATGAATGGTTTTCTTTTAGATAGAATGATGATTATAAATCCCATTTTTCTTCCATGGGTTATAACAGGTTAAATTTGTTATGAAAAACCCATCCTTTTCCCAAGGTATCATATGATTGAGTGATTGTAAAACCATTCTATTAACCACTGGATATTATTTGATATAAGATTTATGTTACCATATTCTTTTCACAAGTTAATATATGATCAATTATTATGATCCTATATCTCAAATATAAATTATTTCATTATGTAAATTTTGGTACTTATGTCTCTCTTTAATGCACTGGGTAAATATTTATATAACATGTGAAAAAATGGATTAAATGGGAATTGAACCTAGATTAGTAATACATGGCTGTAATGGGAAGGGTACAAGGTTCAATAATATATGATTTTAATGTAATCATTACATGATTATGTAATATACATATAAAATTTGGGGTGAACCCAGTTTAGTTATTCCTGGCATGAATAGGGATTAAAGGCTATTTTCTAAATAAATTTTTCCACTAAATTTTACATGGAATTTATCTTGACTTATATGTAAATTATTTTCTATGATTATATTTGTCCCAAAAAATTCCATGTCTAATGAATGTTTTATTCTCCCGTAGAATATATTTTAAATTTAATTTTGAATCTTGTATTATGAAATTCTAATATTTATTCCATAATTTAAATAGTTTATATGTATGGTATCCTTTTCAAATGTTATTATCATGTTCTAAAAATATTATTATCATGTGATAGATTCTTATTTCATGTGATTTCAATTAATAAGAATATGATGTCACCTATACTAATGATTCTTGATTCCAAGGTTGTGAATAAAGGATTTATGTATGGAATATATTTGTTGTGTAATAAATGGAATTATATTTTTTTGAAACATTTAGGTTCATTCAGCAGATTACAATATTGTGTTTTGTGTTTCCACAGGAACTAAACTATTATGGTCCCCTATTGTGTTTTTGTGTAATGTAATGAATATTCATCTAAAAGGATGCAATGATCAAGTATGTTAATCATTGGTCATTATAGATTGTATGGTTGTTCTGTGAAATTAAATAATTATTATTTGAAATAAAAAACACATTAATTGTCTTATTGGGATCCTTCACAAATATTCTTTTTAGTATAATTATTTTACAAAATACCATAAATCAAATGACCATTATAGTAAAATAATAAATTATTTTTGAAATACAGCCTATAAAATCTATATTCAATGGAAATATCCAACTAGTATAAATCATATATATTGGGATCCTCAAAGTATTAAATACATATCTTTCATGGATTGATATATTATTAAAATTTAATCTTCCATATAATTAATATACTAATCAAATGAATTATTTTTATTGATCTATTTTTGTCTTCCTAATTGTCTGCATTTGTAGTTCAAATTCCTTTTTATATATTTTTCATAGAGAATATGATGGTAGTAGAATATTCCAAAATTAATTCTTATTAGTTATTTAATATTAATAATTTAATATCAACAACACATTTATATACAAATGTGGGGTTTCCCTTAATGTGCAATTGATGTACTGCATTTTCATCTTCGGTTGCCTTTTTTAGCACATATATATCATCTTTGTCTTCCAAATCTATTCTAATAATAATTACATTATGTAGTTTCAATTTACATTATCCTTCTAAAATATGATCTTTCCATTGTTCTGTCATAGGATTTTCTGTTTTGTGTTATTGATTTTTTCAATTTATATATTTCCTCGCTAACACAGTCTCTATGGGTTATCATATGAATAGTATTTTATTCTTTGTGATTTAATCATTTTATTTACATAGAAACTACCATCATCAGTATTTCTCTTCATATTATTTCCCTTTTAGAGTAGTATATATAATTGTACTAGTGATTGTATCTATACAGCAAATGAAACTGAGATGTGATGTCACCATATTAGATTGCTATGAAAGTGGAGTCCACACTCACTATATGTGTTTGTTCATGTTATGATTAATTTAGTGTGTTTACATCATGACATTCTCTATTTATCTTATAATTAACCAGCTTCTATTTGAAATTTTCTATTTCTAAGAATATATCTTCCAACCCTGTAAACCAACTAGAGAGATCCATGTTTTTTAAATACCTTCCATTTTTATTTATAAAAAAGGATGAATTCCACAAAATAAATAATGACAGGCTGTGAGTCCCTTACCCACATCCAATTAAATGCACAGTATAATCCAATTTAAATCCCTAGATTTAGGTATCAATAAATTAGTGTCCTGTATATTTGAAAGTGGATTTTTTTATAACCATATCAAGTTTTAGTGGAACCTTCTTATTCAGAAATAATGTATATAGATCATATCTTTTTAACCAATTGATTTTATTATTATTGATATAATAATGAAGAGGTTAATATGTAGATATTTAAATTTCACCTATATATATGTCATGTCGATGTAGGTATTTAAATTATTAATCATAATTCGATATGCTAATCTGTTATTCTATTTGAGTAACTAAATAAATTGATTTATTTTTACAAAGATGATTTGGTATTTATTAATTATTTATATATTAGAAATACTAAATAATTTTATTAGTTAATAGTATGTGGTGAATATTAGTGTCTAAATATGTGTAAATATAAGTAATTATAAAAATAATAAATATATATGAATTATAAAATGTCATAAATTCATTATTGAAAAAGAGTAATTTAGTAGTTAGTAAATAACATAAATATTTCTGTATAAAATATGTATATTTTATTGAGATGGTGTTTCCATTTTATAGTTATTCTATTTTAAATACATAGTTTTGTATATTAAAAAAAATATTTGGTTTTTAATTAGTATATACTGGTAAATTTTTATCATGCTTTTAATTTTTATATGGGAGATCCTTTAGATTGATTTCTGATATATTAATTATTCATTATACTTATGAAATTCCATATTAACCACTCTCTGATTAGAGTAATATGATATATTCTTATTTGATCATTCTCATTTTTATTGTCTTCCACATGATCCTCGATGTATGATATATAGATGTACTGTCCATTCCCAAGATCCAATTTTTATAGAAGTAATTCTATATGTTATAGATCTTGTTTTTTGGCATATAATAATGTCGGCATATAGAAGAAATGTACATGAGGGGAGGAGGGATATTTTTTCCTCAAGATAATAATGATTTTCCATTGTAAAATTTATAACATTTTATTATTGTTTTTATTGATAGTGATTATAGTAGTGGTTTTGTGCTTTAATTGGAAATGTTAATTAATTTTTTTGTTTTATATAATGAGATGATATCAAAAATTGGTTATACATAGGTAACTTATTTATATGAATGAATATATATTATATATCACCTCATTTATTGTATATGGGTATAATAGTTTACATGTGTATGGTGTTTGGTGATTTGGTGTAAATGTGGATGGGTGATTAATAAATTAGAATAAATAATTTGTTGGTTTTTTTATTTTATTAACAGAGATATTAGAACTCATCATTAACATTTTAAAAATATGTAGGATCTAATTGAATATACTCATATATTATACCCTATATTCTAAATTAGTATTCCATATCTAGAGGATAGAGTTTTATGAATTTATTGGATTATCTAATCCATTATAGGTATTTTTATAGTGTTTGTAGAGACAATTTCATATGAGTAGCATATTCTATGTAGTTATGTAGTGTTATTTATTTTTATAACATTACATTCATTGTTTAATTGGATTTATTTTATGTTATATGGAGTCTATTAGTAGATTTATCTTATGTTATTTAAGGTTATGTAAGTAATACCACCCAAGTTTTTTAAATATTTTTTTCAAATCAATAGAAAATTTAATATTTGAGTCATTATTTTGAGTTCAAACATTACATTTTTACTATATTTTTTAGGTAAGAATGAGTCATAAAATTAGTTATAATCTAATCCCAATATATTTCTATTCGATCATAAATATGCATCATTAGCTACAGTCTTATATTATATATTTATTAATCCATTTTTATTTATGATTTTTTGTATTCTAGAAAAATTAAAAATCAATAATAAAATATTATATTATATTTCTATATATCGAATAAAATCATGTTTCTTAAATATAAAACATTAACACACTATTTTGTATGTAACTGTTCCAAATCATAGTTATTTCATTCTTTTGAATACATTTTACTTATTATTATTGAGTATGTTTTATTCATTTACAACAATCAAATAATTATATATATATATATATATTGAAATTAATTATTTATCCCTTAAAAAATATTGGATATGTCAAAAACATAAAAAATTGTTTGAATGTTATTTCAATATCTACTCATTTTATTTTACTCCATTCACTACATAATTCTTCTAGTATATTTTTATTTATTGTTGATGGTTCACAATTTTGGAATTTATGATAAAAATATTTATATTTTTTTATATTTTGAATTTCAATTTCAATTTAACTTATATAAATGTTCTTGAAATATTTCAATTTTTTTTTGAAAAAACAGTTTTGATGATTTGTATTGCATTTTTAATATCATACTAAAATTGTCTAATAATATGGATAACCCTATAAATTAAAATTTTAATGTAATTTATGGTTTAATTACATGTTTGTATCACATGTTATGATTTATAATAACATCTTATTATTTTTGAAATTATTTTTTAACCCATAATACTTCCATGGGTTATGGATGTTATGGTATATTAAGTGTATCATGATATATTTATAATTTTCATTTACCATTAAGTTATTGATGCAGATGGAATATGGAATCCCTCAAATTCATTCTTTAATGCATTATGCCTCATGATATCATTATAGGACGTGAGATGTATTCTCGATACACAATTTCAACAGGACGTGGGTTGTGAAACCCAAACAACTATGTTATGGGATGTGGATATGGATGTTCTATAAATTTATTTATTATAAAAATTAAATTTTTTGTTGGAATACATTATGATTTTAGTGATTATATATGTTCCCTGATCCAATGTTATGTCACTTTTTTTTCCAAAAAATTTATTCCACATTATTTTTTCAACCTAAATTCCAATCCATTTAATGAACTACGTATATGCTAATGTTCGTATGCCTTAATAAATGAGTTGTAAATAACTATTCATGACAAAATTTTCTATTTTAATTATCTTAAGTCTTTAATCAATTCATTTGCTCCTAATTTATGTTCTATGAACAATAATGTTTTAATGATATGTTATTTATGGAATATTGAATTTATTTTTCCTTAAATATCAATTATGGTCTACTATTTTTTTTATATTTAAATCTTCCACAATAAGTGAAGAATAATATTATAAATATTTTGACTATATAAAATTCTTGTATATTTGTTTTTTTAAGATCACATTTATGTTGAATTGGTTTAGTTATGTTGGTAATCTCCAAAGACAATGAACCATTTTGTTATTAGAGGATGATTACTCGTAATAAATAATGTTAAATTATATAGACTGATGTAATATATATATATATATAAATATATATATATATATATTATGTTTTTATCAACTCATCATGGGCCCCCACACATTCCCATTATGTTTAATGGGATATTCTAGTTGATATCAATTAAAATTTCTATTGTGGTTAGAAATTATAGGGTCATAAATATGTTTATTTTTGTATGGATCAAAAAATATCTCTTACATGATAATGTGGTGGTTTCATGTGATCATATTTAGTTTTCTTATAAAAATTTTATATCTAAATTATTATTTTATATGATATTTAATGAATTTTTTCCATGGGGATGTATGACAAAATTGAGGTAATATAATAATGTTTTGTAATCTAGTGATTAAATATACTTTCAATAAATTATAATATATAATAGAAGAGTATCATATTACATATGAATTGATATAACAACTAAAAATTATATTCTGTATATGGGATTATTTATGGATGGATTTTAAAAATAGTACTTAATTATTTTTTGATTATTTTTTGAATTATTTTTTGTTTTAATTTAATTATTAATAACATTTTCCAAATTTCTCCAACATTGGATCATGCTAATTTAGAAATTTAATGACATTTTTTTATAAAAAATAAAATTTCATGGTGTGGTTGTACATCCAATAATATTTTTTGTATTAATTCTTGTTTTATATCTCAATTATTAAAAAGGATAAATTTTATTTTTCAAAATAATTTTCCATTACTCTATTCTAAATTTCAAATTAGAATGAAGGATGGAAAATTTTTAGTACTAAAGTGAATTATGAAATTTTTTGTTCCAAAATTATTGAATTTGGAATATAATAGAAAAATAATATATCTATAGTATATTTTTCTAATAATATTCAATATTACTCCATGGTAGGTGTCATTCAATATAAATATTTATATGGAAGAACATAAATAAGATTTATTTACTTAATAGATCATAAAAAAGATGTCACCCACAAAATGACGGTGTTATATCAAGTATTAATAATTTTATAGATAATAAATTAATATATAAACATTATATATACTATATAAATATTAGGATGAATGGTAGTGGATAAGTAATTAGTTTAAAGTGGGAGGTCATGTATTTATGAATTTATCCACATGTTATAGTAATATGTAACTGCATAAGGTGAATATAATTTCCCATATATTTATTTCTTTAATTAAAATTATTTTATATATATTTTAGGAATTCATTATTATAGAAATACCCTAGTATATGGAGAGTGTATATGATTTTTTCCGTATATTTTATACAGTAATGTATCTATGTAACCGAAAAACTATATATGTTATGGAAATAATTATATTGAGTATAAGATAATAATTATAGAAGTAAAAAAATGTTTTTTTTATTCTATAATGACCATCATTGGTAAAAAATTCACTTTTTAGTGTTTACTTTGGAGAATTAGAAAATTAAGTTAAATAAGTTTTATCATACAACTAAAATTTAATTTCAATTGCCTCAAAATTTGGATGGATATTTTTCTTGTTATTGTAGAATCCCATGAATTTGTAGAGAATGTGTTATATAATGTTTTTATAATAAAAACAATATCTAATAAAATAATTTACCCAATGATTATATCTTAATTTATTTTTATTACGTTTAGTTAATGGGTGTGTGTTCTTATATCTTAATCTTCAATGAATGTACCATCATAAAACACCCAATTCTATTTTACTAGGGTTTCCAATTACATTCATAATATAGGGGTTTCTAAACATAACCATTTTACAAATAATAAACTTATAGAATTATTTGTATTGGGAAACATTATGAAAACATTAATTTTTCCAGTGTCGTTATCTTATTAGAAATTCAATATCGATATATTTCCTAGATTAATGTATGTCACTCATAAGGTTATATATCCATGTAGTCTGGCCCTTGTTGATTTTATGAATCCCATATTTCTATGGTTAAACCTATAGTGAATTTTAAGATGTTTTTCTTCAAAAATAATAACAGAGGTAGATGTTCCCATTATGAAGGTGTGATTCATGGGTTGGGTGAGAGAACGAATTATGACAAATAGAATCAGCTATGTGGATATATTAGTGACATGAAATTAGTAAAGTGAAAATATTGACTATGTATAATATTAAGATATGTGAACATGAGTATTTATAAATATCTTCTTTATTAAGTCATTGGTAATGTCAAAAAAGATATTTTGTTAAGTCAGTTACGTATGGAATTCAACTATGTTGGAGATTTGACTTTATTTGGAGAAATCTTTTTAGGGAATTATTCTACATAGGTAATTTACATATATAAGGAAAACAACTACATGTGAACTTTTAATACATTGGGAATTTGAAAATATATGGAATTTTCCTATATGGGACATCAACAACATAGAAATTTTAGCTTTGTGGTCTAATCGTTGTGTGGGAATTTTAGAAATTTGGTGATTTTGCAATCATGAAATTGCCTACCAATGGATTTCCTCTTGTTTCCAAAAAATGGGAATGTTGACCTTTCAATGGTTTGAATTAGTTTCCTTAAAAGGCTGATTCAATGTGGAAAATTATATATTTTATTTCAGGTTATGAATCAGAATATAAATGAATCACATCACATATTGTTTAATAAGATCAATGACAGATAGAATTAAATCATTGTATATTTGGAAAAAAATAATCACATATATAGCGACTAAAAAGTGAAGGCCTAAAGATCATGCATTCATATTTTATTCTCTAAATACCAATAATTCAAAAAAATATTTTTTAATCATATACCCATTCTTCTGGGTTCTCAATTTCTCTAATGGTGAATCCATCTTTCACGCACCAATATGTATTATGTAGTTAGTGTAAATTCATTCTTCTAGAAATTTTTTATATTAATTATTATATTAATTTACATGAAATCATAAAAATTAAATCTTTTTATCCTTTTGATGGAAATTTAATTAAGCTAATTATTATTTAACACTATTAATAATGAATGGAATTTTTTGTTCAAAATTTATTTCCTTATACCATGATAATATATTTCCACTCTATATTCTTGTTATTGGTAAGTATATCATATACATTTTATCCTTTTTTATTCGATTTATTATCATATTTTTCATGATAAAAAATAGTAAATAATGAAAAGATCATATTAAACGATAATTAAAATTCTACTATGTAATGTTGAATATTTAATGTATCCATCAATTGTTCTAATTTGGAAATGATCTAAGTGAAGTGAGTATTAATTTTAATTTAAATATGACCACCCATGTGTAAATGTAATGGAAATTGATTGTGTGGAATGTTAATTCTGGTAGGCTATTTTGAAAAAAAAATTAATCTTCAAGATAATTGAACATATATATGTTTGAAAAATCTAGTTTTAATACTAATAAAATGTTCAAATTTTAATTGATTTTTATTGAATAATTAAAAATGCATCTCATATTTGGAACCTATTAATATTTAGTCAGAAAATTAGATATTTTTAATGAGTTAGCTCTATGATCATGGTAATTGATAAGTCCTGAGATGGTTTATTTCATGAGAAGTTTGAGTGCCTTGAGTTTTGTTCTCTGTGATTCTGTTTGTGATATTGGTTGGATGTCTTGTTTAAGGGCCCCAATTTAAATTTTATTAGTGCTTGTATATTCATTTCTTATTTAGTGTTGTCATATGGTTTTGAACTTCACCTGGTTTTGTGATATAGAGAGGATATGTGGGGATGATTCTATGAGCCTCAAATGTCTCATACTGAGATGAAATACATGACATGGATGTGAGACCCAGATTATGTGGTTGTATTTTATTTATGTGATAGAGATGTGAATCATGATATGAATATGGGGGATGTGGATGGGACTATAGATTGTGGAATTTTTTTATTTTGAGATTACCATTTGACGTGATACTAAGAGCTGGGATGATTTATTTGGAATCAATTTAATGGATACTGTCCATGTTTATTGCTTTATCATCATTTCATTCCATGTATATATTTACTTGGATTGATGTTCTTGGTGGAATGTTTCCTCTTATTGGTAGTTTAATAAGGTATTCTAAAAGTACATTTATTATGGAATTATTCTATAAATTAATAATTATTTCAAATCCTATTGGGTTGGTGTATATTAAATGAAAATACTGAAAAGATGATAATATTGAGAAACCATAGACATCGTGTTGATTATTCCTAGAGGTAACAATCATCAAATTATGGATTACTGAAATTTAAATAAAAATAATTTTAATGATGAAATAATTTAAAATTAATTATTTAATTTATGTATTTGAAAAAAAAATTATGTTTTTAAATGTATATGTGGTTATAAGATACCAAGTCTTAGTAGTAGAAACTAGGTGTCTGAGTGATGTTAGATGTAGTTGAGATTAATACTAGGTTATTCCCATAGTTTTGAGGTGTGAAATATTAAATACTATATAATTTTTTTTTCATTGTCTTCCCTAATATTGTTATTTAAGGAGAATAACACCTAATAGACTTTAGGATGGAGTATTCACAAAAATCTTAGTTGGATGATTGATAGCCAACTGCCCATTATGTCCATACTCTCATCATGTTTTGGTCACATGTGACAGAATTAAAGATATATAGACTCTGTATATATGTATATAGTGTGACTTGATGTCTTTTGGTTATCCACACACATGTATAATCAAATATAGTATCCATATTATTACATTATGCAAGATGTTTAAATGTGGAGAACTATTTATGTACATACATGATGTATGGTATGTAATGGATTGATGGATAATACATGATGTGTTTTACATTTCATTTGGTCTGTGGTTTCTCCTATAAACTAATTGGTTACTATATATGGATATCTGGATGGGAATATGTGTTGATTTGAAGCAAGATTTTCATGTTTTGATTAATTTCTGATATGTCCTTAGGAAGGACTATTTTGAAAAAATATGGCTCAAGACGTTTTTTTAGGGAACTGACGCAAACTAGTTGGGAATATAGAGTGCGGTATCTATGATGATTCATTTATATATTATATTCACTCATTTATGTTACATTTTTTAGATATATCCATGTTGAGTATTTGAAATTTATATACATTTTTGGTTGATGAGTCGGTTTCAATATTGCTTACTATGATTTACATGATTTCCCCTTTTTTTCTTGATATTATCTATTAATTATAGTATAAAGTATTATCTGATTTTCTCTATTTGAATATATAAAAAAAATTATTCCTTTTTATAAGGACGTAGATCAGGATATATATTAATAACACTATGTTTGGTAGGTGTTGTTTGGACTTTTTGGTCACTACCATCATAAATATTTTTGTACATTATTATCTGTTCATTTTTTATAGTACTATATCACATTGCATGTGTTCACTTGGGAAATCATTCAATATATATATATATTTATAATTAGGTGTTGGTTGGGGAATCTATCTTATCTATCTCATATGAATGTTCTCTTCGAGGTCAATACACCATATATGTATATGTAATATACCCTCATTGATAGTCACCAACTTGTGGCCTAATAGATGTAAGACTCAAGTAGTCACCACCTCCCATATCTAATTTCTAGACTATGATTGGTACTCATTGGGGGAATTGGGCCATGGGAGAGTGATAATAGATGTTTGGGATTGAGGTATTGGATGGATATTATAGTTATTAATATGTGAGGTTTCCTGGTTTTTTTTGATAAATGACATCAGCCACGTTTTCTAAGAAACGTAAACATGATAAATAAGTTAAGACAAGTGTATTATATATCCCTAAGATCTGATTTAGGGTCCTTTAACCTTACCATTCCTATTAAGTAGGATTCCAATTGTTTATTCATTTATAGTCATGGATCTAGGTAAACATCCTCATCAATTTCAAGTTAAAATGTTCTATTTGATGTGCCAGTACATCTCCAAATAGTGGAGCTCAATGGATTTTAATCATGTAGGAGGACACTCCATGTGTTGCTACACTAGAGTCTATAGATGAATGAGAGAATAGTTTCATATTAAATCATATTAGAATATATATAATTTTTTGATATATATTTTTTTATTTGAGATTAGGATAACTCGGTCTCATTCATTGCGACAATGATACATGGAGTTGTGAGGTAGTGGTGGTTCATATTCCAAAAGGACTATGAGGAGTTGATAGTCACATAGTAAAAATTATAAACTAACTACAATAAAAGTTAAATTCATTAAAAATCTGGGTGGAGGTTCACTTGGATTTTATTACAAGTTAATATTGGATTTCTAGTATGTGAGGGTTTTGTATATATTTTAGTATCCATATATGATATTCATTAGAACTTTTTCTATTTGGGGAGCCAAGGGAGTAGAATTTTTAGGATAATTTTTGCATAATTATCCATCACAGTGTAAGATTTTTATATTGATGGTATATCTCTATGTTTTTGTGATAGAAGAGGTTATTGAGGGGACACTATGTTGAATCAGATCATCATGGGATAAGAGTAATCATGACTACTTATAAAGCATATCAGCGGTTGGCAGTTTCCATTTTTCTTAGAAAAATATATTTTTCATTTGGGGGTTGGCCTCACCCCTCATCGAATATTTTATATACAGTTAGCCTACCCTATAACTATTTTATTGTATCACACTCATGTTTTTCATGGGAATTCAAATGTCATAAATTGAAAATGTTCCCAACCTTTTTGAGGATTAAGAGTATTCCTGGGGTTTTTTTGATGTAGTTTCATTCATGAAATTAGTAGTGGGGTTTTCATATTAGGGATCATGTGGGAGATGATAGGGAAGGAATAATATATCCCTAGGCTTCACTTTATCCTCATAGATATTATTGTGGTTACAGTGATGGTCTTCTACAGTTTAAGAGAGGTTGTGGAGTAGGACATGGTCAACATCTTGCTTCAACATTTCTAACATTGGGTGATCAAGGTGTTCTTTATGGAACATATTCATTATTTTCTACATGGATTCATAGACTATTTCATTTTTGATATTCAAACTCGAATATATCAACTACCCCCATCCATGCATTTGGTCATTAGGTAAATATGTTTTAATTGTATTTTGTGTTTACTATGAAGGTTCGTGCAATGGTTTACTTGTCTTAATTATGTACATAATATTACCTACTAAAATGGAAAAAAACTCTTTGGTGAAAAATTATGTTTATTGATATATGCATATGAAATTCTCATCAGTGTGGATATTTTATATTCATTGCAAGACATTATAAATTTCATGATAAGGTGATGCTTATGGACAACATGTGGTGTTCACTTTTTAATGAGACAACATCATATGGGTTGGTAGAGTTTTTCTTTATTTATTCATATATGGATGAGTTTATATTGAGATCTTTTAGGGTTTAGTAGTAAATGTTCCATTGGGTTTTAGAATAGTAACATGTTTTTAGAGAAGGTTGTAGCATTATTCCCCATATGTGAGACCATGTTTGAGATCAATCTAAGACTTAATATTTCTTGTATTTTTACATCTCACTATATTTTGGGACATTTTGAGACGAGGGAGGTGAACTAAATATCGATGATAGGTTGATCTGAGGTTTTGAAAAGTCGAGTGTGTCACCTTGGGGTAAAATATATATAATCATTTAGAGGGATGATGATAGTTTTTAGATTTTTATAAATTATATTCTCTTCAAAAAATTCAAAATAAATAAAATCTATCTACTTTTTTTAATTAATGATATATTATATCTATTTAATGGAATAATATAGTTCTAAAAAACAAATTTGGGGTCAACATATTATTATATTTAAGTGATATATTAGTATATTCATAAGGATACATTCCATTATTGTCTTGTAAATTATGAGTTGTTGTGATATCATTTATTTTCATGAATGATCCATCCGTATTCAAGGGATGGATGAATGTAATGTTCTATGTGTTACTTGAAAATTTCATTAGTGTTTTATTCAACAAAATCCTTGTGTACTATGAACTTGAATATATCTATAAATAGGATTTTTGTGTTGTTTTATGAGTTATTTACTAGGATAAGATGGTTGGATTCAAATCAATATCTGAGTAATTTTATTGAGAATTTAATTTTATTCGGTATGTTGTGTCCTAATAGGGAGTATTTTTGGATATCCCAAAGATAGACGAGGTTAATTTGTGGGATGTAACCACGACAGTGGAAGATTGAAAGGGTTTCCATGGAATTTTATGTTGTTAATAGATTTTCAATGAATATTTTTATATGGTTGAGAATTATTAGAATTCATCCACCATAATAGATTAGAAATTCATGTGGATAGATAGTCGTTAGTAAGATTTAAATTTCATGAAGGAGATGTTAGTCAATTCTCTAGTCCACTATTTTCTTATTGAAGGAGATATAGTTTGGGATTTTTGTTATGCTTCAAAACATGGATTGGGGTATGTTCAAATTTAAATGATATAAATTATTTATTAATGGTATATATAGTTATGTCTTAAACCTCATAATTATGATACCCATGATCACGATCTGTCAGAAGATGTGATTAATTTTTCATTGTTGTGACATTACCACATCAATGGCCATTTTTTTTGGTTTCTAACAACCTTAAGATCCAAAAGTGTGTCTTCTACCAATATGACCTGATAATTCATCATCATTAGTTGATGGAATTATTTAAATATAATAAAATTGATCTTTTATATACACATGAAAAATGGATGCGTTTTTACATATGTGATGAGTAAACAAATGTAATGATGATATTTGTGAATCTAGATATTCTAGAGGGTGATGGAATAAATAATAGTTATTAATATAGTTTTGTGAGAGAATTAATGAATAATTTATCTTTTATTGAAGATGGTTGAGTCATCCTTTTTATAGTAGGAGGAGAAATCCATGTTAGTGGATTCTAATGTGGAGTTATATAGGGACTATTTTATTCTTTATAATTCTTCTAATGGTTTGCCTATGGTTGTACCATACTAGGTGTTTATCTTAGGATTTATTTTCCATTATATGGATATACATTATATGGTTCTCTGTGAGATTTATAGCTCACCTTTGGTCATACATCCCAATTTGAAGAAGATGCACCATGATTTGAGAAGTAAATTTTTGTGTTACTAGATGATGTGTTCCATTTTGGATCATTTTATCTATGTTTTGTATTTTATAAGGTAAAGGACAAACACAATTTTCTTAGTTGATTTCCATAGCCATTGGATGTTCCATAGATAATGTAGGAGGACATATCAATTGACATCATTAGTGGTTGACCTTGATCTCAAGGATGTTGGGGGTGCAATATGGGTGATAGTAGTTTCTTTTTAAAATCATCCAAATTTATAGACATTTAGAATGTGTTCTCATTAATGCTTTCGTTAAGGTAATATTTAGCGGAATTTGTGCCACGTAATAGAGTATCTAGGAGGATCATCAGTGATTTGGATCACCCATTTATATCATTGATGTGGGTAGGTGTAAAAAATACTTCTTGATATTGGTTTAGACTTATCATTACATTTTATATTCAAACAAGACGATAAACATAGCAGAACATCAAAATATTGATGACAAGATGTATTCATGTTTCCATAATTTAATACATTAATGTATTAGGAACCATACTTTTTTCACAATCACATGGAATATTACATTACACTCCACCATTGGCATGTCTCCGTTTGAATCATTATATGGATGTACTTTTCATTTTATGATATTCTAGATAGGGGATATAGAGTTTCAATTCTTCAGATGAAACTTTTATGGAATATAATAGAAATTGTTCATTAAATTTATGAAAGGATAAAATCATTACAAGTTCATAACTAATTCTATAGGTTACTCCTAATTGTGATATATGACGGTTTTGGTAATATAATTTATTTTCATATATATTTCACTCTCGTAGTTTATTGTTAATATTTTATTTTGGTTTCCTTTAGATCATTAATATTGACTGTTAGAATAAAAAAAATGGGTTGTGATTAATCTTAAGGAACCAAAGAGGACCCACTTAAAGAGCCATTATTGATGAAAATTACCTATTGATCATGAATGTATTCTTATTTTAAATAATAATGTCTAGTTTTAAATGGGTGAATTGTTATCAAGGGCTCTTGGTATGATGTGAGTATTAAAATGGGATTCATTTTTTGTAATGAAAAAATGGGATAAATAAAAATCTAAAAAAACATTTCTATGACATGTAAATAGATTAAACATTTTGAAATTGTTTGAATATTTGAATAAAATAAATCTGAGTTGATATTTTTTCATGTTATTCAATTAAAATGAATTACACTATGATTATAAAAATTACATGGCCTGTAATTCCATAAAAAATTCATTTAAACATGTCATGTGGATTAATTTTAATTTCAATCCACATCAAATCCTCTCCTCTCAATCGTTGGAAATCCTCCATATGAATTTAGAGTTTCAACACACCTTATAGATATCATGTTTGTGGGATAAATCCTTAATAATTGGGATTGTTCCTATTTTTCCTTCTCAACCTTAGTTATGCTACTGTTTTAGGGAAACCATTTGACCAATTATATTGGTTGTTTTCATATTGACTTGTTTTTATATAGGGGATTATTTTCAATCGTCCACACTTTCTATCTCATAGTTTTTTATGTTGGAAGAGTTGTATTTTTAATAGGTTTCAGGTAGTGGACTAAATATAACCCCATGGTTTCCTAATATAAATATTTATGAAAAATTATGGTCATGCCAACATATAGTGTGGTGAAATAAATTAGGTAATCAATGAGATTATTCTTTTAACCCAGTTGGGTTCAATTGGGTTTTTTACATGGCTTATAGATTCCCATGGGTTGAGGACACCATTAATATAATTGAAATGGATAATTTCTTAAACTTTATTTCTCCTAACATGATAGCTTAGGTAATTTCTTGTTATATAATCCATAAATTATGGAATATTATCCTAATTGATAAATCTTTTAATCGACAATAATATAACTAAAATTGGTAATTGAAAGATAAATGGTGATTTGCTTAATTTACCATTGATATATATGATGTAATATTATTATATCCATGATATATATTAGTTTATTTCTTCCATGCTAATATTATTATATTTCAGGTTGGACCTAGGATCATTTAAAATTATATGATATAACAATTATTTGGTTCTTTCATGGACTTATTCCATGGTGTAATTTTTATAAATACTTATATATTCCTAGTCCCATGCTGTAATTATTAATGTTATTTTTCATAGATAATATATTGAATATATGGATTTTATCTAGATTGTTGTGATTATACATTTGTTAAATTGTTGTGGATGACATGGCCATAATAGATTCTTCAAGATATTCTAGAAGGGTGCTGAATTATGTTATTTTACCCTAGTTATATGATTAAGTTTTGAATGATCATTAGAGTTTAACAATGATATCTAGGCATTGATTTGATGCTGGTTGTTGCGGTATTTTATAAAATGTTTAATTAATAAATACACATGATTATCACTTTTTTTAAATACACATTTTTTCACGTTTCCCATTTTAGGCACAATTTTATAGGCCCACTATGTAATAATTACACCATATTTGGGAATCCATTTGGTACCCAAGAATATTTCATGGATGTAGATCTGGATAACTTAAATGGAACTTTTTGTTTGTTGTTTTCATGATATATGTGGTGGAGTTCGGAGTTGGTAATGATGTGGAGTTTGAGACTGGGTAATTTTGTGACCTCATTTGGGTTTTCTAGTATTATATATTTATATTTTCAAGAATTAAATTCAGTTAAATTACATATCATCATTACATTATTCCTTAATTGTTTATTGGATTATTCACTTTCCATTACATAATGTCTTCCACTAATTCTGTAATTTGACTTCTTTTGTTTGTAAAATTTATTTTCAATTGAAATGACACTTCGTAAGTGGGCATAAATTATCTCAACTATAAATTTCAATCCATACAATTAATTAGAATCCTTTGACATATGGGGAGGAATTTGTGATTTACATGCTTTGTAAGGTTATTGTTTTATGATGATACTATTTATTGAAATTTGTATTCATTTATTGAGAAGGAATGATACAAGAATACATTAATCACAACAATATCATAGGTATATATTGATATGAATTGTTAATATTGGTGGAATATCTATTTTCTTATATGATATAAACATTCTTATCGAAATATTATATAAGATTTATATTTTAGTTGACAAATTAAATGGGTAGATACCATATTATAAAACACATGAATGACATGATTTGGTAGACAATGAGTAATCATTTATCTATTGTTGTAAAATGTTAATGGTGACCTTATTTTTATTCATTTATCTATTGTTTGTGTTATTCTTGAAACAAAAATGACTCATAATCATCTTTTACATGGGCATAAAGACAATGGAATGTATCACATTCCTAACTCATTTGAACCATAGATTCTTATATTTATCAATGAGATGATGGATGTTTAGCTCCATGATAGCTTCTTAGGGTTCATGTGATCCATTTACAAGGGGGATATTGTAATGACCCAATGTTTTATAAATAGAAATTCTGATATTATAATTATTTCATATAATCATAATGAATCACAACACAATGAAATAATAAGTATTATGTTGCCTTTGAACATAATATTGTAACTTCTGTGGTTTGAAATATGAAAATTTTTCATACACGTTTGCGATAAGTATGATATTTGGAGTTTGATAAGTTAAACATAATTTTTGGTGAATATTTACTAACCCATAGAAATAATAATGTTACCCTTAGAAATTTTAATATGACCCAGATGAATAATAATTTATCCAAAATAATAGTAACCTCAGCTATGAATATATAAATAAAATTTAGGAATTTTATAAATGGTAATATAACCATTATAAATCTTTTTGTATTTTTGTAATTCTTAAATAATTAACACCAATTAATTAATTAATCTAAAATAAAAAATATTTTCATTAAATGTGTTCATAAATTATCAATTTTATTACTTCTGGTTTTATTTTAATTTTATAAGTCCTTTTAAAATTTTTGAAAGCATTATAAAATCAGTTGTAGTTTAAAAATGTGTATTTTTCAGATAATTTAATAATTTAATTAAATATTATATAATTTTTTTTAAAAATTACTTTTTCAATATTGATATCATTTTAAATTCTACACATTGAAAAATGGTTACGGGTATTTTTAGTATTTTTTTAAAATGCTTGAATTCTTCATCAACGGTGAAATAGGGAAATTTACCGTATATATACATTATATGCTAAATGGACTTTCCATAGTATCGCGGGTGATTTAAGCATACATAGTTAGAATTAACAGGAAAATATTACTATTTTTGATCATGAAATTTTCACTATTTATGTTCTTGAGGGAAATAAATATTATGAAAACCCCCATCCATCCACTATAAAAAACCAACCACACTGCCCTCTTCTCTGCCCTTCTATAAAGCCTTGTGAATTCCCAAAATTATTTCCAAATATATACCCATGAAACTCTACCTTTTCCTATATTCATTGTTATTCTCTAGAGACCAAATCCACTCTCCTTAAGAGGCTCTCAAGGAAGATTAACTCAAGAGGTAAATTCTTCATTTCCTTCCTTCCATTTGGTTTTCATGTTCCTTTGATCACATTTCATTCCAATATACACCTCATCCCATTGGTATGAAAAATTTACTACCATATATTTACTTTAATATCAATTTTCTAATGGAATGATTCATTATCATTGTAACACCCCAAGCTTCTACGGTACGCTTCTCTTTGAATAATGTGATAGCATGTGTTGTACGCAACACCGAGTTCTAACACACCATAACCAATCAAACTAGCCGTTATGAATAGTAATACCTACTTTTTGAAATTATATATATTTTATGTTTCAAAATGGACATCATTTTTGGATTCGGAATATCGAATTTAGCTTAAGGTGAAATTTTGGTACTTTTCGGATAACTTTCATATTTTGATGAATAGTGAAAATTACTAAATTTTAATTAAAAACAACTTTTTTAATAAAAATAATTAAAAATGATAAATTATGAATTTTATTAGTTTTAAAGTATATTTAGAAAATATTTTTACCATTTAATATAATGTTTGTCATTGGACATAATTTTACAATTAAACTGAACATAAACAAGTGTCAATCTTTTGACAGTTATTATCTCTTAAAAACACGCTTTTTGTTTTGACAGCGGGAATTAATATTAAATTAATTTCTGCCACTTTTCTGTTTTAAATTTAGGAAAATGGATTCCATATTTGGAATCAGGATGTTCAAATTGTGTAAATAGGTAACTTTTATTTTTAGACATTTTGAATAATTAATGCGGTAAATATTTTATTTACCATGGTTAAGGGTCAATCCGGTAAATAAGGGTTAAAAAATAATATTATAATAATACTAAATTACCCTAAAACGTGTCTTAACCCTATTGGTTGATACATGGTCGACCATGGACATCTTTGGGTCGATTTTGGGACCCCATGGATCCACTTGTAAGTGATAATGACACTTTATTTTAATTATGTTAAAATGAATACAAAAATGACACAAGCATATATCTTTTAGCAAAACAATTGTTACTTTGGGTTATATATGTTGGATTTTAGATTATAAATATTCATTAGAAAGATAAAACTACTTCCTACATAATGATATTTTATTTATAATTTTTAGACATTAAACAATTTAATTTAGTTATGACACAACGATGATGCATTAATTATTATAATAGTGAAAAAATAAAATAATTGATATTATAAATACCCAAATAAATATAATATAAAAGTTTTAATGAAATAAACTAATTTTCTAGGATAATATGATATATTAGGATTGAGTTAATTGAAATTGTTCAAAGTAATCAATCTGTTATGAGTTTCACAAAAATCAACTATTGAATAGTGACAAAATTGACATAAAAGAGTTCTTAAAACAAATATTATATTATTAATTGATATTAAATTACTAAAAATCTACGGTTCGGCCAAGAGACATATATCATGATAGGTTCATCATTAATGGACCACTTGGGGGTCTCTTGGATGTATATAGTAAGTTTATTAACCATATTATATAAAAATACAAAGAGACATTGTAAAAGTGAAACTAATTAACTTAGAGTTAATACTTAAAGATAAGGTTAATATAAGTACCCAAACCTGTCTAAATTCTATTGGTTGAGTGGTTTTCGACCTATCACCACCTTAAACTTTGAATAATCAACTTTGGAGCCATTAGAAACCGAATATGAATTTATTATAAATTAATATTTCTAGCTTTTCCAAAGGTGCCCCTCACCCCTCTTATAAAAGGGCACTCCTCCTTCTCATTTCTTCACACCTTCAAAGCCTTTTGGGTCGGCCAAACTCTGCCCAAATACTCTCACAACTTACCTCACTACAACCTAGGGGACTTAGTTTGATCAGAAAGCCAACCTAAGGGGCCCTTTTGATCAAATCAAAAGGAAGAACCCGAAGGAGAGGTAATGATTTCACCACCCTTCTCCAAGTTCATTTCTTCTTCCACTTCTTCTTCCTTTGTTCTTTCCATTCTAAAATAATTACTCCAGTATCTCACATATACTGTGATGTTATTATAAATATGGTACAACCATATTCAGTATTCTATCCACCCTTTAAATAACATGTCACCATACGTGCGTACGTACGGCTTACCGTCTCCACGTCGTGGTGTAATTGTTATTCAATATATTATTATTTGGATGGGTATAATAATGATGTGTAACTCATGTAAATAATAAATATAACATGTTAATGATTCTGTATATATGATATACCATCCATTTATATATTATTTTAATATCAAAAGAATGATATTGTCGGTCGTGTGTACGTACGGACTACCGTCTCCACGAACGCGATGAGATTCATTCTCCATCGTATCCATTCAAGTATAATTATCATTTGATGATTTAAAAATGATGTTTAAGGACTTGTTATCATTATGGATATTAATAATATACAACCTATCCTTTACAAACATGTCTTACGTAACAAAACATATAATAGAAAACAAGTAAGTTAACACCCGAAACAATGATAATACTAAGATATTATTATCAAATCAATATTAAAAGATCATATATGATATAATATTAATGTATATTATTCTTGTATAATTTAATAACAATTATTTCACCATTATAAAGGAGGTTAACCTACCCCAACCAAGGAAAAGTACAAGGTAAGGGTTATTTCACAATCTCTTCATTATCCGAGGTTGTTTATATGTAATAATCTACTGGGATCTCTTTATCATCCACATCCATGTTTCTTAAAAATGTATTTCAAAACATTTTTACTATTTACTAGAATATGAGTTAAAGTCATTTATACCCTTTTTGACTTTTATAAGTGGTTTATAAAGGAATCTTTCCGTCGTTTTCAAAACAAGGTCCCTTTTAACCTTTTCGACAGAATTAAGGTAAGAATGTTTTTTTAACTTATACGGCGGGCGTGGCTATTTTCCGCCGTTATAAAATCTTCAAAGCTTCCCTTACAAGCTTATAAGATTATTTTCAAAGAAAATGTTTTATTTTATATGGATCTTATATGATTTCAAAATAAAAGGAGATATTTCTTTAAAAAGAATTTTGATTTCATCTATGTCAACATCCTTTGATGGATTTTAAGATTATTTGAAGATGATTTATTATGATACAAAACTTTTATATTGTATTGAAGGTTTTATGATATGTTTGACTGTGGATGTGCTATTTTTATACCATTCATAGTTTATGGTGAAAGTATTGACATTTCGTATGCTAGTTTTAATACGAATGATTATGTTATATTTAAACCTTTTCATATGGGAATGCATTGGACTTAATATGTGACGGGTGGAGCCCGCTATAGCTCCTCGATGCATCGGTAGGTATCATGAGACAAACTAGTGTCTTGGCACAAGGCCTTGACAAAATCTTATTTGTAGTCTTGGCACGAGGCCTTGGCTATGTGGTTATGATAGTCTGGAATTATGCATTCCAACATTATGAAAGTGGTTATTGATTTTTGCATGTGATTATTCGATTAGTAGAATATCCATGTGAGTAAGTAAATGGCATTATTTCATTTTTACCTTTGCCATTTTATGCTGAAATTCAAATTTAAAAGGCTTTTGTTTTAGTTATACATTACCTTAAAAGTTTATTCTTATTTATGAATGTTTCCGCTATATTGTTATCCTTACTGGGCATTTGAGCTCACCCCTTTTCTATGTTTTATTTTTCCCAGGAAGTGAAGAAGTAAGTTATGAATGACCTGCAGGGATATTATGTGGGGATATGAGTGTGGATTATGGAGACAATATGTTGTTGTGGTAGTTTTTCGTTCAATGATGTAATGTAAAACTTATGAATATATCTAGTGTTTCCAAGGCTACTAAACCAATCGGTCTTTCGAGATTTGATCTTTCTTGTGATCTTGCCAATGTTATGTAATAATGCACCGACTCTGGGTAACTAGGGTCAGGGCGTTTCAGTTGGTATCAGAGAAAGTTTAGTACAAACCTTGGAAGCTAGATTTAGATAAACTCTGATTAGAGAACGTAGACCTAAGATGAACTTTGAGGATTAGTATAGAAGAACTTCCTAGAATTTTGGTATTGTAGAGATTTTGTGAGTTTTCCGAGAAATACATCCATGTCTGGATACGAGCAGGTAGAGGCGGCTCTGGCACAGATGTACCTAGGGGCAAAACCCAAAAACACCGCTTTGAGCTAGACTCGAACGGGGACTGGTGCACGACAACGGGCCTTGCTGCACTCTTGGTTACGACACTCCCGGGGGATATGCTTAGGATAACTCTCATTTTCATTACAAATAATTATGAAGGGTTTATGAGTATATACTTCCTCAAAGAAAAAAATTTTATGATTATGGATTATATCCATAAATAGTTCAATTTATGTTAAGTGTTTTATAAGTATGGGATTATGTATTTTGATTCATAAACTGATCTAGTTTATGCCATTGTTTAGAAATGGATCCTAGTGGAAGAAATGGAAACCGTATCAATGCACGCACTCCATGTAGGGATTTCCCTCCTTCTCAAGATAATTATAGTGGGGCTGGTGATGCAACTGGTGCCGATCAGCTAATCACCATGCTGGGACAACTTACTCAGGTTATGAATAATAACCTTACCCGTATGGAGCACCCTGATCCGCAGCGTGGAGGATCAATGTTAGATCGTTTCATGAGGCAACAACCACCAACGTTCAATGGGAGTACAAATCCCTTAGTAGCTGAGCAATGGATAAATTCCCTAGAGAAAATATTTTAGGCTTTGGGGAGCAGTGAAAGGGAAAAAGTTATCGTGGCAGTTTACCGCCTCACTGGAGATGCTGATCAATGGTGGTCGTTGATTTAGAACATGAAGGAAGATGATGAAGTATCAAATATGGAGTGGAGGGAGTTCAAAGATCTGTTTTTAGAAAAATACTTCCCTCGCGACCATCGAGCAGATATGGAAAGGCAATTTCTGAGTCTGAGACAGAAGGAGGATGAGAATGTCACAAAGAATGAGGCTAACTTTACAAGGTTAGCGAGGTATGCTGGAGATTATATTCACAACCCAGGAAGTAATATTGATCGTTTCTTTAATGGGTTAAAACCATTTCTCCATCGAGCATTAGTCTCACAATCCTTTTCATCGTACGAAGACATTGTCTCATGTGCTATCAAGACCGAAAAGGAATTCTCTAAGTCTTATGACTTTAAAGCAAAGAAACAGAAGAAGAGACCTGCTGATCAATCTGGGAATGGAAATAAGGGGAAGAAGGGAATGGTTGAATATCCATCTTGTGGTAAATGCGGGAAGAAACATCCTGGTACTTGCTTGAAGGGAATGGGAGTCTATTACAAGTGTGGTGAAAAAGGCCACCAAGCTCATGATTGCAAGGGGAAGAAGGAAGCTACCAACGTTCAGTGCTACAATTGCAGGGAGATTGGGCATTATGCAAATGCATGTCCTAAGCGTCAGGAGAACTTACCTCAGAAAAGGCCAAGGGATCAAGGCCAAGCTTATGATATCACTACTGCAGAGGTAGAAGCTCCAAAAGACGTGGTGGCAGGTAATTTAATGGTTTCCTCAAGTTTAGCAAATGCATTATTTGACTCTGGATCGTCGCATTGTTTCATATCTTCACAGTTTGCTAAGAAAATTAGATATTTCCAATTTGATTTAATAAGGGAGTTGTCAGTTAAAACTCCTAAGGGAAGTATCATTGCAACAAAGTTTTGTGAATCAGTCCCCATTAGAGCACATAAATTTTCTTTATCTGCTAATCTCATCGTTATACCTATGATTGAGTTTTAAATAATCCTCGGTATGGGCTGGCTTTCGTACTATGATGCGAAGATTTATTGTAAGAAGAAAGAGGTTACGATTCTTGATGATAATGATAAGGAACACCTTATCTTTAAAGCAGAATCATCACCACCTAATTCTTATTTAGATCCACCCCCATTAGCTCAACTTAATTCAATTATTGGGGAGGAAGAGAATGAAATAAATACAGGTGAGGAAAGGAATGTTCAAATAGAGGATGTACCTGTTGTGAAAGAATTTGTAGATGTATTTCCGGAAGATTTACATGGACATCCTCCAGAACGAGAAGTTGAGTTTTCCATTGATTTGATTCCTGGATCAAGGCATATATCGAAGACCCCTTATAGAATGGCCACTGTAGAGTTAGTCGAACTAAAGAAACAACTAGAGGAATTGAATAATAATGGATTTATTCGCCCTAGTGTTTCGCCATGGGGATCCCATGTTCTTTTTGTTAAAAAGAAAGATGGATCTATGAGGTTATGTATCGACTATAGGGAGATCAATGCTATAACGATAAAGAACAAGTATCCCTTACCTCGTATTGATGATTTATTTGACCAACTACATGGAGCTCAATACTTTTCAAAGATTGACCTTCGATCTGGATACCATCAGTTGTGTGTGAAGAAGGAAGACATTCTGAAGACAGCATTTCGAACCAGTTACGGGAATTACGAGTTTACTGTAATGCCGTTTGGATTGACTAATGCACCCTCTGTATTCATGGATCTGATGAATAGAGTTTTCAAGTAGTATCTCGATGAATTTGTGGTGGTATTTATTGATGATATATTGGTATACTCCAAAACCTACGAAGATCATTAAAATCACTTGCGCATTATCTTGAAGACTCTGAGGAGGCATGAATTATATGGGAAGTTTAGCAAGTGTGAATTCTGGCTTCAAGAGATTTCTTTTCTTGGCTATATTGTCTCTAAAGATGGAATATCTGTTGATCCTTCTAAGACCAAGGCAATCCAAGAATGGCCAGCACCTACGAGTATAACTGAGGTATGCAGTTTTATTGGTTTGGCAGGTTATTATCGACGTTTCGTCCAGAATTTTTCTCGATTGGCTAACCCATTAACGCAGCTCACACATAAAGGGGTTAAATTTGTTTGTAAAAAAGAGTGTGAAGAATGTTTCGAAGAACTGAAGATAAGATTAGTCAATTCTCCTATATTGACTCTACCATCGGGGAATGATGGGTTCGTTATTTATAGTGACGCATCGAAGAAAGGACTTGGTTGTGTCCTTATGCAGAATGATAGAGTTATTGCCTATGCATCACGACAGTTGAAAATTCATGAACAAAACTATCATACTCATGATCTCGAGTTAGCAGCTGTGATCTTTGCTTTGAAGATATGGAGGCACTACCTCTATGGTGAAAAATGTGAGATTTATACTGATCACAAGAGTTTGAAGTATATTTTATCACAAAAATAACTCAACATGAGGCAAAGGAGATGGCTTGAATTACTCAAGGATTATGATTGTACGATACACTACCACCCGGGGAAGGCAAACAAGGTGGCAGATGCTTTGTGTATGAAGATGGAATTTTGAAATTCGGGAAGAGACTTTGTGTTCCCAATATACCTGATCTAAAAATGGAATTGCTGGATGATGCTCATAGTTCCAATTTCTCTATACACCATGGGAGCACCAAAATGTATAGATATTTGAAGGAACATTTTTGGTGGGACAACATGAAGAGGGAGATTTCTGATTTTGTGTCAAGATGTATGGTTTGTCAACAAGTGAAAGCTGGAAGGCAACAGCCTGGAGGAGTCATGCAACCTCTTCCCATACCGAAGTGGAAATGGGACAATATTACGATGGACTTTGTCATGGGGATACCAAAGACTCTTAGAAGGAATGATGCAATATGGGTTATTGTTGATCGTCTTACCAAGTCAGCACATTTTCTTACTATAAGAGAAGATCTACCCCTAGAACGTCTAGCAAGACTATATATTAATGAAGTTGTGAGACTTCATGGAGTACCCTTATCAACTGTTTCTGATCGTGATCCCCGTTTTACTTCAAGATTTTGGAAAATTCTTCAGAAATCCCTGGATACTAAACTTCATTTGAGTACTGATTACCACCCTCAGACAGATGGACAATCAGAACGGACTATTCAGACCTTAGAAGACATGTTGAGATCCTGCTCACTTGACTTTAAGGGTATGTGGGATCAATATTCACCACTGGTATAATTTTCCTATAACAATAGCTTCCATTCGAGTATTCAGATGGCACCATATGAAGCGTTATACGGAAAGAGATTTCGTACACCAACGTGTTGGGATGACGTCGGTGAAAGAAAACTTGTAGGTCCAGAACTGGTGGAGGAAATGATGGAAAAGGTGATGGTAATCCAAAATCACATCAGAGCAGCTCAAAGTAGGCAGAAGAGCTATGTCGATAATCGAAGGAAGGATTTGAAATTTCAAGTCGGTGATCATGTTTTCCTGAAGGTATCTCCATGGAAGGGAGTCATACATTTTGGTAAGAAAGGTAAATTGAGTCCCAGGTACATCGGACCTTTCGAAATTCTAGAACGAATTGGGTTGTAGCTTACCGATTGGCAATGCCGCCAAGTCTCTCCAAAGTTCACGATGTGTTCCACGTATCTCTGTTGAGGAAATACATGCATGATCCAACGCATGTACTCACCTATGAGTAATTAGAACTGGAACCCGATCTTTCCTATTGTGAAGAGCCCATCAGGATTCTTGATACGAGAGAACAAGTACTGAGAAACCGGACGACGCGTCTGGTAAAAGTTTTGTGGAGAAACCATATGATGGAAGAGGCAACGTGGGAACCCGAGGAACTTATGATGAAGAACCACCCAAGTCTTTTCATGTGATAAGTATTCTAGAAATTTCGAGGACTAAATTATTTGAAGGAGGGGAGAATGTAACACCCCAAGCTTCTACGGTACGCTTCTCTTTGAATAATGTGATAGTGTGTGTTGTACGCAACACCGAGTTCTAACACACCATAACCAATCAAACAAGCCGTTATGAATAGTAATACCTACTTTTTGAAATTATATATATTTTATATTTCAAAATGGACATCATTGTTGGATTCAGAATATCGAATTTAGCCTAAGGTGAAATTTTGGTACATTTCGGATAACTTTCATATTTTGATGAATAGTGAAAATTACTAAATTTTAATTAAAAACAACTTTTTTAATCAAAATAATTAATAATGATAAATTATGAATTTTAGTAGTTTTAAAGTATATTTAGAAAATATTTTTACCATTTAATATTATGTTTGTCATTGGACATAATTTTACAATTAAAACGAACATAAACAAGTGTCAATATTATGTTTGGTTGATACATGGTCGACCATGTACATCTTTGGGTCGATTTTGGGACCCCATGGATCCACTTGTAAGTGATAATGACACTTTATTTTAATTATGTTAAAATGAATACAAAAATGACACAAGCATATATCTTTTAGAAAAACAATTGTTACATAGGGTTATATATATTGGATTTTAGATTATAAATATTCATTAGAAATATAAAAATATTTCATACATAATGCTATTTTATTTATAATTTTTATAAATTAAATAGTTTATTTTATTTATGACACAACGATGATGCAGTAATTACTATAATAGTGAAAAAATAAAATAATTGATATTATAAATACCCAAATAAATATAATATGAAACTTTTAATGAATTAAACTAATTTTCTAGGATAATATGATATATTAGGATTGATTTAATTGACTTTTTTCGAAGAAATCAATCTGTTATGAGTTTCACAAAAATCAACTATTGAATAGTGACAAAATTGACATAAAAGAGTTCTTAAAATATATATTATATTATTAATTGATATTAAATTCATAAAAATCTACGGTTCGACCAAGAGACTTATATCATGATAGGTTCATCATTAATGGACCACTTGGGGGTCTCTTGGATGTATATAGTAAGTTTATTAACCATAATATATAAAAATACAAAGATACATTGTAAAAGTGAAACTAATTAACTTAGAGTTAATACTTAAAGATAAGGTTAATATAAGTACCCAAACCTATCTAAATTCTATTGGTTGAGTGGTTTTCGACCTAGCCCCACCTTAACCTTTGAATAATCTACTTTTGAGCCATTAGAAACCGAATATGAATTTATTATAAATTAATATTTCTAGCTTTTCCAAAGGTGCCCCTCACCCCTCTTATAAAAGGGCACTCCTCCTTCTCATTTCTTCACACCTTCAATGCCTTTTGGTTCGGCCAAACTATGCCCAAATACTCTCCCAACTTACCTCACTACAACCTAGGGGCCTTAGTTTGATCATAAAGCCAACCTAAGGAGCCCTTTTGATCAAATCAAAAGGAAGAACCCGAAGAAGAGGTAATGATTTCACCACCCTTCTCCAAGTTCATTTCTTCTTCCACTTCTTCTTCCTTTGTTATTACCATTCTAAAATAATAACTCCAGTATCTCACATATACTGTGATGTTATTATAAATATGGTACAACCATATTCATTATTCTATCCACCCTTTGAATAACATGTCACCATACGTGCGTACGTACGGATTACCGTCTCCACGTCGTGGTGTAATTGTTATTCAATATATTATTATTTGGATGGGTATAATAATGATGTGTAACTCATGTAAATAATAAATATAACATGTTAATGATTCTGTATATATGATAGACCATCCATTTATATATTATTTTAATATCAAAAGAATGATATTGTCAGTGGTGCGTACGTACGGACTACCGTCTCCACGAACGCGATGAGATTCATTCTCCATCGTATCCATTCAAGTATAATTATCATTTGATAATTTAAAAATGATGTTTAAGGACTTGATATCATTATGGATATTAATAATATACAACCTATCCTTTACAAACATGTCTTACGTAACAAAACATATAAAAGAAAACAAGTAAGTTAACACCCGAAACAATGATAATACTAAGATATTATTATCAAATCAATATTAAAAGATCATATATGATATCTTATTAATGTATATGATTCTTGTATAATTTAATAACAATTATTTCACCATTATACAGGAGGTTAACCTACCCCAACCAAGGAAAAGTACATGGTAAGGTTTATTTCACAATCTCTTCATTATCCGAGGATGTTTATATGTAATAATCTACTGGGATCTCTTTATCATCCACATCCATGTTTCATAAAATTGTATTTCAAAACATTTTTACTATTTACTAGAATATGAGTTAAAGTCATTTATACCCTTTTTGACTTTTATAAGTGGTTTATAAAGGAATCTTTCTGTCGTTTTGAAAACAAGGTCCCTTTTAACCTTTTCGACAGAATTAAGGTAAGAATGTTTTTTTAACTTATACGTCGGGTGCGGCTATTTTCCGCCGTTATAAAATCTTCAAAGCTTACCTTACAAGCTTATAAGATTATTTTCATATAAAATGTTTTATTTTATATGGATCTTAAATGATTTCAAAATAAAAGGAGATATTTCTTTAAAAAAAAATTTGATTTCATCTATGTCAACATCCTTTGATGGATTTTAAGATTATTTGAAGTTGATTTATTATGATACAAAACTTCTATATTGTATTGAAGGTTTTGTGATATGTTTGACTATGGATGTGCTATTTTTATACGATTCATAGTTAATGGTGAAAGTATTGACATTTCGTATGCTAGTTTTAATACGAATGTTTATGTTACATTTAAACCTTTTCATATGGGAATGCATTGGACTTAATATGTGACGGGTGGAGGCCGCTATAGCTCCTAGATGCATTGGTAGGTCTCATGAGACAAACTAGTGTCTTGGCACAAGGCCTTGACAAATTCTTATTTTTAGTCTTGGCATGAGGCCTTGGCTATGTGGTTATGATAGTCTGGCATTATGCATTCCAACATTATGAAAGTGGTTATTGATTTTTGCATGTGATTATTCGATTAGTAGAATATCCATGTGAGTAAGTAAATGGAATTATTTCATTTTTACCTTTGCCATTTTATGCTGATGTTCAAATTTAAAAGGCTTTTGTTTTAGTTATACATTTCCTTAAAATATTATTCTTATTTATGAAAGTTTCCACTATATTGTTATCCTTACTGGGCATTTGAGCTCACCCCTTTTCTATGTTTTATTTTTCCCAGGAAGTGAAGAAGTAAGTTATGAATGACCTGCAGGGATATTATGTGGGGATATGAGTGTGGATTATGGAGACAATATGTTGTTGTAGTAGTTTTTCGTTTAATGATGTAATGTAAAACTTATGATTATATCTAGTGTTTCCAAGGCTACTAAACCAATCGGTCTTTCGAGATTTGATCTTTCTTGTGATCATGCCAATGTTATGTAATAATGCACCGACTCTGGGTAACTAGGGTCGGGGCGTTACAATCATCTCTCATTTCCCCTCCAATTAAACCAATGAAATTAAAACACTGTCTGAGTTGTGTTAATTTATCACATTCGAGGACGATAGATTATCAATTTAAATAACCATATTCAATTATGGTAACGAAACCATTTTTATGGTTGAAATATTATATTAAATATGTATTTTTTCATATTCGTAATTCTATAATCCTGTTTTACACATAATAAAAAAATAACAATACAAAACAATTTATGTATGAGAAAAATAAAAAAATTAATTCAACCATTTATCATTAAGGTTAAATATAATGATTCACCTTCACTCCAAATAACCAAATGAATTTTATTACCATGTTATCTTTTATATATCCCCAAATATCATATATCTTAAATTATGGATAACCACTTTTATCTTATTTGTTTATCCTTTCATGAATATAAGTAAACTGATAATAAAAACCTTGAAAAAAATGAAAGTAAACCACTTAACTCATAAAAAAGGTCATGAATGAACATAAAAAGGATATAATATATATAATAAGTTATTTTATTATTAATAAATAAACCTAATTTGATTACTTAGTTCAGTAATATCATGTGGAGAACACCATCAGACTGAAGGTAAGGGATCCTATATATTCCACTTTTGTTCAAGAATAACCTCTATGTAATGACCTTTTAAATGAAATCCCAAATAATGAGTTATTATGTATAGCCTTCCCCAAACATTAATAATGATATTTAAATGATGAAAAACCCTTTTTTCTCTAGTTAATAAATTTTATGTACGCATGATACCGAGTCAATATTCCAATGGGATTTAACCCGAAACTCTTTTATTCCATCAAGTTTCATTATCATTATTTTTTACCTAAATGAGATTATCTATTTTTCTTATATTAATATTTTCAATGATATTTGAATGTTAAAAAATCAAGTATTATGTTCCATTCATCATTCTCTTTCGGAGATATACATGTCTTTATGTGATTCCCTCCTCAACACTTTTCGATAAGAAAACCTATTTTATGGTAGCTTCCCAAATTCTTACCTGATTTCAAGTGCACAATGTCATCTAATTTAAGAAAACATTATATTTATAAAATAAGTCTTTTTATTTTTAAAACCTTTCTGTTTCACCTCTAGTTTTTTATAATGCATTGTTATATTTTCTATTTTAAAGGTTGAATATTGTTTTTTTTAAACCGCACAAAATGTTTTTAAGACCACAGAAATTGTGTAGATTTTATAAATTTTGCAACATTTACATTACACATATCTCCATGATACATATATATTTTCCATTAATAATTTCATGGTATACATTATTTCTCTTCTGTCATGGAAATATTTTATTATACCCATCTTTTATCATTTGTGTCATGATTATGGTACCAAATTCCTTTCATGGGTAATCATTATGTTTCTATATGATTGATTATGTATTATTCTTTATGTGGGAGAAATATTCATGAAATGTTAATATTGGTGTTCCTAGATATTCCTGCAATGAATTGGGTAAAGTTAGGTCTCATGAGATGTTATATATGATGGTCTTGGCGGTTTTCTTTGGATTGTGGAATTATGTGAAATAAACATGACAGTTAACATTAACTTATAATAAATCCATGTATTATGTTTCTCCCACAAATATTTAACTCCATGCTTATATGATTCCATGTTTAAATGGTAAGGTAATATATGTTACATGCATTTTTATATTATCGTTTCATTATTTCTGTTAAATCTGTTAATGCTTGGTTCTTATGGTTAGTGTCTTACTGTGTTATTTAGATCATCTCGTTATTCATGTGTTCCCTAGGGTACACTATGTTGATGTTTTAGTACAATAGATGTTATTATCTCAATAAGAAGATTAAGAAAAGTTTTATTTAGTTCCATGTATTTAGTTTTATGTAACTAGTCTTCAAAGACACTGGATTTCATGATACATGGCTTGTACATTGATGTATATTTATTCTTAATATCATGAAATGTTATGTAAAAATGATAGGTTATTTTTAGTTGGAATCAGAGGATGGTCTTGTTATTTATGATGATTAGGAAAAGTGAAAATTAGTAAAAACCTTAAGGGTGATACGACGTATATGAAAACATCATTAAAAATTGGTACATATATAGTAAATTATTTATCACAAAAATACATCCATATCTACAAACAAATAGGTAGAGGTGGCTCATGATCAAATTTACCGTGGTGTGGATACTCTGACATGATTTTTTTGGCCGAACTCAGGGTATCCTTGTACATGACAAAGGGCACTACCGCATTCTTGGTATGACACTCCCGTGGGATATTGTTGTGTAAATTCACGAGAATAATAAAAACCCTTACTAATGGAATAATAAAATCACAAAATAATATATGTGTGGAAATTGATCTAGGATAAACTAGATTGAAACATAGGGAATCACATGTTAGGATATACTTCTCCTTTACTATTTTATCCTCTTATGTTCAATGTTTACTTTTTATACTCAATAGCTATTTATTCATGCCCTCTAATTGTACGTTCATTTTCATAGTTAATGGAGACAAATAGAATAACATGTAACAAATATCAATGGGATAATGAATGTGAATAATTCCATAATGAAATTCCTATCATGATGGAAATAGGTAATCAAAACTGCATGGTAGTAAATTCTTAACTGGCTCATTTTATGAATAATAACTTGAATCATGAAGAACACCCTAATTTTCCATGGAAAGAGCATGTTGTCATTGAATCATTCATGCAGTAAAGGCCTTCTATGTTTAGCTAGTCTTCTAATCCCCTCCTCGCATAACAGTGGAGTAACCCCATTAAAAAGATATTCAATATCCTCTAGTGATCGAATGAAGAGAAATTTTTATTGGAGGGATATCATTTTGAAAGTGAAGTTGATCAGTGGTGGCCACTGATGAAGAATAAAATTTCCCCATGATGAATTTGATCCCATTGATTGGAAGGAATTCAAGAGTATCATTTTTAATATTTATTTTCCTCAATCAATATGTCTCATGATAGAAAGAGAGTTCTTCAACCACAAGAATAATGAATATGTGTTAATCGAGGCATATGATGAAAACATTACACGGCTTTCAGGGTACGCCTCTTGCATTTTCATGAACAACGAAAGTATGATGGATCGATTCATTAGTGGACTAATGCCGAGTCATCAAAAATCACAAGATATTTGAGACTTTGAAATTTATGAAGAGATTTCCCATTATGACCTTATGTTTGAAATGGAGATTAGTGAATTTGAGTTGTATAATGGGCCTAGTTACTATAAGAAGAAAAGAGAGAAACACATGTGATATTCTGAAAAAAAACCCATTACAGAAAGAAGCATGACTACACCACTTATAAAATTTGTTGGAAGAAGCATGTTAGGAGCTTTCTAAAGGTAATAATAAATTTATTAAAATATGGAAGAATGGGACATCTATCGAAGTACTACCAATGGGATATAAAGATTCATATTAATTTGGAAGAATGTAGGAAGGTTTAGATAAACACTCAACATGTAGTGCAGTGTAACAACAGTAAAGAGAATTGGCATTATGTGAACAATTTATCTAAGTCGAGGGTTGTTGGAGGAAATAAAAAACAACCTCTAAGGAAACATGGTACGTCTTATGTTATCACTGCTACTAAGATCAGAAAAAATGATGTGGTGATAGGTACACATGATATTGATTCAATAATATTGAATATACTATTTGATTCTAGATTTATGCATTTTTTCATATCTCGAATGTTTAGTATACTATTTAAACACCCCTTCAAAATTTGGTGGAAATTTTATTTTTCATAACTGATAATGGAGTAATTATTACTTCCATGGTTTATAACTCCTCCATAGTTATCATTTGTGGACTAATTCTCCAATTTTTTTCATTCATTTTTTATTGGAGTTTGATGCTATCTGGGGAATGGATTGACTATCTTTATAAAGTGACAACATCAAATTTTGGGATAGAGGGATTAAACATCACATCATGAAGCATCCTCAAATTCAATACATGTTTAATGAGGAATAGAAATCTCTTTTAAAATCAAAGTCTCGTGTCTGGATACTACTTCTTTATAAGGAAGAATATGTAGATCAAATGGTTTAGAAAAATGATAGAATCATGAATGAGGACATACCTATCATGAGGGATAACAATGATGTATTCTATGAAGAGTTTTCTCGCCTCCAAACTGATGGAGAGGTTTATTTATCAATTGAAGAAATTATTGGATCTTTGTCTATATCAATAAATCCTTATATAATGACCATCGTAGAGCTAGAGGAATGGAAGAAGCAATTAAAGTAGAATCTTGATATGGTTTTTATACGTATGAGTGCATCCCTATGGGGTGTGCCTTTCCCATTTTTCAAAAAGAAGGATGGATCAATGTGCATCGTCATTGAGTTTTCTAATCTCAATATATTCATGATAAAGAACAAGTGTCCCATTCCTTGAATAGATGATTTTTTTGTCAGCTTTGTGGGTCCATTTATTTTGCAAAGGTGGACCTTCATTCATGATATCAACAATTACAGTCAAGGAAAGAAGATATTCTGATAACTACCTTTAAAATTAGATATGGACACTAAGAGTTCATAGTGTTGGCCTTTGGACTCACTAATTATCTAGAAATTTTCTTATAATTAATGAATATTGTCTTTATAAATTACCTCAACAAATATTTGGTAATCTTTATTTATGATATTATGATATACTCTAAGAGAAAGAAAGAACATGTGGAAAAGTTGAATACCATAATAAAGACATTGTGAAGAGAGAACATGTATAAATTGCATATTAAACGCGTGTTCAGGATGGAAGAAGTTTCTTTCATGGGTAATGTTATCACTAATAGAGGGATATCTATGGACCCTTCCCAGACAAAGGCATTTTATGAGTTGCCCAGGAAAACATATGTAACGGAGATCCGCATTTTTTTTGGACTAGCTAGTTATTACTGATGATTTATTAGAAAAATAAGATTATTTTAAAACCCAATGATGAAGATTTCATGAAAGGAAGTGATGCTTTTCTTGTCTCAAGAATGTGTAGACTTCCTTAAGAAGTTCAAAAAGAGGTTAACCATTATGCTAGTACTCACACTCCCAACATGTAAAGAACTATTTGTGGTGTACAGTGATGCTTCAAATAAGGGAATATGATATTTTCTGATTAAAAATGATAATGTGATAGACTAAACCTCAAGGTTTCTAAAATTCTTGAGTAAATACTATCCTACCAATGATATTAAGTTGGTAGCAATGATCATTGAGGTAAAATTCTAGCAGCATTATCTCTATGGGAAGATGTATGAGATATAATCGTTTCAAAGGAGTATCAAATATATATTCAATCAATAATATCATAATAAGAACCACCGATGATGGATATAGATCATCAAGGATTATGACAACTCATTCCACTCCCATCCTGGTACGAAATACAAGGTGGAAAATTCTTTATGTCTAAATGATCCTTCATATTTACTAATGATGGGAATTGAAAAGGATCAGATCTTCTTAGATTGGTGGAGTGTGGAAATGGGAATCATAAAGGGATGAAAATTGTCAACACATTCCAAAATGATTTCCCAACCATCCCTTAGGGAGAAAATAAATAATTCTCAATGATTAGATGTAGAAATTCAAGAATGGTTAGAACCTATAATGAATGGAAAATCCTCAAATTTTTAAATTGGAAAAGACAGAGTTGTAATATTTTCGTTACAATGATGTGTACCATTCGATCTAGATATATATATTTATATTTTGTATGGAGAACATAGTTCAACCTTTTTTGTTCACCCAGAGAGTAGAAATATATATCGAGATCTCTGAGATATTATTATTTGGACAGTGTGAAGAAGGAGATTGCTGAGTATACATAAAAGTTCTTGGTTTTTCAAAGAGTGAAGGCTAAAAGATAGAAAACTAAGGGGATGATGTAACCACTACCCATTCAAACATAGAAGTGGGAGAGAATTATCACAGACTTTGTCACTAGTTTTACAAAATAATCCAAAGGAAAAAATGCTATACGGGTTGATTAGGAAAGTCTTATGAAGACATATCTCATTATCATAATTAGAGAGGAATTTTCATCAGATCAACTTACACATATTTAAATTAATAAACTGGTAAGGATTCATGGAGTACCAACATATATTATATCATATTGTGATCTAGGATTCACCATAATGTTCTATAAAAGTCTTTCACATGCTCTATGCACTGAACTGAACTTCAATATGGCATATCATCATGAAACTTATGGAAAATCAGAGTAAACTATTCATACACTGGATGTTATGTTGATATAATGTTCTATAAATTTAAAATGGGGAAGGTACCATCAAATTCCACTAGTTGAATACTCTTAAAACATTTTTTTAATTTATCATCTGAATTACAGTATATGAGGCCCTTTACGGGAAAAATTATTGACCACCAGCATGTTGGGATTAAGTCAGTGAGCGTAAGCTGGTAGGACAAGAAATGGCCAATGAAATTATGGAGATGGTAAAAACCATTCATCAACATCTCGAGGAATCCCAATATTGAAAAAAGATTCATGTAGACCATCTTCGATAATACCTTGAGTTCTAAATTTGAGACATGTTATTTCTCCACATATCTCCATGGAATTAGGTTATTGGGTTTGTGAATAATGGAATTTTAAGTCCCAGGTACATCATCCCCTTCGAAATTCGTGACCGTATCATGTCTGTGTCCTGTTGAATGGAACTTCCACATACCATGTACATAGTACACAATTTCTTATATATATCCCTCTTATGAGAGTACATACCATAACATTCATATGTACTTTCTTCTGAGGTGGTATAGTTAGAGAATCAACATTTATAGGATGAGAACATAGGGAAAATCATGGATCATAGAGAGAATATTCTAAATTACAAGGCTACTCACCTAGTCAAATTACTATGGAGAAACCATAAATACATAAAATAAACATGGGAACTCGAGGAGGAAATGGAGGAAAAGAACCTGCACCTGTTTATGTGTTATAATTTTAAACAAAATTTTGAGGTAGAAATTTCTTAATGGGAGAGTAATGTAAAGAACCAGTGTTTGGTCAATGGAAATTACCATCTTATAATAATTTCATATAATCACATGAAATCCCAAAAAAATGAACTAATAAATACTAAGTGACCATTAAACATAAAATTTTCTCTTTTTAGTTTTTAATTTTCAAAATTAAACATACACGGTTCCGATCAGTTAGATGTTGGGAGTCTGATATGAAAAACATAATTTTTTTTGAATTTAACTAACACTTATTAATAGTAATGTTAACCTTAGTAATATTAATATGACTCTAATTAATAATACATCATGCAAACAAAAATTATCCTCACCCAAGAATGTATAAATATAATTTAGGCATCTTATAAGTGGTAATATGACCATAATAAAAGTATTGATATTTTTCAGAGTCATAAATATTTAATGTCAATTAATTAATTAACATAAAAGAAAATTTATTTTCTTAAAATGTGTTCATAAATTAAAAATTTTATGACTTCTGTTTTTAATATAATTTTATAATAGGTTATCTAATTTTTGAATGCATTAGAAAATCATTTATAGTTTTAAAATCCATATTTTTCAACAAAATATTATTTTAATTAAAAATTAAATTAATTATATTTTGAAATATTTTTTATAATTTGATATAATTTTTTAAATCTACAAATTAAAAAATGGTCAGGGTCATTTTTTTGTATTTTTCTAAAATACATAAATTTTTGATGAATAGTGAACTATTTCAATTTATAGTATATATACAGTATAAGATTAATAGTCTATTATTAGAATAATTGATGATGTATGAAACCTTAGGTATAATTAGAATGAAATTATTACTATTTTTGGTCATTTAAATATCACTTTTTATAGTGTTGAGGGAAATTAATAATCTATGGAATCATATATTAAGAAAACCATCATCCCCTCCACTATAAAAACCACCCATAATCCTCTATTCTATTCACTCATATCAATCCTTGAGACTACTATAAATAATGACCAAATGCAACCTTAATATCCTATATCACATCTATCAGCCCTTGGACTCCTCAAAATTTTAAATCATCTCCCGTTAAGAGGATCTCAAGGAAGATTAAATCAAGAGGTACATTCCTCTTTTATTTTCATTCATTTTTTTTCTAGTTTGATTGTTCTCATTTCTTTCCTAACATATCATCATCCAAATGGTATGAAAAATTATGTAACATAAATGTAATGTTATTTTTTTATGTTAATTTAAAAATTTATTATCATGTCACATTTTTCTCCTATTATACCAAAGAAATGAAAACATCATCCGAGTTGTGTTAATTTATCACAATCAATGACGACTGGTTGTTAATTTCTATTATGATCCCCAATTAAGTGAATGAAACCATTTTTATGGTTTAACCATAATACTACATATTTATTTTATCTTATGTATCATTATTGAATCATTTTTCACACATGATGAAAATTAATAATACAAAACATGTCAATTATGAGTAACATTTCCAAATTAATTCAAGCATTTATTATTAATGTTTATAAAATTAATCACCTTCAATAAAAATAACAAAATGAAATTTTTTACTATTTAATATCATGGATGATCACTAATTTAATACAAAAATATTTTGGACAACCACTTTCATCTTACATGTTTATCAATTCACAAAAATATGTAATTCAATCATAAAAACCAAGAAAACAAATGGACCAAACAATGAAATTGAACCACATAACTTATCAAAAATTCCATGAATGAACATAAAAATTTATAAATGAATAATTTCCATATAGAATAGGTTCTATTATAATTTATTAATTAACAAAATTTTGTTATTAAGGTAGTTAATATCAAGTGGAGAACACCGTAATACTGATGGTGAGGGATATTCTATATTCCATTTTTATTCAAGAATAACATCTAATTTATAACATTTTATTTGTAATACCTAATGACTAGGCATGATTTATTTCATACCTCATTCTCTCCTCACGATTTTTAAATGATGATAAAACCCTTTATCTCAAATTAATTCCTCTTAAGTACGCATGATACCATGCTGATATTCCGTAATGGATTCAACATAAACCTCCTTTATTTAATTGAGTTTAATTATATTTTATTTTAACTAAATGAGTTTATAAATCATTATTATGTTCATTTTATAAGTTCAATTTTAATTTTATAAACATATGTATCAGGTTCCATTCATCACTATCTTTTAGGGATATACTTGTCTTTATGTGATACCCTCCTCAATACATCCGGATAAGAAAACCTCTTTTGTGGGAGTATCCCAAATTTTTACCCTATTTTAAGTGCACGCAATTTTCATTTTTATGATAAAATTGTCTTTATAAAATAATCATTTTAATTGTTATAACTATACAAGTTCACATCTGGTTTTTTTATAAATTATTTTTCCCTTTCCTATTTTAATGGTTCTATCGTATTTTACATAAAACTACTCTAAAATATTTTTATTCCAATTATTCTTGAATACATTTATTACATGTTTTAACTTATAAATTATATCACTGACCATGATAAATATATATCTACAATTATGAATGTCTATTTATACTTTTATTCCCTTTTTTCAAGGACACTTTTGAGTTACACCCATCTGTTATGCTGTGTGTCACGATTATGGTACCCAATTGTTTTCATAGGAAATCCTTATGATTAGGTATGATTTATTTTGTATTATTATTTATGTGGAAAACATAATGGTTAATATGTATTCACCAGATATAACTGCAATAAATTGGGTAATGTTATGTCTCGTGAGATGTTATGTGCGATGGTCTTGGTAGTTAGCCTTCTATTGTGTTATTTTGTGAAACAATTTTGGAGGTTAAACATGACTCATACTAATGTATTCTTTTATATTGTATCCAAATTTCTATGATTCCATGTTTAAATGATTTCATGTTTTAGGTTTTGGTTCCATGGGTTTCATGTCTTTTTATATCATCATGTCATTCCTTATATTCTTCGTGCTAATGCTTTGTTGTAATGGTTATTCCATTACTAGACTATTTAGCTCATTCCTTTGTTTAAGTGTTCCCCAAGTTACCTAATTCAGATGTTTGATCACAATGTATGCTGGGAGATAAAGTATAAGAGTAAATAAATAATTGTTTTTTAGACCCATTTTTTTAGTTTTAGGTACCAAATCATAAGAGACACTAGACTTCAAGATTCTCAGTATTTACTCTGATGTAAGTGTTTATGCTCAAATTCATGTAATGTTATGTCAAAATGAAAGGGTCACTATAACTATTAATTTTATGTCTCAGATAAAAAGAGATATTTAACAACAACATATTCTTACATATTCATAAGAATGAGAAACAATGTTGATGAGTTCTCGATCAATTTATTCAAGAATATTTTCAAGAATATCAAGAAACCCTTAGGTTGGTTAATGATGTAAGATGACTATATGAATCATGGACCTATTACGTGTTGGTGGTATATTCTAGAATAATATAGGGATAATGATGATTTATCCTAATGTGAATTTGAGTTGAATTTCATGATTAATTTCAATACCAATAAATTGAGGGATGAAAAAGCATGTGAGTGGATGCATATATCATAAGAGGGAATGTTACTGCTGGACAATGTTAGACATTCTACTAACCTAAATCACATTGTTCTATCTTTGTTAGTAGATTACATCGATATGGAATTACATTTTTAGGATGATCATCTATATGAGAGTAGGTCACAGGTAATCATTTTCTGATTACGCAACATTGAGGATGTGATAAACCAAACACTCGTCACAAAAGAGAATATGTGAGATTCTCTAAGAAGCAGCTAGGATGTTTCACAAACATGATATGAGAAATATTTATTACTGGAAATAATATCTTATATGATAGTGACCACTATGCTAGTAATGGGAAGAGGCGTTTGGGAAGTGGATAACCATATCAAGACCATATTACATTACAGTGCTATACGTGTTTCATGATTGATTAGTAACTCTCGTAGTCACCTGAACCTATTATCATGTGTAATATCTAGGGTATAATAGATCATATTTAGTGGTTCTTTATGAACAATCAACAAAAATATAATGTCATAGGACCGTGAGAGGATCTTGGGATGAGAAGAGGCACAATTACCCCTATGAATGCAGGTAGCTAGTGTTACACTGGAAATTCATGATGTTGATGGGTGAAACATTACCCCAGGGGCATGGGAAAAAATACTATGAAATGGAAATAGATAATGGAAGTCATACTAGAGCCCATGTAGGGGTTAAAATTAATTTTCATGTTATGCAGACATCTCTAGATATCATGGATACTTGATTTTCTATATTCAAAGATACAATTCTTGTATCATATTCATTAGGTTATGTTTTTCATATATGAACAAACCAATATTTTCAATATTCTCAATTTGCCAAAAATCTCTCACAGATGTGGAAATCATGGACAATTATTTTATCATCGACATTTTGTTGAGAGTGAAGTTAGAGAATATAAAAAATTACACAGTTTGGTCTTTAGGTATTGGTGGTTACACTTTATTTTTGGAATAGTTTAAACATTTTTGTAAAAATTCATGGTTGTATTACCTAATTTTTTTCCTTACCTCCCAAGAGAGAGATAAATTTCATGATGGAGTTTGTTTCAGAATCACATCCATTTTTATCACTCCTTACATAATATTACTAGTAGAGAATTATTAGTAGAAAATTTATTTGGATGATAAAGAATGTTTTGGATTCATACATACTAGTATATATCCCCAGGGTACTCTAGTTCTCTATACCATTAATGATGATTGATCATTGCGCAAATCTATGTATTAAAAAAGGTTGGACAATATGGTGGTCAAGAACCGATATATTCTTCCTTGTTTTGATGAAATTTTCAATTATCTGAGTGTTTCGATGATATTCACAACGATTTATTTGAGATCAGTATTCCATCATTTAAGGGTGAGACCCTCAGACATATCTTGGACTAGTTTGAGGATAATCTATGGCTTGCATGAGTCTGTAGTGTTATTGTTTGTGTTGAATAACACATTTAAGATATTCATGGACAAATCAAATTGGATAATTCTTCGTTTTATAGATCATTTCATGGTAGCCCACGTCATCACTATCATGGAAATATTAAGAGAATATGACCCTGGAATTTTTTTCTTGCATGAGGTGATTCATTTTCAGGGTGTTCTAAGGGGTAAAATTTAGATAGGGATCAAAATTTCACATCACTTTTTGAAGGTTCATTAGAAGGGTCAGAGATCATTGGTTGTTTAGATAATAACCCATCTTCCATTGATTGAAGGTTAATATGAGCAGTCAATTTTGGTACTAGATGACTTATTAAAAGCCTATGTTTTGGACCATTATGGTCTACAAGATAAAGATATAGAACTCAAGGAATTTGAATATAATATGATCTTTTAATATTTTATCAAAATTGACCATTTTTAGGATATCTATACTGGTTTGTTTTGTTCTCATCTTTTTCAGATGGAGGATATTAAGTTAGAATATATTAATCCTAGGCTAGAGAAAGTGACATTAGAGAAAGATCAATTGATAAGATGGTTTTTTGACCACTCATTGTAGGGGGAATCATATTTTGACCATCAGATATGACCTCTTGAATTTTTTGGTTGGTCATCATGTTTTACTTCTTGTTTTGGTAAAATTGGAGAAACATTGTATCATAAGACACAAGAGGCTAGCACCCAAGTTTTTCAGGTCATTTCCGATAGTGGACTGGGTCTTTCCTGTGGTGTTCCATTTATAACATCCACAATAGAACACTTCCATGCATGATGTTTTCCATGTTCCATAGATATTTATAAATCTTCCTGAACATTCCCATGTTATAGACATAGGAGATGAAATTCTTTGTAGTAATGCAGCCTTTCAGGAGAATCCTATATGATATTTGAATCATTGTAAGAAACATCATTTGGTATGAATGTAATGTTGGATTGTGCGGTCTAAAATCATGATAGAATTAGGGAGGATTGTGGCATATGGTGTAAGATATGATATCAGAGTTTCATGAATTATTGGTTGATACCACATAATGATTCATAGATTAACTCAGAGATGAGAAATTATATGTCGTAGAGTATGCATGATACAGTCTTTTTCAAATAATGTCTCTATATAGGTTATTATTGTTCATTTATTTGAGTTAAATTTCAGTTGTTGATATCTATCATTTAAATAATGAAATATTTTTATACGAGGAATCTAGCAGAGGTTGAAGAGTATTTCATAGAGAGCCTTTATTAATGAAAATGACTTAATGATTCGAAATGTGTGATTATTATAATTAATGTATTCTGTGTATAATTATTTTTTATATGTGTTATCATGAAATCTTGGTATGTTGAGATTCATTGAAGGGTATTATGATAATTTTTAGGAAAATTTGAATAAAAATTAATCAGAGGAATATTTAAACATCTTGTGATTGGATTTAACATTGTGTAAGTTCTCTGGTGTTATAATAACATCAATATAAGGAGATTTATTTTTTCATGCATATTCCATTAAAAATAATTACATGACATCTATGTATGTTTCATTCCATGCAATAATAAATCATATTATTTTTGACATGTTTTAAAGATGAATTTTCATTTCACTCAGTATAATCTCCTATCATATTTACCATAGGGAATCGTCCTATAAATTTTTTAGTTCAAACCCACTTTTCAGGCATCTTGTTTATGTGATCAATCCCTAGTATGTTTTTATATCATTTTATTCCTCCTCTCCCATTGTTGTCCAATAGTATTGGGGAAATATATTTACTATATGTGTTGTTGGTTTTCATCATGATATACAATGATATGGGAACCTATGTGAAATCATCTTCACCTTCCCTCCCTTGGTAGTTTTCTATTTTATGTGTTTTTTTCATCATTGTTTTAAGGTTGGAGTTTAAATCTAAACCCTATAGATTTTTTTATTTTAATGTTTATGAAATTTTTGTATTACACCAATGTAGTGTATGCCTAAATAAAGAATTTAATGAAATGTATTATTATTTTAAGTACATTTGGACTTAAATGGATTTGGATCTGGCTTATAGGTACCCGTGAGGTGAGAAAATAATGAATATATTTGAACTGTTTAATAGATTAAAGTGTTTTAGAGATGACGTGAAACATTATGTGATTGCTTCTTACAAAATAACTAAATTGTGGAATATTTTATTAATTGTTATAATAGTTGATCAATTTTGATATAAATGAATGTGGTATTTGAATGAAGAATGGTGATTCACATAATAAAAAATTGACATAAATGTTGTCATATACTGATATGCATTCTTTATGATAGGACATTTGGCACATTCATAAATGATTATTTATTAGGCTATGCCAAGGGAATATAACACTTATATGTTGTAATTATGATATTGAGAAGACTTGGTATATTATAAGGATGTAATTATAATAGAGAGTGGGAAATTCCCAAACACCCACATGTAATACATATAGGGATTTTTCATGCTGCTATAATTCATATTGGGATTTGATCTAGATTGTTGTGATTATATAGATGTTATATGGTTAGGGTGTAACATTCATTATGAATTCTTCAATATATTCTTCAATGGCACTAAAATAGGTTATTCTACTTAGGTTATATGGTTGTGGATGGAATGTAACACCCACGATTCCATGGTATACTTCTCTTTGAATACTAAAATAGCGTGTGTTGTACGCAACTTTGAGTTCTAACACACCACAACCAATCAAATATGGCATTATGAATAGTAGTACCAAATTTTTAAAATTTTATAAATTTTATCATTCAAAAATGGACTTCAATTTTTGGATTCAGAATATGTAAATTAGCATAGGGGGAATTTTTGGTATTTTTCTAAAAACATTCAATTTTTTATGAATAGTGAAAAACACTGAGTTATAGTTTAAAACAAAATTTTTATTTAAATAGTTATTTATTTTATTTAAATTTATATTTGGCCAAAATAGTTACATAATATCAATACATGTTCAATGTAATTCATTGGAGTTAGTTTATAATAACTTTAGATATACTGAAATTTTATTGATCTTTTAACCGTCTTTTGCCAACCTCCTAGGAGCATTTGCAAATTTATATAAAACATGATTTTAATGCATCTGTGAGTTGAGTTTTAAAATTATGAGAGACATGATTTATATCAGTATGTAAAATGTGGTTCAATAAGATGAATATAATTTTTGGTGAATAGTATCTTTTTTCTTTTATTTACCATGGATAAAGTAAATAGGGTAATTAAGGGTAAAAATGATATTATTAATACCATAACACGTGTCCTAATTCTTTTGTTTAAGTACAATTAGACCAAAAAACCCTTAGGAATAAAATATTAACCTTTTTGGCTCACTTGGATTATATTTGGACTTTTAATATTATTTAATTCAATGTAGAGTTAAAAGATTTAAAATAATAGTTTATAACTAAATATTGTTTAATATAGGGTTAAACATAATATAAATTCGAATATAAATATTATTTAGAAAGATAAAAAGATTTCATAAATATTTTTATTTTATATATATTTTTTATACATTAAATAATTTAATTTATTTATGACACAATAATGATGAAGTAATTACATAATTAATGAAATATTAAAATAATTGATATTTTTAATATCCAAATAAATGTAACTTGATACTTATCATGAATTCCAGTAATTTTCTTGGTCAATATGACATATTAAGGTTGGTTAGATGAATTGTTTTTGAAGTAATAATTCTATTATGAATTTAGAGAAATCAAAATACCAAATAGAGAACTGGTGCACAAAAATGGGTAAAACCTAAAAACACTGCTATGAGAAGGACTCGAATGGGAACTGGTGCATGAAAATGTGCCTTGCTGCACACTGGGTTACGACTCTCCCAAGGGATATTCTTAGTATAGTTCTCATTTTCTTTACAAACCATTATGAAGGGTTTAGGAGTATATACATCCTCAAAGAAAACATTGTTATGATAATGGATCATATCCATAAACTGTTTAATTTATGTTAAGTGTTTTATATGTTTGGATTTATGTATTTAGATTCATAAACTAATCTTGTGTATGCCATTGTTTAAAAATAGCACCTAGTGGAAGGAATGGAAACTTTATCAATGCATGCACTCCATGTAAGAATTTTATTCCTCATCAAGATAATTATAGTTGATCTGATGATACATTTGGTGCTGATCAACATATCACTATATTGAGATAACTCACTTAGGTTATGAATATTAACTATACCCGTATAGAGAACCCTGACCCAGAATGCAGAGGATCAATGTTGGACTACTTCATGAGGCAACAACCATTAACACACAATGGGAGTACAAATCCATTAGTGGATATCCTCAATTGTGTGTGAATAAGTAACACATTCCAAAAAAACATTTTGATCGAGGTACGGTCATTACGAGTTTACAGTAATGCCTTTTGGATTGACTAATGCACCCTATGTCTTAAAGAATCTAATGAATACAATTTTAAAGAAATATCTGGATTAATTTGTAGTGTTATTTATAGATGATATCTTGGTGTACTCAAAAATCTATGAAAATCATGAAAATAACATGCGCATTATTCTAAAGACTCTGATAAGAAATTAATTATATGGGAAGTTTAGAAATTGTGAATTCTGACTTTAGGAGATTTCTTTTCATTGACATATTGTCTCTAAAGATGGAATCTCTATTTATCATTATATGACCAAGGTAATTCATGAATGGACAACATTGATGAATATAACTGAGGTACGCAATTTTATTTGTTTAGTATGTTATTATCGCCCTTTCATCCAGGATTTTGCCTAGTTTCCTAACCCATTAACAAAGCTCACGCAAAAAGGGGTTAAATTTGATTGGACCAAAGAGTGTGAAGAATGTTTTGAAGAATTGATTAGAATATTAGTCAATGATCCTATATTGAATCTACCATCAAGGAATGATGGGTTTGTTATTTATAGTGATGCATCAAATAAAGGACTTGGTTGTGTACTTATGAAGAATGATAGGGTTATTGCTTATACATCACAACAACTAAAAAGTTATGAGAAAAACTATCCTACGCATGATCTTGAGTTAGCAGTAGTAATCATTACATTGAATATATGGAGACATTATCTATATGGTAAAAAATGTGAGATATATACTGATCACAAGAGTTTAATGTATATTTTCTCACAAAAAGAACTCAACATGAGGAAAACAAGATGGCTTGAACTACTCAAGCATTATTATTTAATGATACACTAGTACCCAATGAACGAAAATAAGGTGGAAGATGCTCAGAGGGGAAAATATCATTCAGTTTTGAACATGATGATAGTTGAAAGGGATCCTATTCTCGTGAATCTAGTAAAGATGGATATGGGAATAACCATTGATGGTTGATCATCAATTATTTTTAAAATGGTTGACAAACTATCTTTTTTGGAAAGGATAAAAAGTTCTCAAGCTAATGATGAGGAGTTTCAAAAGAAGAATAATGTTATGTATGATGGGATATTGAGTGACTTAGTGTTTGAAGATGGAATTTTGGAATTTGGAAAGGGACTTTGTGTTTTCGATATACCTGATATAAAAATGGAATTGTTGGATGATTCTCATAGTTCCAATTTATCTATACACCCTAGTGGCACTAAGATGTATAGGGATTTGAGGGAACATTTATTGTGGGACAACATGAAGAGGGATATTTCTGATTTCGTTTCAAGATGTATGGTTTTTCACCAAATGAAAGATGGAAGGAAACAACCCAGAGGAGTTATGCAACCTCTTCCCATGCCTGAGTGGAAATGGTATAATATTACGATGGGCTTTTTTGTGGGACTACCAACGACTCCTAGAAGGAACGATGTAGTATGGGTCATTGTTGATCATCTTACCATGTCAGCAGATTTTATTTCTATAAGAGAAGATTTACAACTTGAACATCTAGAATGACTATATATTTATGATGTTGTGAATCATCATGGAGTAAACCTATTGATTGTTTCTGATCGTGATCCACATTTTACATCAAGAATATTGAAAAGTCTTCAAAAAGACATGGATACTAAATATCATTTGAGCACTGCCTAACACCCCCAAACTGATGGACAGTCAGAACAGACAATTCAAACATTATAAGAAATCTTGAGATCATTCTCACTTGACTTTTATGTAATCAGAGATCAATATTTACCTCTGGTAAAATTTTCCTATAACAATATCTTCTATTGAAAAATTAAGATGTCACCATATAAAGAGTTATATGGAAAGAGATGTCGCACACTAACCTATTGGGATGATATTGGTAAAAGAAAACTCATTGGACCAGAACTTGTTGAGGAAACTATGGAAAAGTAAAAGGTAATCCAAACCCACATCAAAGTAGCTCGGAGTAGGCAGAAGAACAATACCGATAACTGAAAGAAGGATTTGGAATTTCAGGTAGGAGACCAATTTTTTTGAAGGTGTCTCCATGGAAGGGTGTTATACATTTCCGTAAGAAAAAAAAATTATGTCCCAGGTACATCAGACCATTACAAAATCTAGAACGAATTGGGGCGGTAGCTTACAAGTTGGAAATGCCGCCATGTCTCTCCAAAGTTCATGATGTGTACCATGTATCACTATTGAGAAAATACATGTCTAACCTAATGCATGTAATCACCTATGAGGAATTAGGGCAGGAAACCGATCTATCTTATTGTGGAGGTCATGTCATGTTTCTTGATACAAGAGAACAAGTGTTGAGAAACCGGATGACTCATCAGGTAAGTGTTCTATGAAGAAACCATAAGATGGAAGAGGCAACATGCGAACCCGAGGAACTTATGATGATGAACCAACTGAGTATTTTTATGCAGTATTATTTTAGAAATTTTGGGGATGAAATTAATTGATGGAGGGGAGAATTTAACACCCCATGAATCCATGGTACGCTTCTCTTTGATTAATACAATAGCGTGTGTTATATGCAACTTCGTGTTCTAACACACCAAAACCAATAAAACTAGTATTTATGAATAGTAATACCCACATTTTAAAATTTTATAAATTTTACAATTAAAAATGGAATACATTTTTGGATTGAGAATATCGAAATTATCTTAGGCTGAATTTTTGGTATTTTTGTGAAAACTTATAATTATTTGATGAATAGTGAAAAACAATGAGTTATAGTTTAAACCCGAATTTTTATTTAAATAATTATTTATTTTATAAAAATTTATTTTATGTCAAAAAAGATACATAATTCTTATATCATTTCAATGTAATTCATTCTAGTTAGTTAATAATAATTTTTGATATATATACATTTTATTGAACTTTTAACCTTCTTTTACCCACCTACTAGGAGCATTTGAAAATTTACATAAAACATAAATTTACCACTTCTGTGAGTTTAATTTCAAAAATAGAAGAGTCATGGTTAATATAATTATGTAAATTGTTGTTCAATAAGATGAAAATAATTTTTGGTGAATAGTAACTTTTTACTTTTATTACCATGATTAAAATTAAATAGGGTAATTAAGGGTAAAAATGATATTATTATTACCTTAACACATGTCCTAATTCTATTGAATAATTATAATTAGACAAAAAAAACCTTATGAATAAAATATGAACCTCTTTGGCCATCTTGGATTAGGTTAGTTCATTAATTATTATTTAATTCATAGAAGAGTTAAAAGAGTTAATATCCATGATTAATGACTAAAACATTTTTAATATATGGATAAAAATAATATAAATTTGACTATAAATATTTATTAAAAATATAAAAACATTTACTACATAATTTTATTTTATTTATATTTTTTAGACATTAAATAAGTTAATTTATTTACAACATAATGATGAAGAATTAATTACCTAATTAATGAAATATTAAAATAATTGATATTATAAATATCCAAAAAAATGTAATTTGAGTATTTTTTATTATTTAGACTAATTTTAATATGATATATTAGGGTTGGATAGATGAATTTTTTTCGAATTAATAATGCTGTTATGAATGTAGAAAAAACAAAATACCAAATAGTGTCAAAATTGACATAAAAGAGTTTTTAAAACAAAATATTATATTATTAATTGATATTCTATTCCTAAAAATATATGGATCAACCAAAATTATTATATAATTATAGGAGTATCATTAATGAAGCATGTGGGGTTCTATTAGAAGAAAATAGAATGTTTATTAACCATATAATATATATACAATGAAACATTGTAAATGTCAAACAATTTAACTAAGAGTTAAATCTAAAAGAAAAGGTTAATATATTGACCCAAAACTATATAAATCATATTTATTGAGTGGTGTTCGACCCATACCCTCATTATACTTTAAATAATCATTTTTGGAGCCATTAAAAACCTAAATTGTTTTTACTATTAATAATATTTCTAGCTTTTCTTAAGGTTCCCCTCACCCCTCTTAAAAAAGGAAACTCCCTATTCTCTCTAATTTACACCTTCAATGCCATTTGATTCAGAAATACCCTTCCAAAATATCCTTTCATCTATAATACCTTTATCATAGAGGCATTCCATTAGTCATAAAGCCATCCTATGGTTCCCTTTTGATCAAATCAAAAGGAAGAACTCAAAGAAGAGGTAAAATATTTCATCACCTCATTCAAGTCGCTTTCTTCTTCCACATACTCTTTCTTTTTTTTCATCATTATAAAATAATATATCTAGTATATTATATATACTATGATGTTATTATAAATATTTTACAACCATATTATTTATTCTATTCAACTTTTTAGTGACATGTCACCATACGTTCGTACGTACGACTCACTGTCCCCATGTCGTGATGTCAATGTTATTCAATACATTATTTTTTGGATGGGTATAATAATGATGTTTAATTGATGAAAATAATAAATATAACATGATAATGATTATTTATATATGATATAACATCCTATTATAAATTATTTTAATATCAAAATAATTAGACTGTCGCTCGTGCGTACATACTGATTACCGTCTCCACAAACACGATGTGATTCATTCCTCTGTCATATCCATTCAAGACTAATTTTAGTGAGATGATTAAAATAATGTATAATTAATTAATATCATTCTGAATATTAGTAAGATGCATCCTATCCATAACATACATTACTTACTTAACAAATCATATTAGGGAAAACAAATCTGTTAACACACGAAACGACGATAATACTATGATATTATTAACAATGTAATGTTATAAGATCATATATTTTATCATATTAATGTATATGATCCTTTTATAATTTAATAAAAATTATTATGGAGGTTAACCAACCCTCTACCAAGGAAAAGTATGAGGTAATGGTTAATTTGACTATCTCTTTATTATCCGTGGTTGTTTTTATGTAAATATCTTCTGGGACCTCTTTATCATCCCCATCCATGTTTCCTAAGAATGTATTTCAAAACATTTTTACTATTTACAAGAAAATGGGGTAAATTCATTTATACCATTATTTGACCATATATGTTTTGAAAGGAATCATTCGGTAGTTTTTCCCAAAAAGGTAATTTATGAACTTTTCGACAAAATTACTGTTCGAATGTTTGTTAACTTATACGGAGGTGCGACTATTTTTCATTGTTATAACATTGTAAAATCATCCATTACATTCATATAATAATATTTTCAAAATAAATTTTTTCTTTATAATTATGTGACTCTTAAATGATTTCAAAATAGAAAGATATATTTCTCAAAAAAAAAGCTTCTGATTTTATCTATGTCAACATCCTTTGATATATTTCAGGTTTATTTAATGTTGAATAATTATGAAACAAAACTACAATATTGTATTAAAGGTTTTTCGATATATTTGACTGTGGTTGTGCTATTTTTATACGATTCATGGTTTATGGTTAATGTATTGACATTTCGTATGGTAGTTTTAATTCGAATGTTTATGTTATATTTCAACATTTTCATATGAGGAATGTATTAGACTTAGTAGGTGACGGGTGGAGCCCAATATAACTCATCGATGCATCAGTAGGTATCATGAGACAAATAGATGTGGAATTGGTTGAGGCCTTTCTCATTTTGATATATGGTTTTGGCCGAGGCCTTAATCATTTTTAGATGCCTTGGTCGAGGCCTTGACAAAATGTTTCAAAATGTCTGGCATTATACATTCCCTCATTATGAAAATAATATTGATGGTTCATGTGATTATTCGACAAGTATAACACCCATGATTATGTTTTATTATGGCATTTTTTACTCATCTCATGTTCCTTCTATAAAAGTATCCAGGTTTATTATTTTTAAAGGCATGTGGTTTCAATTATTCACCATGATTAATATTTATGTAATCTTATGCAATTTTTCTTACCCTTACTGGGCATTTGAGCTCACCCATTTCTAATGATTAATTTTACCATGATATGGAAGAGTTAGTTATGAGTGACTTTCAGGCATAATCAAAGTGTGTTTGATGTTTTTAGTTGAATAAAATAATGTTGTATTTCTTTTCATGTTGTAAAGTTAACCTTATGTATGAATCTTGATTCCAAAAATACTAAGTTGACCAGTCTTTCAAGACATGATTTCCTTGTGATCGTGCCAATGTTATGTAATTATTCACCGACTCTGGGTAACTAGGGTTGGGGAATTACATGGGATTATCATAAGACATGCTGGGAGATATTCCGATAAAGAACTGAAGTAGGGTGTTGTTGTATTTTATTAAATATTGAAATAATTAATACACTTATTTATAACATTATTACATACACTTCATATCTAGATAGATAGTTTTTACATGGTGGTGTCGACCTACTGAGTTATATTCACACCCTATTCAGGCCACTATTTTGTACCTTATCATATTTCATGGATGAATGTTTGGGAGAACGGTAAATGAAATTCATTTTTATTGTTTGATTTCTATATGGTCTAGATCTATTTAGTGGGACCAACATGGGGTTTAGGATTACTAACTTTTGTGTCCTCATTTGGTTATTCAAGTATTTAACATATATTTTTTAAATCTTGATATTTAAATACCTTCAATCACATCAATACACTATTCCATTCATATTTATTGGATAATTTAGTTGGATATTATTTTTTTCTAACATCGTTTGTATACATTAATTTTTTAGATGATTTATTTTTCTCTACAATGAATCTTCATACCGGGATGTAGTGAATCTAAAATGTAAATTTATAACCCCAACTACTTGTTATAAGCTTATATGATATGAGGATCCATGTCTGAGGTCTCTTAACAAACCATTTTTGGACATTTGAGAGAGTTTCAAATTAGGGGATGTTATTTTTAATCCATGGTATAATCATTATCTCAATTTGTCATAACTCTTATTGATGTTGAATTAGGTTTTTTGTGAGGCATATTAGATAGAACATCTGGTACATATGAGTCAAATATATAATTTTATAATTTGTTATAGCTATTTTATCATCTTCATTATGTATTTTATGTCATAGATTCTGGTGGGAATGATCTTGATGAGGATATAACTATCGTGGAGAATATTATAAAGATCCATGGACTCAATGAGAAGGTGTTACATTGAAAAACTATTCCACACGGTGTATTTTGGGTACATTCTTAGGTGTAGCAGAGTTCTTGGGATCATGAGTAACAAATTCATAGTTAGTATGCTATTGAATTTTATGTTTATCTATTTTCATGTAACATTTTTATCTTTTGGGTGTTTACATTTATAATTTATAATATGGTTTCCTCATTATTTATATTGTAGTTTTACATTCATTTAGGTTTTATCTCCCCCATGAGAATGTTATGAAGCCAATGGTTCTTTTAATCATTATACTTTTTTTTCTTGAGTGAGAGGGATGTTATAATTTGATAGAATGATCACTGAGCATTATCTCATGGGAAGGCTATTTGGATGATAACATATATTTTTTCCATCGGCTTTGGTTTTTGATTTTGTAGGATGATAATTTATTTTGATATATATAATTTATCGTTCTGGATCTATGTATTTTGACCTATTGTGATTTAACCAAACCCTTGATTCTTTAAGTATTAATATATAAGTCTTGAGGTGTTAGGATGATAGAATAAGGAAGCATGAATAGTTTCACGTCAAGATGGTGTGGTTCATTCTTCAATTAAGGACAGACTCATGTACAGTAGAATAATCTACATGGAGACATTGACTTTGTGAAATCATGTGTGTGGAAGGATGAACTACATTATTTTATAACAAAGATTTATTAGCTATGATAAAATTGATACATTGTTAATGTAGTTCTATATATATTTTGACAACATGGTGAATTTGGATATATGGGAAAAATGATATGTACATAATTTATCATCACTGGGAATTCCGCTACATGGAGAAAATGGGTATTTGGGGAATATGGATATGAAAGGAATTCATCTATGTATGAAATTTATCTACGTGGGAGTTAGGCTATGTGGTGTTTCTATCAATGTGGGTAAATAGATTGATGTAGATTATCGATACATGGTTCTTCTTGATATGGGAAACCACCTATGTGGTTATTTCTTCTTGTTCTATAAAAATTGATATGCAGACATTTCAACACTGAAAATCAAGGGCTTTTAAATGAATATTATTCAAGAATTATTTTATATTATGTCTTAGGTGATTATAATTTATATAAATTATCTTATCTATATGGTATTTTAGGAGACATGAAAGAGTTATAATTAAATCTTTTTGAATCTCAAAAAAAACTGATTTTCAAATATGTGTAAACATGAAACATAATTTCATTACAATCATTAAATCCATGTCCAATTCTATTAATACTATACATTATTGAACCCTTCCATTGGATTCATAAAACACTTCTACTGGTTGCTCGTGTTATCTATAAAATATCCTATATTTTTGTTAGACCATTATTTAGGTTTAGTTAGTCATGTGGTGATTCATTATTCCTTGTAGTTGAATTGTTTCTTATTAAATTTATTTATAGGATATAATTAATCAATAATGGTTTATCTATTTATATCTATATTTATTTAACATAATAAATATTTTTATAGATTAATATTTGATGGATTGTATTGATCTTACATTGATTCATTTTAATATGATAATGGTTTTCCATTGAATTATCTATATAGTGTTTTATTTATGCGTTTATTGGTAAAATTTTCTATTATTTTATAGATTATAGTGTTGTTATTGATGTAAAATTATAATTAAAGTACATATATAATTAAATGATAATTAATTGGATGGATAATAAATTGGTATGTTCAATGAATTAAGTTACTATTTCAATGTGGAAATGATAAAATTAATGAATGTATGCACGTTTAATGGAATAGATATATAATGTGAGGAATGATAATTCATATGTACGATATTAATATTAATATTCACGTAAATGAAAATGGTACTTCCGTATGTTTGTTGAAATAAATTTTATTGCAATGAAAATCTTAATATTCTGATCGATTTTTTCAGCATAATGGATATAGTTTCCCATTGTTCAAAATTGTTAATAATTAATTTTTTAATTTAGTATGGATTAATAACCGGTTATGTTTTATTTATTATTTCTATGAATTTTTTTCTATTTTTCATGAGAATGTAGAGTTCCTTTTGTATAGATCCCGATATTTCATTTTGTGTAATGGTTGGATTACTTTTTTATGGCCAAGATTAAACATTAGGATATTATTGGTTTATATATTATACTTTCTTGATGTTCATTTTTTTATATATGATTTAAAATGTGATTTACAATATGGATATATGGGTGATGTTATGTCTCTAGGATTACTGAGCTTGGGATTGATTTTGTGATTGCAAAGAGATCCCCATCTGATGTGGTAAAAGTTGATACATGTGATATCATGATGCATCAGTACATGTATTTTGGTTGGGGGGGATATATATAGAGTAAATGTAATAGATTAAAGGTTGGCTTACCTATTGTGGTGATTCTGAGAGTTGTGATTCCTGCTATTGATTCAATTTAATGGTTGATGGATCGATTTCTTATTTTATCTTTATCCCTCCCCATTTCATGAGGTTGCGTGGTATTCTTGTTTTTTCCATGAATTTTTGGTATCGGAGGATGAATTATTCTTTGATGGAACATACTTCACTCGGATTACTAAAGAAAATTATTTAATAACAATTTTATAAGTTAATTAATACATAATAAATTTTTTATTTGAAAGAAATGATAAATATAAATGAATGAATTAATAAATATCATCATATTAATGTGTGGTTATAATATTTCAAGTAATTATAAAGGCATATTAGTCTTTGGGTTACATTGACTAATGTGGAGTTTACAACATGGTTATGCCCAAATTTTTGATGTGATATATCTTAATTCATATATATTATATGATTTCATATGATCCCCAACCATTGTTGGTCTGGTTGACTAAAATTAAATGGATGTTATGAGGTCTTATACCAGGGCTCCTGGTGGTAGGAAAGATGGGGGACTACACCCAATGGTCCCTCTCACTTATCATCGTGGTTACTTGTGATTATATTAATGAAAAATATTTTCTATATATATGTGGGTAGTGGGCTATGATGTCTTGTGTTTTTTGACAGACATGTGTTCCTGAATATAGTATCTATATCATTATTGAGGTTATGGGTTTTAATGGATTTATGTATAATACCTAATATATCAAATATGTTGTACGGGCTATTGTGGTGGCCAAAAAATATTTAAATACTATATATAGAAATGTGGATGGGGTTATGTGATGATTTTATTCATGAGGTTCAAGTTTTAATAAATTTATGATGAGTTTTCAAGATGAATTTTTTTTGGAAAGTGATGGATCATGATGTGTGATGTTGGGGTAACGTGGGAAACTAGTTGGGAAGGGGGAGCAAGATATCCTCAATGTCTTATTATTATATTTTATTCTCCTATATATTTGGTATTATATGAATGTTATACATGATGAGTCGGGGTAAAAATTATTCTAATTAAGGTGAATAAGTTTACTTTCACTATTTTTTACTATGTTATAGATTGGTTTCGATATATTTTTAATCATAAGATCTAGGGTTTTTCATAATTCTTATATTTTTATCTTCACACTATGTATAAATAAAAGTTTCTTATATGCATTTTCTTTATGGTATTTGAAATAACTTATGATGATATTTTCTACAGTTTCATGAAAACAACCATATTTTCCTTTCAATGGTCCGAATCATGGTCATTCATTGTATTATTCATTAGGATAATATTATATTTTATTTTTCATAATGATAAATATTTTAAATGATCCTCTCTTTGTATAGTTTAATAAGATCTCTAATAGATGTAATTAAATCATTTTCAATATGTGAAACCCAAAATTCATATATATGTCAACTCAAATAAGAAGTTCCTTTCATTTAATCCTTATTAGTTTCTCTCTCTCAAGACAAAAAATTCTATAACCACACGTTTATAGTCTTGTAACCCATCTACTAGTGGATTGAGTTTTCTGAGGGAGATCATATACTGTGAATGTCCTTATTGTATGATCATAAATTCATGTTAACCTTCTTTCTTTGAGGTAAGGTATTCATTTATTCTTCAATTTATTTTTTGGAATAAATAAAGAGAGTATGATTTATCTTATTTGATGGAAATGTAATGACCTAATAATTATTGATCTTGATTAATAGTCATTGGGTAGTAGTGATCACATGTTGTTGAATTTTAAAATTATAATGATTTTTCTCATCATTTTTTATATAGTCTATTATCAGTAGTATTCATGTTATCATTTTTTTTATTAAATGGTTTTTAATGTTTTTACTAATTGAAAATTTCATCAAATTTAATTAAAAAATAAATTATAATTAATTTGATGGATAATAAACATGAATTATTAATGAAATATATGGTTTTTGAAATTTGGTAATTATCAAATTAGTGTGAGTATGCATGTTTAATTGAATATGATCTTATATGTGTTAATGGTATTAAAAAATAATGTCAGGAATGATAATTATTTTGGAAAATTTTGTAATTAAATGAAATTTCAATTGTAATGGTACTTATATATATTTTTTGAAACTAGTATTAATACAAAGAGAATGTTTGGATTTTGATAGCTTGTTATGGGGTGATGCCTAAGTTTTTCCAACATAATGAATAATTTTTTTCAATATAGGATAATAACATTTTGTGTGATTAACATAATTTCATGGACCTAAAATTCCAATTTCATTATGAAGGATGAGTTCCCTGAATTTGGAGTCATGATAGATCATTTGTTGTGAAAGTTGGATGCCTTGTTTTATGGCCTAGATTATCATTATGTTTGTTCATGTTTGTTTCCTATTACTTTTTTGATCGATTATTCTTTTTAAATTATTTTAATTATCTGATCTAGGTTGAGATGTCCTGAATAATGATATAGGTATTGGTTGGTAGAGAATTAGATGCCTTATATGTTAAGGTAGATATACCTAGATGGTGTGGAATAATTTGATACATATGATGGAAAGATGCATCAGGATATGAATTGGGGTATCAATGATGGACCCAGAGATTATTTTATTGGTTTTTGATAGATTACCCATTGACGTGGTGTTGAGAGCTAGGATTCTGATGTTCGAATATATTTAATTTCCAATGTCATGGTTTCTTATTTACCAATAATAATTTTCCCACTACAAGATCTAGTTGGGTGTCCTTGGTTGTATATTTGATCTCGGTTATAAAAGAGTATTATTTTACTAGATTAGAATTATTATGGAATAATTATATTGATTTTTAAAAATTATTAACACATATTGTTGATGTTGATTGTATGAAAATAGAGTGAAGATGTTGATATTGAGAAACTAATGACTCTGTTTGGATTCTACTTAGAATGAATAGTCATCAATATGATTATTATTTTATCGTAATTAAGAATAATTTTAATTCATAGTTAAGTGAAAAACAATTAATTAATCATAGGAAATGATAAAAAGTAAAAAATAAATTAATGAATATCATTAAATGTTTTTTGGATTATATGATGTAGAATATTAGAAGTAGCATCTAGGGGTCTGAGTGACGTTAGATGAAGTGCAGTCTATTTCAATTTTATTAACTTATTGTTAATGTGATATATATTATATAATTTATATTTTAGAATTTAATATGTTTCCCCACCCATTTTTTGTAGGGATACTGACACCTGCTGGACTCTAGGACTTTGTATTCTTGAACAACCCAGTGGGTGGATGTATGGCTGACAACCCCCATTCGCCCCACATTCTTCTATTACAAATTAATTTTTCTGGAATGAATGGTGGTTAGTCTCAAAATATTTGTTTGTATAGGAATGTGATGGATTTTTGTTATTTTAATGGATGTATCACTAGATATATTGTCCAAAATAGAATTACAAGTATGATGTGTCAAGGTTGTGATTGATAGAGGTATACAATCAATGTGAGGGTTGTAATATATTGAATTATAATTCTTGATGTATGTTACATTTCATACGGGTTGTGGTGGATAATAAAAAAATACATGGTTGATATGTTTGGATATATGGGTGGGATTTGGCGACGATGCGGTGCAATAGGATCATATTGTGATTTATATCCCATATGTCTTTATTTTGGTATATTTTGGAGAGATATTGATAAGATGTGAATATAGGGGGTAGAGTGTAAAACTAGTGGTTAAGGAGGATTTTTATACCCTTGATGTTTCATTATTATTTTTTATTCTCCCTTACATGTTATTTTTGGTGAGAGTTAGTCATGGCATGTTTTGGAACATTGTAAACCTGTTTAGGTGATGAGTAAGTCTCAATATTTTTTATTAGTATTTACAATGATTTATCTACCCTATTGACTATACTATTATTCTCACACTAATTAAAAATAAACTATTCTATTTGTCTACAAAATTAATATGGAGTTAGGATATATATTACGATTTCATGGTTTTTTAGAGCATTTTTTTCTTCATGGTTGATGTCATCATTAAAGTTTTTACTTATAGACTACAATTTGTTTTCATGTTATTGTATGACTTTGAATATACTCACCTTGAATATATATATGTATTAGAATGTGTAGGTTTTTCTATCTATCATACTGTTATCTGTATCATGATCTATTTACTTGAAATTCCAAGAATATATCTATTTATCATACCCATGATGTCAGTCACCAACTTGAGGATTAATGGTGGTGGGAATCCAATATTCACCATATACCTTCTCTATTTTCCATCCCTAGTGTAGAACTATTTTGGAGATTGATTATAAAAAAATTAATGGGGTAATTTTATATTTATTTTGTTTTGTCCAATATGATATCAATTATATATAAAAACAAAATGTATTATCTTAAAATTTTGATATCATTCCATGAATGATAAAATTATATATTATCCTGAGAGACAATGCACCCATCATGGAAGGATTTTTGGTCTCCTTTAGTATTTCCCTTTAATTTATAAAATTAAAATCAGTTTAATAAAAAATTTAAAATAATTTATTGAAACTAGTCATACCAATGGAGACCTATAATATATGGGAATATTAAATTATTCTTATCCATGAAAATGATTGTAGTAAATAAATTAAAACAATTCCCCCCACAAGTTATGTTAATTAATGAGTTATATAGGTAGAAGGTGAAAATGATAGAAACTAGATGATATAATCAAAGTGTGGGTGGTAGGGGTACTATGATCCCATAAACAATAACCCAATTTTTTAATGGGCAATATATTATTTAATATTGATTACATATGAATCAATGTTTTCCTCCCTGATTATGTGGCTCTGTTGGTGACTTCTAGTGTTCCAGTATATGTTTTTTTCATTTATAGTATTAATGTATGAGAATAAGTAATTTGATATTATATTAAATTTATTTTATCAATTTTCAATTTTTTATATTTATATTATAATTATATTAATTAAAATTTTGTTTATATTATAATATCATAAACACCAATAAATTCATTCAATGAATAGAATTTTTAGTATTTAAATCATAGCATGATATGAATGACATTAAATGTTTTTCAAAGAAATATGTGATGGTATATTGATAATGTGTTCCTACAATAAGGTTGATGAACTCCATGAATTATTAAATAATATGAGATACATAGTCATTCTAGAAGATGTTATCAAAATATCGGTAGTGATATAATTAGTAAGAGAGAAATTTCACTAGGATGGATATGAGTGGGGATGCATTAGCATAGTTTATATATGATTTTAGTTTGGTAAATGATTTGTGATTTTTATAAATTATCAATGGTCATGGCGTATATCAAGTGGTTATAATATAGTTCACATGTAGATTTATCATTCCACACAGATACTGGTCCTATGAATCATTATTGGATGTTTATTCCCTACTACGTTACACCATAGTAACAAAAATATATTTTACTAGTTATGAATTTTTTTATTCATGTTATTAAGACATGATTATTTCATTTGAATAAAATTATATTGAAAAAAAAATTTAATGATTATTTCAATTTATAATTATCCCAATAAATAGTCATATTATAAATTTAATTGGCCTGTAGCCTTTCATTAGTTAATAACAGATCCGATTATTTGGTTGGTTACATATTATATCTTCAGGTTTTATGTAAAATTGATTCTATTCATTGAGGATATGTAATTATTTTCTGTTAATTTTTATGATATATATGGTTAAATTGGATCTCTCAGTATAAAATTTAATGATACACATTATGATTAATTATGTGTTATAATGTGACTTTCATATGATATGATTCTCTAATTTAAAAATATATAGATTTTAATAATGAATGACTATGAACCCTTATATCATTTATTTAAGGAATATTTTAGACTTCATAATGACATCATTATCCTATGGTGGATAACATTATGGTTTTCAATAACAATAAATTAACTTCTGACCTCCTGATATGAAATTAATGTATTTCATTATATATGAGATCATAATGATTACAAATGGTTTAATGTTTTATTATATTTTTAATTGTACATTATTATTTACCTATGTTCAAATTATCCACTATTATGATCATATAAAAATATAAAAACCATTACATTTATGTTTTATCATTTTATAGATTTCATGTGATGTTTTATATTTTTTTTAAAAAAATTTCATGAAATTGCATTAATTGAGATTTTGGTTTACTAAAATTTCACAATTTTTTTAACAATGTTATAAAAATACTTTCTTCCATGCATGTTATAATTCACATGTATATAATTTATCTCCATTTAGTTCCTAAGATATGACATTAATATTAAAATATCTTCTTATGATTGGTAACACATTCATGTTATAAGGAAACCACATTTATTGTAAAAATTAATATATTATTATGAAATTTATTAAATATTATTTCAAATCAATATAAAAACTTTTTATTGATTTCATGTTATTTATTAGAAGTGATAAATCAAATGATTACTATATATTTATTTCATTGATATAATTTATTACATATTCTGTCTAGAGTAAATATTTGGTGTTTATTTAATTATTTTCATACAATATATATATCCCTTGGGGTTTTATAGATGTGAATCATTTATTTGATAATTGTGTTTAATTTGTTGATTTAAATATAACATAATGAAATTGACATTTTTACATAAAACAAGTATCATTACAAAATATATGAATTTTATATATTTAAATATTTATTTATTGTGAAATTAAAATTTAGTGGTTTTATTTTAAAGATATTGATTTTATATATTTAAAAATTAGATAGATCATATAGTTAAAAATTAAATCCCATATGAAATAATGTTCATTAAAATTACATGCATTAATTTTTTTTGTAAATTATTTTTTTCTAAATAATTATAGACCACTTCTAATTTTTTTCATTTTCTGACCTATATATTACATATTGGAGTGCATTAAATTTATGATAAATTTAAGATATAATTTAAAGTATCATATGAATTGATATTATAATTTTCAGTATTTTTTTAGTTTAGTTATACTCAATTTTGAAAAACTAATTTAGTATGTATCTTGTTATATGAATATAAAATATAAAATTGGGGTTAGTAGAAAAGATTAATTTTTTATATTGAACCCTATGAACTATTAATATTGTTACAAAGTTTATCAACATCACTATGTGTCCCTGATTTGGGCGTGAGAATTTAAATTTTTAAATTTTTAGTTGTTAAGGATTTATATTTTTTTTCAAATGTGTTTTTTAAAACTATTTTATTAAGTTTTATTTGGTTTAGAGAGTGTGTAGATTTAAGGGGGTGAATGAATAAGGGGTAATGTTTAATATATATGTATTGTGATAATTGCTTTGTAATAGGCTACTCAATTCTACTTCTATGTTATTGGAAAACTAGTGATGAGTCTAAGTAATATGGGGATTATTTTAGAACTATATATCTAGTGGGAAAATCTAGATTAATTATGAGGAACCTTGTATAGTGTATAAGATGATTCCATTCCAGGATGATAGGGAACAAATTTTACTATATATTACTAAATAGAATCCTTTTACAATCACCCCCTATGACCTTAAATTCATAGGGTATTGTTGGATCCACTTTTTTAATGATAAAATATATTGATTCCTATTATTCTATTGAACATTTATTTTTGTTATAGTATATTATATTTTAAATAATAAATTTAAAGGAAATTGGTTATGTGATAAAAAAATCCAATGTTAGTACATTTATTTTGTCACCAGAGTCGTTTTATTTATTAACATGAACCATTATTAATAATATTATATTTTTGATTTAATTAAATGCCTTATTATGTAATAATTTTATTGAAAAGAAAGATCATCATTAATTTTATTATTTTTTACTAGATATAAATGTCATATATGTATATTTATCATGGATAATACTTCTGTTGAATAGTGATCTCTTGATTTGTATAAATATAGGGTTTTAACAGATGTTATTGATATATATAAAGAATGTGATGACCTCAACTAGTAGAATTGTTCCCTATAAAATCCATTTATCAGAGAATCCTATGGATATTGAATCAGTGTGATTTTCCCCAGGCCATGCCCAAGCTGAGAACCTTCAACGTGAGCTTGATTGAAACTATTTTATTTAGAGAAGTTCAGGATCATCGAGATCACGACCAAAATTTATACGTCAAATTACCCTAAAAGTGTCTCACTATCGTGCACTATACTATTAAGGAGGTTACCGGTGTATTAAAGATATATGTATCAGTACTCTTGTAAAATGTTTATGTACATTATTTTTTAAATAAGAATGAATATACTTTCATCTTATAATTGATACTTTTTATATGATTTTATTTTGATGAAATAAAACCTGAATCATTTTTTTAATTATAAAATTTAATTAATAGTAAATATTGATGAAATAATTATTATTTCTTTCAAATAAATAGTATTTTATTTAAATATTGTGGATAAATAAATTTTATTTTATATAAATGATCATATAATTTTCATATAGTTAAATGATATTCTTATTATGATTCGATAAATGTTATTGTAAAAAACTATAATTTCTCAATAAATGTATATTATTATATTAAACGTGATAATTAATAAATCCATAAAATTATCATATATAAAACTATTGATTTTATTGGAATAAGAATGCCAAGATTTTCTAACTGTGAGTTCTTCAAAATATTCTAAGATAGTAGATGTTTTATGTAGATGTTTAAAACTGTATAGATATATGGTTAGTATTATGACATCATAATGACCCAAACATTATTTAATTAATACTATAAAATGTATATATTTCCAACTATATGTGTTATACATAAAATAATGATAATTTTATTTTATATTATTAATTTTAAAAACACATTATGAATAATCCAAAACCATTAATATAATTTAAGGTTTTAAAATAATTTCATTAAGAGTATGAAACACATCAACATAAGAAAGGATATTATATTATTACATTTTTCCCTTTTTATTTTTATGAAATAAATCCAACACCAATAATTTATAAACCATTGGAAAAAATATTTGAACCCAAGGAAACCACATGATCTCAATAATCTCCTCCCAAGCAGTTGGAAACACCCACTAATGAAAGAAATTTCCCCCTTCCCATCATTATTCAAATTTCTTTATTATCTTATTCCTAAAAATTTTACATCCTAATGTTTTTAAATATATTTCCTTGTCCCTATTATTTCACATTTGATGTTGAAATGATAATAGATCCCTTTCACTCTCATCAAAAAAATTTATAAAATTTTATGTAGCGTTGTTATACGTCTAAAATTCCACCACAATTTTCAATTTTGAAACAATTTTATAGTAAATATTGTACACATTTCATAAAAAGAGATTTCAAAATTATACACTTATACCTATTTTATTGGGACTTTCATGTATTTATTACACACTCTACGGTCATTGAATAAAATATGGTGAAGAATGAATTCATGTTGTATGATATATGTGGAATAGTTATGCATGATAATGATATGAAAGTGATAGGTGAACATGGAATTATATAATGCTCCAATGAATTGGGTATTATTTAGTTTCATGAGATTTCACGTTGGAAGTGAAATTGAATCTGATTCCTATATGGAAATATTTCCATCATTATCCCTTGGTTGTTAGCATTGACAAATATTGATGATGTACTATTTCAATATGTTTCCAAATATCCTGTTATGCAATGTTAAGGCCATGAACCATGTCATGTTTCCACATATCCAGTCTTATTTCCACATATTTTTATGATGTAATTCTTGTAATGTAGTTTTAATCATGAAATGAAATCTCTTATTATTTATTATTATGATTTTAACCTATTTATTCCCCATTTATATGATTTTTTTCTAAAGATTAATATATTTGACTTGTTATTTCATGATTAATTCTAGTACTGGGAATTATATCTCACCCTTTCATATGTATGCCTCCAATTTATCCAGTGTAGTCTTTAGTACTAGCATGGTAAGGAAGTTTTCAAAAAAAAAAAATTTTCCATTTCTAAATTATTTTATAATGTCCCTAAATACCAATTACACATGCCATAACTATTGTACTGGTTATGTTATGTGTCATTTTATTAATTTAATCATTTATAAGTTAGAAATAAATATCAAGGTAGTGATAGTTGTAGTCAATGAAAAAGATTAGTTTTTTATCATTAGAATTAAAAAACTCTAAAAAAATCATTAGGGATGATACTAATTAAAAGACAAAATTATTTAATATGGTAATATTTGAGTGTGTTGATTACTAGGAAAACAATACATATTAAGATACTAGAGGTGTGAATAGTTAACGTATAGATATACCAAGGGATAAAAATTATGGCAATCAGAGTCAGGCCTGAATCAGCCTAACTTTCTACATGACAACAATCTTTAATATGAACATAGTATGACAATACTAAGGGAAATGATTTAGTAACTTCATAATATAATTATAATACATTATTATTGTGAAAAAATAATTTTAATAATTATATATTATAGAAAATAGATCATGGATAACATATATTGAATCCCTAAAATTCATAATGTAAGGAAATAAATGTACAATATATGTTGTCCCTTTTGGGTCATTAAATTTATGTTTATGTGTTTAATAGATTAAAAATACTCATTTCTAATATTTATTTTATTCTATACAATGTTTTAAAAAACTGTAATCATGTAAATAACCGATGTGAAGGGAAATTTGATGAATATCCCAATGATATGCACATATTGATTTGAGAAGGAATTGAACACAATATAGAGATACTCTCTTAGATTACTCAAGTTATGAATGTAAGCCTATATAGAGAACATACTATAAATCCCCCTAAGATATGACAAGTTGTGATTGATATATTTTTGTGAAAAAGGACTATTAATTTCAATGGATCATCCAATACCTTAATCATGGAACAATGTATCAACTTCATTGAAAATAATTCTTACATACATTAATGTTCTGAATAAGATAATATTTTAATTGATTTGAATCATATAAGGGGACAAGCTAGTGAGTGGTGTAAATTTATTAAGAGAATGAAGCCTCACGAAGAGATCCATGTTATATGGGGGAAAGAATTTTAGAAAATGTTTCTCCATAAATATTTTTGACACATTAAATGAATTAAAAATTCAAATGTAATTTTATTTCCCCATTCAAAAATATAATTAAACTATCAGGGAGTACACGGAAGACATCAAAAGGCATGAATGAAATGCCTTAGACTTTGTCATTTCTCTAGAATTCATGGTTTACCACATTTTTGGTGGGCTTAAAACCAATCAATTAAAATCCTTGGAAATCCCTGACTTTTATAGTTATGAGGAAATTGTTTGATGTTCCCTCAAAGATTAAATGTAGATAAAATAATCTAAAGGGAATCATACGGATAAAAAGTGTAAAGTGGAGTTTATATATTGTATTATAATAGTGAAATATAATGTTACCATAATATTTAGACCTCCAAATTGTCAAAGATGTGGAAAAAAGAACTGTAGAAATTTTTGAAGAGGGATAATGAAATGTTTTATGTGTTAGAAGAAATAACATGTTTGTAATAATTATTGATATGAAGAAACATATTGTTGTTAAGGAGGAATATAATGCTTTCATAAAACCTACTAGAATTTATAATAACATAAAATTCATTGAACAAAGGAACCATGTAATCCATATCTCTAAGAGAATGGTTTTTAAAGATAACCAATACACTATAATATAGAAAAGGAAAAATTATTCCCTCACAACATTCAAGAAGGATCCTAAAAATGATGTGGTAACATGTATTCTAGTTAGTAATTCAATAAAAATTAATTAAACTTTTTATTTTAATTCAGAATATTCCATCGAATCACAAATTTTTAGTGTATTTGTTCAAATAACACCATAATATATAGAAGTACTATTCTCGGTGAAAATGAAATATGTGAAAATTATTTCATCCCAAGTATTTAACTCCTCCCTTTTGAAAATATGAGTGATGAATTTCCTAGAAATTTTTATTATAATACCATTAGTAATATTTTATACATTTCGTTAATGGGTTTGGATTTCTCTATATATATAACATATATCATAGGGATAAAGAAATCACTCTTCATATTAAAATAATGTATAGATTCTATATAAATTCAAGGAAGTGGTTGAATATTATTTAGCACTAAAATATTTAAAATGGATATTTTTCTCTACAGAGATAATTTCTAGAGAGAATGACATATTGTAAAGAAGAAATAATCCTCTAGGATATGCCTATTGTGAGGGAATGCATTGATGTGTTTCCCAAGGAACAAATTTGGGTTCCTCATATATCATATGTTGAATTATCAATCAATATTATACATTGGGATTTTCCAATATCAAATATTACATATATAATGACACTTTTGGAAGTTGAAGATTTGATGAAAAACTATAAGAGAATCTACATAAATGGATCACATACCAAAGTGTGCCAACATGGGGTCCACCAGTCCTCTTCATCCAAAAAAATGATGGGTCAATATACCATTTCATTGATTATTGTCAGCTAAAAAAGATCATGATAAAGAACAAGTATCCTCTTCCATGGAATGATTACCTATTAAATCAGATTTGTGAAGCATAATATGTCTCCAAGGTAGATATTTAGTTTGTATATTATCCAATAAATGTGAAGAAGTAATATAACACCATGCCCACTTTTTGTACAATACATGATCATTATGATTTCATAGAAATGAGATTCATAATCACTAATGATCTATCATTCTCCATGGAATTGATGAATAATGTAATTATATATTACATCAAAAAAATATATGGTAGTCATTATAGATGATATAGTAATATACTTAAAAACATAGGAGGAGCATGAGGATTTTCAGAGCACTATTTAAAAGACACTGTTAAAAAAGAAGCTTTATGCCACATACAAAAAAAAATTTGGGGTTGAAATAAGTCTCATTATTGGGGAATATAATCACAAGAAATTGAATTTATATTGGTCCTTAAATTATAGAATCAATTGAAGGATGAAATAGGACAACCTATTTCAAATATATATATATAGTTTTCATGGATTATTCCGAAGATTTTTTTGGAAAATTCTAATAATTTTCAAACCCTTTATCTAATCTTATTCAGAAGAGAGTTATGTTTTCATAGAATGACTAATCTGACAACAACATAGTGGTCTCAAAAAAAAGGCTTATCATAACAACTATAATTACACATCGTACAACCAGAGAAATGTTTGTAGTATTCAATAATACATTAAAGAAGGTATTGATATGTGTGTTAATATAAAATGATAATGTGATATATTATATTTAATGGTAATTAATGATTCATGAAATGAACAACCCAATGAATGATCTATAGTTGGACATAGTGATCTTCATTTTCAAAATATGGTGGGATTATCACTTTATATATAAGTATATGATATATAAATATCATAAAAGCATCATCTATATATTCTGATAGAAAGATCTAAATATGCACCAACAATTTTGGTTAGTTGTAATCAAGGACAATGACTTTACAATCTAGTACTATCATGGAATGTGAATAAACGAGTATATGATCTATGTAGTGAGGATCCCATAATTCTGTTGTTGGGGTGAATTTAGGGGGAACCAATATTAGTATATTTTGAATGTGTGGACATGTGAATCATAAATGAATGGCCATCATCAATCATTTCTCAAAAGATTTCTAAACTATCTCTTTTGGTTATGTTAATGTATAATCAGTGAAAAGATGTTTGAATAAAGAAGAAAGTAGACACTATAAGAAAAGTAAAAACCCTATAGTTCAATGTTAATGAAGAAGGAGTTCTATGATTTGGATCACTGATATGTGTTCAGTGAAACCCAGAATTAAATATTGATCTATTGGATGATGAACATTTTAGAAACATCACTATCCTTTTTGGAATCATAATGACGTATTGATATCTTGACGAATAGTACTGATGGTAAAATATGAAGATGTTTGTTTTAGAATATACATCAAGATTCTTTTAATGTCATCAAGTGAAGGATGAATGGGAAAAATATAAGAGGATGATGCAAACATTACCCACTTCTAATGAAAATGGTAAAACATCACTATTGAAATTTTCATAGAATATTTGAATATTTCTAGAAGAAATAATTTTATTTGGGTTTTGGTGGATCATATTACAATTATTGAACACGTCATTGACAATTCAAAGAAATATTCACTCTATCAACCTGCACAGAAAAACATTATATAAGTCGTGAGGCATCATGGATTTCCATAATAGATTATATGAGACCAATATCTGAAATTCACCTCCATGTTCTAGAAAATTATTTAGAATGCTCTATGAAATGTATTGAACATCATCATATTTTATCACTCTATAACTGACCAAAAATATAAATATTGAACAATGATCACATGATTAGTATAAATATAGTGTTTTATGAAATCTAATTGACATAGAAAAAATAAGTGATGGGCTCAACTAATAGAACAATACCCTGTGAAGAACATATATTTGATCATACGAGGGAGATAACATTGCTAGGAGTTTCATTTGACCATACCCATTTTGGGATCCAATAACTTAATCTTGATAGAACCCAATTATGGAATGATTTTAAACATATTGAGATCATGACCCAATCCATGATCACCGAACCATCGAATCAGCATCTCATTAGTGCACCCCATGTGTAACACCCCAGGTAAATAAAGAATATTACATTTTCATATTTATCCATATTTGTGAATAAAATACTAATATGACTTTAAAGGGGACGCTATGCTCGATGGCGTACCCAACACGCAACAACGAGTTTCTTGGGAATATTACGTTGCACTCTAATAATAAAATAGTATTATTTAAAATGGTAGTTAACATGTAGCCTTTGTATTGGCAAGAATGGATAGAAATAACTAAAATATGATTATATATGTTTTTAAATGATTTTACATTTATCCAATAAAAGATAATGGCTTAAAATACGGAAAGAATTCAATTTTAGGCGTATATGCCCTAGTTTTCACTAAAGGTTCACTTATCGCCTTTTGATGGAGAACCATCATTAAATATAGTTTTTTTCACTCATATACATTCTATTGGACCATATAAAACTCTTCTTAATAATTGTGGAATCAAAATTTAATTTGTGTAAATTTTTGGTATCTTTCCGATAAAGTTCATTTTTAATGAATAGTGTAAAATGTTGTATTTTAATTCAAAACATCTTTTTAATATAATTTATTTATATGATTAGATTATCTTTTTAATTGGTTTTAAAGTGAAATTAGAATATATTTTTTCCATTAAATATAATATTGGTCGTTAGAATTAATTTCACTTTGAAATCAGACTTAAACTAGTGTCAATCTATTAATACTTATTGTTTCATAAAAACACGCTATTTGCTATGACAGCAGGAATTAATTATTAAATTAATTTATGTGACTTATATGTTTTGAATTTTTAAAAATAAACTTCATTTTTTAATTCAAAATATCAAATATATCTTAGGGTTACTTTTAGGGATTTTTTCTAAAAAACTTCAATTTTTGATGAATAGTGAAACCACTAAGTGGTACTTATAAAAACTGATCTTTCCGTTTAAATGAAATTTTGCCATATTTGTGTTTTGATTTTCAAAAATCCGACATACATGGTTTTCATTAGGAAGTAAAATTTGGTTCAATGGGATAAAAATAATTTTTGTTGAATAGTAACTTATTAAGTTTTTAATCGCGATTAGAGGTAATTAGTGTAGTTTATGTTAAGAATAATGTTTTAATAAAATGAAATGACCGATACACATGTCCTACCCTAATTGGATGTGTCATGGCTGACCAAGACAATCCATGGGTCAACTTGGGGACCCCATGGAGCCACTTTGGTTGAAAAATCATATAAATATCTTTTTATTTAATGTTAAAGTAAAAATGACACAAAAATGAGATGTTTTACTAAAAGAATTTTTACATAGGGTTATACAAGTCATATTCTTGACTATAAATAATCATTGGAAAGCTAAAAATATTTCCTACATCATAGTATTTGTTTTATAATTTTTAGACATTAAATATGTTCAATTATTTATGACATCATGATGATGAAGCAATGACCTCATTATTTAACGATTTAAATAAAATGGAAAGATAATGTAATATCTAAGACCTAAACATGTCCAAAACGTATTGGATGAGTGGATTACGAACCCTTATCACCATAGCCTCGAAATAAATCAATGTGGGACCTTTAAAATCCGAAATACTTTTGAAAATAAAGTAACATTTTCTAACATTACAAGAGTTCCCCTCCTCTCCTCTTATAAAAGGCCCCCACCTCTACCTCCTTACCCACACTCCCAAAGCCTTTGGCTCGGCCAACCCCTGCCCATTTTGTCTCTCCACTTCCCTATCTTACTCCTTGAAGCCTCACATTGGGTATAAGTCTTCCCAAGGAAGCCTTTGAGCTCAAACCAAAGGGAGTTACCCGATTTTAAGGTAATGTCTTCACTTGTGTCCTTTTGTTTTATTTTGCTTCTCCAACCCCCTCAACTCTTTTTATTCATATATTTTGTAACAAATACAGTATCTTCAATATACTAGTATGTTTTTAATAAGAAGTATTCGAGCTACACTTACACACACCTACATCTAATGGTTAAAGAACATATTGTTTCCGTGAATGGTGAATTTCTGCCTCCCGAAACGATGATTGTTCAACATTCTTTTAACACCTTCAAAGGTGGCCATTAAGATGTCAATATATTTATATATGATATATAATATGGTTATGTTTTCTTTAAGCTTCTGTATTTTTCATTTATGGCATACCTTTATGGCTTCCATTATGGGTATACGCGATATCTTTATTTAAGGAAGTGCGGACTACCGCCCCCTCAAAGTGATTTGATTCGTTAATACCATATGTGGTTCGTATAAAGGGTATATTTAATGATATTATATATAATAATATACTTTAATTAAAATACTATAATGTATCATTATGTTTTAATTCCATTAAATATGAAATAGAAATGGAAGTAGCATTCATGCGTACGTACGGCTTACCGTCTCCATGAACGGTACATTTCATTTCTTATCTCAAAATGTTATATAATATTATAAGTACATATATATAATGCATATATATGTAATTTATTACATCTAAATTATTGATATCATTCTGGAATTATAACATATATATATATATATATCTCATTTTGTTTTAATTCCATTAATATGACAAAAAATGAAAGTAGTGTTCTTGCGTACGTATGGCCTACCGTCTCCATGAACGGTGATTTTCATTTTTCATCTCCAAATGATATGGAATAGTATAAAATGAATATTTACTTCATATATATGATATTTTAATACTATTCTTGAAATTATTTACTTATAACTACATGTGAAATCTTTTTTCAATCAAGTTCATTTTTGACTCATGTACCAAACATCGGCAAAAACGTCTGATATGAACTAACATTATGAAACAATTATTATAACATTATAATATGTGATATGAACTGAATAATAATATATAAAGGAGGTACTGAGGCAATTATTAATTGACAAAAGTTTATTATTCAGGAATATAATGAAACGAACAAGACAAGTTGGACTTGAGGTAAAGGATCCTACTCCTCTCTTTCTCTTTAAGTACGCTCTTTTATGTCATTCCTTTTAAAGGACATCATTATTGTTATTGGGATGTTATTTTATATTAATCTTACTTTAATTTTTATTTTCATGTGATGATAGACCATATTCTCTCTCATCAATCCGTTTTGGAAGTTTTGAGTGGCGCTGTTAGGCTGCCAAATTTTCATAAGAGATCTAACCTCCCTCTTTCTTTATAATACTCCCCTTTATGTCACTTCTTTTAAGATCCTCTTCATTATGATTGGGGAAGTTCTTTTATATTTATCCTACTGTACATTTTATTGTCATGTGATGAGATACCCTATTTGATCTCACCAATCCATTTTTGGAAGTTTTAAGTGGCGCCGTTAGGCTGCCGAGTTTTCGTAAGGGATTTTTCATCTCAATTTTATTCCTTTGAGATTTATGCTACATTTTCCACAATTTCCTTTGAGTGGTGTATGTACTGAGCATTATTTAACTCATTGTGTAATATTCTTTCATTTATGAGTATTTACATCAATGTTGTATTGTCCTTGTTTCACGAGGTGTATGTTTCGAAAGATACCCATGTCGGTAACGGAACCTTTCACCCTCCTCTTTTTAAAAGACTTATTTTGTTGGGTCTTTTAATTTACATATTGTTATGTTGGGATATGTTCTCATATATCCTTATTGATGTAAATTTTATGTCCATGTGATGAGATACCCTTTTGTTATCTCTCATCAACTCATTTTGATGTGACGCTGTTAGGATTTCAAGGGAACTTCTTAACCCAATTTCGATTTCATTGGGTTCAACATGTAGTTATTGAATATTTCATCCTTTGAATATGTGTGAATGACCTTTGATTATTTTACACTTAATATCCACTTATATTCGGTGTATTCATTTGTCACACATAATTATGTAATTGATTTATCCTTAAACCAAGGATACCGTCTTTGTAAGGGACTTCGTCTCAATCTCCTTTCATTGAGGCATATTCTGTTTTATACACAACCTTCTTTTATACGGTGTATAAACCCATTTGACTTTTACATTTAATCAAAATGAATATTTTATTTATACTAAGTGTTTATTAAATGACAAAAGGGAATTTTTTTGTCGTATGTATGCAGTGACAATGACTTCTCCGCCGTCGTGACCATTATTTGAGTTTCAGCTTCCTCTACAAGCCATACCTTCTTTTTATAAGAAAAATAAATACCATGTTTTACTTTTCATTTATTTTGGTATTGAAAATGGTTTTCATAATGTTTTTATATCAATGTGTTGTATTGATATCTTGTGATTGAAAGGGGGAAATGTTATGTTTCCTTTATGCATGTTTTATGTGATACGATTATGTTGAGGTTCTTGGGCATTATTATGAAGACAGGTGGTTCTGTGATAAACTAAGGGCGGGTGAGCCCGATATAGCTCTCCAATGCATTGGGTAACGCGAAGGAGTGAAACGTTAAGGATTCTCCGAAGCGATTTAGGGAATATACTGTGGTGGGTATTCCAAATGTAACCAAGAGGGTTACTCCCTACGTATGAATGTTATGAATGCCTCAAGTTACCTGTTATGTCTTATGATTTCTATGATTTAATCATGATTTGATGAGGTATGTTAAAGTGCCTATGTTTTATGGGTAAATTATTATTTTATTCTTATGTATATATGAACTCATGTTTCCTTTCCATATTTTTATAACCCTTACTGAGCTTTTTATGCTCATCCCATGTTATTGAAATATTTTTCACAAGTCAAGGAAAACGTACATTATGTGATGATAGTGTCAAGGATGTGTCAAGAAAGAATCCATGTTTTATTTTAAATATGTTTCCATTGATGGGAAGAATGAATATTGTCTTTTATGTAACCACTTTGTTTAAATGTGGAATGTAATGCAAGTTTCATGATATAATTATTTAAAACTCTAAACCTGAAAGGATCCTCAATGTGTAATATTGTAATAACTCAAGATTAAGTAAGGCATAAGGCTGGGGCCTTATAGTTGGTATCAAATGTCAGTTTAGATAACTTTAGAGGTTAGGGTATTCTTTAAGCATAAGTGACATTACCATAATGGTTAGGATTTCAGAAAGAGTCCTAGTTTTAGATAAAGTGAATGAGTAAGTATATCTTAGTGTTTATCTTACTCATTAGTACATGATTGTTATGTTGATATACTCACACTGAACTTTTGGTTTCAGTAAATGGCTGGATCTAGCAGGCACCAAAGTGACAGTTGGTTTGAAGGAAACTGTGGTGGTTCTATGATTAAGAGACAAGATGAAATGGGGTATTCAATGAGGAAACTCGTGGTTGTTCTAAACCAACTATCAAGGAGTCATGATCAACCACTTGAACCTTGGTATGTTCTTTAACGCATCATGTACGAGATGACCAATCGATGTGGAAGTTCAGGTAATAATTATAAAGGTAACCATTTGAGTTTATATGATCCTTACTTTTGAGGTAATTATGTGTTACTATATGTTATGATGGAAGTGAAAGGCATGAGATAAAATTGAGGTTAAATTATGTTATGGTTATTTTTTATGATTTTATCTCTTTTTGGGGAAGTATTTGAGAATTATATAGTTTTGGAAAAAGGACAACACACAGACCGTGTGACTACCCGTCGCGTCGGACAGAGATGCGGGAATCAAACCCACAACCAAATTGCGACTAGTATTTATCGCCTACCACTGGACTATGTGAAGTCACTGGTTAGTTTGACTGATTATTTTTAGTTAGATGATTTTATGAATTAAGATTATGTTGATTTTGGGTTATCTATGGATATTTATTAACCTATCATGGATGATATGTTATTAGGTTAATTAATTTTCAATACGAGACATTAAGAGAAACTGATGTGGTTTGGAGATAAATGTTACAATTTATCTTGGAAGACTATGTGACTAAATCTTTCAAATATTTGGGTTTCAATATTAGTTTTGTTTTCTTTGAAGAATTTTATGGACAAATTTTTTATCGAATGGTCCGCGTTGAACATTGGGTTTTGTTGGAAAAATTTTGGAGATTAGGAATATATTTTCTTTTTATAAAGGGTTATCATTTTTTGGATTATCTGATGTTGTACTAACCTTTTTGGATTTGGTTAAATTCTAAAGACATGGGAAGTATATAGTTCTCTTTTTTGGATTAGGTGACTCTCTAGAAGTTGATTATAGTACTCTTAATGTGAACAAGTCTTCCTAAATATTCATCTTTTGGGGAAAGTATAAGTTTGTGTAATATATCTAATAAAAGTTGAAAGTGAACATGATAAGTAATTATGTTTCCTTATGAATAACTTCCTCAATAAAAAGTAACATAAAACTAAAATTTTGTCTATTAACTTTTCCTACTGGGGAATCAAATACTGTTTAACCGATCACAAGTTTGTGATTGTCTTGTGGTTAACATTCTCCTAAACATGTTTTCTATCACTCTCCATCAGAATATGACCCTTTGTTTTTTCCTCCATGTCCATATTTTCATACTTGGAATCCTAGTATGGGTCAACTCGGGTGACCTTTTTACTTCTCTTTCATTATTTTAATGTGATTGTTTTACCAGCTCGTGTTCCGATGTGGGACTTTCAAGGATATTTCCAAGCTCAATTTTAAAAATTGCGAGGACGCAATTCCCAAAAGGGGGAAAGGATGTAACACCCCAGGTAAATAAAGAATATGAAATTTTCATATTTATTCATATTTGTGAATACAATATTAATATGACTTTAAATGGTATGCTATGCTCGATGGCGTACCCAACACGCAACAACGAGTTTCTTGGGAATCTTACGTTGCACTCTAATAATAAAATAATATTATTTAAAATGGTAGTTAACATGTAGCCTTTGTATTGGTGATAATGGATAGAAATAACTAAAATATGATTATATATGTTTTTAAATGTTTTTATATTTATCCAATAAAAGATAAAGGCTTAAAATACGGAAAGAATTCAATTTTAGGCGTATATGCCCTAGTTTTCACTAAAGGTTCACTTATCGCCTTTTGATGGAGAACCGTCATTAAATATAGTTTTGTTCACTCTTATAAATTCTATTGGAACAAATAAAACTCTTCTTAAGAATTGGGACATCAAAATTTACTTTGTGTCATTTTTTTTATCTTTCCGATAAAGTTTATTTTTTTAATGAATATTGTAAAATGTTGTGTTTTAATTCAAAACCTCTTTTTAATCTAATTCATTTCTATAATTATATTATCTTTTTAATTGGTTTTAAATTGAAATTAGAATATATTTTTACCATTAAATCAAATAGTGGTCGTTGGAATTAATTTCACTTTGAAATCAGACTTAAACTAGTGTCAATCTTTTGATAGTTATTGTTTTATAAAAACACGCTATTTACTCTGACAGTGGGAATTAATTATTAAATTAATTAATGTGACTTATATGTTTTGAATTTTTTAAAATAGACTTCATTTTTGAATTCAGAAAATCAAATATAGCTTAGGGTGAATTTTTGGGATTTTTCTGAAAAACTACAATTTTTGATGAATAGTAAAACCACTAAGTCGTACTTATAAAAAATGATTTTTCCGTTTAAATGATATTTTGCCATCTTTGTGTTTTGGATTTCAAAAATCCGAAATACATGGTAGTCATTAAGAAGTAAAATTTGGTTCAATGGGATAAAAATATTTTTTGGGTGAATAGTAACTTATTAAGTTTTTAATCGCGATTAGAGGAAATTAGTGTAGTTTATGGTAAGAATAATGTTTTAATAAAATGAAATGACCTAGACACATGTCCTACCCTAATTGGATGTTTCATGGCCGACCAAGAAAATCCATGGGTCAGCTTGGGGACCCCATGGAGCCACATTGGTTGGAAAATGACAAAAATATCTTTTTATTTAATGTTAAAGTAAAAATGACACAAACATGAAATGTTTTACTAAAACAATTTTTACATGGGGTTATACAAGTCATATTTTTTACTATAAATAATAATTGGAAATCTATAAATATTTCCTACATCATAATGTTTTTTTACAATTTTTAGACATTAAATATAATAAATTATTTATGACATCATGATTATGCAGGGATGACCTCATTATTTAACGATTTAAATAGAATGGAAAGATAATGTAATATCTAAAACCTACACATGTCCAAAACCTATTGTATTAGTTGATTTCGAACCCTTATCACCTTATCCTCGAAATACATCAATGTGGGACCTTTAAAATCTGAAACTCTTTTGAAAATAAAGTAACATTTTGTAACTTTACAAGAGTGCCCCTCCTCTCCTCTTATAAAAGGCCCCCACATCTACCTCCTTACCCCCACTCCCAAAGCCTTTGGCTCAGCCAACCCCTGCCCATTTTTTCTCTCCACTTCCCTATCTTACTCCTTGAAGCCTCACTTTGGGTATAAGTCTTCCCAAGGAAGCCTTTGAGCTCAAACCAAATGAAGTTACCCGATTTTAAGGTAATGTCTTCACTTGTGTCCTTTTGTTTTATTTTGCTTCTCCAACCCCCTAAACAATTTTTATTAATTTATTTTGTAACAATAATAGTATCTTCAATATACTAGGATGTTTTTATAAGAATTATTCGAGCTACACTTACACACACCTACATCTAATGGTTAAAGAACAAACTGTTTCTGTGGATGGAGAATTTATGCCTCCCGAAACAATGATTGTTCAACATTCTTTTAACACCTTCAAAGGTGGCCATTAATATGTCACTATATTTATATATGATATATAATATTTTTATGTTTTCCTTAATCTCTTGTATTTTTCATTTATGGCATACCTTTATGGCTTCCAATATGGGTATACGTGATATCTTCATTTAAGGAAGTGTGGACTACCGCCCCCTCAAAGTGATTTGATTGGTTAATACCATATATGGTATGTATAAAGGATATATTTAATGATATTATATATAATACCATACTTGAATTAAAATAATATAATGTATCATTATGTTTTATTTCCATTAAATATGAAATAGAAATGGAAGTAGCGTTCATGCGTACGTACGGCTTACCGTCTCCATGAACGGTACATTTCATTTCTTATCTCAAAATGTTATGTAATATTATAAGTACATATATATAATGGATATATATGTAATATATTACATCTAAATTATGGATATCATTCTGGAATTATAACATATTTATATCTCTCTCATTTTGTTTTAATTCCATTAATATGACAAAAAACGAAAGTAGCATTCATGTGTACGTACGGCCTACTGTCTCCATGAACGGTGCTTTTCGTTTTTTATCTCCAAATGATACGGAATAGTATAAAATGAATATTTACAGGATATATATGATATTTTAATACTATTCTGGAAATTATTAACTTATAACTACATGGCCAATCTTTTTTCAAACAAGTTCATTTTTGACTCATGTACCAAACATCGGCAAAAATGTCTGATATGAACTAACATTATTAAACAATTATTATAACATTATAATATGTGATATTAACTGAATAATAATCTCTAAAGGAGTTACTTAAGAAATTATTAATTGACCAAAGTTTATTATTCAGGAATATAAAGAAATGAACAAGACAAGTTGGACTTGAGGTAAGGGATCATACTCCTTTCTTTCTTTTTAAGTACGCTCTTTTATGTCATTCCTTTTAAAGATAATCTTTCATGTTATTGGGATGTACTTTTATATTAATCTTACTGTAATTTTTATGGTCATGTGATGAGAGACCCTATATTCTCTCATCAATCCATTTTGGATGTTTTTAGTGGCGCCGTTAAGCTACCAAATTTTCGTAAGAGATCTAACCTCTTTCTTTCTTTGTAAGTACTCTCCTTTATGTCACTTCTTTTAATCTCATCTTAGTTATAATGGGGGATGTTCTTTTATATTACTCCTGCTGTACATTTTATTTTAATGTGATGAGATAACATATTTGATCTCATCAATCCATTTTTGGATGTTTTAAGTGGCGCCGTTAGGCTGCCGAGTTTTCGTAAGGGATTTTTCATCTCACTTTTATTACTGGGAGATTTATGCTACATTTGCCACAATTTCCATTGAGTGGTGTATGTACTGACCATTATTTTACTCATTGTGTCATATTCTTTCATTTATGAGTATTTATGTCAGTGTTGTATTTTTCTTCTTTCATGAGGTGTATGTTTCGAAAGATACCCATGTTGGTAATGGAACCTTTCACCTTCCTCTTTTTAAAAGACTTCTTTTGTTGGGTATTTTAATTTACATATTGTTATGTCGGGATATGTTCTCATATATCCTTATTGATGTAAATTTTATGTCCAAGTGATGAGATACCCTTTTTTTATCTCTCATCAACTCATTTTGATGTGACGCCGTTAGGCTTTCAAGAGAACTTCTTAACCCAATTACGATTTCTTTGGGTTCAACATGTAGTTATTGAATATGTCATCCTTTGAATATGTGTGAATAACCTTTGATTATTTTAAACTTAATATCCACTTATATTTTGTGTATTCATTTTTCAAACATAATTATGTAATTGATTTATCCTTAAACCAAGGATACTGTATTTGTAAGGGACTTCGTCTCAATCTCCTTTCAATGAGGCATATTCTTGTTTATACCCAACCGTGTTTTATACGGTGTATAAACCCCTTTGACTTTTATGTTTAATCAAAAGGAATATTTTTTATACGAAGTGTTTATTAAATGACAAAAGGGATTGTTTTTGTCGTACGTATGCAGCGACAACGACTTCTCTGTCGTCATGACCATTATTTGAGTTTCATCTTCCTCTATAAGCCATACCTTCTTTTTAAAAGAAAAATAAATATCATGTTTTACTTCTATTTTATTTTGTTATTGAAAATGGTTTTCATAATGTTTCTATATCAATGTGTTGTATTGATATCTTGTGATTGAAAGTTGGAAATGTTATGTTTCCTTTATGAATGTTTTATGTGAAATGATTATGTTGAGGTTCTTGGGCATTATTATGAAGACGGGTGGTTCCGTGATAAACTAAAGGCGGGTGAGCCCGATATAGCTCTCCAATGCATTGGGTAGTGTGATGGAGTGAAACGTTGAGGTTTCTCCAAAGAGATTTAGAGAATATACTGTGGTGTGTATTCCAAATGTAACCAAGAGGGTTACTCCCTACATAAGAATGTTATGAATGCCTGAAGTTACCTTTTATGTCTTATGATTTCTAGGATTTATTCATGATTTGATGAGGTATGTTAAAGTGCCTATGTTTTATGGGTAATGTATGATTTCATTCTTATGTATATATGAAATCATATTTCCTTTCCATATTTTTATAACCCTTACTGAGCTTTTTATGCTCATCCCAAGTTTTTGAAATGTTTTTCACAGGTCAAGGGAAAGGTACATGATGTGATGATAGTGTCAAGTATGTGTCAAGAAAGAATCTATGCTTTATTTTAAATATGTTTCTGTTGATGGGAAGAATGAATACTGTCTTTTATGTAACCACTTTTTTTAAATGTGGAATGTAATGCAAGTTTCATGATCTAGTTCTCTAAAACTCTTAACCTGAAAAGATCCTCAATGTGTAATCTTGTAATAACTCAAGATTAAGTAAGGTTTAAGGCTGGGGCCTAATACCATGCTCTTAGGGAATTCAATATTGTGTTAAGGGGATATGTTTCAATACCCTTGTAAAATTTTTATGTAAAATATTTTTTATTAACAATGAATATATTTTTATAAAATTACTAATACTTTATAAATTATTTTTAATTTGATACTATAAAAAAAGATTATTATTTTTAAAAAATATTAAAATTAAATTATGAAATTTAATTTGATGATTTAATGGATTATAAATAAGTATATTATTTTATATGAATACTATAATTAAATAATAATTATCAAACATAAATTATTATATAATATTAATGAAGTCAAATTTAATTTTTTTAAGGGTTAAAAAATTGATTTTATAAAGAAAATTCATTTCACAATTAATGGTTATTTTTTAAAAAGATAAAATGAATATATTATAAAAATTATTTAGATAAAATGAATATTATTTTGGGAATTATATCATCAAAATTTTCTAATTGTTTTTTCCTAATTTTCAATGATTGTGAAATTTTTAGCTAAAAAATAATTGATATAGAAATATAAAAAGGGTATTATTACTTCATAATGTCCCAAAAGTGATGTAATAAAACTATAAATGGTATCCCCAAAGAAATATATGTTTTCTATTTAAAATAATGATATTTAAATTTTATTTTATTAAATTTAAAAATCCCTTATGAATCCTCAAAAAATATTAATATATTTTATGGTTTTTAAAATAATTTCTTTAATAGTATGACTCACCTGCACATAATACGGTATATAATTATATTAATTTAAACTATTTCTCATATAAATATTAATAAATCACTACCAGTGGGAAAAAACCATGTGAATCCCCATGGTATAGATTTTGTTATTTTTTATTTTATTATATAGAGAGAAAATATCTATTTGATAAATATTAACGAAATATGCTATATTTTCATATATATACCCACTAAAAATCCCAATTCCCTTCACTAAAAATCATCTAAAAATGTCCTTACTCCACCCTCTAATCTCTAGTGTAATCCCATGAATCCACCAATGTAACAGTAAGCTCTTCCCAAGCATTTGAATCACACAATCTTGTAAGGGATCATCACCTTCTCTTATTTATTCATGTTTTTGTAATATAGTATGCCATATATTTCCAAGACCTTATGGTGGGACATGTATTTAAATGTCCATATTACCTCACATTTTAGTTATAAATTATTAGACACCCATTTAACTATCATAAACAAATTTTATGTATTTTTATGTGATGTTGTTATGCTTTCGAAATTCCACAATGATTTTCCATTCCAAAACATTTGTTTAATGAATATCTTACCCATTTCATACAAGGGGTGTTCATGATTATACACAAGAACGCCATTTAATTTGGACATTCATGTATATATTACACACTCCATGATCATGGAGTAAAATATTGTGATGAATGAATACATGTTGTGTGATCTATGTGTAACACCTACTAATTAGAATGAAATGAACATGACTGATGTACAAATAATTATATAGTGTTCCAATTCCTTGGTAATGTTTTTTCTCATGAGACATCATGTGGGGATCAAAATTGAACCGAATTCCTTTTATGTACTTTTTCCATCAGTATGTATTGGTAGTTATCCTTGACATATATTTTTTATCTAGTGTTTTAAGATGATCCCATATATAATATGTTATCATTCACTAGCATGTATTATTATTCATGTTTATGATTATATCCCCATTAATGACCCATTGATATTCGAATTGTTTAACATGTATTGTTATCAAAATGTAATTCCATGGTTATTTCCCTTAAATGTATTTTTATGTCACACATTTATGATGTATGGCCTTTGGTTATTCAATGTTGTTTTATTCTCTAGCATGTTAAAAAATGCAAAATATATAATTTTATTTCTATTTTATATTTTTATGTAATTTCCCAAATTTCCAAATACACAAGAATTATTTACATTATATATTTTATTAATTGTAATTTTATTTAATAAATTGCATATTCAAGTGAAATAATGATAAAGGATTTCATATTATACCACAAAGAATATACATTCGCCAGAATCCTCCTACCTAAATACGTTTTCAATCATCTAAAGAGAAATTACCAAACACATGGAACTATAAGATCATGCTACTATCAGATCCATGAAACCATCAGGATATCCACTATAGAATGTTTGACACTTCCAGCTATTTTCCACAACCATCCAAGTCCAACAACCATGTTTCAACTCCATTCATAGGATCCAATGTTAAATGTTATAAAACTTTTTTATGTGTGTTACCTCTAGAAATGATACTACTACTTGTTCTTCCACTTTTATATTTCACTATTAATATGAAACCATAATAAATTTTAACATTTTTGATCTACTTAATTTTAATTATATGTTTCTAATGGCTTTTTATGGGTGAGAATGTTGTGTATTTACTTAAGGTAAATTCATTAACCATTTCATTAATGATTTTATAAGAATGAATATGTTCAGTATGAGGGTATATAAAACTTGAATTATTATTATAAAGTGTTTATTCCAAACCAAAATAATATATTTCGATGGACTCCCTCATGGGAATATGTTGTGAGTTACTGAATATTAAAGGAGTTAAAACATATATGTTGATACATTCAACAAAAAAAAATTTAAGTATATAGAATATCTAGAGCATTTCATATAGATATAAAAGAGAAATATATTATTTTATTCATTCCTAAAATACATAGGGAAACTATTCGAGCACTACACTATTACAAATATACAGAACTATAAGCACTTGGCGTATTATGAACTGATTAGCACTTCACTTGTGCATCTCTTTTAAATTTCTCTCTTTTTTTTACTTTTGGGAAAATATGTATTATTTATTACTTTATATACAAAAAAATGACTCATTCACTTAAATTTCATAATAATCTATATTCTATTATATCAAATTTTATATGTATATGGATAAAATTTATGGAATAGTTACCTGTGTGGCCAAAGATATTATTATTCCCTTATATAAATGTGGAAGTGGCATTGATCTAGTACAAATTATAATATTATTTTAATTAATGAGCAATGTAGTGATTTATATTATTAGTTATTAACCTATGAATTGTATCATGTGATTTTGAAGTAGAGGGGATGGGTTCTCGTCATAATATTGAAACCCTATGTTATGTTATTGATTATTTTAGATTTTTAATTGTTTAAAATATTAATATGTATTTCCTTTGAAAGTTTAAAAAAATAATAATTTGTTAGTTAATCTCAAAAGGTCCATATATAATGTAGTAAATTATGTAAATTTATTACAAAATGAAATGTAATTTTAAATTTTATTTTATAAAATCCGTAATTAATAAATGAAAAAACATTATTTATCAATAATATATTGAATTAATGTATTTATTAAAAAGTATAGTTTATTTTAATGAGGGGGTGGTTAAAGATGATATTAATAAAAATTTAAATGGGAAATAAGTTCAACAAATCTTGAGTTACTCACCCAAACTAAAAAATGGTTTCAATGGTTTAAAGAAATTTCTAAAACATTGATATTAATTTCTTTTAATGATCTACCATAAATTTTTTTTCTACAATTATTTATTCATTGATTATATATAATAGTGTTCTACTATAAATAGACCTTATTAACATGATGGATATAACCATGCTTAGTGGAGTATAAAAATGAATACGCATATTTAAGGCGTAGTATTTGAAATCTAGACTCCAATTTTATATATTTATTAAATTTAAAGAACTAAAAATCATTGGAATTATCCTAATAGTTCATAGTATAATAATAAATATAACACATTAAATGTCATCTACTATTCTTCAAGTGACTGTGATTTTTATAGAAAATATTTTTGAAAAATTGCTTTTCGAATTTGGGACAAATTGGTGGGTTTTCATGAAAAAACCTATAATGATAAAGATATGCTTTTAAATACCTTTACTATAAAATATTATACATTTAATATGAAATATAATGATTCTATATTTTTCATTATCTCAGGGGTAATGTGATGGTGAATAGAATTCAATCATTGGGGAATTCTATTTTAGATAATGTATGAATGATGTAGATATTGTAGGACCTACCAGATAATAGAGATAAGCCTATGTATAAATTTGAGAATAATGTAATGTTATAGAGTTTAATCTCAATTATATTATTGGAAATGTAATGATGTAAAAATAAGAACTAAAATTCAATAGAGATGTGGTGGATGAACCAGAAAGAAAATTTTGTGCCTCAGAATCTATTACTTCAAAATAAAAGGAAGAAATACACAAGGAACGGTCATATGATAGAGAATATCTTACTAATAGTGATGATGAAATAATATACATGGCCGTAATGTTATGATAAATTATATCAGAATAAGTTCACAAGGAAATGTAGTTGTAAAGGTAAATATTAAAATAGACGATATTTTAAGAACAATGTGAAGAAAATGAATGCTTTAAATGACATGATTTTCTATTAATGAAGAAAGAAATGACATGTCAAAACTGACTTTCCAAATCTCAAATAGAAAAATAAATATGATTATAAGGATAAAAGATACATAAATATATGAAATAATTATTGATTTATTTTGAATAAAGTAGATTTGATTTATAAAAAACCCAATATAATGATCATGATTGAGGTAACATGTCTTTTATGAATAATATATTAGGGTATCCAATGATTTTCCTTTATATCTGATAAATGTTTATAATTAATTATGTGATGAAAAAATGTTGATAATATTCATAATAATGGATTGGTCATTTAATTTAAATTTCTAGTATATAAATTCAATAAACATGAAGATAAATATAAATATTATATTGAAATATCATTCTTTGAATACTATATATAAATTTGATCTTAATAATGAAAAAGAGAAAAATTATCAACTGAGAATGGAAAGTAATGAATTAAAATGTTCAACTATTCAAATGAGAAAATATCTAGAAGGATTCTTTAGTGGGAGATGTAATCTTACTCATATTATTTTATAATATACAAAACCTAAGTACATTAGTAGTATATGGTATCAATATGGAAAATAGAGGATTAATAAGAATGTTTTTATTTCAATCGTATGTTTTAGAAATGGATATAATATTTTTTATTATACTAGGAAAAATAGTCTATATATTTCTATAATATAAATATATTTTTATAACAAACAAGAAAAAAATATGTTTTCTTATTTATTTAATAACATGTATTTATAGACCCAATAATATATGGATGTTAATGTCATTTATTTTGTAATATTTTTGTGTGGAAACCCTAATTGAATGTCCATAGTAAAAATATATAGTATATAGAATGTGGTAATTCAAGACACATTATTGGAGATTATTTAACTTTTAGAAATTTTATACATTTGTATGGGGGATATGTCACTTTTTGTGATAATTAAAAATGAAAAAATATTGTTTATTTTTAAATCACTAATTATAAAAGTTTATTAATTACTAAAGTTTTATTAGTAGATAATTTAATGTAAAATCATCAAAGAATATCATAGGTATATGATGATTATTATCAGGTTTGAAAAGAAATCTTTCTATTGTACATATTATCAAAATGATATATTTTTTACTACATTAATAAATTTCAATGTTTATTCTATTTATTTATCCACATTATGTTCTCTGAAAAATTATTCTCTATGATAATTTAAAAAATATTCATGGATTTTTAATATGATACTCATCCATTGAAATATTATATAACTTTTAATTATCATCAGGAATCATTTAGTGGAATATCTACTTAAACATGAATTCCAATTGACATTTATTAACGTTTGTTAAAAATGGAAATAACACAAAAACCTATTCAAATCAATGATATATGTATCATATTCGCAACCTATAGAGTTTGTTCAGATGAATATTTTAGAGATTCTAGAGTTTATAGTATAAATGGGAACAAGAGTGTAATGTTATTATCGATGAATATTATCGGTATAATTGGGCATTCATTGTTACTAACAAAAGCGAATCCTATTCTTATTAAACAACGTCTATAAATAAAAATAAATTTTGTGTTTCTATATTATTATGAACATAATTATATATCATTTATTTAAATTTAAAAATAATACATTTGAATATTTTTTATCATTAAAGGGTTATACTAAAAAAAATCGACTCCAAGGACCATATAGAAATATTGGGGTGTAGGAAAGTGAAATTAGAAAATTCATGATATTCATTAGACTATGAAAAATGATTATGAACTTTCTATTTTTTTGAAGCAGTTCTCAATAAATATTAATATATAATTTATTAATTTTTAATTTTACCCAAATTAAATAAAACTACATATAAATTATGGAACTAAATAAAACCAAAAGTTAATTACTTAGTGATTTTTGGTTACAAGGTATTTATTATTAACACTACGTGAAATCTTGAGAAATTTAATTCTATGAGTAATTTATGTATAATACCTAGGATTTAAACTTACTATAAATTATATATGGTTTTTAATAAAATATCCAACACTATAAAATAATTTTCTCCTATGAAATTTGAAGAAATAGATCCACAAGAGCTTAAGAGCTCTTTATAAAACCATGATTTTTAATTTTCATTTATAATTATCAATTAAAACCCTTATAACAAATCTATGAAACAATAAGAAAAACTCATCCTATTTTTAGCAACATCCTCAACCTGAACATAATACCATAGATAAAATGGTAGATAACAATAACATATTTTCCTAGAAATTTTAGGACTCATAGATAGAATACAATATATTATTTCATTAAATATCTAGATATAGTCAATTAATATTAGTGATTTTTTTAAAAATCATGTTGAAAATATAGAATTTTTGTTACAACAATATAAAAATAACATCAATGTTTCAATTAATGACGATTTTTGGGTGACATCAACACATTAAGAACATAATCAGTTTGAATTGAATAGAGTTTGGGAACTTTTAGTTGTGCCTAAATTAAATTTGAAAATTACCGTTATGTGGGTGTTTATAAAATAATTTATGATAAATTCACTATAGTAATAAATAATGCAATATTTACTTCACAATGATTCTATCATGAAGATGTTATTGACTAAGAGTAATAATTTACACTAGTTTTTAGACATAAAGAAATTTAAATATCGAAATATTATTCAAAGAAATATGTATTTCAAAATATATTAAATTAATGTAAAAAGTGAATTCTTAAATTGTTATATATCTATTTATTGTTTTGATAAACAACCCCATTTATTCCAAAATCCACATTTTCCAAATCAGTTTTAAATAAAAAAATCATTAAATGATTTAATATAGGCACCTACAGCTAGGTAAGATAGGGTAAAATATTTTCCTATTTTTTTGTAAATGAATATGTAATCCTACTTTTTTTATAAAATTTATATAAAAATATTTTTTATTAGTTAAAATTTAGGATCATGATTTTTTAGATAGACCATCAAAAAAATAATTGTGCACTAATGCTATAATGAAGATGAAAATGGATTTTTAAATGATTTGAATGGTTGACCTGAAATTTATTCATGGTTTTCAATTTCACAGAATAAAGATGGGATTATATTTAATTCATCAAATTATAATATATAATTTCTAAAATTATTTTGTTTTTATAACAATAAAATTAGTGAAAGAACCATGAGTATCAACTAAAAAATATCATGATGAAACTAGAATGTTTGTAGATCATACCATTTCTAGGGGTATGTTTGATTGCTTGATATACATAATCGATATCCAGATAAATATTATGTTTAGTGTATGTATTTGTGCCCCCCTAAGGTAAACCATAAATAATATCATTCAATTTCTATTAATTTAATTTTTAAATACCCAAAATATACTACCAATTGTTTACAATGATATTATATAGGACATGATATTTACTTATTGATTTATTCAGATTTAGATTTTTTATTCTATATATTAGATTGAAAAATAACCTCTATAAAATGTCATATTTTATAAAAGTAACTAGTATCATGGTTTAGTAAAAATACACATAATGATTCACTTGTATTTATTGAGATACTATACCTATATTTTTTTTAGTATGAGGGAAAACAATATCAGATTAAACATACTTTTCTAGACATTTGATATAAATTTAGACATGTCCATATAGATTGTGAAAAAAGATAGTATAATAAAAATTCAATGAATCATTTCTATAATTTTAGAAAAATTAAAATTGATGTGGGAAATAATATTCTAGGATTCCATTCTCTTAAGGGGTATATATCTCGTGAAGTCATAGGAAATGGATATTGATTTGCTGGTATTTTTACAAAAACATTGAATTATAAATAATTAAAATACATAAATTAATAATATGTAATGATATATTTTGGATAGTTTGAAGTCCTGTAGGATACACCATTTGAAAAGACATAATTGTAAAATACATTATTGGATATGATTGTAACACCATTTGATTTTTAGAACTAGTTTATTTATATTAATATAATCTTTTTGATATTTTTCATTTCACGGATCAATGAAAATATTTTTTATTAAAGAACTAATTTTTTATTATGTTATATGAAACACCAAGTAAATAATTCACTACATGTAACAATAAATTTTTCATTAATTAAAAAGAATACTGATTTTGTATACATTACACATATGATTGAATTTACTTGATGGCTTGTGTAGCATGCAAGGTAGAGTTATACAGAAAAATAATATATTATTAAAATTATAAATTTATAACATTATAAGATAAAAAATAATTGATATTTTTTTGGATATGGATAGGATTAATTAACTAATGAGAAAAAATTGTTGAATTAATTTTTTATGAGTTAATTATAAATCAATATAAAACCAATTGAATATATAAGGAAGGTTTTTATAAAAAGTACTTTTATTATAACAAAGGAATTTTATTCAAGTAAATTAAATAAAAAACTACTCGTGAGAGATATTAACGAAAATAATATTTTTCAAATTCTATAATATATTTTTGATGTTCATCCAATAGATTTTATTAGAAAAACATAAGGTCATTCCAAATATTTCTTATACAAATCAATATTTTTATAACGAAAGTCTTACAACCATTTAATGGTGAACCAATTTTAAATCCAATTTTAGAAATATCTATAAATATAATAATTAAATATAAAATTAATATTCTAAAGGAAGTTTTTCAATTATATTATGGTGAAGTTTTGTTATTTTTCTATTAACATTCACTTATTAATGAATAGTAGAAATACTCAATTTTTATTAAAAATTGATTATTATATCAAATTTATTTATATGGATAAATTAAATTTTAAAAAATTTAGAATTTTTAATTATATCAAATTTTTTCCATCAATTCAATTGTTGTTATTTTAATCAATTTTAGTCAAAAATTTTGTATTAAATCAAAGAAAACTTTTTTGACATTTGTACTTATATAAAACATACTGTCTTCTAATATGTGGGATTAAATTTATTTTAATTTATACCACTTAATTTATTGTAATATAGAAAATTTATTTCAATATATTTAATCAGAATAAATTTTAATCTCCAAATTTTCCAAAAAAAGATTTTACTAAATGACTAGTGAGTGTTAATAAAAGTAATCACAATGATTAAGGTAAAATAATTCTTAATAAATTACTAACCCTAATCATAAGAACCCAAATGAAATTTATGTTTATCCAAAGACCATTATATAGACATATTTAGACCATATCCTCCCTTGTCTTATATTTGGTCCATTATAGGATCAAATTTACAAGAAAAAATTTTATGTGGAATTCCCTATCCAAAAAATTTACAAGGGTGACACTCCTTCTACACTATAAAAAGGCCTCCTCTACTGCATACTCATCACAACTATAAAAACACATCAGATCGAGTAGTATATTCCCAAATATATCAAAAAAATACCTCCGTAATCCAATAAACCTCCAATTGGTTAGAAACTAGTCAATGGAATCCCTTTGGTGCAAATTAAAAAGTGATTAACTGAATAAGAGGTACCATTTTTCCTCAACCTATTTAGTTTTATTGGTTTCTCCATTCATTCAATTATCATTATTACATGATTACATATATAAAACAATATCCTAAATATACTGAGATTTTTTATACTAATGGTTAGACATACACTTACACGTACATACACTTAATGGGTATCATCCATACAATTTACGTTTATTTTGAACTAAAGCCTCAAGAAACGATGATTATTCACTTCTCCTTTACGGTATACCATTTTGTAATAATTATGGAAAAATAATATATATATATATATAATAATTATTATATTTATAATTTATTTATGATATTTACATTTTTTTATAACATATATTATTATAATTTACATCTTTTTGAAATACAATAACATCATTTAGGGAATTATAGACTACTGCATCCCCCAAGCGATGCAATTAGTTCCAACCATACATGTAATGTATTAATGATAGGTTTAGTAATAATATATGATATATATAATATTAATTATAGTTTAATAATTAAATATGGTCATATACATTAATATATTTCATTTACATTCTTTCAACACAAAAATAAAATGGAACAAATTTTCTTTCACACGTACGGCCTACCATCTCCATGAATGGTGTATTCATCTTCATTGAAATATACTATATAGATTATTATAATAAAAATATACAAAAAATAAATTAAATTTGTATCATGGATTAAATTATTTAATTAATTAGGTAATTATATGGACAAAAGAAATAACAAATTAAGATTTTTCTAGAAAACAAAGAAGATATTACCTGAAATGTATACGTAACATGGAATTATTAATAAGATGGTCTTATAAAGTCATAATAAATCATATATACTATTAATTATAAGAATATATTTATTTAAATGATTTATAATAATAATATATTTATTATATATGAATATTGTTTGAGTAAGATGAGTGTTAAGACATAAGGAAAAAAGATTTCATATCACATTTCATTTTCCTTTGATAAATGCATTATTCATCACTCATTTCATTTTTGTAGGGTGTATAATATATATTTATATAATATATTAATATTATAATTAATTTTATGGGTATTAAAATATCCAATTGATTACAATTTTATCATGTGTGTTATGTTTAAAAAGTTACAAAATCGGTAATAAACATTTTCATAATTTTCCTTCTTTGAGATACATGTAATGTCATGAAACAATATTTCTCTATGAGGTGTATATAATAAATTTTATCATGTTATATAATAGTTATTCTTATTTTATTCATATATTAATATTTATTTAATTTTATTCTATCCATATTTAATAAAATTTACAAAAATATTAATAGTTTATTGTTACAATCACATTGTTTATCAGGATTGTTTACTATTCTTCTTACATTGATGAAATATTATGATAAACCTATAAATAAACCCCATTATATAAAAAAAAATTATATATTAATGTAATAACCATGTAATTTTACCATTTATTATCACTTTTTCTTATAAGATAATTAGGAAAATATTTTTATAAAAACAGGCCTATATCATTCCTTTTAATCGAGAATTTCTGCTTTTCAAAACCGTGTTTCTAAACATGTTTTCCAAAAAAGTTTAAATAATATACTATGTCATATAAAAGACATATTAACTGATGTTTAAACTAATAAAAAAGTGTTTTAAATAGAAATTGCCTTTTCATTTTCCAATTAAAGACCATGTCAGAAATTTTATGGTGTGAAAGGAATGTTCGATATGTACATACATACCTACCTTCAACATTTTCATTTACTAGAAAAATAATATAACAATAAAAGGATAGTATTAAATAAATAGTTTTCCCTAGTATTCATAAAACATGCTAAATATAATGTTTTTAACAAATAAAAAGGGTTTTAAAAATGTTTTAATTTCAAAAATTATTTAAGATGATTTTCAAAGCATCCTTTATTTGTTTTGAAATTTTGTTTTCAAAGAAAATTATTAAATGATTTTTTTAAACATTTTCAAAGGTACATTATCTAAAATATTATTATTAGTGTTTTCAACGATTCGTTTATAATAATAAATATTTATTTTTAGGAAAATAGTTTTCAAAAGTATGTATATACTAAATGTATTTTTTCAAAGAAGAAAAGATATTTTCATAAAGATATGTTTTTCAAATTATATATTAAAAAATTTCTATATAATCTGAATACCGTTGGTGTTAATAATTCTTTTTATGTGATATGATCGATGATCAACATTCATATTTTTCAAGAGTAGTTTATGTATTGATGGAATTATGTTTATGAAAAACATTTCACATGGATAGGTAATATATCATTGAAAACTGTTCATTATTGTGGGTTTTGCTTTGAAAAAATTACTATAATACCTATATTTTTTCAATAGGTAATTATATTATGAAAATCTAATGATATATATTAAAAATCATGGGTTCTTATAAGAATTTTATAAAACCAATATTTTTTTATGGGTCAATATATAATGTATGTTTAATTATCTTATATAACACGTATATAAGAATTTACTATGTGATTGATGTGACCTATAATTCCCTACAATGAATTTTGTAATGATAAATGGTATATGAGATAAGAGTTAACACATTTTCCATCCTAATCATGAAAATAATAAGGTACACATGTCGTAGCCAAATATTAAAAAATAGAAGGTACACATATTATTGTCCAAGACTAAACCTGTGATGTTAAATGGGGTGTAAACCAAAACTGAAAATAACAATGTCCATGGGTTGTAGCCCCTACCTAAAGGTAATAGGGCATATTAATAGTGAAAATAATATAGTATAACAGTTTCTATCCAATGCTCAAATCATTCACAATGTTCATAGCCCAAACCTAATATTTTATGAAGGTATTGGTAGGGAGATTTAAAATTTGATTTTCAATATTTATGTGTATTCAAAAATTTGATATCAAACTCAAAAGGTGTGTTTTCATGGAATATTCTCTTGATTTTTATATGATTCATGTCTTATGAACTACCCATATATATTCTATGATTCATAATCATTGTATTTAATATTAATGGTATTATTATATAATGATACGATCATGTTTACATACCCTTATGACAATAGTTATAGTTATATATATTAACTAGTTATCATTACAGATCATCTAATGTCACCTATTTTTAGTTTTCCTCCAACATGTTATGAAGATATATTTTATAGATTATATTTCTAAGAGTGGTTCTTTTCATTGAGAGCCTACTGTAAGATATTATCGCTCCCATATGTACTAGATTTTATGTATCCATGTTTCAAGAGGTACTAATCTAATATGGCCTTTGGGTATCTCTTTTTATAATGTTTTATGTATTTCAACAAATTGATGTAATGACTATGTATTTTAGGACATGGTTGTTTAAGTCTGAAATAGATTAAATTATTTCTCACCCTTTTGAAAAATGAATGAGAAAATTTTAGTGAGTTACCTATGAATATTTATATGCATATGTATATAGATATTGCTATTGATAATTATATGGATGATCTTATGTTTATGAAAATATCATAAATTTTTTAAAGGATATAGTGATTGGACTACTTTTTTTAATTTCTTTCTGGATACTACAAGTGGATGTGGCCATGGAAAAAATTTTCCTAGGTATAACAACTCCAACATGGAGTGTTAGCCTAACTCTAGATAACCTAATAAATGACAATGGGCTTTGCATCACCCCTGTGTTCACACCCCTAGGGGATATTAATTGGGTATTCAAAAACTATTTAAAAACTTTCATTAAAACATTTAGTTAGATATTACTATAAAGAAAAAAGGATAATCCTACGGTTTCATACATTAATGAGATATTATCCAGGATTTATTAATCCTATAATTCATTTTTCATGAGTATATTTTATCCCATTATGGTAAATGTTTCTCAAACAAGGATTTTTTTTATTCAATAGAATTATCTAGAATAAACAATTTTAAAATTTACTATATCATATTTGGAATGAATGGGATTTATTTCAATCAATTTTCTAAGTGGAAATTTCATAAATAATATCCAGAAGGTCGTATGAGTGTTAGTTATAAGGATGATGATAAAGAGACCAAAAATTCATGTTAAAAATATGTGATTCTCTTCTAGTATTGTTGGAATTAATTATACCTAGAATTATTAGATTTAGTTTTAAGAACCTCAATAAATTATTCATATTAAATATTCATGGAAATAAAAATTATTTAATATGTTAATGAGGCACGAGTAATTGTTTACGATTATAAATGGACGAATCATGTATTTATGTTATGAAATTCAATGTTTATGGTATATGAATAATGATATATATATGTATTTTTAGTGCAATATTCTATTATTATATAATAATACTTTTTGAATAGTGATGAAGACATAAAAAATAATTTCATATAAAGGTGACGTTTTCATAAACGGAAGGAACCACTTAATTAATTTGTGAAATTTAGATAATGATTCTTGGATATAGATGTGTTGAATATGAATAATTTAATTGGATGGAGTGGATTACCCATGAAATGATTATTGAATAGTTGGTCTATGTCCTCATGGATGAATTTTAATAAATATTTGATTTTGAATATGTATCCAGTAATCATTGGAAAAAGGGAGAATGGATGTTATCTAGAATGATCTTTGGTAATTTAGTTTATTACCATGTTTAAACAGAATACGTGATGAATGTTTTTACATATTTTGTATTTGGGAACAAAGTGGTACTTTTTGATATGTGGGGGATCATTGTTAACATGATTTCATGACATTCTTTCTAAATCATTGTATTTTAAGCATTCAAAAAGGTTATAAGGTAGTCAATATATGGAATTTTTATGTTAAAATCCAGATGAATATTATGGAATTAATATATTATATCCCTAGATGAGGATTCTTGAATATTGGAAACGATATGATAATAACATTGGTTAGATGATAAATAATGGAAAATGGGATGGAATATCATTGATCTCATGATATGTGAGGGCTTCAAGAAAGAAAAATTCCCCATACTTCCCTTGAGTAAGAGATGAAGTGGGAATTAATGAAGGGAAAACCAAAGAGTGGGATATTACATATAAAAAGGAAAAAAATAATGTTAGTATATATTCATGTTAATTATATATAAAATAAGGAAACATGACATTGTAACCAAAAATATTATCATTGTACCTTCATTTATGATGATTCAAATGGAATCTTTGGTCATTGTTGATTTATGGAATTTCGATTTTTAACCTTTTACTTACCAGTTTCTCTATCACTCTAGATCATCATTTGACCATTATATTTTTCTTCAATATACATGTTTTTATATCCCACATATGTTATACGATGTGGAAGCCTAGTTATATGTTACTTCGGGTAACCATTATGTCTCCAACATTCCCATTTTTAATGGATGTTTTATTATTCATTTGTACGATGCAGGTTTCATAAAAAACATTAACATAAATTACCTTTGATAACATAGACGTGTATCAAAGAAAATCTTCATTCTACAGGGTGTATAATTTTATTCCCTGATATTTTGAGAAATATTTTTTTCTAATTAGTATTGGGGGAAATTTATTCTATATTCATAATAATAATATTTTACAAATTCTTATAATGTCAACATTGTTTTTCACCCATCATGTTTGTGAGATGAATAAAAATTAATTACAATCATTAATGTAAGCTTAATAAGAGATTAAACCTAATCATAAGTGAATATTTGACCTAGAAAATAGTAAAAAATGTATTTTCTATCTATATTTTTACCATATTGTTTTTTAGATCGAATTATGTCCAGCATGGGAGCCACATTACATGGGAAAACATTGATTGAATTACATTTCAAAAAATTTATAAGATTTTCACTCATCATCCACAATTAAAAGATCTTATGTCCAACCACATTATCACAACTCTCATATAACTTTTGATAGACTATGAACATCCCAAATGATCCTAAAAATACCTTCTCCAATCCAATAGGGCTAATATTCGGTAGAAATCCATCCATGTGATCCTTTTGGTTCAAATGAAAAGGAGTTATCGGAATAGGTGGTAAATTTTTTTCACAAACTCTTTTATTTTTTTCTATATCCAGTGTATAAATTGTCCTTATTAAAATATTACATAAAAAATAGTTTAATAAATATTATAATTTATTTTAGGAAATATTTACAACCTAAACATAAACACACATTCATTTAATGGGTAACGAACATACAATTTTTTTACGGTGAACTACTGCCTCAAGGAACGACGACTATTAATTATCCCATTACTACATATCATAGTATGAATTATGATTGAAACTCTCTCAATATAGAATATATATTATATTTATATAGTATTTATGGTTTTTGATTTTTAACACATTTCTTTATACTTTCCTTATTTTTTAAATATGATAACATCATTGTGGAAATATGGACTACTACCTCATCAAACCGATGAGATTCATTCACACTCTACATGGAATGTATTATGTACGAGTATAGTGAAATTATATGATATATATTATATTATAATGGTAATTTAATAATTATTTATACATTTATATACATATATTACATTTATTTTCATTCTTTCAAAATGAAAATAAAATGAAAACATCATTCGGCCATACGTACGACCTACCTTCTCCATGAAAGGTGAAATCAACTTCATACTTATATATTATATATTTTGTTATAATAAACATATAATGAACATAAATGATTTTTATATCATGTATAATATTCTAGAAATCATTATATAACTATAAAGACCTAATATATAAAAAATTATGGAACATGTGGAAAACAAAGAAGATAATACCTGAAGCGTAACCTTAACGTGGAATTGTTAATAAGTGAGTATGATAAAGTCATAATAAAATCATATTTTGTATTAGATATACTAACATTACTTTTTAAATGATTTATAATAAACATACATTTAATATGATGGAATCTTATATGGTTACGATCATATTTAAAAAATATTGTATGGAGATTTCATCTCACATATTTTTTTCATGAGATACATGCCTTATTCATCATTTTCTCTTTTGTGTGGTGTCTATACTAGCCATGGAAGGTTTCAATGATTATTATACATTGTTTTATAGGAATTTATATATCCAATGGAAGATATATATTTCATAGGGTGTATGATTCAAAAGATACCAAAACGATAAAGCGTCATTTCCTGAATTTTCCATCTTGGATGTGTATCTAATGACATTGGATAGTTTATATCTGGAATATCCTTCTATTTATGATATTTTATGATTCATTTAATGTTATTTTATCCATTATGAATTAATATTACCAAAATGGTAATTGTTTGTTACTACAATCTCATCATTTTATTGAGTTTGGTAATTATTATACTTTAAGGGGTGATATATTTTGAATTATGTCTCATGAACACTCATGATGTTTCAACCCTATATATATTCATGTTATATCCACGTAATGGTACCATTTTTTTACTTTTTGGTACTTCAGATAATTAAGAATTTCTTATGAAAAATTCTCTAGATCATTAATGTGTGGTGATAATATGTGTTCTTTCAATCCCTTGTTTAAAAATTCCAAAAAATGATTTATTATTATCCTAAAATGTTAAAAGTCCATTTTTACCCTGTTTTCAATTTAAGAAATTGTTTTAAAAATAAAAAATCATTTCATTTTCTAATCAATGAACATTTCTAACATTTTATAGTGTAAAAGGACTATTAAACACGTACAATAATTCATACAATCATGACCACCATTTATGTAATACATCATTTATAAATTTACAATGTTATTTTCGAAGAATATGTTTTTCCTAATATTCTGAAAATTTATTTAATTAAAATTTTTTACTAAAAGGTATTCAAAAATGTATTATGATCAAAAAGTGTTTTAGGTAATTTTCAAATCTTCATTTCTATGTTTCAAAACTTTATTTTCAATGAAAATGATTTCAATTATTTCTTTATATGTTTTCAAGGACATTTTATATAAACTAAATTTATAAATATTTTTAAACAAACATTTACATGATTTCATGTTTATTTTAAGAAAATTATTTTTAAACAGATTTATGTTTTAATGTGACTTTTTGAAAGAAGATTGTGAATCTTTGTATGGGTTTATCCACTTGGAATCCTTCAGTTGGGGATGAAAAATCTGATGACTCACCCAGGGAAACTGGACCACAGTGTCATGATGTGATCAATATTGAAGATGATGAAAAATCTGTTGAACATATTTGTGATAATTTTTCAAATATGGTGGATAAATATGGTAAATTGGAAACTCCAATTCATTGGACAAGTGGTAGGCATCCAAGAGGTTGTCGGTATCCGAAAGCACTATTGTGATGCATTTACTAGTGTTGTGATAGTGTCATGTGTGTCCCTCTAATGCGACTCTTTCATTTCTATTTTGTATGCCATCACATTTATAAATAAATTTTCTCGGGGCCATTGCTTCCACCAATGGTCTGCAACTTTAATTATAGTAATAATTATTAAAAAATTGTAATATATAGAAATAATTATTAATATATAGAAATAATTAGTAATAAAAAATTATTATTAGTAATTAATAGTAATAATTAGTAATTATTAGAGAAATTAAAAATAATTAGTAATTATTAGTAATATTAGGTAATAATTAGTAAACATTTGCGGTTATTACCGGTAATTAGTAATAATTAATAATGATTACAGTAATAAATAAGAATGAGTAGGAAATAACGTTAACAATTATTAATTAGCAATAATTAGGAGTAATTAGAGATAATAAGTATGAATTAAAAATTATTAGTATTAATTAGTGATAATTATTAAAAAATAGTGATAATTACTAAAAGTTATCGAAATGTTATTAAAAAGTCTAAAAAAATATAGGTAATTAGTTAAAAATAGTAATAAAACAATTAAAGATTGTAATTATAAGTGGTAATTAACATAAATTAGAAATAATTAGCTATAATTATATTCAATTAGATGTAATTAACAACAATTACTGGTAATTAGTAAATAATTGTTATAAATTTATAAAAACTAGTAACAATGATTATAAATAGCGGTAATTAGTTATAATTTCTGGTAATTAGTAATAATTCTTTCTAATTTGTAAAAAGTAGTGGTAATTAGTAAAATTTAATTTTAATTAGAATCAATTTGCTGTAATCAGTTATAAATAGCGATAGTAAGTTAAAATTATAGATTAATAGTAATAAATATTAAAAATTGTAATAAATTGTAATAATTACAAATAATTAGTAATAATTATTTATAATTAGAAACAATTATTATCAAATAGTAATAAATATTATTGATTATTTATAATTTTTATCAAATTCTAACAAATAGAAATAATTAACTTTAATTATTTAGATTTTTTAATAATTAGTAATAATTATTTGTTTTTAGTAAAAAGAAATGATAATTAATAAATGTTAGTCATAATTATTAATAAATTGTAAATAATTTAAAAAACTACTAATTTATTATTAAAAACTAAAAAAATTAAAAAAAATTAATTTTAATTACAAATAATTAGGCATAATTGGTAATAATTATTAATAATTAGTAATAATTAACAATAATAAGTATAAATAAGTAAAAATTAAAAGAATATAGTAAAAATTAGTGTAATTTAGTAATAATTATTAAAAATTATTCATAATTAATTAGAATGGGTAATAATTAATAAATTTTAATTATAATTAATAAAAATTAACAATAAAATATAAAAATTAGTAATTTTTTTATTATTTAGTAATAATTATGAATAATTTGGAGTAATAATGAATAATATTTAAAATGAAGAATAATTAGAATATGTAAATATATTTAGAAAAAAATTTATTATTTGAAATAAAAAGTAATAATTGGGGAAAAATTAATAACTAAAAAAATTTGGTTTAGAAAATCTATTATTCATGACTTTTATTATAAATCAATGAGTTTCCAATCTTTGGGTGATTAAAAAAATACAGTAAAAATCTGTGGTGATTAGTAATATTTAGTAGAAATGATCCTTAAATTAATATATTTAGGTAAGAGTAATGTTTATTAGTAAAAATAGATGATAAATGAATAAAAATTAATATATTTAAAAAATAAAATATGTTTTTTTTTCATTTTTACACTTTTTTGGATAATATTTTTCTTTTATCAAATTAATCATAATAAATTTATTTATTTTTATATATTTTATTGTATCATTGATAAAGGACGTCGAATATAGTTTTTATAAAAAGGCCATGATTAGATTAATATTTAATCGAATCCAATAGGATCTAGACTAAATATTGTATATATTTTTAGGGTTGATGTTTTTTTATAATTTTCTTTACCAATAGATGATGTTTTTTCAGAAGGTAAAATTTAGTGTCAATGCATGAATTGTGATTTGAGGAGTTTTGATAAATTTTTTAATATTTGGGGATTATCTATTTCTCTTTGGTTTTTAAAGTGACTAGTTTATGTGGTATGAACATGTTGAATGCTATTATGGTAAAGATAATAATTTTATTTATATATCCATCAAGAATTCAAAATTTATTATATGATATGGTTGGTACGTCTTTTCAACAAACTAAAAATAATTATGATATTGATTTAACTCAGCTATTGAGTCCAACCCATTTATATGTGTTGATGAAGTCTACTTAGGATGCCTTATAAAATTATTACATGATAATAAAATTTTAACAAGTTGAAAAAATTATTTCTATTAAATCCGATAGAGGATTTATAAAGAGCTATTTTGATGAGATATTCTCCTTAGTTAAAGAATTATTCCCAAACGTAAATGTGTTGCCTACACATTTATATGAGACAAAGATACTTATTAGTAATTTTTTCATGGTTATGAGATGATTCATGCAAGCTAATATGATTGAATCTTATATAATGATTAAAATGTGTATTTGTTTATTTTTATTAAATGTTGAAAATCCTCATAAAAAATACTCATCTAGGGATGTATGGAATGATTCTTGGTTAAAAAAATTAATATATTTCCCTATTACACTTATATTTTAGAGATTACATAAGTCCCATGACATAATCATCATTGATATCATGGAAAAAAACAATATTCATTCCATTTATGGATTTAACCATCATTCTGTTGGAGATTTATAAAAACATTCGGACCAAATAATTTTCTCTATTTCATAAGATTCTCTAAATGTCATATTGAGTATTTTTATTATTGACGTTTTTATTTTGGATTCTTACAATAATAAATATTCTTATTGGCTATCATTATAATTCCGTACAAATTTCCGCCTTAAATATTTATGAATGAGACATATATATTTTTGACCGTCTTTATTACAAGATATCCAAAAAAGAAAACCAATTTTTATTTGAATATATTGATTGTTGAGATAAATTTATAGTGGAGTAATGGTTCCATTACATATGAGGTTGTTGTGAAATTAAAATTCCTAATGAAATATAAAATGATGTGTGAAGTTAGTGAAATTACATCACATGGCATGTTATCTAGTATGAGAACATAGAGTCCAAATTCATATCTATATTGTATGATAGAAAAAAATGGGTTTCTTCTCATTAATGGATGAAAATATTTTTCAATAATTTTATTGGAATATATCCTCTTAATTGTCATCATTTTAGAAGAATAAATATAATTTTATAAAATGTAAAATTGAATATGTTAGACCATCAACAATGATCTCAATACCTAAGTTAAAATCCACTCTCTCTTTATTAACTATCATTACCTTAAATTGATAATAAAAAAACAAAAAAAATTGTTTTCAAAATAAACATTATTGGATTAAACATATAATTTTTTGGGATCTACCATATTTGTCTAATTTTATGGTCTTTAAAATGTTGGATTTCATTTATATTGAGAAGAAATATTTTGAAAATATATTTTATATTGTTTTTTACAAATCTAGTATTACCAATGTTTATGTAAATTAATTATTGGAACATTCCCAACATTTCAAGAAACCATAAAGTGATCATTTTTAAAATGATATATCAATGATTTTAAAGAACCCAAAAGTGGATTGAATAGTTTCCAAAGACAGTAATTTTTTAATTTGTTCATAGAACAACCCCCGGTGTACCTTCATGGCCAGCTTCCACCCACATGTGACTGCCGCCACTGTCTGCATGCCAGTGTGTTCTTCTGCAGACCAATGAGTCTGCTCTAGTGGCATGTTCTTCTTGCAGCATTCACCTATGGACTCTAAGTGATTTAAATTAACATGTGGTGGCTTCAAATCCTCTTTGTAGCCATATTGAATATGCACACATTAAGAACTCACAAAACACACAAGACTGAGGGTCTCATTCCTTTTTTCGTTCAGCCCACGCCCTCCTCGTTAGATGTTTATTAACAAGGTATATATAATTTAATTAATATTGTGATTAATAATATATTTTTTCTAAGAATTTACATGATTAAGGGGTTGGAATACATAGAAAAAAACAAATACATGCATATTTGGAGATCATCGTTGATGTAATCTGTTTGTGAGGATTCATGTTCCATTCAAATCCATCAGTGATCATCACCCTCTAGTCCCATTGGTCAAGGTGTGTTTATAGTTCTACTGATTTACCAGGGTATTTTTTACATCATTGGAGGGGATTTTCACCGTTGGTGTTTCAGAGGTATTCCATGTCTGATTCACCAACATATTATCTCATTAATAGAGAAACATGTCACAATGTTTCTATCATGTTGTGTCACTATATAATTTTGCTACTGTATTAATGAAACAACATGTCTATTTCACTTACGTTAAAGGGTATCAACAAATGGGCTCATTTCCAACTCATCGCTTCACCGCAATTATGGAATTCCACCTCTCAATGTTGAGAAAAAGAATATTACAATTTATTTTTTATTTTTTTTCTTAATGTCCCAAAAACAATATTTATGGTCATTCTGCACCGGTTGAAGATAAGTACTTTCTAGTGGAATATCGCTTTTATGAGTTCAACCATGCCCTAAAATGTTTGATCAAAGAAGCGGTTTAAAAGATATAAAAAACCTCTTGCACATTTACTTAAATGAAAATAAAAAATTCCAATATTCTAATTAGGGCTCACCATGCCTTAAAATAAGGTGATGTTAGAGCGTCTGGTCATAGAATAAGATAATATAATTAAAAAAAATTAGAGAGATGTTACGAGACAACACATTATCCCCAAATTAGGTATTAACATCCCTAAAATCCAAAACCAAGAAAAAAAACAAATGGGTGGTATTGAGAATGAATTTGAACCTCCCTCTCCCATGTGCTCCCCTATAGGGTCATGTGATGCCACTGAATGAGAAAGAATGGAATTGACCGTCGATGATAGAACCAGTCAAATATATCATATATCTCTATGGGGAACTCCAAAAATGTCTCCCAATATTTAATTTCTAGCTCTTCCCCGTCTAATATGTCTTATGGGTCATTCACATACATCCTTAGTTGAAAAACAAGGAAAACATTGTGCACCCAGTGCATCTCCTGCCTCCTGCTCACTACTGAAGACTCTTCTGCCTGACCTAGGTGACCATTAAGTACAAGTATCCAATACCGAGAATAGATTAACTCTTTGATAAGCTAAAGGGGGAGTGGTGGTTCTCAAAGATATACATCATACTAGGATATCGTCAGCATTGGTTATTGGATAAGGATGTACCGAAGATACCCATTAGATGTTGGTAAGTTCACTATGATTATTTAGTTATTCTTTTCTACATGACCAATGCCCCAACAATGATCATGGGACTCATGAATTGGATCTTCTGGCCTTAACTAGATCCTTTCATGGTTTCTATCATTGATGAAATCTTATAGTAATCACTATCAGGGGAGGAGCATGATACACTTATGGGGATTGTACTTGGTACACTTTGAGAGTACTAGCATTACTATAGGTTATCGAAGTTCTAGTTATTGATTCGAGAGGTCCACATTCTAGGACACTTCATCTTAGAGGCTTGAGTTGTAATGGATCTAATGAAGATATAGTTAATTACTTCTTGGGAGCAATGCAAGAGTGTGAATGATTTATGAAGATTCATGGGGTTGGATGAATACCACCGAAGGTTCATGCCCAACCATTCCAGAGTAGAATATCCCTTATCATATTTCACAAAGAAGGGAAAACATCATGTGGATAGAGAAATGATAGAAGATTATCCAAGAGATTAGGAAATAAATGATGAGTGCCCCCATCATGTGACTACTAGAAGAGGTAGTTCGGTATGTAGTCTTCTACGACACATCAGGGAAAGGGATAGGTTGTTTCCTGATTCAAGAGTGAGCATGAATTTATTTTTAATCACAACAGTTGAGGAAACATGAGCTGATCTATGCAACCCATTACATGGAGTTAGCAGGAGTGGTCATTACCATGAAGATGTGGCAGCAGTATTTTATGGGTTAATGATTTTCTATTTACTCCTACCACCAGAGTCTCAGGTATATCTTCTCACAGATGGACATGAACCAGAGACAAAAATGATGGTTGAAGTTACTCCAGTAATATCACAATAATATATTCTGTATATAGGGAAGGGTAACATGGTTTCATACGTGATCAGGAGGAGGTCTAGTCTATAGATTCCTTGTGAGAAGAAATTTTGGCTTGCGATGATACAAATATCCTTAGTAAATGACTATGGTGCAGCTTTCCTTTAGTCGATGATTGTCACTCCTCCAATCTTACAGCGAGTCGATGAGGCACAACTTGTGGAATTGAACTGTCAGGACCAACATGCAAATTTATCCTCCAAATAGTCTCATGATGAATTCTTTAAAGGTGGGGAGCACGTTATTAATTTTAGAGAACTCTCTGTTATATCAGTGACTTTTCAGGAGGAGTTGGGTAGGGACTTCCATACATCCCCATTGGAGGAAAATTATTGTGTGATCTTTCTAGATTCATGGTTTTCATAGTGGCTTTATTTTATGGTATTTCCTTATTGGTTTATGGACCCTTCCATGAATATTGTTACTCATGCCTACATGAACTTTGCCCGCATGTGTTTTGTCTGGTACAGACGAATGTCGCCTTTTTGGAGGACATGGTGGCCCAGGACCCAGTGGTGATCAGTGAGACCAGGCAGGCAGGGTGGGCTTCTATGGATTCCCACAGCTACCCTACACTTACCCATATTGTGTGGGTTTTCATCATACATCTTTCATAGTTTCCTTGTAAATTCTTGTTTTCATTTAATTTTTTTGGGTTTCTATTCTAGACATTTTGAGTAAAATATTTTACTTTTACTCAGTGGTTGTTTAGTGGAATGCATGTTTATCTTTCCATATTAGAGGTGTGGTTCTTTTGTAATGAATACATGTACTCAGGAAAAAGCCTCCAACATGTAGGTTGAAACATTACATTCAAGTCAACAACCCCTGGTGTTTGAGAGGCAGGCTTGGGGGATGTCACGACATGATCCATAGGGGACTGGTCGTGACATATATTGAGTTAGGGAAAACTAATGAGTATATTTTTTCTAGTGTACATATGATTATAAAAACATATTATTTTAGTTTAGACAGTGAATCATAATATTTTTTTTAAAAAAATGTGATGGAATAAATATAATGTATATATTAGAATATAAAAAAATGTAATCAATAATCATCTTAACCTAATTGGTATATGTCATTCTTTTATAACAAGATATTAATGACTTCTTAATTTGGTAATATGACCATTTCTGATACATCATTAAAAATAGGAAACATAATCATCTGAAAGCCTAAAATATATAATCCACTGAAAAAATCATAATTGAATTTCTTTTGAAATTATTTATAATGCGTTTGGATTCATTATCATCTGGGATATTACATTTACAAATAGATCATTTTTTTGTTTTTTATAAATTTGGGCATGATATAATCATAAAAATACATTACATTTGGTCTATCATGGTGTATCTAAAATTGTATAATATTTATTATTGAAACTAATATTCTCAATATAAATGACCACCATCTTGTGATGGACCAAAAAAGCAGACCAATATAGATGATCTATAAGTATCTTCCTTTTTATCCATTTTTTTCATCTACAATGTGATCTAGTTTATATTGTTTTATAGTTATTCGAAATGTAATGTGGGGTATGGAAGAGACTAATTATTTTAACTCCATACCTAAGATCATTGTTGGTGGTCCATCTCTTTCAATAGTTTATTTTCTAGAATGATATTTATTCTTCTAATATGGATTATTGGTTTGTAAAAATCATAGATGACAGTCAGAAAAAAGGCATTCTTTCATTGAAGAGTATCAACGGTTTGTTTTCTAAAATATAGTATGCACATGATATTGTACCATTGTACATTATCTAGATAACATGACATATGTCGTTAAGTCAATGATTTTCTACATCAAAGGAGCATTCACTAGGAAAAAATTTTTGCAGTAAGATTATATGTATTAACACTATTTCTAAATTTTAAATTTCACTCATTAATCTATGGCTCAAAATAAATAGCAATAATAATTCTGGAAGTCCTAAAATTAATAAGGAGAAAAAGATATATGGATCCTTCCTCAACAACCAAGGTGAAAAATTGTACTAAGTTATAATGACATTTCAATAAGAATATTTACTATCATATTTCCCAAAAGGATAAAAACCATCTATAGAATGAACTAAAAACATGTTTGGGATTCTAAAGTGATAAATAGATGTACTTGGTAAAAATCTTTCAATGAATCAACACAAGAGGGATTATTTAATCATTTAAAAGGTTGAAATATTAGTAGTACTCTATGACATAAATGATATTGTGATCTAGGACATAAATAAACACATCAATATGTGTTTATGATAGAAATAAACTAACTATTTGACAAGAATCAGTCCATACATCGCTAGTTGGGCCTCATTATAACACAATTGTCCACATGTTGGAAAACTGCCCAACGAATCATTATCACCATAATAAAAGATGTTATCAATTCAAAATTCATGAGTCATCTAATAACTAATAAAATGATTACAAATCAAACTCTTTATCTCATAGAAATTTATAAAAAATACATTTCCTTCAGGTAACAGTGTTTTAAAAATGAGAGTATATGATCAAAATATCTTTTTAACGTTATATGATCTGATTTAATAGGCATAAATTTTTTAACCACCAAAAATTTTATTATATTGCAACAAGGATATGATGCATCCTTAGTGAATCTCACGAACTCATAAAATTGAGAAGGTTCAAACTCAGTAGTTAAATCAATATCATCGCGGGTTTTAGTTTATTGAAAAGATATTCAAACCACATCTTATACTAATAGTTGAATACATGATGGATATAGAACCAAATCATTGGTATTTTTTCTAGAACTACGTTCAATACGTTGATACTGAAAAAAATAATTTTGTTGAAAATTAAAACACAATAGACAACTCATAATACTATCAAAATTTTCAAACATCGTCAAATCAAACATTCACATGTACACTTAATTTTTCCATCTGAATAAATTCTCATTTTGATGATTCAATTTATAATAATGTTTAAACACTGTCGTTATATATAATATTTTATTAGAAATATTTGAATTCCTACAATGTTTTATCAAAGCACAATGAACTAATAATGATTATTTTTAAAATCCATGTTCTATATTTCTCTAAAAAAATATAAAATAATTAATTTAATATGATAAATTTTATATAAGAAAATCATGATTCAAAAAAGAAGATAATTGTTTTAATTATTCATATATTTTATTAATTATAAGTTTTTATTCACAATTATTTTTATTTATTCTTTATTAATAGTAGTTATTTGTAATTGCAATTAGTAATCACTAATTGTTCCTAATTACTTCAAATTATTTATAATTACATCTATTTATTCTAATTACCAAAATTTATTATTAAATACCTATAATTATTAATAATTATATATTTTTATTAGTAATTGGTAAAAAATATAACTATTTATTACTAATTATTTCTAATTATTACTAAATAATACTATTTATTACTATTTGTTATTAATTATAACTATTTATTACTATTTATTGTCATTTATTACTATTTATTAGTATTTATTACTATTTATTTATAATTATATCTATATATTAATAATTTTTAATAATTATTACTAATTATTACTAACTAGTACTAATTAGTACTAATAAATACTAATAAATACTAATTATTACATGTAATTTTTATTTATTACTAATTACTAATATTTATTACTGATTACAGCTATTTTTATTAAATAAAATTTATTTCTAGAAGTAATTTCTAATTATTACCAATTATCGATATATATTACTAATTATCAATAATTTTAATTAACTATTTCTATTTTTTAATAATTATTACAAAGTATTAATATTTGATACTATTTTTTTATAATAATTGAGACTTATTTTTATCTTTTTATATATTTTATTATTTTTTATTATTTATTTCAATTTATTGAAAATTACCGATAATTGTTAATAACTATAACTAATTAGTTCTATTATGTACTAGTTATTACTAATACGAATTATTTACGACTAATTATTATTAATTAGAGCTATTTTATACAAATAATTACTAATTACTACTATTTATTACAAATTATTAATAATTACAACTATTTATTAATAATAATTAATTTTTACTTCTATTTAATGCTAATTATTACTAATTATCCCTCATTATTACAAATAATGGATATTTATTACTAATTACCACTATTTTTTTCTATTTGTAAAATTTATTACTAATTATTACCATTTTTTACTAATTCACTCTATTTATTACTAATTATAAGTATTTATTACTAATTACTAATATGTATTACTATTTTATGTTATTTATTAATAGTTATTCTTAAATAATATTAATTATTACTAATTATTACAATGTTGTACTATTCATTACTAATCATTACTATTTATTTCTAATTGTTACTTATTTTGACTAATTATCAATATATATTACTAATTATTACAAATTATTTCAAATGATAACAATGTATTATAATTTATTAAAATATATTAGAAAATGTTTCTAATTAATAATAATTTTTACTAATTATTACTAATCTATTATATATATTATACTTGGCTTCTCCAGGATAAAGTGTCACCTTCCCAGGCTTCCAAATCACCCTTATTTCTCTATTCCACCTTCCAACCCCTATAAAATATCATGTTATCCAACCCCTGATTATGAATTTTTTCCATCTCATGCTCCACTACCTGATACCACTCCCTAAATCGCCTTTCCACACTCTCATGTTCCCTCTCCACTCCCTAAATCCCATGGGTTCCTACTTCTTTCCCCGATTCTCCTCTCCTGCCCCTTCTTGTTAATCCCCTTGAGCTTGCACCACTCCAAACCATGATTTTCATCACCTACTCCAACAATTCCCAGTCAATTTCATTTCATTGAAGCTCACCTATGTGCAATGCCTCTGATTCGGTATTCCTCCTCGTCTATTCACATCTTCGGTTTCTGAATCCCATCTCATCTGCCCCATTTGGCATTATATGTTCTCATTTTTTGGAACCCTTACACATACAACAACGTCTGAAGAAACAACCATAATAAATTGAATTATGGATCTTCTTCGAAGTTTGGAAGTGGTTAGAATTAGACATCATTCATTAATATATTTCCCAAGGTTTTTATTTCATTTAAATCTCCCCTATAACACTATCATCGTTATCTTATTCTTTTACAAAAAATTATGCTAAGGTATGTATATCTTTGGTCATTTCTTCAGTAATTTTCCATCCTTTTTATTACAGTTTTCTTCTTCTAGCTTCTGATATGTTGATTTTTTTTTATTTCAGGATTTGGTTTCTCATCTGGCAACAAGTATTTTAATGGGATGGTGTCAGTTCAAATGAAATCAGTACATAGATTTTCACTGGGGACTATCAATGCTTCTTATATACCCTCCTTCAATCTTCTTGAATGAATATTAGAAAAATATTTTTTTTGTAAAAAAATATATTCTATTATTTATTGGATTTAAGTGTAATGCATAGTGAATTTTTTGGTTCATTTATTCTCAGATGTCTAGTTAATGGGATTTTTTCTTTTTTTTGTATCTTATATGCGGACTCTATTAATTTTAAGAAATGGATTCACCTTGATGAACATTTTTTTTCATGGGAATGTGTTGGTTGAACTGATGTTGGTAACCGAAAACACTTCACTATATTTATACAATGTCTGTTTCTACATCCATATGAAATTATGCTATTAACTATACTTCAATTTTTAACTTCCTTGAAATTTAATGAAGATAAATATTGGTGAATGTGATTGGGTTTATGGAATTTTTTTCTATGATTTACATCCATTGATTAGGATAATGATAAGATACAGATATAATTTATTTCCCAAGTAGGTTTCATCATGTTGATTTTTTACCAGATAATTCTCCATCTCAATTTGATTTATGTTTATGAACTCATAAATTTTATATTGGTTATAACTAAAGGGTTTAATGATATGTCATTAATTATGTTCTTCGTGTGTTTTACTTGACATCGCATGAATTTGGAGTCAATGGGAATGTACGAGTTGGTTTTGTTTTATTAATTATTTAAATATTCAATTCCAATTTGTATTTTTAGGGATAAAGGTCACATTTTTCAGTTTCCAAATAAAATGATCACATTTCAGTTGATCTTTATTACTTTATTCAATATTAAATTGAACTATCTAAACATGTTTGGAAGGTATGAGTGATTTTTCTCAACTATCTGACGTGAAATAATTATGTTTTTAAGGAGGCGCGACATCGACAGTGATAAAATATTTTTCATAATAGATTCGATGTATTGTCAATAGTATGGTTGAATCCTTCTAAAAAGATAGATTGAATAGAATTTATTATGTTTTTCATATCCTTGATTAATTACTTTTAGAGGGATATGGATGATCATGTTTCCACGTATTCTTTTTATTTATTAAACCTGTTTAGAATGGGTTGTGAGCACGTTTTCAATCAATTTTATAATCTACTGTAAATTTCATCCCTTTTCATCCACAACCTTTTGAGGAAATTTATCCACATCTAATGTTGTTTTTTCATGATATTATTTATTATATATATTTTTTGAATCAGTTCATTTGTTTTATCAATGTTTTAAAATCATTCAAGTGATTACGTTATTTTAGTTGGAATATAACAAATGGTTTTATGTGATTCTTAAATTTCCATGTCTATTTCCTATTATTTATATTTTGGATTCCATGAATCATGAGATAAATACTTTAATGTCATTATTTCTGATCAATAAACCTATAATAACTCAAACAACCAACTCTTGAGTTCCATGTAATCAGGTTTTTCAACTCCTACATTGATTTTAGAGTTATATCACACTACGATACAAAGAATTAATTAAATAGGTATAGTTGAAATCATATATACAAACCATTACTATATCTCTAAATCTAATTTTCAAATTATAAGAAAATTTATCAAGGGGATGAGGCTAAATTGGTGATATGATTGTCCCTTTTTAATTTAAGGTTAAATAGAGATCACATCAAAATGCTCAGTTTGGATGAAATTTTTATAATTGTAATTCTAGTGTAGGGTTTTAGAGAACATGATTTGAATGTGATAATTATATAGGACTAATCGGGGTATGGTTCTTTTATTTGATAACAATGCTTAAGCGATTTCCTCCTTTCTCAATCTACAATTTGTAAGTAAAAGGAATAATTTTTACACCATTGATGGAATGATACATGTGTTCTTTGGTATTTTTATTATGATCATGGAATATGTTCAACTTGTTGATGAATATGGGTATATAGGGTAATTATGTTTTGCATATTTTCTAAAAATTAAATAAGTTCCACAATTTTTTATAATTTATGTATGTCTTGAAAATATTTAGAATTGAATATGGATTGGTTGAATCCTCTAATAAAATACCATTCTCTCACTTCCTCATTTTTATATATTAATTTTTTGATTTTAGTAAAGAGAAATTTTTTATTTTGTTTACTAATAACTGCATACTTTGATCTATTACATTATTTGCATTTATGAGCCTCTATCCCCACTATAGACAAATTGAATACTGTAATGATTTGGATAATGTTTCACATATCATTCTTTATGGCTTTTGTTCTTCATGGTTTTCATATGCATCTCTTGCACACAATAATCCTAATGTCATGAATTTTTTGGATTATTATTTTGTTCTATGTATCTTGTAGAGGAAGCATGAATTATATAAGGGTAATTTTTTCAACTATTTTTCCATGGGTAAGATATTATCTGCGTGCATTTTCTATGGCTTTGTTTCACTAATGTTATTCGATTTTCTTCATTATACCCTGTTAGAATATAAGTTGTTCACATATTGAATGGAAATGTTTCATTATTACTTCTGTTTATGTTGAATTTGTTTATATTTATAATCATGTTTGAAAGATTTCAGATTTTCTATTACACCTAAAAAAATATACAACTTATTTATCCATTATGATAATAGTTTTAAAAAATATATTTGACCACCATTATATATACTAAATTAGGCTGAAATTTTCTTATATCTCACACAACTATGCTTGAACTTCACCCTAAATTATGCATTCCTTCCTCTGAAATAACTTAAGTTTTATTTTACAATAAATATGACTGTCCAAACCCATTTGGTTTTACAAAATTATTATGATAGGGACCATGATGACATAATGCATTTGGTTATTTTTTTATGTTAAAACAATGGCCAATTTTAGTCACAAAAAAACATTAGAATAGTATTATCATACTTTTAGAACATTCCACATCAATTTATATAACCACGTTATTTTTGTTTAAAGAATAAGTGATTACATAGTATAAACTATAGAAAATTTTCCTTTAAAACACTATTCATCATATAATTTGAATTTGTGGAAATTAGTTCATGAATTCCATGAAATTAATCAAGGTGGAGAATCAGTAATTTTTTTCTACAATACCTCAGTCATAATGTTATTTAAAAATATAGTTTCTATTGAAAAGAAGCATAGTAGTATGATCTCATTTTTGCAAAGGTTTGAGGCTATATTGTTTCATTATTCTATGTATGATACAAGTATTGTGATGTTTTTCCCAATGTTAAATTACACATATTTCTGTAATATCAGTTAGAGAGATTCTGAAATTAAATATTTTTATTATTTTTTGTGTTGTTGTTTACTTAGTTTTATTAATACAATTCTGAACATACCATATTGCCCAAATGACAACAACTCTGTCTGCTCATCCCCAAGCTTCACTAGGATGTCGATGGAAATGTTCGCCACTATGGTAGGTTCCTTCATGTCCTACAACTCCACACATCTGCATGCACTATACTCGAATAGGTTCAAACCATACTCATGGTTTCCCTCTGCACTCTCATCTAGGTACACCAATGGGATTGGGAGACCAATGGTATTCACTAGCCACCATATTTTCATCCCATGCACCACCAATATTTAATCATAGCCAAGCTGAATACATCCAAATGTCTGTCAATTCACTAAAAAAATTTCTAGACACGTGTTGTAGGGGACAAGGGTTTATGCAGGTATATTTTTTAAAAAGACTCGCCTTGATTTAAAACAATGAATATTAATTGAAGAATGTCCACTTTAGTTGGTGAATATTAGATAATTGTTCTTGGGAAACAATCAATAGGGAAGTGTAGAATCCCATGTTCTAAATGAAGGATAAAAATTATTTGATGTCAAGGGCATGCATGAAGAAAAAGGATATTTGGTGAAATAACCTTGGCATTCAACTGGCCACTATAGACATGGTAGAAGATGGTGCAGACTTTGAGGAATTTCCTGAATAAGGTTGCCCTATTGAGGACTTATATAAAATTACTAATATCAATGTGATGTTCATTTCTCTTAATGGGTAAGGAATATTCATATTTAGATAATTATCCTCAATCAATTTATTTTAGGGTGAATTCATAATAATTTTTTAAAACATCAAATCAACATTGTTTCTAATCATGTCCATATTATTTTAATTGTTAATTAAGAAACATTACTTGGAATTTACGGTTATCTTATCTTTTTAAAAAAAATGATATCTATTTCTTCTAATTTCGTTCATGCATCCTATAGATGAATTCAAAAACATCAGTGATTATTATTCATTACTTGTAATTATGCATCATCATTGATCATAGTAGATTTATTTGATTCTTTATGGGGGGATCTTTTGGGCTTTTTTCCACATTATGTAGCATGAGAAGTGTCTTGAAAGACCATTAAGCTATGTGATTGTGAATAAGGTCGATACCTTAGTCACTACATATCGATTTAAATTTCATTATTCATTTTATTTTTCCATCATGATGTCAATCATTAATATATTTGTTTATTCAAATATTTTTCTTGAATCATATGACAATCTATTATGTGAGGTCCTCCATCCTTCTACCATCACTACTATTTCTCAAAGTACATGTATGTTTTAAACATTATAAAATTGATTTAGATTAATGTTTTATATGAATTATCAACTAGTTATGTCTATAAATATTTTCAATATAATAGTTTAATTAATAAATTTCATGTTCAAGTCCTCCACTATCTGTTTAGTTGGTAATATTCTTCTATAGGTCAATCTAATTTCTTAATTCCCAATACAGTAAGACTAAAAACTTTTAGATGGATTGTTTTAAAAAAAAAATAGATCCTTAAAATATCAGATTGTATACATGTTCAATGACCTAAATTAAGTTTTTACGAATATATAATTCTTATGTATTGAGGTTTTTTTATCGATAACATGGCATAATTTGTAAGTATCCAATATGTCTTAAATTGATTCTTAAATTAGGTGGTATCCCTTAATGGATTCCAAGATGACTATATCAACTTCGTTCTAAGAATAAATTTATCTAAACATGTTATATCATGTATATGTCATTATACATGTACCAATATACATATGAAAATATATACATGAATTGGTGAGGACCCGAGTCATACATCACATGAATAAACATACATAATATATATGTTAGTGTTTAAATCCATTAAATAATAAATGCAATTATGATGATCATAATAATGAAGAACCCAGGCTTAACCAAATTATCCATGGTCATATAGGATCTATACATATCAAAGTAATAATTAATTTGATATGAATATACATGAATGAGTACAATACATAAGATAATTCATTTTAATTCAAACAAAAAATTATTCTATCTGAGTCTGGGGAGTTATCTCCTATGTGATCTCTAGATACGCATGAATTGGAGAAAAATGATTTAATACTTATAATCAAAAGTATGTGGTCATGATGTTAAATCAAAGGATATTATGAAAGGAATTATAATGTTTAAGATATTCCGATGAATTATTGGTAAAATTTTGAGGAATTCAAATATAGAGAACTCATTGATCATATTCCTAACAAAGGTTTTCATAAATAACTATTAAATCTTATTTAATGAACATTTGTTACATTACATAAACACATGCCTAAGAGTTGAAAACGTATAATTCCTTAACAAACCTTGAAACATAATCAACTAGTTCATGTGTACACTATATCATCTCCCATATAGATTCTTATAACCAGGAACCTTAATATAAATATTACACAAAAATTTCTATTTTCAAAACAAGGGGATGAGAGAAATTTGAATACTAAGATCAAATTCATAGTAAACGAAAAATTTAAATATGTATACATGAGAATATCATAAGGTTTTAAGAATATCATAATCACATATGAAAATCATACCGAGCATATAAATAATCAAAATAGGGATTTATGTAACTATATCGGTAGTTCATAAGACATATATAATAAGAATATAAAAGAACAAGGGAAATGAGAGCTTAACAAAAATAGAATACATGGAATTAATACACACACATTTTCATAGATAATAATTTTCATAATTGATAATTATTATTTCCATGACAATTATTTTGTAATTAGTTAACTCTCCAAAACATCATAGTAGTCAAGGATCACTCTAAAAAAATCATAGTTGACAAAATCACATAATAAAATCTATTAGCTTTATATAATGGTCTTGTTTATCTGGTGAGATTTTAATCTTTACCCAATGTATTGGAGGGAGATATAAGTCCCACCCATCACATTGTAAAAATCAAGAAAACTTGTTATAAATGAAAGTAAAATATTCAACATTTCAGAACCCTTGAAGAGAAATGGGTTTCACAAAAATTTCATAATAAATTAACCCATAGAAAATAAATAGTATTCATTATAATTTTATCATTTCATCAAGGTGTAACCTATAGAAAAAGAAGTGAGTTATTTAAAAAATTTATCATGGTATATCCCATTGAATAGAAATAGACGCCACAAATATCCTGTAATAATAAACATTAACCATCCAAAAGTAAAATTAAAATAGTAATCCCTAGATCATATCTGTATAAATTATAAATTATTATCAATGAATTTTATCATAGAAGGGAAATGAATTTGGAAGATAATTTGGAGGATTTATTATTGAAAAAATATTCTCACATTGAATTTTTTTCTTTTTTAAATATATAAATTTATTATAGATTTTAGAAAAAATTGTAAAATAAATTTTGGAATGTAAAATGGAATCCCCGAAAAAAAAGTGCCATCATGATAATATAAAATTACATTCATGTCGTAAACGTTGAAAATGATTCCTTAAATGTTTTTGATAAAATCCAAACATATTATATTTTTTTAAAACATTTTGAATATTTTAATTCAATAATTATGAAAAAAATTAAAAAATTGTTAAATTCATTTCAAAAAAACATTTGGGAGTAATAAAAAAAATATATATATATTTTTAACCAATCGTTATGAATGAAAAATTATTTACATCTAAAATGATAAATATTGTTAATTTTTTTAAAAAATTGATTGAATAAATATTTAGAAAAAAAAGAGGCAAATTTAGGGAAATTTATATTCTCATTTAATAACCCACGGAGAACATATTTATTCAGTTTTATGCGAGAAAAATCATTATAATTCATCACCTAAAACATATTCATAAAAAATCCTAATAAAAATCTATGTTTTATAATAAATCATATTCTAATTTTATAACATTGAATTGTAAGACCCATGAATGATTAATATCAAATAAATTTTTTCTATTTATTCCTTCCTTATTATTTATTATCTTCTTATACTCACTTATGTTCTTTGATTTTTATCACTTATCTTGGCACTTACTGAGCATTTGAGATCACCCTTCTGTTTTTGATTCCACAGGTTATAAATAAAACTATTACACATGATAAATGAAGATATGTAACTTAGATGACATGTGGTTAAATATTATAATATTTAGAAAAAAATCCATTAACATGAGTTTTGGATTAATTAATAAAAAGTGAACTCCCTACTATAATAAGTAATTGTTTTGTATACATATATTATAGAACCATAGTAATAATTATCATACCATATGTGATTTAATAATGAATTTTTATTACCCATTAACCAATATTTCATTGCTAAAATAATGGTTTTGTTAATAAATCCTTCATTTTAATATTATAAGTTTTGGTTTGGAATTTTTGAACCATTTACGTTGTTCATGGTAGAATAATCTCTATAATTACCACAGTTATATACATGTAATCAATATATTCATTATACATGTATTTATAATAATTCAATAGAAATTGATATTGAAAATGAGTCACATTATTTATAGTGATGGAAAGTTGTATGTACATAAGAACATTGTATCTATTTTACTAATTGATGAAAATAAAGAAATGTATTTAATATATCACCCTTATAAGTTAATTATTATTTCAAATATATCACATATAAAAAATAAATTTATACCGATTACCATCCATGTAATCATTAGTGAAAATTGAATCAGAGCACTTCGGGTGGACATTGCCCTCCGTACACATGAGTAACTTTATAGTATTCCCATCGAATGGAATGTATAATGGAATATGTGACATTATTAATCATGAATCATAATAATAAAAAATAATAAATATAAATAACAAATACAAAATTATATTTATTTTGGATAGGTTATGTTGGAATATGAAAAACATTTATTCGTCAGGTGGTTGTATATTGTATACATGGACAAAATTCTAATTTCTCATTTTAGTGAATAGATGAAAAATGTATTTTATTAAATTAAAATAATAAAATAAAATAATTCGTATGATATTGTAGTTATTGTTTCATCATTTTTTAATAATATATTATGTATTAAGGTGAATAAAAAATACCAAAACAAACATTAAGAATTTTACCTCTTCTACAGAGAGCATCATTATGTTTATACCTAAATAAATATTAAGAGGATTTAATTTTCAATAAAATTACAATAATATGGTAATAGGTATTTTGGTAATGTAATTGGGCTATACATGGACAATCGAATTCAGATTCATATTGATAAAGGTATAGGAGAGGGGTGGACTTCAAAAATGGGGAGAGGGAGAACACGGTATTTTCAAATGAATAAAGGGTACACATATTTTTTTAAATTCCAAAAGTAAAAAAATGGTTCATTATTGAATAATATAATATATATCACATAAATATAGACATAAATGTTTTTATGTGTTTCTATCTCATTTTACCTCTAATAATTTTAGTTTTACAACTAAAAACAAATTTTTACCCTCAAATACATTAGGAAATTTTTATTATGGTTTAAAATTATTATTAACCTATTTTGATAATATTAATTATACTTATTATAAATACTGAATCCATTACTAAAAATTAAATTAAATTAATTTTCTGAACTTCATTTAATATTAAACATGTTTATATGATATAAAAGTGGGTTTCTAAAGAAAAATGATTCAATATGACCAGAAAATTATTATAAATAACTATTAATTTATTTAAAATAAATTATATTTGTGGTAAAATAATAAAGATGAATTAAACTTACAACTAATACAATTTTATATCAATATTTAAAATTATAAATTAATTAATAGAAGTGTTTGTTTTTAATAAATACATTTATTTTCCACTAACTAACAAAAAATTAATTTTTCTAGAAAAATCTAAAACATTTATCCCAAACTAATTTTGACAATTTATCTATCAAAATGAAAATTGTTTTCAAATAAATTATTAACAATGTTGCAATAATTATTTTTATTATTTTTTCACAAAAACTAACAGCAAAATATTTATAAGAAAATATAATTTTTAAAACAGATAAAGGAATTAGTAAAAATAAACTATCTTATTATCAATATGATGTAATTATATAAAAACATTAATTTTACTAAATAAAATGAGGATATTCTCATTTATACCACCATGTTTAATATATTGTTCATAAAACCCTTCATAAATTTTAATATAAATATAATATTGTGACTGGTTTCAACTTGGTGTTTCATGTAACGCAAGCTATCAGTGAAAATTAAAATATTTCTTAAAAAACAAATACTACAAACTCTTGGAGTTAAACCATTATCCAATTAAAATAAATTTCACCCATTGAATTTATCACTCTAATCCAAAAAAAGAATGATACATATTACCCATTTCATACTCAGGGGTCCACGTAACATCTCAAATTTGGGGTTTCACCACAAAAAATTGAAACGGTGAGTGGTATTATATTATAAAACATTGCCTTAATTGTTCATAATATCCCTCAGTTATTTATTTGAAGAAATGTCTTTTTCCATTTGAACAAACACTGAATTAATTTCATGTGAAGGGTAACATATGTTGTTCCTTTATATATATACATGGAAAACATAGTTAAGCAGAGAGAGCATTGGTGGATGTTCCAAAAAATTCTACCATACTAATATGAATAATAATTTCAAAGTGAGATAAATACAAATATCTTATATTTCACATCCTTCTAAGTATCATTAGCATCATCAATTGAAAAATTATTAGAATCACCTTATCACAAAAAAACATATTTTAGATCACATCAACTATTATCATCATAAAATTTATCTTAACATTGTGTCTCCAATATATTTTGTTTAATGTACTTAAAAATATCCTACATTTATATATATATCACAATTACTAATATCTTTAATAAAATAACTTTATTCAAATATATTAGGGATCTATACTTATTTACATAGAGGACTTTATAAAGAGCCATCAAAATGCTCATATTAAAGATACTGTTGATGGAAAAATAAACTATAGAAATATATTGATCCCAAGACCCATTAAAATATAATGAACCATATCTGAAGTTATTTTTTATGGTTTTAATTATTCTAATTGACTAACCATTTATTTTAGAATGATACAACATGCAGAATATACTCTATATAATGATCATTATAATGATTTTATATAACATTGAGGAAAGCATTAGATCCTGATCAGATATAATAGGGTGTGTTAATCCATGATAACCTACCAATTATGAAATATATTTCCTATAAATTTGATCCAATGTGAAATCTTCTCTAATAGAGATTATGTATACTAACAATGATTGAACATTTACTACTACCTTACAAAACTATGCCTATTAGATTATTTGAGGAGTCCAATGAAAAAATATATGGTGATTTTTTCATATTTTAGTTATTATATGGGTAATAGATTTAACATCCCCATATATATTTTTCTTTCATCATTAACATATTGACATATGAAGAACATGATACAGACTCAGAAATATATCTCTTCGTACAATCCAACTAGAAATATTATTTCAAAAATTTATATATCTTTATATATCCATGATTAATAGAGAAAAATGATCTAAAATCCTCCTATAAAAAAACTTATTCAAAATAGGTGTAGGGATAACACGTTAACAATTCCTAATCATTATAGTTCCATCACAAACAATGATACACATTTAACTATTTCTCACTATCTTCTATATCTATATATATTCTTTTTCTGAATCATTAATCTTCACCAGGATATATGGTTTTTCAATATTTTGGTAAATGTTATATTTATTCATTTTCATGGGGATTTATAGATATATCACATGAAAATACATAAATATTAGATAGTTTTTTTGTCTTTATTAATGATAAATTAGCTTCATTCTTTTAACATAAAGCTTCATCCACATTGTTCACATTCCAAAAGTGGTAGTGTATTTAATAGTTATAGTATTTAATCATATCCATTCATATTTTCTATTTTATATTAGATTCCAATTATTTTATTATATTATTAAATCACTTGATATCAGTATATATATCACACATTTGTTACAATGATAATTCATCTACATATTTAGATTATGAATTACTAAATCTCAACCCAAACCCTGAGTTGGATAATTTTTCTCACTAAATTTCAATTTTCACGCATCGTATTCAATAATAATGATATTCTTCCAAAGGAATCATCCTAATCTATACTTGGTTTCATTGATTATTATTACAAACCCTATTCGAGAATAAGGCCGTACATGCATATGAGGTCTGACAATATTCTCATGCAGTCCTTGAAATTTTCTGTTAGTTTATCTATACAATGAAACTTGAATCCCATCTAAGAATCACATGGTGGGTGGATTATATTATCATGATAAATCCACTATAATCCATTGATAGTATCTTACCAAAACCAGCAAAACTACATTACTCATTCACTTGATTTTTTTGAGACTAACATTCAATTGAATTTGACATTGATGGATCCACTAATATACCAACACCTAATATTTAACGCCAAAAAATGAATCCTTTTTAGCTAAAATACATATGATGAATTTTTTTCATACGACTTCTGCTTCCCTCAGGACTTCAGTAAAATTTTAATGTGATCATTATGATCTTACTTGATTCAAGAATAGATAATAATATCATTATATATTTCTCCAAAAACATTTAAATGGCATCATTAAATACCCCAATCATTATATTCATGAATATAATTAGTGAATTAGAAATACAAAATTAAATCACTATATACTCAAATTTTAAAAATCTGGAATATGATGTTATCATGGGTGTATAATTATTCATGATATAACGTATATGATATCCACAATTATGGGAAATCAATGAAATTATTGTTCATTATGAATTCAATCAATCAAGTCATCAATGTAGTGTAGAAGATAATTTTTCTGTACTATGATTTTATTCTACTCATGATAATCAATGAAAAATACATCAATGCATCATTATTAAAAAACATTTTGTAAAACCCTAGATGAAACAAATGGATAAATGAAACCATCATCATGATTTTCATGGAGTTTCATATTTAATTCAAGATACTCAGTTATGTTCATTCTATCATTTGTATTTGAAATTTATGTATAAATAGGTCTGATTTGTATTAAATAATCATTACTAAAATTAGGTCAAAGTATAGGAATCTTTTTTTGATACATATTAAAAAACCCTTGCACAATATCCATATAATTTATGTTCATAATATTCTCATATATAAGACATAATAAAAATTTATTCATATGAATCAAAACCAATTAAATGGATGTGATTTCTATCAGAATATTATATTTATTGTCTTCATGGTAGACAAACATATTTTATTGTAGAATACAAAAATATGACATCAATTTATCTAAAATTAATATGGTATTTATGTATATAAATCCAATACACTCATAAAATTATATCAAATTCAACCATAAGAAAAATGAAATGAATTTAATGAAGTAGATTCCTAGAAACTTAAAGTAAAGGGTAATCATATATTTGAGATGTGATAGTCATTCCATTAATGATTTCATCAATAATTATAAATGAATCCACATTTTTGGAATCATCAAACCATTTTAAAATTATTTAGAGGAAAATGAATGGGTATATCCTTAGTAAAAAAATAATAATTATTGGGTCTAGAGTCAATGAAATGTGTACCTTTAACCATGTTGTTATCATACCCAGCATCTGAAATAATGATGTCATAATATTTTCCCATGTGCCTTAGATTAAGGGTTTATATATTTTGACCATCATCATAAAACAATATATTTTGGAATTGAATATAATAGATCCCATATTCATGAATTTTAAATAGTATATTATAAAGGGTGCATTCTATAGAGATTTATCTATATTTTCATTTGTTTTAATCTTCATCCCATTACATTGAAATATAATTCCACATTGACCTACACTTCCACCATTAAAATATTTACCATCCATCTTAAGAAATTTTCCTCCTGTTTCCTGCCATGTATTTGGCATGGTGGGAATATCATGTTCATAACTACATGTTTCATGATGTTTCCCTCAATCTCTATATTTGATTTCATATGAAATCCATGTTATTTAAAGGTACTTATAATCTCAATTTCCACCAATTCATCATATAGAAAAATATATTAATATCTAATAATATCCATTATGTATAACACCATTTATATTAATGGTTTTATTAGATTGAATACTCTAATAGCTTTAAATTTAGGGTTAGATAAAAAATTTTGAAGCATACTTCACAAGTCTTGTGATCATTTACTCATATGAACCAACTGATTAATCATCCTTGTACATTATCTCATGTAATTCCATCACTATTTTTGAATGAATATTATGAGGGATGTAAATATTGAAAAATAAGATCATCAACTTATCTGAAACCATAGATTCAATTTAATATTTTCCCTAATATTAATTTTTAGAAACCTTCATTTATCTACATATCCTTCCCAATGATAGACAACCTAACTAAAATTTTTCATGTTTTGTAAAATTAATGTTGGAAAATATCTTTTTAGTTGCACTGATCTATTTCTCAAAAAATAGAATATCCATAGAACTAAAAAATAATGTTGACCATTCATTATTAATGAATCGATCAAATATTCTTCCATCTGTTTATTGATTGTATGTTCAGTGATATTCATAGATTAATAATTTTTTTTAGTGGAAAAAATATTTTTCATACCAAATCCAAAAAAACCACTTATAGAGGTGTAAAATAATTGAGTTCCCTATTTAATTCATCAATAATGTGTTTTTTAGGTCTGATTAATTGATTAAAAGAAAATAATTCAGTGTTGGAAATAATAATCATTATCAGAAAACACATAGTAGTTGAAAATAATTTATTTGATGTCTAAATAAAGACAGCTTATTTTTAAATCCATGGATCTTAATGGTAATCCAATGTTATTCTTAGTCATATTATATTCAAATAAACTATGATGGTTCATATTGAAAATATAATTTTAAATAATAAAATCCCATGGCAGTGTAAAATCAATAGAGTATTAATGCTCAATATGTTATTCCAAGTAACACCTGTGTAATGTAAGATGTGTTGTTCTTATTAGTTATTACCCCTATGTACATCTATGGCAGAACCACATCCACTTTTAATATCTATATATGGATTAAATGATAATAAAACCCCATAATTCCATAAAAAATTTATTGTGTTAATATATACTTTCCCTTATCAAATTGATTATGTTTTTCTATAGGATGTGAAAACCAAATGTGTGATACCAAATATAATTATCCAGGATTTATATACATAGATATTTTTTCATTTTTGATAACAATTTCTTAAATTACATGCACTTATTCTATATGATCATAAATGTATAGTTCCATTTTTAATTTGTAATGAAAAACAAATGTTTTAGAAGTAGAATACATCAACTCCTACTTAGATCTACATAAATAGACACCTTTTTATATATATATGACACATAATACCAAATATCACATCATGGGGAAAATAAGAATATGAAATAGTGATCTAAGACAAAAATTATCGGGAAACAAATGATGTACAAAGACATTGGATGAGCATAAGGCTGTGAGAAAACGTTAATTCATATAAATATCATACCATGAATATCAAAGATTCAAATATTGACTTGTGTAATATTGGGTTGATGTTATTGAGAAATAAATAAAAACGAAATCAAAAAATATGACCCATGAGTGAATAACATTAACACAGTACGTGAAATTATGGAATAATCATAAGGACAAAAAATCATTACCATAATTTTCAAGGGCAATTTCGAAGATTTTCATTTTGGAACATGTTTACTGTAAAAAAACATCATATAATGTTTTGTTATATCCGGTAACTATCATTGCAGATAAATCCCATAAATGAACTGGGTTCACTTCCAATCTATTCCCTATTTATCCCATTATATTTAAATCTTTACCCAATGCACTTGATTTGGATAAAGGTACACCTTGTCACATAATGAATATAAAATATATGTTGGTCACCAGGTTAAAAATAATTGATCATATTAGAACCAATGACAAAAATTTAGTTTCATAGTAAATTAATCCTAAAATAACATATGAAAATTAAACTAGTTTTAAAATAATTTAATTATTCCATAAAAGTCTATGACATGGAAAAATAAGGAGGCTTTATAATAATTTTATCATGGTATAACATGTTGTGACAAAATGTGCTTCATAAATATATTTTCATTATGACCATAAACCATACTGATCAAGAATGAAAACATATTCTCATATCATATCACCATTTAAAAAGAACTAACATCATATATGTCATCCCAGATGGAAATTAATTTTGATAGGCCACTTCAAATATTTTAGGATGAAAATAACATTTTCACATTGAACAAAATGTTTGTTAAAATATATTTAAAACATAATATTTCAAAATGCTATTATTCCAATATAACCTATGAATATTATAAAGGATATATTAAGTCATTTTGTTTTTAGGATGGTTGTAAATTCTATTCATGATTTTCATTTTAAAATATTTTCCTTTTGTAGAATTATTAATATCCAAAATGTACCATTAAAAAATTGTAATGAAGGATCCTTTTTAATTTTTTTAAAAATAAAATCAATGGAAATAATGCCACTAAAAAAATTATACAGTATTATAACCATTATATAATATATTTTTTTTAAAAAATGACTTGGATGAATATTTTTTTTGACCGAAGTCCTAAATAATGCTAATTATTTTAAAATAAATTATTTTTAAATATTTAGAAAAATAATATCTTATTATAATAACAATATATTATTCTCATTACCACATAGAATGGAATATGAGAATTCACATTTGATATCATTATTCATGATTAATAGTCATTTCTTTATTATGATATATAAAAATGGAATGAGAATGATGTGAAACTATTAGAGGTGATGAAAGGAAACAATTAACATCAGTTAATATTGAAATAGTCATCCATACACACAATTATCAATTCCATATCCCATTTGAGGAAATATTAGAAATATGTTGGTCATAATATTAAACTATTAACATATATTTATAATTAATATATTCTTTCTATTATATTATCATGAATGATTATGATTTTATGATGTTGGAGGGAGAAATATAAACAAATTTTTATGAATTTTACAACTTATTCAAAGAGAGAATTTAGCATTATACCTAATACATTAATGAGACTGTTTTTAAATAAAAAAATTTCCACATTGATTATAAGAGGGAATTTATATATTTTATTTTGTAGGTTGTGGCTCAATAAAACTACCTTGGTTTTCAAATAGGATATGATTTGGGGATGCCTTTTATAATTATGAGAGAAGTCACATATGGATGTCTAAAAAATAATAAAGTGTAAAAATGTTTTTTATATTCCAAATTAATAAAAATGGATTATTGATATTCTTTAGTGGTTGTAATGTATAATAATGTCTATAAAATTGGCATTGGGAAATTTTCTAGGCTATTTTACTCATTATCAAAATATAGTTTCTTCCTGTTAACTGGTTTTAACCATAATAAAAGAAATTAACATTTAATTTTATTATTATTAATTATTGTGAAAAAATTATGTTGAAATTATTAGATATTATTTGTTACACTAATTCCTAATATAAAGTTCTTTTTTCATATTTAATTAATATATATATATATATATATATATAATTTAATTTGAAATTAAACATAGAGATGAAACCTAAAAATATTTTCTAAAGATTAATATTTAAAAATAAAAAAAAAATATCAAATTTAAATATGATATTGATTTCAATTACACAATATGGATTAATTACAACATAGTTCAATTGATTTTCCTTTTAAACAATTTAAAAAAATAATACATTACAATGTCACCTGATGAAAAATATATAATGTGAATTAAAAAATATTTATTTCATGAAGTAATTTTTTTATTAATTTTTCAAAAATTATATTTTCTATTTGTTAAAAAAAATAGTTTCAGTTTTTTCAATTATAGAATTTTCACAAAATATAAAGACATTTTTAAAAAACATTTTCCCCATTTTATCAATATCTATTTTTTATATAAACTATTATAAGTTATATTTTTATTTTATCTATTCATATTCATATAACCAATTTTAATGGATATGTCATAAAAATGATGTAAACTAGTAAATAAATAGTAATATATTATTTGATAGAACTCGATGTTTTATCCATACAATATTATCATAGAAATTAACAGTTTTTCTAAATAAAATTAAGTTATAAATATTTTAATACATATCAAACTCTACTTTAGTTTCTCAATTAGTGGTTAGACCAATGTATCAGGGATGTATTCATTGAGTGCACATGTAATTCCTCTGGATATCTATTAGTTAATCAAGTGAGACCACACCTCTAGAGAAAAATTACTAAATCATTTGACACTTTTTCATATATGAGTATTATTAGCCCATGGAAAACATCACTTTCAATTTGATTTTTGATTGTATATATTCCATTTACATTTCATTTTTAAATGATAATGTGGTATGGTAGTGTTATAAATCCATTTAATGATTAATTTAATGAAACTAATTCTTTAATTAAAAAAAGGACTGAATGTATACACGGATTTATAAAATAAATCCATATCATTAATTTTCTCACTGAAAAGTGAAAAATGGTTATCTGAATGATCATTCATTATTATAATGGAAATAATGTGGTTGATAATATTAAATCAATTTCATTTTTATAGGATTCTAAAAAACATACCTAGTCATATTTTATTTGATTACAACAAATTAACAATAGGAATAATAATAGGACAAACCCCTAGGGTTTTACTATGTATTTGTTACAACCCCCATCCTTGTCATTAGGCTCTATAAAACATCTAATTTATTGTCATGAAATAAAATTTAATTTGTTTGATTAATAAGGATCTATATTAGGATTTTCAGTCATGTGTCAAAATGAAACATATAATTAATGAGGAAACATTGAGAAAATAACTTGTGGATCACCTACCTTATACCAATGAAGCGTAATTCATCCATTATATGGACTTGATTTGATGAGAAACATTATAAATAAAAGAAATAGTCATTTATATTTTAAAAAAGTCTATAAGATATTTCATAAAGATTGTATATAATATTGTGAGAAAATGTAGAAAATTAATCTAGTGGAGTTGTAGAACCACAGAAGTTGAACCGACATTATGAATGGAATTATATTTTGAACACAAATAAGGAATAACACCCAATGTGATGAGGAGGAGGATTTCTCACATAGTGTTCAACCTGGGTGAATTAGGGAGATAAAATAGAGTAAAAATATTTTTGTTATAATTAAAATGTCATCATTTATTCAGTAATTTATAATTTCAACTTTTGTATGAATTTTTTGACTAATTAAGCGCCAACCATGTAGCACTACTATCCAAAGGGTCACTGCCATTGCAAGATTTGGGGAAAAGTTTTTCAAAACGTGCATAACCTGGTAAACCTCATAGAAAAAATTCTATAAATCAAATTTATAGACATGATTACTTATGTGGATGATTCAAAAAACAACGATACACACCGATATGGGATTCTGGGATTCTCTTAAAGGGATATACATATTCTAAAAAAAATTAGTTTCCCTTACTTCTCAAAAATTATTTTTCTTATCCCGATGCTCCAAAAAATCAGGTTATGTCGCATGACAACATCTGGTCCGTAAGCCACCAAAGAATATGACACATTTGGGTGCTACAATGTTTATATTTATATTCTGAGCCTCAGTTTCTGATTTTTTCTATCCTAAAAAATAAAATCTAAAATTCAAATTCAATTTTCTACCCGTTTCAAAAAATATGTCACTACATATATATTCTAATTATCATTTATTAGTAATTTTCTCACTATTAGAATTAATAAATAAATTATTTAATTATAATAAATAGACTAATTTTTTTGTGAAAAACATTTATAATTTTTACATATAAATAAATTTAATTAAAAAATATTATTTATCGAAAATATATTTTCTCTCACAAGTTACGTTAATTTGTAAATTGAGATTTTGAATTATTATAAATTGTATTTTTTATGATTATTTTTAAAAATAATTTAAATTAATAAAATTATGAAATATTTTCAATTTAATTTTTTTTCAGTAAAATTAATTACCATGATAAAAAATTTATTATAAACAAAAAATTAAAATATGTTAAAAGTTAAAAGATAAAAAATTAATCATTTAATAACTCTTTGATGACAAAAAATGTCCTCTCGAGTGGTAGATAGAAACAATATATATCTACAGAATATAATTTCATCTATCCAATAATTTAACCCTTGAATAGTTAAATTCTATTTTTGAAATGAAATTATACTCTAAAAATAACCCTTCTCTTGATATTTACACATTAAAAAAATATATTACTTCCCCTATTACATAAATGTTTTCCTTAAATGTTACCCATTTCAACTCACCAATGACTATTTGTCCTATTATTGAGATCATTAGTCCTTAAATGTTCTTAAAAAATTCTAAAAAATATTTTTTAGATAATATTAATTAATTATTTTTATGTGTGACACATATCATTTGTTTGGAAAATGAATTATTATTTTAGAGAAACCCATATATAATAAAATTAAATTAATTCAGTTTTACAAATATCAAATACATTAAAATATTAATATCCCAATGATTAAATTTTACTCTTAATGCACTTAGAAAAATTAAATAACATTGATCACTTGTATATGTGGACTATTTCCTCAAAAAAATAACATTTTTGTTTTTTCAACATGATATTAGTTATTCCCCCAATAATATCAGAATATAATTAAAAAAATTGTAAATCATAAATATTACAAATATTAATATTTTATAGTGATATAATATCAAAATTAAATAATTTGTTTTATATACACACATAAAAATAAATACATGACCGTGTTTGGGGGGGTGTACCCCCCTACATAAATAGTACTGTAAAACTGTATCATTTATGAATATGGGAACATATAAAATAATATTATTAATATTTAATTAAAATATAATTAATTTTATTATGTTTAAGTACCTTGCATTAATCATTACATATTATAGTATTTTTGAAATGTAATTTACATTATTGTAATCCTAATAGTCTTTTTATTTTACTATTTTAGAGAATTAGGACACCCTCTCACATATTAAAACCATACATTACATGTAGAATATTATACACAATGTTAAATTTTCAAACAATTTTTAATAAAATAATAAATAGATTCTTTTCAAGCTAAATATTCATAATTTTCATATAGACCTCATAATTTTCCCTTCTTTTTCTAAACCCCTGTAATTTTTTTTAAATGTGGCTTAGATCTAAGAGATCATTAAGGATGATAAAAGAAATAAAACCATTATTCTACTAAATAATCTGAAAACTTGTTTAATATTTACCATTATCATCAACATTCATTGAAAGTATCAAATAAAACATTTCCATATGAAAAGCACGCACAAACATTTAGAGCATTGAAATTCATTAAAACCAATAAAAAGAAACCCTAAAATGTTTTGTTAGAAACACATATAATCATATTCATAACATATTTTATTCTAATTTTGGAAATAAGTGGATCCTAATTAAATCTATCATGAAAACCCTTATTAACTCTTTTATTTCCTCAAATGTTATGGTATATTACCCAATTCATTTGAGTGATATCATAAATAATGTAGTGTCATAACATTCAAACCTGATTCTATCTTGGAACAAAAAATGTATAATCAATATTGGCCTCATCTTTTAGCTATTATGGGGTTAAATCCATTATATAACAAACAACAGGCTCACCCATTTCACGTATTATTCATATAAACCAAATCATTAATAAAAAATTCATGCTCTAATTTTTTATTAGAAAACCATTGAAAATTTTAATAATACAAAAATATAAAAACATTATGATATTAAAATAAAATTTTTTATTAATAAAAATTTTTTAATACCAAAATAAAAAATACAAGGGGATTTTTATGATAAAAATATTATAAAATAAAATTTTTTAGGAAAATAAAATTCAAATTCTTTAAAAAAAAATTAAAAGAATTTGTGCACTTAAAAATTAAAATATTTTCTATGAAACTGAAATTTTAATCTTGTAATGGAAGATTACAATAATTTTGGATTAATTACATAAAAAATCCACTCATTATATATATGATATGATACATTATTTTTTACTTTTTTAATGAAAATCATTAAAATATTAATTATAAAAGAAACATACTTTCTACGACATAGATTCATTTTTTATTCCCTTTATCTTCTTTAATTATTGTAACATCCCAGATAAATAAAGAATATGACATTTTCATATTTATTTATATTTTTGAATAAAATTTTAATATTAATTTAAAGGGAATTGTTTGTTCGATGGCATACCTAGTACAGAATAACGAGTTTCTTTGAAATCTTACGTTGCACACTAATAATATAAAAATTCTATTTTAAATAGTAGTTAATGCTTAGCCATTGCAATGGCGAGAATGAACAAAAATGACTAAAAAATTATTATATATGTTTGTTAAATATTTTTACATTTATCCAATAAAATTTAGTGGAATAAAATATGAAAAGAATTCTATTATAATCATAAATATTCTAATATTCTTTAAATGGAAGATTAACCCCCTTTTGATGGAAAATCGTTTTTAAAAAAACTTTTTTTAAATTCTTAATTTTCTATTTGACAAAATAAAATCTTTCTTTCGAATCGGGGCATCAATATTTACTTTGTGTAAATTTTTGTTATTTTCTGATAATGTTCATTTTTAATGAGTAGTGAAAATGCTGTATTTTCATTCAAAACCTTCTTTTAGTAAAATTTATTTATATGGTTACATTATATTTTTAATTGGTTTTAATGTTTAGTTGAAATATATATTTACCATTTAATCCAATGGTGGACATTGTAATTAATTTCACTTTGAAATTGGGCATAGCAGGTGTCAATCTTTTGATAGAAATTTTTTCATAAAAACACGCTTTTTGTTTTGACTGTGGGAAATAATTATAAAATAAATTAATGAAACATATATGTTTTTAATTTGGTAAAATGGACATCATTTTTGTATTTGTAATATCAAATTTAATTTTGATAAATATTTGGTATTTTTTTGACAAATGTTCATTTTTAATGAATGTTGAAAAATACAGAATTTTACATCAAAACTACTTTTTCATCTAATTTAATTATATATTTAAATGGTAATTTTAATTTGTTTTAAAGTGTAATTGAATTATTTTTTATCACATAATACAATTTTGTTCATTGAAATAATTTTACTTTTCAATTGGATGTAAAAACAAGTCAATATTTTGATAAATTTTACTTCATAAAAACTCATCTTTGGATGTGACAAATTGAATTATTTTTAAATTAATTAATGAAATATCTGTGTTTTGAATTTGGTAAAATAGATTCCATATTTGGAATCATAATTTCCAAATTATGTAATTAATACTCTTTAATTTTTGAACATTATGAATAGTAACGACGATAATTATCTTTAATTATCAAGATTAATTTGTAATTTGTTAGTTAAGGGTAATAAAATAATATCATAATAATATAAAATGACCCCAAAATGTGTCCATATCTTCTTGTTTCAGTCATGACTGACCATGGGAAGCTTGTTTCCAAAAATGAGGCCGATGGAGTCACATGGGTGTAATAGTGACATTTATGACAATATTTTTTTAAAGAAGAGAAATATTAAAAAAGGTTTGTATATCTTAAGTAAAACAATTTTAATTTTTTTACATAAAAGATCTATTATAGAATAATTTATCATTGGAAAGTTAAAAATATTTCCTAAATCATGGTATTTTTTTTATAATTTTTAGACATTAAATAATAAAAAATATTTATGACACCAGGATGATGCAATGATTACCTCATTAATGTAATATTTAAATAAAATAAAAATATAAGGTAAAATATAAGACATACACATGTCAAAAACTGATTGGATGGGTGTATTTAGAACCCTTATCCCCATATACTAGATATATATCATTATGGGACCATTAAAATCCGGAAACCATTTTATAATAAAGTTACATTTCAAGACTTTCCAAAAGTGACCCTCCTCCCTCTTAAAAAATTCCCCACCTCTACCACCATAACCACACCTCTCAAGCATTTTACTCATCCAACCTCTGATCATGTTATATCTACACATCCCTTTATCACTCCTAGAAGCCTCACTTTGGGCATATTTCCTTCCAAGGAAGCCTTTGGCTCAAATCAAAAAGAGTTACCTGATTTATAGGTAATGTCTTCTCTCGAGTTTTTTTCTTTTTTTTCCTACTACACTCAACAATATATTATTATTATTTGATCCCATAATAACACCAGTATCCTAAATATACTAGTATTTTTTATGATATTTATTCTACCTACACTTACGCAGAACCTCATCTAATGGTTAAAGAACATACTATTTTCGTGGGTGGCGAATTACAGCGTCATGAAATGATGATTGTTCAATATTATATAAAAACACTTCATGGTGGAAAATTTGATGGAAATATATTTACTTATGATATATATTATATTTATTTCCTCTATATTCTTATATATTTTATATTTAAAACATACGTTTATGCTTTTCATGTAGTGAAAATGTTATAATGTCATATGAGGGAGTGTAGACTACCGCCCCTCAAATGACGTGACTCATTCATGCCAAACATGGATTTTATGAATAATGTATTTAATGAAATTATGTTACCTATTTAACATATATATTATACTTGAACTATTATATATCTATGTCTAATTAAGTTTTAATGTCCATTAATATGACAAAAAATGAAAGTAGTGTTCAGGCGTACGCACGACCTACCGTCTCCATGAATGGTGCATTTGATTTTTTATCTAAATATGTTATGGAATAGTATAAAATTAATATATAATGGATATATATGATATATAAATCATTAATACCATTCTATATATGATGTACTTTTAACTACATGGGGAATTCTTTTCAAACAAGTACATTTTTGACTCATGTACCGAACATTGTCAAAACGTATGATATGAACTCACATAATTAACTAATTATTATAACATTATAATATGTGATATTAATTGAATATTAAACTTTAAAGGAAGTAATTAATCAATTATAAATTGACCTATGTTTATTATTCAGGAATATAATGAAACGAATAAGACAAGTCAGACTTGAGGTAATGGATTTCTTATCTCACTTTTAATTCCGTGAGATTTCCCTTGTTCACCACATATTTGTAGAATGGGGTGTATTTTGTACTGAAAACTCATATATATTATCATTATTTTATTTATATTCATGGTATTATATTATTTATTTGGTTTTTTTAATCTTTTGGTCATACGACTCAGTTGATTACAACGAGGTAAGGGGTTTTTATCTCACTTTTAATTCATGAGAGATTCATGCTTAATTTGGCACTATTTCCTCTTGTGTGGTGTATGTACTGCCCATGAATATATTATTTGTGAAATATAATTTAATTTATGGGTATTTACATCTTCATTTTATTACCCTTCTTTTATGGGGTGTATGTTTTGAAAGTTACCCAAATCGGTAAGGGATCCTTTCACCCTCCACTTTTTAAAAGACGTTTTTTGTTAGTTCTTTTAATTTACATATTAATGATTGGATATGTTGTTATATATCCTTATTGCTGTCAATTTTATTTCCAAGTGATGGAATACCATTTTTATCTCTTATCAACTCATTTTCCGAATTTTAAAGTGACGTCGTTAGGCTGTCAAATTTCTGTAAGGGAACTTCTTAACCGAATTTCAATTCATTGGGTTAGACCTCTATTTCTTGATTATGTCGTACTATGAATATGTGAGGATGACCTCTAATTGTTTTAAAAATAATATCAACTCATATTGAGTGTATTTATATTTGTCACAAATAATTATGTAATTGATTTATACATAATCTAAGGATACCATCTTTATATGGGACTTTGTCTCAATATCTTTTCATTGATGCATTTTTTGATTTATAGACGACTTTATTTTATACAGTGTATAAAACAATTTTTAATTTTAATTTCATTCAAAAGAAATATTTTTTCACAAATCGTTTTACTAAATGACAAAAGGAATGTTTTTTTCTTACGTATGTGGTGACAACGACTTATCCACTACTGTGACCATTATTTGAGTTTTGGCTTCCTCTACAAGAATTAACATTTTTTAAAATAAAAATTAATACAATGTTTTAATTTTCTATTATTTTTTTATTGAAAATGGTTTAGATAATGTTTTGATTATATCAATGTGTTGTATTGATATCTTTTGATTGAAATATTGAAATGTTATGTTTCCTTTGTGCATGTTTTATGTGATACGATTATGTTAGGGTTTTTGAGAATTGTTTAGGATGATGGGAGGTTCCATGATAAACTAAGGGTGGGTGAGCCTGAGATAGTTCTCCAATGAATTCAGTAATGCGAATGTGTTAAACGCTAAGGTTTCTCCAAAGATATTTAGGGAATATACTCTGATAGATATTCCAAACGTAACTATGAGGGTTAATCACTTCGTAAGAATGTTATGAATTCCTCAAGTAACCTTTATGTCTTATGATTTTTGTGCATACTTGTAAAATATTATGAGTTCATGGGATATGTTACAAATCATATGTTATGTATATATTTATGATCTAATGTTTTCTTTCATTGTGTATCCCTTACTAAGATTTTTATTGGCATCCCAAATTTTTTAAATGTTTTTCACAATACATAAAGTGGAATAGGTTCAAGGATGGGATCAAGGAAATGTCTTGATGTCTAAAACATAGAACTAAACATGACTCTTTTGTTCACGAGTTTTTATTTTGTGAAAAAATGGAAACTGAGTAGATGTGTCTACATTGTAATCATTGAGATTTAGTAGTTATGTCCTAATTCTGTAAAACTCTAAACCTGAATATATGCTCAATGTGAAATATTTATTTAATTAAATATTATGTAATGTTTTAAGGTAGGGTCCTTATAGTTGGTATTAGAGTTTTGTTTAGATTACATTAGAGGTTATGGTATTCCTTAAGCACAAGTAACATTACCATAATGGTTAAGATTTTAGAAAGAGTCTTAGTTATTTTTAAAAACTGAATGAGTTTAAGATAATATGAATAATTATGTATTAGTTTTTACCCTCCTCATAAGATATTATTTGATGATGTTACTGATATACTAACACTGACCTTTTTGGTTTTAGTAAATGGATGGATCTAGTGGGCACTAAAGTAACTGTGGTTGTGAAGATAACTATGATGGTTTTCTGATTGAGCAACCGAATGGTATGGGAGCTGCAATGAGAACTCTTGTTGTTACTCTCAGCCAACTATCTAGAGTCATGTATGACCACCTGAACCAAAGTGATTTTTATAAGGCAAAATATATGTGAGAAAAAAATCCATAAGGATGTTCAGGTAATAATCATAAAGTAATGTGTGTTTAAAACCCTATGTGTAAAATATGTGGAAAGAAACACCTAGGAAAATGTTTCAAAGGGATAGAAAGATTATATAGATGAGGAAATCAATGTCATAAAGCAAGAACCTACAATGGAAAACGTAAGCATCTAGTTGACTCTAGGAAATGGAAATAAGTTCATTCTAAAGGATCAATTGAATTTTTTAAATGTGGTGTGCTTGTTCATTATGAAAACACATGTTATAAAAAAGGATTCAAAATTGGGATCTCCAGGATCATTCTAATAATAATTTTCCAATGCCTAATTCTATTCTGATTTTGGATGAAGAAACTGACAATGACCAATAAATGTATGGATTATTGATTAACATATATTTTCTTATGATTGAATATTATAATATGATTCATGATTTTGTTTGTAGGAAGGAAGTATTTCAGAATAATTTGGAAAGGAATGGTTAATGGATCATGAAGAATTTTGAATGAGTAAGAAGTCAATATATAGGGGATTCAAGAGTTATGGTAGATTTTTGGATAGTGAAATTCATAAAAGTATTAATGTTCTTTTGATGATGGGATTATATTAGAAGACTTTTTATAGTATGTGTAACCCTGATGTTTTTTATATGAAAATTTTATTCTACAAAAAATTATCTTTTCTTTTGTGGATATAGTTATAAAGAACTATTTTGGTATATATGATCCTTGAATTTTATGTAATTACTTTTTAATACATTTTGGGATGCAATATGAAATTTATTAGGTAACCATTGTGGTTAAAATATGTTATGGGTATTTTTGATGAATTTATCTCTTTTTGGGAATATTATAAATTTATGTTGTTTTTAAAAAGGGAAAACACACAAACTTTGTGGCAACACATTGCGTCGGACGAAGCTGTGTGAATCGAACCCACAACCAAAGTGAAACTGGTATTTATCGCCTACCACTAATCTATTTGAAGACCCTAGTTAGTATGAATAATTATTTTTAGTTATATGATCTTATGAATTAAGAATAAATTAGTTTTTGGTAAATGATTAAACTATCATTGAGAATATGTGATTAGGTTAATTAATTTTCCGTATGAGACATTAAGAGTAACTAATGTTATTTGGAGATAAATATTAAGATTTTCCTTGGAAGAATATGTGATTAAATATTTCATAGATTGGGGTTTCAATCTTAAATAATATTACTTTGAAAATTTTAATGGATAGTTGTTTATTTAAGGGTCTTTCTTGAACCGTGTGTTGTTTTGTTGAATTTTAGAGATTCAGATTAGTTTTTCTTTTTGTAAAAGATTATCCTTTTTGGGGATTATCTAATATTCTACTAACAATTTTGGTTTTCAATAAGGTATAATGACATGGAAGATATATATTTCATCTTTTTTTTGGATTAGGTAATTCTCATGAATTTGATTATAGCGCTCTTAATATGAAGGAGTCATCATAAATAGTCATCTTTTTGAGAAAATATGAGTTTGTGTAAGAAATATAGTAAGAGATGAAAGTCTATATGACCAGTAAGTTTGATTCCTTATGATTTAGTTAAGATCATAAATAAATTCTTCAATTAAAAGTAACTTATAACAAAAAAGTTGTCTATTAACTTTTCCTACTAGGGAATCAAATACCGTTTAACCCATCACAATTTTGTGATTTTATAGTGGTTAATTTCTCCTGAACATGTTTTCAATCACTCTCTATTAGAATATGACCCTTTGTTTTCTCCTCCATATAAATGTTTTCATGGAATCCTAGTATATGTTGTATTAGGTGACCTTCGTACTTTTTTTCATTCTTTTAAACTGATAGTTTAATTTTCACTTTTTCTGACGTGTTCCTTTAAATGAAGTTTCCCATGCCAATTTTCAAATTACGAGGATGAAATTGCCAAAAGGGGATAAGGATGTAACATCCTCAGTAAATAAATAATATGACTATTAATATTTATTTATATTTGTGAATAATATGTTAATATTACTTTAACGGTAATTCTATGATCGATGGAGTACCCACTACACAACAATGAGTTCCTCTGAAATCATACATTGCAAACTAATAATATAATAATATTCTTTTAAATAGTAGTTAACGTCTAGCCGTTCTGACGGAGAGAATGAACAGAACTTACTACAAAATGATTATAAATGTTTGTTAAATATTTTTACATTTATCCAAATAAAATTAGATGCTTAAAATACAAAAAGAATTTGAATTTATGTATAAATATTATAATGTTATTTAAAAGGTTGATTAACTGCCTTTTGATGGAAAACCTTTTTTAAAACTAATTTTTATCAATTTTATATTTTATATTTGACAAAATAAATTCTTTCTTTAGAATCAGGACATCAAAATGTACATTCTGTAAATTTGTATTATTTTTTTGATAAAGTTCATTTTTTAAGGAATAGTTAAAATGTTGTATTTTAATTAAAAACCTCCTTTTAATCTAAATTATTTATATGGTTAGATTATATTTTTAATTGGGTTTAATGTAAAGTTAAAATTTATTTCTACCATTTAATCCAATGGTGGTCATTGGAATTAATTTCACATTGAAATTATACATAAATAGGTGTCAATCTTTTGATAGATATTGTTTCATAAAAACAAGCTATTTGTTTTGAAAGCGGGAATTAATTATAATATTAATTAATGAATCATCTATGTTTTTAATTTTGTAAAATTTACATCATTTTTGAATTTTGAATTTCAAATATACATTGGATAAATTTGTGGTATTTTTCTGACAAATGTTCATTTTTATTGAATAGTGAAAAATGCTGCATTTCACATCAAAACGGCTTTTTCATCTAATTTAATTATAAAGGTATATTTTACTTTTAATTTGTTCAATAGTGTAATTGAATTATGTTTTTATCACTTATTACAATTTTTTCATTGGAAGTAATTTCACTTTTCAATTGGATGTTAAAACAAGTCAATCTTTTGATAAATTTTACTTCTTAAAAACCTGTCTTTTTTGTGACAATGGGAATTATTTTTAAATTAATTTCTATAATTTCTATATTTTTAATTTGGTAAAATGAATTTCATATTTGGAATTAGAGGGTCCAAATTATTTAATTAATAATCTTTTGTTTTTTGGATATTATGAATAGTTAAAACGATAATTGTCTTTAATTATCCTGATTAATTAGTAATCGGGTAGTTAAGCGTAATATAATAATATCATAATAATATTAAATGACCCCAAAATGTGTCCAAATCCTTTTTTCACTCATGGCTGACCATGGGATAATTTTTACCGAACTTGAGGGCCCATGGAGTCACATAGGTGTAATAGTGACATTTAAGACGTTTATTTTATAAAAGAAGTGAAATATAAAAATGGTTTGTATATCCTAAGTTAAACAAATTTACTTTTCTTTACATAAATTATCTATTGGACTATAAATATTCATTGGAAATCAGAAAATATTTCCCACATCATGGTATTTTTTTATAATTTTTATACACTAAATAAATAAATAGTTTTTTGACACTATGATGATGCAGTGATTATCTCATTAATTAATGATTTAAATAAAATGAATAGATAAGTTAAAATATAAGATTTAAACTAGTCAAAAATATATTTTTGGGATAAATTTAAAACCCTTATTACATTATCCATGAAATGTATTACATTGGGACCTTCAAAATTCGAAATCCATTTTATAATAATGCAATATTTCAAGACATTCCAAAAGTGACCCTCCTCAGTCTTATAAAAGGACCCCACATCTACCATATAACAACACATCTAAAGCTCATGTCTCATCCAATATCTTCTCATATTATCTATCCACATCCCTCTATAACTACTATAAGCCACACTTTGAGAAAAAGTCTTTCCAAGGAAGCCTTTATCTCAAATCAAAAAGAGTTACACGATTTAAAGGTAATGTCTTCTCTGGAGTTTCTTTCTTTTATTTTACTTCTTAAGTCCCCAATATCTTCTTATAATTTGATCTCATAATAACACATGTATCCCTAATATACTAGTATTTTTTTATGATATGTTTTCCACCTACCCTTACACACACCCCTGTATAATGGTTAAAGAACATACTGTTTCAGTGGGTGGCGGATTACTGCCTCATGAAACAATGATTGTTTAATATTTTTTTAACACCTTTAATGGTGGCCATTATGATGGAACTACATTTATATATGATATATATTATATTTTCTTTCTATATTCATCTTTATTTTATATTTAAAACATACCCTTATGCATTTCATGTTGTGAAAATGCGACAATGTCATTTGAGGAAGTGTGGACTACCACACCCTCAAGTGATGTGACTCGTTCATAGAAAACATGGAATTTATAAATAATGAAATTAATTAACATATTTTACCAATATAAAATATATATTATACTGTAATTATAATATATCTTTGTGTAATTTAGTTTTAATGAAAATTAATATGACAAAAAAATGAATGTATTGTTCATGTGTACGTACGGACTACCGTCTCCATGAACGGTGCATTTCATTTTTTATATCCAAATGTTATGGAATAGTATAAAATGAATATATACTGGATATATATGATATTAGAATCATTAATACCATTTTTATTATTATGTACTTATAACTACATGGGAAATTCTTTTCAAACAAGTTCATTCTTGACTCATGTACCAAACATCGACAAAACCTATGATATAAACTCACATAATTAACTAATTATTATAACCTGATAATATGTGATATTAATTTAATAATAAACATTAAATGAAGTCCTTAAGAAATTATTAATTGACCTATTTTTATTATTCAGTAATATACAGAAAAATGAAGAAGACAAGTTGGACTTGAGGTAAGGGATTTCTTATCTCACTTTTTATTCCATGATATTTATAATATTCACCACTTATTTATTGAATGTGGTGTCTTGTGTGAATCCATTTCATATATATTATAATGATTCTATTTATATTCATGGTATTATGTTATTAATTTGGTGTTTAGTATCTTTTGGTCATACGACTCGATTGATTACAACGAGGTAAGGGGTTTTATCTCACTCTTTATTCCCGTTTGATTCATTCTACATTTGCCCCTATTTCTTTTTTTTGTATGTACTACCCATGATTGTATTATATATGTAATATACATTAATTTATGGGTATTTACATATTCATTTTATGACCCTTCTTTCATGGGGTGTACGTTTCGAATGTTAACCAAATCGGTAAGGGAACTTTTCACGCTCCACTTTTTAAAAGACTTATTTTTGTTAGGTCTTTTAATTTACATATTCTTAATGATGGGATATGTTCTTATATATCCTTATTGCGGTAAATTTTTGTCCATGTGATGATATACCCTTCTTATCTCTCATCAACTAATTTTTTTAATTTTAAATGACGTTATTAGGCTATCGAATTTTTGTAAGGGAACTCCTTAACCAAATTTAAATTTTTTGGGTTAAACCTCTACATCATGATTATGTTGTACTATGAATATTTTTGGATGACCTATGATTGTTTTACAATTAATATACGCTTATATTGGGTTTATTTATATTTGTCAGAAATTATTATGTTATTGATTTATCCTTAATCTACGGATATTGTCTTTATATGGGACTTCATCAGAATCTCCTTTCATTGAGGCATCTTTTGATTTCTACATGACTTTATTTTATACAATGTATAAAAACCATATGGCAATTAATTTAAATCAAATGGAATATTTTTATATGAAGATTTTACTAAATGACAAAAGGAAAGTTTTTGTCTTAAATATGGGGAAACAACAACTTCTCCACCACTGTGACCATTATTTTAGTTTCCGCTTCCTCTACAATCCATTAGTTTTTTTAAAATAAAAATAAATTCCATGTTTTTATTTTCTATTATTTTTGTATTGAAAATGGATTTGATAATGTTATTATTATATCAATGTGTTGTATTTATATATTTTTATTTAAATGTGTAAATTTTATGTTACCTTTATCCATGTTTTATGTGATACAATTATGTTGTGGCTCTTTGGAATTGTTTATAATGTTAGGTGGTTCCATGATAAACTAATAGTGGGTGAGCCCAAGACAGCACTCCAATGCATTAGGTAATGCTAAGGAGTTAAATTATAAGTTTTATCTAAAGATATTTAGGGAATATACTTTTATGGGTATTCCAAACGTAACCATGATGGTTACTCCCTATGTAAGAATGTTATGAACTCCTCATGTTACCGTTATATCAAATGATTTCTATCGGTATTTTACATAACCTATGATTTCATGGGATATGTTCAAAAGATATTTTTATATATATATTCATGATCTAATGTTTTCATTCTTTGTGTATCCCTTTAAGAGCATTTTATGCTCATCCCAAGTTTTTGAAATGTTTTTCACAGGACATAAAGTGGAATTGAGTCAAGGATAGGATCAAGAAAAGGTCATGCTGACTAAAAATTGGAACTAGACATTACTCTTTTGTTCACGAGTCTTTATATTTTGAATAAATGGAAACTGAGTAGATGTGTCTCCTTGGTAATCATTTATATGTAATAGTTATCTTCTAATTCTCTGAAACTCTAAACCTGAAAAGATCCTCAATAAGAATTATTCATTTAATTCATGATTATGTAATGTTTTAAGGCTAGGTCCTTATTATTATAACAAAATATTAATGTAATAATATCATTGTTACATTTTTAAGTGTATTATTATTTTTAAATTACTTATTATCATGTTTTATATAATGAATTATTCATTTAAGATCACATTATGTGTTTTGATAAAATTTGATAATTAATTAAAAAATTAAATTGGACTATTTACTATGGTCAATGTTTTAATTATTATATAATACATAAGAAAATTATCATGAAACAATTATAACTTGTAAAAAAATGTAAACATTTATATTCTATAGTTTTATATTGTCATGAAAAATGAACAATGATACAATCATTGAGATGATTTTCCATACATATGCATAAGTAAAATTATCAATGATTAAAAATAATTATAGACCTAAGTAAAGAATATTATTATAATTTCATAGTTATAATAATATAATATATATCAAAATAATACATTAAATATAGTTGTGTATATCATCCTTGTGGTTTTTTCATGAAAAATAAATCACATCTCTTAATTGAGGTGGTAATCCACACATACAAATGAATGACACTACAATTTTTATGTAAATTAAATTGTAAGAATGTTTTTGAAATATTATATTTCTAGAATGCTAAATATATCATTTATATCATAAATATAAAATAATTACATCATTATAACAATTAATTCTAGAGAGAATTGGAAAACGAATTACATTAGTTCGTGAGGAGGTAGTCCACCGTACAAATAATTGATTAATACATTTCTAATATTGAGGAATTGGAGATAGATATAGGTCTTTAAAATAACATAATATCATTGTAGTATATGTAGGATAGTAAAGTTATTAATTTTACATTGTTGAGTAAGGTTTTATGGATTTGAAAGAAGGTAATAAGAAAAACATGAAGATAAAACTATCTAGAATCTTGGGTAAAATGTCATTGAAAAACATATTAAGAATTACTTGTGAAATCATGTTAACCATCATTTGGATAAAAACCCTTCCATTATTAATTTTACTTTATAGTTGGGTGCATCTTCAGACTCTGATGAATATAGAATATATTCAAGGAAAATTGGAATAAAATTCATGGAATTATTATTTTTTAATTAAGGGAGTCTTGGTATAAATACATAATATATTATTAAATTATCCTAGAGTTTTTAGAATTTTGTATGTGGTTTTGGAGTTTTCTTTATAAATCTGTACTATTATTTTTATTCACTGAAAATAAATGTCGTGTAATGTGTTTATAGGTCATGTATTAATCTTTGGTAAGTTATTATGAGTCTTCTATAAAGCATGAAAAGTTACATCCTACGAGAAGTGTTCATATAATGTTTAATATTTATTGATTGAATTGATAAAAATGGTGATATGTTTTTAAGAATACATGGATCCCATGGATTAAATGACATGTAAATGGATTATAAACCATTTAATTCTAATGAGTTTTTATTTTAGAGAACTACATGGATGATTCATTATTCTGTCATAAGTTAAATCATTTCTCTTGACTAGATGTTATACCCTGTTGATTTTTGAAAAATACAATCGTTTTGTTTTGATTCAACAATCATTTTATAGTTTGGATTGTGTCTGGTGTCTCCTGGGTTAAGAGAACCATTTTGATTCTTTATTTTCATTTAACTGGATAACACTTTTTTTTTGTGTTATTAGATCCATTGATGATTGTTTTTTTTCATTTTGATTCATTCTATATATTTCATGTGACCATCCTCATGGGTATATCCAATATTTTAGTTTTTTGTGGTGAATGGGTTTTGTGAGGTATGTGGTATTTCATCTTTTTAATAGAATTTTTTTTTATATAATCAATTTTATGTTGTGTAGGGTAATTTGAGTTTCCCTATTTTAATATTTATGTAAATATTTGTTGTTGGATCCCATTGTTGTTATGTGGAAAATTGAGATTGAAGTAGGTTGTTCCAACTCCTGCCAAGTTTGGGGGAATAACTTTATATCATATATCTATTGATTCTCAATTACATATGTTACAATGATCATATGATAACATGTTCATCATTATATTATCTCATGCGATTCCTTATGATATATCTCTTTTATGATATCATGTTATAATTTATATTCTCAGGTTATTCGTCCTAAACATGATTATTCACTTATATTTATTTTTGAATCGCTATTTTTTCTTTTTATTTTCTATGTTATCCCATGTAGTTATAGAAGATTAATAGGATTCATGATCACATTTTGTGGAATTAATTATAGATGTTTTATTTTATTATCAAATTCATGTGTTAAGAATATAGTCATCAAAATATGCTTGGTTTCATGCTCTTTATATTGAAATTTTTGGATGTTTGATGTTAATAACATGGAATAATATTTTGTAATAGTCTCATACCACTATTTAATTACATATACATAATTTGACTATATCGTGATAAAATTATATATTCCATGTGTATAAAACTTTATGGTTATTGAGTTAATTTTAAATATTTAAATTATATGAATCCATTTGAAAATGATGCAATATCCCTTTTATTTTAGTGGGTTATTTATTATGAATTATTGTTTTCATATTGAAAACATATTTTATAATGATGGGCGTGATCCTATATCTCCATGAAATAAATTAATTTCTATTATTATCCCATGAGATAGGATGGAATTAACATCATGTGTTTTTTACAAAGGCATAGATATAATGAGTAATAATATATTTTCATATGAGGAAAAATGATTTTATTCCCATGAGAACATGGATAATGATTTTCACATAGTTTTTTCTATGATATATATTTTTCAATATATGTATATATGGTTTCATATTATTACATAAATTTTTAATAAATTTTGTTTTATTTTTATGATACATTACCGTGTTTATGAAAAAATTCATTATTTCACACACTTATGTTATTTAATGTATTATTCAATGATTTGTGATATATTACGTGTTGGGTATCACATTCTTATTTAACATGGTTATATCTATATTATCACATTTTTGCCACTTATTACCATTGACTATTACTTCTTTCATTTACCCTTACACAATAGTTGAGACCATAAATTTCATATGTTTTCATTTTCTCAAGTTAGAAATAAAGGATTTATGTTTGATTTTTCTATAATATCATCTTGTCATGTCAAAAATTTTGAGATGTTCTTTTCTTTTTATGGATTATTCAATTTCATATAAACATTGAAAAATATATGTCAGATTAAAATTTATTGATTTTTTATATTTATTTTTTGTTTGTTTTCTCCAAAAAAACATAACCTTAAAGATCATTGGAATGTAAAATATTACATTATTGTCCTTGTTGAGTCAATGAGGTTTTCCTTATGACTTTTCCATTCCTTATTGTTTTGAAAATCACAAACACCTTATCTTTAAGAAAATTGCTTTCTTAAGGAAAATCTCTTTTATAAGGAAAACTTTTTTCTTAAGGAAAATCGCTTTTATAAGAAAAATTATCCTTATCATATTTTCATCCATATTTTTCTTAAGTATGAGATTCGGATTCATTTTCTCGGAATCGTTGAAACTTTGATATAAAGCATTCTGTTTTAGGATTCAGATTCTGGATAAGAACTATAAGGAAGTCTCATTCCGAATTCCGGATATGAACTCTGACTAAGTTCTATTCCAGATTCAGGATACGAATTCTGAAGAATAATTCTCATTACGAATTCTAATGAAGAATTCTCATTATGAATTCTAATGAAGAAATCTCATTCCGAATTCCCATTATGAATTCTGATGATGAATTCTCATTACGAATTCTGATGACGAATTCTCATTACGAATACTAATGAAGAATTCTCACTACGAATTCTAATGAAGAAATCTCATTCCAAATTCCCATTACGAATTCTGATGAAGAATTCTCATTACGAATTCTGATGATGAATTCTCATTACGAATTCTGATGAATAATTCCCATTACGAATCCTGATGATGAATTCTCATTACGATTTCTGATGACGAATTCCTGTTCCGAATTCGCATTCCGAATTCACCTATTAAACAGAATTTGAGTATATTTGTTTTATACACTCTGAATTAATTCAGACTCCGAAAAATATCTTTGTTAGACTCCGAACATTTATATTGCTTACATTTCTAAAATTTGTCTACTCTTTATTATTGTTCCTTACACTCCGAACCTTCACTCCAAAGTTTTCATTCCGAACTTTTATGTTAGAGTTTAAAACGATGTCGTACATTCTGTTACACTTGTTTTGTTATAAAACGATGTAGTCTGTTTTGTTATAAACTAACCGTTGTCTATGTGACACGTGTACCGGTCCTTCCGATCATGAAGGAAAATATGACCGTTGGAGAAGGAGCCGACCTTACCTATAAATAGGAGCTCATTTGAAAGAGCTGGAAGCTGATAGCTGATGAAAGTACTGAAAGGCTGACTAATTTGCTTGAAGTGATTTCTAGAGAGAGAGACTCTTATTAACTCTCAAAGCTTCGTGCGACTCCGAATGTTGGTGATTACATTCGAGGGCTTCCAGGGATAGGAAGACAGAGGTGCTGACTACCTTAAAGTTCAAGGGCTTTCTTGCTGAGGAAGACAGAGGTTTCCAACTACCTTGAAGTTAAGGGCTTGCGGGGATAGCAAGACAGAGACTCCAATCTTCGTATCGAGGGCTTACCCTGGTGTGGGTAAGACAGACGTTCTTGAAAGTATAAATCAAGGGACCTTTATCCAAGGTTGTTGGATACCCTTCTCTTTGGGTTAAAAGACTTATATCTTGTTACTTGTAGTTTTACTACTTGTTTCTATTCCGCTGCATTTTGTAATATAAGGAATGTATAACTTTTTTATACTTCCTTATTTGTACTATGTTTCATTTAGATTATATACGCTTTAAGGTAGAATCTCATATTGTAATCTTTTGTTATGTTTCAATTTCCGGAACCATATTTCCAGAACCCTCATTTGGAATCACTTTTCTAGTTTGCATTCAGTGTTAGAGGTGTTGTGAATTTTCTTAGTTTAACTTTGTTAAACTTAGCCTTTTCCTTTGCTTAAGGAAAACATAGTTATTCTTAACTAACTTTAATGGTTCCAAAGGAATTTTTTAAAGTATACAATTCACCCCCCCTCTTGTATATTAAGCATCTACATCACTATTTCGATCCTACGATTGGTATCAAAGGTTGGAAACCTCTTACTCTATACCAATCTTACATTTGGTATCAGAGTAGGTCTCTGAAATACTTGTACTCACATACAAGTTTTGCTTGCTCACTTTTTCATTCCGAATTTCTATTCCGAACTTTTCTCATTCCGAACTTTGTTATTACGATTCTTTGCTACTAATAAGTTTGTGTGAAAAGTTATTTTAGTATGGCAGGAATTAATGTTGGATCAATTGATAATCTGAATCCTAGAAGACCACCAATCATTGATGGTAATGACTATGAGTACTGGAGAGATCGTATGAAGACTTTTGTTATCAATACTGGAGTAGACAACTTTGTTATGCTTACTGGTGATTATAAAATTCCTGACAAGGAAGTCAGATCTTTTACTAATCAAGAAAAGCAAGAATATCAACTAAACTATAAGGTACGTAACACTTTACTATGTTCAATGTCCAGAAATATATATAGCCAAATTTATTCTTGTGAATCAGCTAATTGTATATGGAAGAAGTTAGAAGTTACACACTTTGGGACTTCTAATGTGATTGAGACTAGAAGAGCTATGCTTAGAGCTGAATATCATGGCTTCAATTTTCCTTATGGAGAACCTATCTGTAAAGTTCAACAATGATTTATGACTATCGTCAACAGTATACAATCTATGGGAGAGAAAGGTTTAGATGATGAAGCTCTTGTGGACAAGATAATTGATATTATGCCCAATGAGTGGGAATCCAAGAGAACAGTTATAGATGAGAACAGGAAGGTAACTCAAATTACTCTTGATGAATTATTTGGAACTCTTCTACAACCTGAAACAAGAATGAAGAGAAATGCTGACAACATCAAGAAAAATAATGGAAATGGTACTGTTGCTTTTACTACAACTTCAAATCAGATGAAAGCTAAGACTCCTGAGAGAGTAACCAGATCCAAGTCTAAGAAAGTTATTTTCCAATCCGAATCAAGTGAGAGTGAAGTCTCAGAAAATGAATTATAAAGTCTTGCTCGAAGTATGAACAAGATAGCTGGATAGAGAAATTTTCTATCTAAGTATAAGAAAAAGGAAAGGAAAGATAAGAAAGATGGAGAAGTTACTTGTTATGAATGTAAGAGAGCTGGAAATATTAGACCAGATTTCCCTATGCTCAAAAAGAAATAAAGGAAAGAAAGGCATTCAGACAGGATCAAAAAGAAGTATTATAAAGCCAAAGCTAAGAAAGTTCTGAAATCTAATGACACCTGGAGTGCCAGTGGTGGTGACTCTTCAGATGAATCTTCTGATTATGAATCTTCAGGACAGAATAATCTTGGTCTTATAGCCAGATTACCTATTGTTAATCATTGTCTTATGGCTAAGGTACGAAATTCTGAATCTTTGACCAATGTTTCATTAAATTCTAATGATAGTATGTATTATAACTCTTCTGATGAAGAATCATCTTCTGATGAGGAAAATACTTTACCTACTTATGAAGAAGTCTCTAGGTTTGCTGAACATCTTGAGATTGAGAATTCCAAACTCAATAAGAAACTTGATAAGGCAAACTCTAGGAATTATATTCTTACAAAAGAGATATCAGATCTTTCTAAAGATCTTGATAAGAAAAATGCTGATTTTGAAAAAATTTCAAAAAATCTTGAGGAAGTAAGTTGTGAGAAGAACAAACTTTTTAAAGAGTTAGAAAAAGTAATTTCTAAGAAAAATGTTTTCGAGCCTAACTCTAGTTCAAAAACAAATGATTTTGAGGATAAAAACTTGATTGTAAAACTCAAGTCCGAAATTTTTTCCTTAAAGAAGTGTTTATCAAACTTTACCCATGGTAAGGAAAATTTTGATAAGATGTATTCCCAAATACGACCTTTAAGAAATAAATCCGGATTTGGTTATACCAATGCAAAACCTATTTTTAGTAACAATTATTTTGTACCTCAATGTGCCCCATTCTGTACCAAGTGTCAATGTGGTGGTCACTGGGCAAAGAATTGTTTCTTAAACAGAACCCAATCTCTAGGATTTCACAAAGCTTACTTTTCTAAGAAGATGTGGGTTCCTAAAATTGTATTGTCTGGAAATCTCGGATCCAAACAAGTTTGGATTCCGAAAGTCTAATTTTCTTCTTGATTTCAGGATAATGAAGAAAGTACCAGCAACAATACATTGTACATGGATAGTGGATGTTCCCGGCACATGACTGGTAACAAAAGCTTTTTTGAAAAGATTATCAAAACGAAAGGAGGAAAGGTAACTTTCGGACACAATGCTAAGGAAGAGATTGTTGGTATTGGTAATATTATGCTTTTAGGTAAAACCATGATTTCAAATGTTCTTTTTCTTAAGGGTCTTAAGTACAACCTCATTAGCATAATTCAGTTATGTGATGAAGGTTACCTTGTGAATTTTAGGAATGATAAGTGTTTAGTTCACAATTCCAAGGAAGAATTTATTCTCTCAGCAAATAGGCAAGAGAATTTCGACACTTTGAACCTAGAAGACCTCAGGAGCCAAGATTTACCTTGCCTAAGTGCAATGGAAGATCATTCCTGGTTATGGAATAGAAGTTTAGGACACTGTAATATAAGAAACCTATGTAAACTCTCTAAGACGAAACTAGTTAAGGATCTACCAGAACATAGATTTGATTCTTCTAAATTTCTTGATCCTTGTCAATATGGCAAGCAACATAAATCCAGTTTTAAGTCAATCGGTGAAGTCTCAACAACCGATGCATTATAGTTAGTGCACATGGATCTATTTGGTCTAACACAAACTGGGAGTATTGGAGGCAAATACTATGTGTTTGTTCTAGTTGATGATTACACTAGATTTACTTGGGTCTATTTTCTAGCAAAGAAATCTGAAGCTTTTTCTTATTTCAAAAGTTTTAGAGCTCAAGTTAAAAATGATAAAAACCTTCCATTAAAAACTATTCATAGTGATCATGGAGGAGAATTTCAAAATTCTGATTTTGAAACTTTTTGTAGTAAGAAAGTATTACTCACAATTTTTCAGCACCTAGAACACCTCAACAGAATGGTGTAGTTGAAGGAAGAAATATAATTCTTCAACAGATAACTAGAACCATGTTAAGTGAATATTCTATTGCTATACATTTCTGGGCTGAAGCTGTAAGTACTGCTTATTATACTATAAATCGAGTTTTGATTAGACCGTTTCTTAATAAAACTCCTTATGAGTTATGGAATGGTAGAAAACCGAGACTTTCCTACTCCAAGGTGTTTGGTTGCAAAGTATTCATTTTGAATACTAAAGATAACCTACCTAAATTCACACCAATGTATGATGAAGGAATTTTCTTAGGATATTCCACAACATCTAAGGCTTATATAGTTTTTAATAAAAATACTTGTACTGTTGAGGAAACAGTACATGTAAAATTTGATGAGTCAGATCCTTTTGTTTTTAAACCATCTCAACTTACATCTTCAGATATGTTTTCAAAAACTGATTGTCAACCTTTGATAGAAGAACCTTCTGATAAGGATAATGTTCTAGAAGATACATCTGAAACATTTACCCCAGAAGACTTTCTACCCTATGTTGATGAACAGGTTTTACAAAACCCAAATCAGGTTTTTCTTAAGAATCATCCCAGTGATAGTATCATTGGTGATGTAAACCAACCTGTAAGGACTATAAGTTCCTTAAGAAAAGAAGTAGAACATCTAGCATTTCTTTCCCAATTAGAACCTAAAAGCACTGATGATGCTTTAGGTGATGATGATTGGATTAAAGACATGCAAGATGAACTAAATGAATTCGAAAGGAATAATGTCTGGACCTTGGTTGAAAGACCTAAGGAAACTTCTGTTATTGGAGTAAAATGGGTTTTCAGAAATAAATGTGATGAAAATGGAGTCATTGTTAGAAATAAATCTAGACTTGTTGCTAAAGGCTATAATCAACAAGAAGGAATAGACTATGAAAAAACCTATGCTCTAGTAGCTAGACTTGAATCTATCCGTATTCTACTTTCCATTGCAGCATTCATTAATTTCAAACTTTTCCAAATGGATTTGAAATGTGATTTTCTTAACGGTTATGTTCATGAGGAAGTTTTTGTTGAACAAACTCCTAGCTTTGAAGATACAAACATCCTGATCATGTTTTTAGACTTACCAAAGCTTTGTATGGCCTTAAACAAGCCCCACGAGCATGGTATGATAGAATCACTGGATTTTTGCTTCAAAATAACTATGTTAAGGGAAATGCAGATCCAACCCTTTTTATAAATAAAGATAAGAAAAATGTTTTGATTGTTCAAATTTATGTTGATAACAATATATTTGGTTCAACTCAGCAATCTTTGACTGACTCTTTTGCTAGTCTAATGAAATCTGAGTTTGAAATGAGTATGATGGGTGAGTTAACATTTTTCCTTGGTTTTAAAATTTCTCAAAAACCAGAAGTAACCTACATATCTCAACATAAATATATTAAAGATCTTCTGAAAAAGTATGGTTATGACAACACTAAGAGTATAAGTACTCCCATTGGTACCTTAAACTCTTTAGATCTTGATGAAGCTGGGAAACCAGTAGATCAAAAATCTTTTATAGGTATGATAGGAAGTCTACTTTACTTAACAGCTAGTCGACCAGACTTAATGTTTTAAGTATGCTTATGTGCAAGATATCAATCCAATCCTAAGGAATCTCACTTAAAGTCAGTAAAAAGAGTTTTTCGCTTCCTTAAGGGAACCATGGATCTAGGATTATTTTATACTTCTGGAAATGATTTTGTTCTAAAAAGCTTTTCTGATGCTGACTTTGGTGGATGTAGAATGGATAGAAAAAGTACATCCAGAACTTTTCATTTCTTAGGAGATTCACTAGTTTCTTGGTCCTGCAAGAAGCAACATTCTGTGGCACTTTCCACTACTGAAGCTGAATATGTAGCAGCTAGAAGTTGTTTTGCTCAAGTGTTGTGGATGCAACACACACTCACAGACAATGGCTTGAGTTTTACTAACACTCAAATTTTGTGTGATAACACAAGTTCCATTGCCCTAAGTAAAAACCATGCACATCACTCTCGTGCAAAACACATAGATATTACACATCACATTCTTAGGGATCACACACTCAAATGAGATATTATTCTTCACTTTATCGGAACGCAAGATCAACTTGCTGACATTTTCACAAAAATCTTTGCCTTCGGATAGATTTGAATATATTAAACAGAAGTTAGGAATGATAACCATAAGGTAATCTTTCTTAATTAAATTTCTGTTGAAAAAGTCTCCTTACAGTAATAAACTCCTTTTCATAGGGGGAGTACATTTGTCTGTTTGTTTAACAAAGTTTTTCAAAATTCGTTTTCAAACTTTTCGGAACAAATATTTCTGGAATGGAACTTATGGAACTAAAATTTTCCAAAATGATCATTCTCAAACAGAATACTTCTGGAATGGAAGTATTCGTATTGAAAATTTCCGAAATGGAAAATTACGTACTGGCAGTTTCATAACCAGATTTTTGTACCGATTCTTTTCGTAATGTGTTTTTCGTACTAACATTTTCATACTAAGTATTTTGTACTATTTTTTATGTTTTTCGTAATGACTTCTTCGTACTGAGTTTTTTTTTTCTCGTACTGAGATAGTTTTCCGTAGTAAATTTTTGAGAACTTTATCTTTTCATAATAAAGTTTTTTTGTAATCATCCTTTTATATTACCCATTACGAATAATCCTCCTAATCCAATCCGAAAGGTATGATTACCTTAATTAAGTTTTCGTAGTCATATTTTGCTTGCTGGAATTTTCTTGTATTATGTTTTCGGATTATAGTTTTCTTAATTCTTTATCTTTATAAAAACCTCAAAAAGATCGGATTCATGTTTTCAACCGTCAGATCTGATCTCAACTCATTCCAACCGTTAGATCAACTGTGGAATGTGAACCGTCATCTCGTTGCCTATATAAAGGGGACCCAATTACTCGTCCCACATCGATCTCAAGCTCTCGCATCCCGAATCTCTGCCTCTCTGTTTTAAGGCCGTTCCGAACTTCAGTCTTCTCCGTTCCGAACTTCCTAGAGGACTTCAGATCCAATTGTCTGCGGAGTTAGCGTCTCAAGAAATTTCTTCAACCAAGACTATTTCTCAGTGGTTAGTTTACAGAGAATGTTTAGTCCATCCAGATTTCTTCAACTACTATGATTCACTTATTTCAAAGATCATTAAGTTGAATAGCTAAGAAGATGTTGCGGTGTCAAAAACCAGGAACCAAGATGAAGTATATTCAGACTTACTTGTCGAGTTTTATGAATCAGTTTCCTTCTTTAAGGAAGATAATAGGGAGAAGTTCTCTTTTAAGTCTTATGGAAAGACTTACAAGCTTTCTCACACCAAGGCTGCAAGCTTGGTAGGGATGTCTTATGAAGGAGAGCTGAGTTTATTTCACATGTGTTGCCAGACTCTAAGGGTAGCTTCAACAAGGAAAAAGCCTTAGAAACTCTCGGACTGGCTGATGACAAGGCTCCAAAGATTGCAAGTCTATCTACAAATTTCCGGATTCTGGAGTTATGGTTGCAAGGACTTATCGTACCAAGGAAAGGTGATAAAGATATCTTGAAGAAAAGTGAGGTCTATATCTTAGATTTCCTGATAAATCTAAGGAAGTTCAACTTGATGAAGCACATTCTTCTTACTATTGAAAATTTGAAGAAAGGAAATCTGAGAGCTCAGATTATTATGTATCCAGCAATCCTCTCCAAGTTAATTGTTCAGTGCCTTGAGTCTTTCAAGGAGGCTTGCAAATCTAAGCCAAGAGTTTGCATGATCATGTTGGCCAGCGATGGTACTCTTAAGAGGATGGATGTGGCTTTCAACAAGGAAACTGGTGAATTCTTCGATTTTCCAAATCAAGAAGAAGTAGCTCCGAAAGCTGTTGAACCGGAATCATCTATGCTAGTAAGGAAGAGAAATCTGAAAGAAGTGGAAGTACAAGAAGAGAATCCTAAGTCTAAGGAAGTCCATTCCGCACCTCCAAAATCAAAGAAGAAGAAAGCCTATCCTGATGAGGTTGTTATGAAGTGGAGTGCAGATAAAGAAAAAAGGAAAGAAGGGGATCTGTAGTTCGGATTGGACCCTATAGAGGCTAAGGCTTTGAAGGAGAAAACTTCTGATGAGATTGAAAATCAAGCAAAGAAAAAGAAGCTCAAGAAGAAGATGTCTGAGGCTGAGGTAGCTCAGGCTTTGGTAAAATTCAATGAAATGGTTTCAGCAACTATTCCTTTTCCGAGATAATTCTCCTTGGAATCTCTGCCTGAGACTCCAGGAAGAAATCTCGTTGCTCCAGAAGAAGATATTGCTAAGAATACTGAGGATGCAGAGAAAGTTGAGCAAGTAGAACAAGTAGAAGAGGGTGCTGAAGGAAGTGGTGAAATCGGAGATGTGCTGAAACAAGTAGATGATTACAAGGGGACACCTTCGGAACACTTATCACTCCAAACTTCTAAAGTAGAATCTTCGAAGCTAGTTACTCCAGCAATAGAAGAAGAGAAATGAGAAGAAGAAGATTCTTATCATGGAGAAGAAGAACATATTTTACTTGATGTTTCTCAGAAAGAAATCGTAGGGGTTTGTGTTCAGGAAGTTGCTGATGAAGAAGATAATGGTGTTCATGTTTCTGATAGTGAGAAGAGAACTCTGGAACATGATTCAATTCCGAAAAAATAAATGGTAATGAAAATTCATGTTGATACTCCGAGCTCATAAGTGAGGAACAGGAAGGAAGTTGGTAGCTCTTCAAAGAGAAAGCTTGAACTTGTTGAAGAAGAAATTTCACCAAGAAAAGTTTCAGATTCGGAGTCATCTTCAGTGGGGCATGACATTGTTGTTCAGTGTTTAAAGAAGTTGGTGGGAACCATTCCGACCTTCTCAAGTATTGATTCAAGATGCCAGATGTTCCAACATGCTTTGAATCAGAAAACTGACTCCGTATCTTTGGTTATGGACAAGTGTGTTGAAATAGAGGATCAGTTCAAAACGTTTTTCATTGGCTACGAAGCTCATAGAAAATCTTGCAAGAGGATGAAAATTTTTTCGAAGAAGACTGTGGAAGAGATGAGGTTGCTCGATGAGTTTCAAGACAATGTTAATGATGCTTTTGAGACCGAGGACAAGAAGATAAATGAGTTAATTGCATCCTTTGAAAAGAAGTTGACAGAAGAAAAGAACTTCCGGATTCAAGAAGTAAGAGATCTCAATGGGAATCTGAATTCTGTTTCTCAAAACTGGAAGTTTGAAAGGGATCATCAGATTGATTTTGAAGAAGGGATGAAGGCTCAGGAAGAAAAGATCAAAGCTCAGGAAGAAAAGCTGATAGCCCAGGAAGAAAAAATTGAAGCTCAATCCGAAAGAATAGTTTCCTTAGAGAAGCAAGCTGAAGAAGATCATAAAGTCCTAAAGAAGATCAAGACTATTCTAAAGGGGCTCATATCAATGGAAAAAGATCTGAAATAATCAAATCTGATATTTTTGTTGTATTCTTTCTGTTGCTGAGATTTCAAATTTAATGAATGTTGGGTTTGTCGTTTCTATTGTTTTCATTACTAATATTTCAGGTACTTTGTTTCTTTTCCATTTCCTCTAATTCTTTTAGAAAATCACAAAGGGGGAGAAAGAAAAGATCCTTAAGAAAAAGGAGAACTCTAATAAGAGTTTATTAAAGGGGGAGAAGAAAAATATCCTTAAGAAAAAGAAAAACTCTAATAAGAGTTTGTTTAAGGGGGAGCTATTTCATTAAAGAAGACCTTCTTATTTATCACTCCGGAAATCTGAATATGATCCTTAGAGTTTCAAATCCTAAGGGGGAGTTAGTCGTATTCATCAATATCCTTAAAGCAAAGGGAAATAAGCCTTAATGTTTTTCTTTCTTCTTAGAATTTTTTTTTCGTAAGGATGTTTGTGCTTTCCAAAAAGGGGGAGATTGTTGAGTCAATAAGGTTTTCCTTATGACTTTTCCATTCCTTCTTTTTTGAAAATCACAAACGCCTTATCTTTAAGAAAATTTCGTTCTTAAAGAAAATCACTTTTATAAGGAAAATTGATTTCTTAAGGAAAATCACTTTTATAAGAAAAATTATCCTTATCATATTTTCATCCATATTTTTCTTAAGTATGATATTCGGATTCATTTTCTCGGAATCGTTGAAACTTTGATATAAAGAATTCTGTTTTAGGATTCAGATTCTGGATAAGAACTATAAGGAAGTCACATTCCGAATTCCGGATATGAACTCTGACTAAGTTCTATTCCAGATTCAGGATACGAATTCTGAAGAAGAATTCTCATTACGAATTCTAATGAAGAATTCTCATTACGGATTCTAATGAAGAAATCTCATTCCGAATTCCCATTACGAATTCTAATGATGAATTCTCATTACAAATTCTGATGAAGAATTCTCATTACGAATACTAATGAAGAATTCTCATTACGAATTCTAATGAAGAAATCTCATTCCAAATTCCCATTACGAATTCTGATGAAGAATTCTCATTACGAATTCTGATGATGAATTCTCATTACGAATTCTGATGAAGAATTCTCATTACGAATCATGATGATGAATTCCCATTACTATTTCTGATGACGAATTCCTATTCCGAATTCGCATTCCGAATTCACCTATTAAACAGAATTTGAGTATCTTTGTTTTATACACTCTGAATTAATTCAGGCTCCAAAAAATATCTTTGTTAGACTCCGAACATTTATATTGCTTACATTTCTAAAATTTGTCTACTCATTATTATTGTTCCTTACACTCCGAACCTTCACTCCGATGTTTTCATTCCGAACTGTTATGTTAGAGTTTAAAACGATGTCGTACATTCTGTTACACTTGTTTTGTTATAAAACGATGTCGTCTATTTTGTTATAAACTAACCGTTGTCTATGTGAGACGTGTACCGGTTCCTCCGATTATGAAGGAAAATATGACCGTTGGAGAAGGAGCCGGCCTTACCTATAAATATGATCTCATTTGAAAGAGCTGGAAGCTGATAGCTGATGAAAGTACTGAAAGGCTGACTAATTTGCTTGAAGTGATTTCTAGAGAGAGAGACTCTTATTAACTCTCAAAGCTTCGTGCGACTCCGAATGTTGGTGATTACATTCGAGGGCTTCCAGGGATAGGAATACAGAGGTGCCCACTACCTAAAAGTTCGAGGGCTTTCTTGCTGAGGAAGACAGAGGTTTCAAACTACCTTGAAGTTGAGGGCTTGCGGGGATAGCAAGATAGAGACTCCAATCTTCGTATCGAGGGCTTACCCTGGTGTGGGTAAGACAGACGTGCTTGAATGTATAAATCAAGGGACCTTTATCCAAGGTTGTTGGATACCCTTCTCTTTGGGTTAAAAGACTTATATCTTGTTACATGTAGTTTTACTACTTGTTTCTATTCCGCTGCATTTTGTAATATAAGGAAAGTATAACTTTCTTATAGTTCCTTATTTGTACTCTGTTTCATTTAGATTCTATACGCTTTAAGGTAGAATCTCATATTGTAATCTTTTGTTTAGTTTCAATTTCCAGAACCATATTTCCAGAACCCTCATTCGGAATCTCTTTTCTAGTTTGGTTTTATATAAAATAAAACACCTCTCTAGATATTGTGGGTGCATACAGTCTCTAACAACTATGCCCATAGAGGTAATTATCCCATAATATAGGATTGGGTATTCACTATATCATCACATAGTGGATGCTCGAGAGGTGTATTGTGACACCTAGATTGAAAAATATGTGGGATAATCCATAATTAATTACATTAAATATATATTTCATTATGAAGTCTTTGATACTGATTTTAACTAATTTATTTTAGAGAACATACTATGAGAATTTTCATGGATATCCAATGATTAAAAAAAGGGAGTCATATGATGAGAAGAAAATGTATATTGTTAAAAAACATACAATGGGGAAGATATCATTACATTGATGTTTTAATATTCATATTTTGGATATTATCATATTTATTTTAGTTTAAATATTTATTTGAAACATGGTTGTGATAATGTTGTTGAAAATGGTATGTATTTAGAATACCCTATGTCCTATAATATAATATGGTAGTAGAATTAAATATTTATTATATTTCCTTTTTTCAATTTATTATAACGACCCCCTCTCCATTAATATTAACCCACACTGGACAATAATTAGACAAAGGAGATGGTGATTTCACGAGTCTCTTCTCAAATAGTCCTCGGGTTGGAGACTGACACTGATGGTATAATAAACATACAATTGAAGGAATGTTTCTCTAAGATATAAAAGGTATTATATAATGAGATAATAATGATACACTAATAATTTTCATATAAAATAAACCATGATTTTATATATGTAATGTCATTCATTTATAAAACAACTGATAGAGAACATGAAGCACAAAAAATGTAAAGATGGATACTTCCATGAATCCCAAACAGGACATACCAAACATTAATCTAATAATATACATACTGATATATAATATAAAACTATTTATTGGAAAATATAGTATATATACAAGGTGGGAGCATTAGAGTATACTTATAAGGGGTATTCTATGCACCTCTCTTAACAAAGATAATGGATTCATATTAAATCTAGCTAACAACAACTGAAACCAACTCCTTCCATAAAAAAGTACACTATGTTCCTATAATCTCCATGTATATCTGTAAAAATTATTACAAAAATATATTTAAATAATAATATATTGGAACAAAAGGGTACCTTGATACCCCATCAAAAATAGGATTCCACTTTCCCCCATTGTCAAAGGTCCTAATCCATCTATCTCTAAATTAAATTCAGACCCCAGAACCATAGGTTATATATCACACCATGCACCTTGTGAATCAAAGCATCCAATAATACCATAAAAATATCCACATATAGGTAGTTTATTTTCTCGTATCCACTAAAAATCATATGATTTGTATGATACGATAGGTATTTTTCCATTAATAGTAACACCCCATGCACCATGAACTGTACCAAATGGAATCACCTCCAACACATATCATACCTATAATAATCCATTTGAAAATATATATATATAGCTATATGTGTGTTAAATAAACATAAGTCATCACCTACCACTATATAAATAGTTATATATAAGTAAACTAAACTACATGAATACAAGCGCTTGAACCTTACAAAGAAGGGATATGGGCTAGAGTGGGACGCCATCCTTCAATTCTCCCATTATGATATTTAAAAAAAGTCCCTCTTATTTTCCACTAATTTTTTTCTCCCTAACCATCTTGGGAATAACATTATATGAAATCACATAATATACATGATATTATATAGATCACAATCATAATATGGTTAAATCATATTGATAGAATCAACTATATCTAACTTGACTCAGAATCCAAGATTCCACTACTAAAAATATATTTACTATTAACACACAATAATTTTCACGAAATATAATAAATTAAATTATTTTCATTTAATAATTCAACATTATTTTAATATATCTGGGAAAATTAATTAACAGTTATTATTATTCCAGATTACATTACATTAAACAATAAAAAAAATTATATACCCTCCTAAAAAAATCCAAATTGAGTACAAGGAATCTCAATATCATATATTTTTAATTCACAAAATAATATAAACAAATGAATTATTTAATAAATAAAAAACTATTGACATCATTTCACAATACCATTTAATATAGGAAAACTATCCAATGTTATAACTAAAAGATACAACTAAGAACCTATGTATGCCTCATGTAGTAATGAATGGAATAAAAATAATAAGCAACCAAACCATATAAAAATAGATGAATTCATTAAAAAATTAATCATATACTTATCACATCAAGAGTTAATCCCATCATCAAATTCTTTTATAATATATTGATCCTTCCATAGAACCCACTTGCCTATCATGATGCATATCTCTATCATAGTCATCAACTACGACCACATTATCTAGGACTCAAAACCCATATCTCATCATCCATCCTAAAAATATGCATCTAAGGATCATATAAACTTGTAACATAACATTTAGAGAAAAAAATAATGAAACAAAAAATAATCATATTCAATAGTGAAACATATTCTAGGAAAAAGAATATATCCATTTCTAACAAATGGACTATGAAGACCACAACCCGGGTAATCCGTACATTATAATCAAATGGGAATTCAAATAAAAAATAATAATTATATATATATATATATATATATATTCAAAACTATTTTTTTCTATTAGGAATGAACTATTATATTTATCAATGGTTCTATATTTTAGAATCCAATGTCATTATCTATAATATTATATTAATAGTTTAACATCTTACTGGCATACATTCAAGATTAAAAAATAGAGGGATGTTCAATTCCCAATTTAAAATAAACTTCAATTTATCATAAAAAATAATTATAATTATTCAATTAATTTATAAATTAAATTTATACCTGGTTGATCAAAATCAATAAAAAATTCACATTGCATTTATATTATTTATGTAAAATTATATGAAATATCATAATAAGATAATTCCTCTTCAATAATGATTCTAAATACAATTAATAAACTATTATATTTTTATTATTTACCATTTACATCAATAAAAATATTGAAATACACAACAAAACAAAACATGCTAAAAATAATAACCTTGATAGAATAGTATCCATCATAACTGGAAGAAAACCATTATCACAGTATCAAACATAAAACTATAAAAGATTTAAACATATATTTATTAATCATGTAAACAAATTATTATGTTATGTCAATTTTAATCCAAATGGATAAACCATTAGTTATGATTTATCATAAATAAATAGAGAAACATGTATCTCATACCTCAAATGCATCAATTTTATTTGAACTACCATTTAACGACATCATAGATATATGATCACCTTTCCCGGATAAACTATTAAAACATAACAATGTTGTGATATTAATACTCTAGAAAAGACACAAAAAAACGCAAGAAACTGGTTATAATTATCCATAACTTTTTAAGAATAATTATGATGAAAAATAAATCAAAAAAGGTAAATTGTTGGAAGGATGAAGTAGGGAATTCCTTGAATCACAAGAGATTAAGATCTTGGAGTGGGGAATTAATCATTATCGAAAGTGGGTTCTTATAAATTGAAACATATGTCATGGTATATTTTTGTTTGAATATATTATGTGTAAAATTATTGGGATATAGGGGCCCATTGTATTTATAGCCCCACTGAAAAAATAGAGACCACAATGAAACCATTTGTATAAGTCCCAAAAATACTAAAAGAAAAACATTTTATTCAATACATTGTATTAACCATAACACAAATCATAAAATAGAACACAAAAAACATAATAAAATTTAATATATTTAATATTTTATTTAAATATAATCTATACTATCACTTTAAATGTACACAATACTATCTTATATTTAATTACATGTAACAATGACTTTTTTGGATGGACTACCCTACATGGAAGACTATGATTTAATATATATAATTAATACTATTATTTATATAGAAAATTTACTTCATATAATTAAATTATATTTTACAAATAGTATTAAATAAATTAATAAAAAATGTTATTGAATTAATTGCATACCAATTAATTATAAAAGAATATATAATATAATTATTTTTAAAGTAAATGATTATAAAGAAAGCTATTTATACACACCAGATGAATTTTATCTAATTAAAAAAATTGATTAACATTATTGGAATGTATTAATAATATTTTTAGAATATATATTAGATTAAATAATTTTACATTATTTTAAAATTTTTGATCGAAATAAGATAAGTAAAATTCGATTTTAATTATAAAACGATGGATTTTTCCTATAGGTGGTTTTTCACATTTTAAAAGAAAGATGAGTTTACCAAAGGATTGAACATTTATATAAATGCACTTAATGAACTTTAAATATGTAAAATATGCATTTAATGGCCACATATAGACATTATTCCTTCAAATATATATATTATTTTATTATTTTATCTATATTACATGGAAAATCATTAGGTGGAATTCACTCTTCGATGGATTACATGTTTTATACTAAACCCACTAATAAAAAGACTCACACATTCCCTCAACATTCTCAATTTTAAAACCAATTTTATTTTCCATGAGAAAAAAAATCTATAATTAACTAGCCTCATTATTTAACCCTTCTATTTTTTAAAAATTTAACTTAGGACGGATTTAGTTAAAACTAAAAGAGGATACTTGAAGAAGAAATAATGGTTTTTAAAAATATATTTTTTTATCCATCTGCACCTCCATAAATTATTATTATTTTAATAATGATAGCATCAATATTGAAAAGAAAATGGTTATTTTTATTTAATTATTACTACCTACAAATTCATGAAAATCCATCAAAATGTATAATGAAATCATCATTTGTGTGTATGGTGAACTATAGCCTCCCAAACTGATGTCATTCATTTATACATTAGCAAAATTAATGGTTGTGAAAGATGATATACATAATTTTTATATGTGTAATATATGATATTTATGATTTTATAATGATTCTGTTATAATTATATGAAAATATAAATTTTTTCTTTTCTTTTGTCGGAATATGGTATTATTATTCCTGTGTATGGCAGGCTACCGCCTCGTAAATCGATGTTTTTTGTTCATTTTTTACATAGAATGTATTAAATATTGTTTTAATTAAATTATGAGATATATATGTAATATAAATGATATTGTAATGAAAATATAGATATACATAATATTTTTTTCATTTAATACTAGAGGATGTCATAAGAATCATTCATTTCTACATGTGACCCAGACCTCCATGAATGCTTTATCTCATATCTTAAAATGATATTTTATAGATTATTATAAATTCATATGTAATAAATATATAATATATCTAATTAATGGTTTAAATTTGGGATATTATGAAATAATTATCTACATAATAGGGAAAAACCATGTCGAAACATACTTGAAAAATAAGGATTCCAACTCCCAAAATAATGGAGATAATGACATTTTATTTAAAAATGGATCACAATATGTAATAAAATAATAATAAATGATATAAACAATATTAATTATAGCACCCCAAGATTTCATAGTACTTTATTTCTTTAAATTAATTCAATAAATTACGCTACAAGAAACACTGAGTTCGAGCGCACCACGACTTACCAAACTAGTCGTTCAAAAAGCAGTTATAAATAGTATTAACTGAATTTTGAATTATATATATTCAATATTATTTTAGAATCCATATTATTTGTTTCTTAGACATATTATATTACCAAAATCATTTTTTTCGGATAAAATAATAATTTTAAAAAAAAATCAATTTTCCCACCTTTTAATGGAAACCCCTTATTAAAACCAACATTTAACACATTTATATATTGAATTTAAAGAAATTAAATTTTTCTTTAGAAGTGGGACATAAAAATTAGAATGGATAAATTTTTGGTACTTTTCTAATAACATTCATATTTTGATGAATAAGGAAAAATACTAAATTATAATTGAAAAAAATAGTTTAATCGAAATAATATATAGTGATAAATTTTGAATTTTAATGGTTTTGAATTATAATTACATTGTATTTTTATCATTTAATACAATTTTGGTTATTATATGTAATTTCACATTTAAATTTGAAATAAACACTTGTCAATCTTTTGATAGTTTTTACTATTTAAAACCCCGCTTTTTGGTTTTGACAATGGGAATTTATTTTTAACTAATTAATATAAATTATAAATTTTTTATTTGATAAAGTATAATTCATATTTTAATTTGGAATATCTAAATTATCTTTCAGTGATCTGTTGGTATTTTTATGAAAACATTAAAATTTTTATGAATAGTAAAAAACATTGTGTTATTATTTAAAACTGACTCTTTATTACATATTTATTTATTCTATTTTAATTTTACTTATGTAAAAATAGATATATAATACCTAAATATGTACAATGTAATTCATTGGAGTCATTTTATAATAATATTAGATATATATAATTTAATTGAACTTGTTAACGCCTTTTACACACCTTCTCGAAACATTTGACAATTTGCATAAAACCTAATTTTACAACTTTTGTGAATATAATTTTACAAATCTGAGAGATACGGCTGACATAATTAAGTAAAATATGTTTAAATAAGATGAAAATTATTTTTTGCGAATATTAAATTTTGAATTTTATTTACCATGGTTTAACGTAAATAGTGTAATTCAATGTACAAATGATATTATAATTACCCTAACACATGTACTAATTCTATTGGATAGGTGTATTTCATCGAAAAAAATATTAGTAATAAAAAATGATCATTTTTCCACATGAATTACATTAGGACTTTTATTATAGTTTTATTTAAAAAAGAGTTAAAAGTGATAAATTGAAAGTTAAATAACTAAACCATTTTTAATATAGGGTTGTAAATAATAAAAATTCGACTATAAATATTCATTACAATGATAAAAATATTTCCTACATAATTTGTTTTTGTTTATTATTTTTACAGATAAAATATTTACATTTATATATGACACAATGATGATGATGTGATTAATTTATCAATGGAAATTAAAATAATTGATATTATAAATAAAAAAACATAAATTGAAACTTTTGATTCCATAAACAAATTTTATAGATTAATATGACATGTTAGGGTAGATTAAATGAATAATAATTTAATTAATCATGTTGTTTGACTTTTACAAAATCCAAATACTAATTACTATCAAAATTGACAAAAATGAGTTTTTAAAACATATACCATATTCTCTAATGATATAATATTCCTAAAAATATAAGGTTTAGATAAAGGACTTATATAATGATAAATATGTCATTAATTAACAACTTGGGATTCTATTGTATTTTTTGAGAATTTTTATTAACCCTTTTTTATAATTATACAAAAGGACCGGATAAAAGTTAAACTATTTAACTAAGAGTTAAATATAAAAATAGGGTTAATCTAGCGACCTAAACTTCTCTAAAACTTATTGGTTGAAAGTATTTATACCTATCCTATACATATCTTTGAAATAATTCAATTTAGAGCCATTGAAAACCTAAAATTATTTTATAATAAAATAATATTTCAATCATTTCCTAATGTGACCCTCACCTCTCTTATAAAAGGGAGCATCCCCTTCTCTTCAAATCAGACCTTAAATTCCATTTGGATCAGCAAAACTATGACCACATCTCCTCCAAACATCCCTCATTTCAACCTAGAGTCCTTACCTTGAATAGAATGCCAAGATATAGGCCTATTTTGTTTAAATCAAAAGGAAACACCCAAATAAGAGATAATTATTTTTTCAACTCTTTCAAAAAACTTTTCTTTTTACAATTTATCATTCGTTGTTATTTCCGTACAAATATAACAACTCCCTTACCTTATAAATAATTTTATTTTATTTTATTTATGGTACAACCATATTCATTATTTTATATCTCTTATTAATGTTATGGTCACCATGCATGCGTATGTAAAAATTATCATCCCTACATCGTGGTGTAATTTTTTATTCAATAATATGATATTTTAATGGATATAAGGATGACTGATTTGTATATAAATAATAATAATTACCTGATAATGATTCTTTAGAATTAATTTACCATCCAATTAAAAACCATTTAATCATTAAGGAAATGATATTGCCGCTCGTGTGTACCTACGCCTTACCATATCCATATTTTTATATTCACCATTCAACCATGATTATAGATATATATATTATTAATAATTATGTAATATATGAAATAAGAATTCTACTAGATCTATATATATATATATGTGTGTAACTACATATATTTTATTCACTTATATCCGTTTAATATGATATGAAAATGGAAATAGTGTTCATGCATAAGTACATCATACTGTCTCCATAAATGGGGTTATCAATTTATATATCTTTCTTTTATACATATTTATATTCTAAATATATATTATATATAAATAATGTATAAAATTATGTATGTATTTAAATCATGATCTAAATTATATGATCAAGAATAACAAGTTAAAACACATATAATACAGAAAACAATTATTACATGAAATGTTAATTTAATATGGAAAAAATTATTAAATCGGTATAAAAAAGTAATAAATTAATAATTTATGATATAATAAATATTAATATAGTTCTGGTATTATTTAATAACATACTATGGTGATCATAAGAAAGGTTAAAATTAACCTTGACCAAAGGAATGTGCACGGTCAGTGTTTTATTGTTTTATTCATCTAAATCATTCTCATTAATGTCCATGTTTTCAAAATTGTTTTATTGTTTTATTTATATGGACATTATTGTTTTTTAATGTTAATTAATTTAAAAAAATTCAATTTGGTTTAGGTCACATTGGTTCAAAAATATATTTTAAACATCTTCCTTTGTAAATTGTGAGGCTTTTAAAAATTTTATGATGAAAAATATTTCTCTCAAAGGTTTTTACTATTTACTTTAAACTATGATAACATTATTTTTAGATATTATTCTTGATTGATATTGATTTAATATAAATAATATAACATATATTTTATTGAATTAGTTGTGATATGTTTAACTATGACTATGCTATTTTTATACTATTCATCAGTTATGGTGGATTTATTGAAATTTTTATGCCAGTTTAATATGAATGTTTATGTTATGTTTCAACATTTTCATATAAGGAATTCAGTGGACTTAGTATGTGACGGGGGATCCTGTTATAGCCCCTCGATGCATTCGTAGGTCTCCTGAGACTAAATATTGTCTTGTCTCATGACCTTTAAAAAAATTGTAGTCCTGGAAGGAGGCCTTAACTAAGTGGTCATGATGTCTGGCATTAGGGATTCATTCGTTATGAAATTAATTATTACATGTGATTATTACACGAGTAGAATATACATGTACATGTGTTTATGATACTATTTGATTAATTTTCTCCATTTTATGTTCAGGTTTATGTTTAAAAGGGTGTTTATATTACATATCTTTCCAAAACAGTTTATAGATTTTGCTAAATTATTTAACCTAACTGAGCATCTGATCTCACCCCATTATTATGTTTTATTTTCTCAGGATTCTAGGAAGTTTATTGTGATTGATATACTTGGTTAAGCTAAGGGAATAATGGAGTTCTCAAAGGATTCTGTGTACTATATTTACTATTATAAAGTGTAATATAATAGTCATGTATGTAATCTATTTTCCAAGACTGCTAAAATGATGTATCCTTCGGGAATTGATTCCTTCTAATCATGCTAATTTATTAAAATAATGCACCGACTTCGGGCTAATGGGGTCGTGGCATTTCAGTTGGTATTAGAGGAATATTAGAAATACCCTTGCATGATAAATTATAAAAAATATATGATTTAGATAACATTACTCTATGATATAATTTGATTATTTATATAGACTAACTTCCTATAATATTGGTAATGTAGATATTTTTGGGTACGCTTCCAAGCAATGCATCCATGTTTGGATACGAGCAGGTAGAGTCGGATCTAGCACAAATGTACCTAGAAGTGAAAAATACGACAAGGAGATTCAAGATTGACCCGAGGTATCCCGATTAATGACAATGGGTCTTGCTACAATCTTGGTTACAACACTCCCATGTGATATAAATAGGATAATATATGTTTTCATTACAATCCATTAAGAAGGATTTGGGAGAAAATAATTCCTCATGAAAACATTTTTTATGATTATATATTATATGGATAATCATTTCAATTTATGTTAGGTATTTTACATGTTTGTATTTATGCATTGTGATTCATAAACTAACCTAGTGTATAGTATTGTTTAGAAATGGTGCCCAGTAGAAGGAATGATAACTACAGTAATACACATGGTCTAATGAGTAAGAAGGATCATATATTTCACGGTATTAAGAAAAGTTTTAAAAGGTAAATAGTATCCTTCATATTATCATCATATGAATAAGTAGTAGTGTGTGTTAATAAGATATGTAAATAATTTCATAAGTCACATAGATTTGAATGGATTCCAAAGATGAAGAGTATGGTAGAGAAAAATATTGATAAAGGGAAGAGGGGAAAGAAGGAATTTACTATATCTGATAACTATGGAAAAAATCACCTCAATGAATGTTTGATAGGAATTTTATTTTTTTATATGTGTAGAGAAAAATGATACACTGTTCATGATTTCAAGGGTAAGAAAAAGGTTTCAAATGTACAATTCTTTCTCAACAAGGATTTGGGACACTACGCGAATCAATATCCCAATCATCATTGTATACCCAAAATGATTCTATTGGATAATAATCATGTTATGATACCACCATAGATAGAGAAGAATAAATAGTGTTCTTATATTCTTATTAATTAATTATGTCATTTGAGTGCTGTATTGAAGTTGTACCAGTTATCTGAATTATGGAAATAAATAATTATTTTACTACAGTACTATTTTATTAAGGATTTGAGATTGTATAGTACTAGGAAAAGTGACTCAATAACAAGTTAATATTTCTAAGAAACTATTAGGTTGAAGGAACTTTAAACCTTAATATAGTCTTGATACTGAGGTATTTATTTTGGAATAAGTGATGGTTGATTTGGATAATTATGTTAGATATCCCTTACTACCATGGAAGTGATTAATGACATATTTATTCCATCATTTTTGGTGTATTCAAAATTTTTGGATATAAGGAATATTACTGATATTCTATAAGGAATAATATGCATGAATATATTAAATAAGGATTCATGGTAATTCATAGTGTTACAAGGTTTTAAGAGAATACCTGATGAATGTTCTCATATGTTATAATGTGGAAAAAGTGATCTTCATTATGTTATGTTGACATTCCTTATAAATTTTGGACTCTGAGTTTGGAAATATGTATTTTGGATAAGTCTAAAGGTTGTAATAAATAATTTCTAAATTAGATACTATTATTTAAGGTTAAAACATTTCATAAGATTATTTTTGGGTTTTAATAAAAAAACACCACACGAAGATCGGGCAACAGTACATTACGTTTGGAAAGGTCATGAGACTTGAGCCTGTAACCGAATGGCGAAAAGGGTGCATCACATACCATGAGCTTACCTGATGTCCTGGTTTGAATACTGTTGTTTTTTAAATTGTCTGACAAATGAATTTTAAATTCATTATTTTTGGAACCATATACGATAAGGATAAATAGACTATATTTAAATTTTGTTATCTTTTAGAGTGAAAGATGTGTTTGTGGTAGAAAATAGTTGAAGTATGAAACACCACTGGCTGTGTATATATTTTTCCTCTTATTCAATGATTAAATTAATTCCTAAACTATAGTGAATGGATTTTAAAACCAAAAATATTTTATCCTAAACCTAATGATTCGTTGAACGATTGGTATTTTAAATCATCAAATATTGATGGATTTGAGGCCCTTAATTTTATACTTTTTTGTGATTGATGAACTCAATCACTCCATATAAATATTTAATTATTTCCACCAATTATGTGTCTTTAATTTCCACCAATGTTATCCTAATCGGGATCATAATTTGTTGGTGAAATATTAATTTCCATTTCCCTCTTATTAACATTAAATTTTATTAACCCATTTTCTAATGGGGGTTTTCCACAAATGTATTTTTCTATTTTTAAGCTTTTATTTATGAATAATATTTTCAAATTGTGAGGAAAAAATTTATTGAAGTTGGGGAGAATTTAAAACCCCTAGATTTCAATGAACGTTATCCCTTCAATGTAATTCAATAACTTACACTACACGCAACACCATGTTTAAGCGCTCCATGACCTATCAAACGAGCCGTTAAAAAAGAGGATATGAATAGTAATCACTGAATTTTAAATTTTATATACTCTATATAAATTTAGAATCCATATTATTTTTCTATTAGACATTATATAATAATAAATTCAATTTTTCAGAAAAAAGTAGTATTATTCAAAAAAATCCAATTTTAACGCCTTTTAATGGAAAAACCTTTTTAAAACCAATATTTGAAAATTTTATATGTTAACTTTAATGAAACTAAATTAATATTTAGAAGTGGGATATAAAAATACAATTTTTTTAATTTTTTTGTACTTTTCAGATAAAATTAATATTTTTATGAATAGTGAAAATACTAAATTTTAATGTAAAACATCTTTTTTAATCCAAATAATTTATAGTGTTAAATTTTAAAATTTTAATGGTTTTTAAGTATAATTATATTATATATTTATCATTTAAAACAATTTAAGTCATTATAAGAAATTTTACTTTTAAATTTTACAAAAACATAGGCTAATCTTTTGCTAGTTTTTACTTTTTGAAAACCTACTTTTTGGTTTTGACATCAAGAATTAATTTTAAATTAATAAATTAAACTTCTATGTTTTTAACTTGATAAAATACAGCACATTTTTTAATTCTTAATATCAAAATTCTCTTGGGCTAATTTATTTGTATTTTTCTGAAAACATTAACTTTTTTATGAATAGTGAAAAACATTGTGTTATTGTTTAAAACTGAATTTTTTTAAATAATAATTTATTTTATATAAATTTATTTTATGAATATATATATATATAATACCTATAGATGTTCAATTTAATTCATTGGATTCATTTTATAATAAAAATAGATGTATAAAATTTTATTAATCTTTTTTGGTGAATAGTAACTTTTGATTTTATTTACCATGGATAAAGTAAAAAGGGGAATTAAAGGTAAAAAATGATATTATAATTACCCTAAAACATGTTATAATTCTATTGGATCACTTTATTTCGGCCGAAACCAACTTTAGAAAAAAAATATGATCTTTTTTGTCCACTTGGTTTGGATTAGGTCATTTATTATTATTATATTTAATGAAGAGTTAAAATTGTTAAATTCAAAGTTTAATGAGAAATATATATTTAATATAAGGTTATACATAAGAAAAATTAAAATATAATTATTAATTGGAAAGATAGTGTATATTCTTACATAATTTTATTTAATTTTAATTTTTATATATTAAATAATTACATTTTTTTATGACACAATGGTGATGTAGTAAATACATTATCAAAGAATGATTAAAATAATTTATATTATAAATATAAATAGAAAATTAAATTGGGGCTTTTGATTCCATCCACATATTATATATATTTATATGACGTGTTATAGTTGATTTTATGATTTTTTTTCGACGTAATCATACTGTTATGACATTCACAAAAACCATATAGTAAAGCGTGTAAAAATTGACATAAATGAGTTATTAAAACAAATAAAATATTATTAAATGATATATTATTCTTAAAAATATAAGGTTCTTCCAAAGTACTTATATAATGATATATATTTCATTAATGAAGAAATTTTGGTTTTCTTGGCTTATTAATAGTTTGTTTATTAACCATTTATTATAATAATACCAGTGGACATGGTAAACGATAAACTATTTAATAGATAGATAACTCTAATATATAGGGTTAATATGGTGTACAAATAATTTCTATAACCTATTGTCTGAAAGTATTTCTACCCACACCCACCTTATTTTATAAATGAATAAACTTGGATCCATTAGAAACACAAAATTATTTTATAATAAAATAATATTTCAAACATTTCTTAAACTGCCCCTCACCTCTCTTGTAAAAGTGTACTCCCCCTTATCTCCAAATTACACCTCTAAATGCATTTGGATCATCAAAAACCAACCCAAATCTCCTCCCAAATTTACTATTTTCATCCTATAGTCCTTCCCTAGATATAAAATCCAACATGAGGAGCCCATTTTTTCAAATCATTTGGAAACACCCAAATAATAGGTAATTATTTTGTCACATCTTCTAAATTTCTATTCTTCTTCCACATTATCTTTCTTTTTTGTTTCCATACTAATATAAAAACTCCAATACCTTATAAATACAATTTTTAAATTATAAATATTTTATAACCATATTAATTATTTTATCCATCCTATGAATGATAATGTCACCATACATGCGTTCGTACGACTTACCATCTCCACTCCATGGTGTAATTTTATATTCCTCACTATGTTATTGGGATGGATATAATGACGAGTAATATGTATTTAAATAATGATAATAACATGATTATATTTCTGAAAAATTAATAAAACATCCAATTCCACACCTTTTAATCATTAAAGAAATTATATCGTCGCTTGTGTGTACGAACAGCTTACCGTCTCTACGACGTGATGAGATTTATTTTTAGGTTCATCATTCAATGATGATTACATAAATATATATTATTTTTATGTATGTAATATATGAAATAATAATTATACTGTAGATATATATATATATATATATGTACATACATATGTCTTATTCACTTGCATCCATTCATTACGATATGAAAATAGATACAGGATTTATGCATACATACGGCCAACCGTCTCCATAAATGGTGTTTTACATTTCATATATCTATCTATTAATCATATTTTTTTTAAAATAAAAATTATATATAAATCATGTGTTATATTCTGAAAGTATTTAAATCATGATCAAAATAATACGATCAAGAATAACAAGTTAAAACATGTACGACATAGAAAATGATTATTACACGAAATGATAATTTAACATGGAAATAATTATTAAATGGGTAATATAATTTCATAAATGAATCATGTATGATATAATAAATCAGAACATGGTAATTTAATAATTTAATAACATACTAGTTTAATTATACATGAGTTTAAATGAAGCCTCGACCAAAGTAAAGTTCAAGGTAAGTGTTAATTTCTCAATCTCATTAATATACGATATTGTTTATGTGTAAATAATTTCTGGAACATATTTATTATCTATTTCCTAGATTCATAAAATATTTTTCCAAATTATTTTTATAATTTAATCTTTAAATAAAACATAATTTAATTTTTTTAAATATTTAATCTTCTAAAAAATTCACATTAATGTCTGGGATTTCAAAATGGTTTTAAGGATTGATTTGTATAGACATGATTTCTTTAAAAATTTAATTCATTTCAAAATATTTTTAGTGTTATGGGACACTTTTATTCAAAAATATCATTGAAACACCTTCCTCTGTAAATTTTGATACTTTTTATTGATTTCATGAAAGAAAAACTATTTCTCTTAACAATTTTTAATGATTATTTTCAACTATGTCAACATTGTTTTTGGACATTATTCTTGATTCAGGTTGATTTATTATTAATAAAATATTAAATATTTTATTTAATGAGTTATGATATGTTCTACTATGAATGTGCTATTTTTAAACCAATCATGGTTTATGGTTGAGCTATTGACATTTCATATGCTAGTTTTAATATGAATGATTATGTTATGTTTCAACATTTTTATATGAGTAATACAGTCAGCTTAATAAGTGATTGGTGATCCTACTATAGCCCCTTGATGAATTGGTTGGTCTAATGATACAAAACTACTGTCTTGAAAGAAGTCCTGGGAAAAATATTTAATGCTAGTCTTGGCACGAGTCCTTAACTATGTGGTAATGATGATTAGTGATATGCATTCCCTACATTATGAAATTAATTATTTCATGTGATTATTAGACTAGTAGAATTTTTGTATGAATGTTTATAAATTAATGTATGATTTATTTTCTCCATATTATTTTCATGATTATAATTAAAATTCGGTTTTTTTAATTACACATCTTCCCTAAAATGTTTACAGCTCATGATTAATTATTTACATTTTCAAAGAATCTGAGCTCACTGCTTTCTTACGTTTTATTTTCCAATGATTCAAAGAAGTGTATTATGATTCATATGAAGGGTTAAAGAAAGAGAATAACTGCATTCTAAAAGGATTATTTATGTTTTGTTTTATGTTATAAATTGTTACGTAAATTTTTATGTATGTAATATATTTTCCAAGACGGTTAAATTGATCGGTCCATCGGGAGTGGATTCCTTGTAATCATGCTAATGTATTAAAATAATGCACCAACTTTGGGTTTCTGGGGTAAGGGCATTACATTAATATAGTTCTCATATAAGTTAAAAAAAATGATAAACCATTATACATGAGGTTAATAGGCATTCAACCAAATATAAGTGTAAGATATGTGATCTAATCACAATTTACATTCCATTGAGTCTTATTTGTTATTATAAAACAATTATCTTTAATGTGGTATATATACTACTACTTTGAAATGTGATATAATTATTAATACATTATTCATGGAATTTTATGTTTCATATTTAATTTATTTCACCTAATTAGATTCAATATTAAAATCACCATGTGATGAAAGTCACTGTGATATATCAACTTCTTTTATGATTGATAAAAATATTTTAAACAAAAACTTTATATTAATAATTTTTCATTACATATTTATTTTCACTTAATAATCTATATTTGGAGGTGATTTATATTTTTATTACCATAATCGTATATCATTTTTATAGACAATGTTTACTTTAAATTTTATCAAATTAACTGTGATATTTTAGATAAATCAGTATCATATACTCAATATAGATAATTAAATTTATTTTTTAATATATGAGGAACTATTTGGGTGGGAAGGTAAATATAGTTCCCAAAAAATTTATACCACGTTAATTAATTATTATGTCCCCTATGACTATGTAGTTGGGAAAATTAAATGGGTTTTTACTGGTATTTTTAAACAGTCTAGTGAAAGGAAATGAGAATATTGGTTTTCATTTGCCTCAAACGTGATGTCAAATAATGAAGAATTTCCATCATATATGATCTATTTATTATTATTATTTATCCATTAGAATTTAACATTAAGTGTATCTATGGATAGATTTCATTCCCATTTTTTTACTAACTGAAATGTGTTTTAGGTATTTAATATTCCATATTGATGATTAGTTATTATGTTAATTAAATAATTTTTTTATTAATACCCAATATTTCTATTTTTATTATGGTAATTTATTCATATTATCATTCTATATTCTTACCCCCTAATGAGAATTTTATCTCACCCTTTTTTTATTTCATTTAATAGGTGATAATAAAAGAGATATTTGAATTGGATTTCATGTATACATGTTATTCTATTTCATTATGCATTTTTATTTTTGACTATTACAAATGTAATATATATATCATGTAAGTAACATGGTATTCCAAAAAATCTAAACGGTTTTGTAATTTAGATATTAAATATTTTATCTACTAAAATATTATGTTATAAGGTAGTTCCTTTGGGTTACATGGGTTGGGGTCAATATAGTTGCTGTTTGAGAATGTTTAGTAGAATCCTTGGAACTAGATTTTGTTAAAAAATATATAAGGTAACACAACACTGAGAGATTATTTGAGTATACGTATAGATTAACAAACTAATAATTTTTATATTTTGAGATTTTGTGAGTATCTCTATCAATATATCTTTGTCTCGATACTAAATGTATATATGGTTATAGATAAGATTTACCTAGTGGTAAAATATTTGTAAATGGACCATCAAGGTTTACTTGATCTTAACCTTATTTATGAAAACATGATTTACTACACTCCAGGATTGATAGTCTAGTAAAATATATAAAGGATAAAAATCTTTTTACATTTTAACCTTCATTATGGATTTTAAAATATAGATATCCCCAATAAAACAATTTTTTTTGATTCAGAGTTTAACAAATCATAAATTTTTTATTTAGGGTGAGAATTTATAAATAATTGGATTTATAAATTATTCATAATATTGTTATCTAAAAAACTATTTTACATTGTTTATAGATGAAACAAAAAAGGGATAAAGGTATTAAGACATTTGGAATTTTTATAGTTTTGCCAACTAAGGAATAGGGTATGGCTAGTATTGGAAATGAGAATGTTCTTGATTTTTTTTGACACAATCATGTTATGACACATAACCTTATCGGGGTGGAGAAAACATTTTAATAGTATGAATCTTTTGTGTTTGATCACATTAGGTGAGAGATGTCGGAATTATTTATTGAGACTACAGATCCAATTAGTAATAATATTTTGAATAATCCTTCATGGAATATTTTAATTATATTAGGATATGTTGAATGTGAAATAGATAAACTTGTAGAGTATTGTATCATTGGAGTTGTGTATCAATGGTTTTCATTGTTCAGTAATAATAGGGAGGAAAAAGAAATATAACATATGAAATGGAACCCTTTTTATGGATAAATTATTAAAAAAACATTTCCACAATGATAACTATTGAGATGAGGATAAATTCACTTAGTTTAATCAAAAAGGAAAAAAAATTGGAAGTAGTATGAAGATACATTTAAAATATTTTAATTTATGCTACAAATTAAATATGCAACAAGGTGTTAAAGTTTAACGGATTATTATATGGAATTAGGCCATGTACCAATAGATTAATAGTGTCTCAAAAATTATATTCCAATGATGAAATTTATTTATGTTCTATCAAGATAATGAAATAAATCTATATGAATTTTATATTTAATGTGAATAATGAGAAGAGGAGGACAATATAATAAATATCAGATACTAGAACAAAGGGAATGAATGATTGTCTAGAATGTGATGAATTTCTAAATAATCACCCTATAAAATTCTTAAAGGGATTTTAATCATTCATATATGTGCATATAAAATTGTCACCATACAAAATAGTCTAAAGGGGTGAAAGGAAACACTGATATTTAGTGTTTTGACTTTACGTAGATTGAGAATTATGCCAATGAGTTCCCCACGAATAAAGGGAATATACCACATAATATGAGAAGGGATAAAGGTTATTAAAATGTTGTTGATATAACCATAGAGTGACTATTGATGTTATTGTGCATATAGATACCGTAAATTTTTTTAAATTTTTTTGTTCATATTCTAAATATATGAATTCTGAAATACATATGAACTGAACTATGGTAGTATTTCAATAAGAATTTGAAAGAATATGATGAATTGTACTAGTGAATATAGTAAAACATTTGGTGGAAATTAGAAAAGCATGAAAATACACTTGAATAAGGTAATGGTAACCCTAAATATCTTCATGAAGTAGAGATAATGGTGTTGGGATATTGAGATGATTAATGTGGATAATCTAAATTATAAATTGTTTACTACCTTGGAAATAATTATTTATTTTTTGTATAATTGTTGTATTCCATCATTAATAATGTTTAATTCATTTTTTGATTTATGTAATATATCGATAATCCCTGTTTTACTTATGTTATAAGGAAGAATACAATTTTTCAATATGGTTTTATAGTAATTCATGTTATTAATATCATTCCATAGAATACATGATGTATGTATTCAAATGTTTAGTATGTGTAGATTTAGAGATACATCATGTTGTTTCAATTAATGATATGTTATTTTTGAAAACTCAGTGACCTTATAATTAAATGGATTATGATATTTCTTGTGGGACAAAAGGATAACCATTTATGATATCTTGTTAGCTGATCTTCATATAAAATTCTAGTGATTAATGCAGTACTTCCCTATACGATGCAACATATTCTAAGTGAACAATTATGAAGTGTTAAATTCACAACCAAAGGATATCTTTTTTGATTTTAATATATAATTATATCATGAGATTATATTTACATATATTCCTTGAGATTTAATGAATTCATCAACTTTGGAATAAATGGTTTTCTATTTTTTTCATTTTATCTTAATTTATTTTGAAAAAAATTAAATTTTTTCTCTTCTAGTTTATGGATTTATGGTTGTTAACATTCTTCATAAAAAGATATTTATTTCTCCTTTTCAATATTAAAATGTTTATTTCTCTTCTATTTTGATATTTTCATTTCCCACATATGTTCCCCTATTTGTAATCCTAGTTATTTGATTATTTTATTTGATTCTTATACATTAAATTATTATTTTATAGATAATTTTTCAATATATAATTTATGAAGAATGTTTTTAAAAATTGGTATTTAAAAATTATGATCCATTTTTTGAGGTAATGTTTATATTGTGAGGGAAAAATTTATTTAAGGTTGAGAGAAATTAACACCATGAAATTCTTAAAAAAAATATCATTTTATTAAATAGAATTTAGGACACATAACACCAAGAATATAATTTAATATTATATCCCAATTTTATTAAATATTTTTTTTATTTCAAATTAGTACAATATATTTCATATCTTACAATTCATGTAATATTGAGTTATCATGTCTTACATGCAAAAATTATTATTTTCGATGGATTTCTTTATATGCAAGATTGTGATTAAAGAATACAATTAATTTTATTTTTTAAAATAAAAACTATATACTATAAATTAAACTGAAAATTGTAAATAGTTTTATCTAACATACGAAAATATATGGTTGAATTCATTAGTTACAAATTATTTATTAATGAATATAAAATGCTATTGATTCTAATAGAAATTGTTTTATAAAAATAAATTTTTTTTGTAATAAATGTTTTTCATCAGAATAAATTAAATTTATTACTATCAATAAATTATAATAATAAAATTTATATATTATATAATTTTTTTTACATTGATCTAAAAGGTTATTTAGAAAATAATAAGCAAAAATCCAATAAAATGCATAAAAATCTTTATTTTTTCTATAGTCAGTTTATCCACCCTTTTATGGTGTACTAGTTTTACAACTAAATTGTGAAATTAAAAAATTTACTAGAGAAAATAAAAATTAATTTTTATTAGGAATGTAATAATTATCCTAAGGTGAATTTTTAGTATTTTTTAGAAATTTCAATATTTGATGAATGGTAAATGATACTAAATTGTAATCAAAAACTAGATTTTAATCTAAATAATTTAAAATGTATAATTATATTGGGAATTTTTTTTAATGTAACATTCGATAAATTTCAAATATATTAATCCAATTTAGGTCATTGATATCATTTTTTATTGAATATAAATATAAAAACATAGAATTTTTTTTACCACTTTCACATTAACAATTTATATTCATTACATCTTAGTGTGATTAATTTTAAATTATTGTCTATAAATTTGTGACTCGAATGGTAAATGTGGATTCCATATTTATAATTATAATAATTTATAATTTATAATATGGTGAAAATTTATTTTCTAAAAAATATGTTTGTGAATGTATTTAAATGTAATTACAATGATTAAGAGAAAACACATTTACCATGGAACTACACATTAACCAGAACTGGCCAAATGAGCTAGAAAAATATACTGAACCCATTTTATTCCCATATATAGACCATATTACTTCATTTATAAACTTTTTTAGTACACACTTATCCACTTTACAAGGATCAATCATGGGAATAATTTAAGCATTCAAATATTTAAATGTTTTCCACTCACCCCACATAAAAAGGAAACCACATATACCCCTTTATTCATTATGTTTAAATTAATATCATTCATCTTATAATTAATCACATAATAAAAAAACTACCATAAACTCATCCTAAAATTCTTATTTATGGAATAAATCTAACATGTTATAGCTTTTGTGTAAACCTGATGGGATTCCAGAAAAAGAGGAAGTGTTTTTCTAAAATATATTTTAATTTAATTCTTTATCAAACACATTAAATTATTTTAGTATCATGATTATATAATAACCTAAATGTATTAAATACATGATGATTTTATTTCATTATTTTATTGACTTAAACTTCACATAATTCCATCAAATGTGTCATAAAATCGACATTCTTCTGTATGGTGGTCTACAACCTCAAAAATCAACGTCATTCAATTTTTAATTACCACCATTATTGGTAAGGAATAAGGAATAATATAATATTCTTGTATGATTTATATGACATTTATGATTTCATTTTTCTTCTATAATTATTATTTGACACATTATTTCTTGATTATCTATTAGTGGGATTACGATAACATCATCTATCTATACAGTAGAGAATCACTTCATGAAGTGATGTGATTCATTAACTCGTTAAATGGAATGTATTATGGTTGGTTTAGATAAATATATGTGATATATATTAAAATAGAGTTTTACTATAAGTATAATATAAATTTATATAATTTAATTTCCTTTCATTCAATATGAAATGGAAATGGAAATAATGATTATGTGTACATAAAAATTACTGTCTCCAGGAAGGGTGTATTTAGTTTCCTAAAAATAAATTTATTTTTTACTATAAATTGATATATAAAAAATAAATTTGATATCTATATTATGGATGAAATTATGAATATGATGCAGTCATGATTTATGTTAGTGGAAGACAAAAACATCTTAATACGTTCTAAAAAAAGTCTACTGACATGTGAAAAAAAGGAAAATATTAAATGGTTATAAACAAATGGGTGATATGATGAAATATGAGAATTATATATAGTATTATAAATATTAAAATAGTTCTCGTGTAATTTAATAAAATAATTCCAACAATTATACAATAGGTTTATGGGTGTTCATCCAAAAATGGAGTTTAAGGTAAGGAATTTTATCTGATTTGACTTTATATTATTACTAATTTGTTATTATGAACCAATTAACATTTATTTTCTATATATACTTATATTTTCTTACATGTAATAGAGTTAATACATCATTATTCATGGTATTATATGATTAATATTTGAATTATTTCATCCATTGGGATTATTTGGAATATATGATATGATGGAAGTTATTGTGAAATGTCACATTCTATTGTGACTGTTAACATTAACATAGAACAATAACATAATTGTAAAAAAAAATTAAATATATTTTTCATTTCTCTTAATTATCCATATTATTGAGGGAGGGATTTGACTATTACCAAAATTTATATCATTTTACATTATTTGTTCACATTTATTTTTATTTGATTAACTACTGATATATTGGTAAATAATTACCCTTTATAGAACACAGATATTTGATGTGTCATATATTTCATGAATTAAATAATTGTGTTTAGGGAATTTCGAAACTGAACTGGGCCCATCACACATCACCCAGAATTAACACAGGGGATTTCGAGATTTCTCTGACAAGGCCTAGCACCTAGAGGAAGCTTTGATGTAGGCCGTGATGGAATGTCAGTTGCCTCCTATAATACACGCAAGAAGAGATGATAAGGCTAATACCCCTACGGTGGCCAATATAGAGGCCCCCAAACAACTGGATTTGTTCCCATTAGAGCCACCTCCACAACCTCGCATAGAATCTCCACCGCTGGGGATGCCTCCATCTCTGCAGTTCCCATCATTGAACCGGTAGGATCCCCCACGAAATATGTAGTCACCACCCATTCGAGATAACCAGGTTCCACCTCCTCAACAGGCTCCTCCATCCCCCGTTAGGTCCAGGCTCCCAACCCCCTTCTTAGATATGAGAAAATAGAACTACTCATTAAAAAAGTTTGAGTTCCCCAGTTATTTTTGATGAACCTTTGAACAAGGACTTCTACATTTTCTTAAATGTTGGAGGCCCGAAGATATGGATATCAGTGATCTCCCTAATTACTCCCCCTATCATTGAATCATGGGGTATATCTTTATGAAATGCTATGGGTTTAAATACTGGTGTCAAGATCAAGATGATAAAAACATAGTTATCCTAGGCCCATATTCAAAACTGATGGCATGTGTAATTGTTAATACAGACAATGATAGTGACAACGATAGTGAGTGGCATTACTGTCCTAACCATGGGTCCCAAATGTATGGGGACTAGATGGCTCTTAATCTAGTTTATAGATCCCATGGAATTATCCATTCATAAATTAATCATCATGGGCCTTCAAGAGACAACACATCACCAAAAACTTGTACTTATGCATCAACGAATCATCCTTCCACTTCCGAGAATAACAGGCATCAACGAAGAAAGGGAAAACAATGTCTCCCATCAATTTCATCGTCATCCCATACTCTTAGAGCCTTCTTGCCCCTATGGATGGCAATTCTCCTAATAATCCATCCAGTAGTGGATAATTTTTTTATTGAGGGTCATGGGTACGCCTCGGTTGTCATTGTCGAGATGGAAAACCCTTATATGATTTTTGATAGAGAGTGTTCTTGACGGATCCTATCAATGTTCATATCTTTCTCTAGAATCATTGGGGTTGTGGATATATGGTTTTTCAGAGTACCTCAATTAGTTATTCCAGCCAGGCTGTTCATGACACTGAAACTAGACAACATGCCCAGTGCAGAGTACAATACGCACTACCTTTTTCATCTGGTGTCATCAGGTCCACCTTCACCTCTTTTTGAGTTACATGATCAGGAAGAGTCACCCCAACCACACTATTATTATCCACACTCTGTTACATACTGACCTCATTCATCTAAGCCACTTCCGATAATCACTCCATGATTTTTGACTAGAGAGCATTGGGATATTCCCAGCAAAATTCAGCTGTTTGTTTATCTAGAGGGCCCCGTCATACCCCCCACCACATAACAACCACCTGTAAGTAGAAGTACATTATTATCACGAAATTATGATATCCTTAATCATATTTCCTGAAATCTTGAGAGCCTCTCTATTATTTATTCCCTTCACCTATCAGTGGATATGTGTGATGTCCTCACTGATGCTTTAAGAAGCCCCCTCAAGTTTGAGGCAGAAGTACAAGCTGTAGAAGCCTTCCATGTTGAGGTATTCGAGAATGCTTAATTTTATGAAATTATCTCATTCCAGGGATAATATTATAGATATCTCATACATGGGAACATCCACCAACTGTACATCACCATTCAATTTTATGGTTTGTATGTCTATCATTGTTTAGTTGACACATGTTTTGGGATCAGCCTAATCTCGACCCAGATACTCTGAAAGATGTGGCTATTCGAGGGCTATCTGAGTCTTTCGGACTTGAAAAATCAATATTTTGATATTATGGAATAGAAACTGGTTGGAAATATCTGCCTGAAATCCTAGTTCAGTGGTCTATTAGCCAGCACTCTCTTCATGGTTGTCACTGAGGACACCACATGTAACATATTGATGGGTAGGCCATGGCTTCACCTACATGCATCGAGACCTTATTCCTATCACAATTTTCATAAGTACTCCCTTAACGGTTGAGTGGGCGTACTAAAAGGGGATCCCCCTCCATTTGCCTCTTGTAAAGCCTTCTATCTTGATGTCTATTATTACAATATCGAGGATAAGCAGATTCAGGCTAACGAGGTTGAATGCACTATGGTTGTGACTGACCCATGGACATACCTAGATGATGCATATTTTTTCAATTCACTTATTAGAGGGTATGACCATAGATATGGGATAATGCATCATTGTTTTAGAAAAACTAATGACTCACATTCCAATGTATAAGAGACATCAGATGATCACCTCATATTCCTACATGAATCAGGGTTAGGGGATCCAGGATCCCTCTACTCCCATTATGTATCAGGATGTCCACCCCATAGAAACAAAAATACACCATACATTATTTTTCTATTGAGATGGGATATAATGACTCAATCAGACGCACAACTATTACTTTGATATCATCATGCATGGCCCCTTGGGCTAATGAACAAATGTGATCAGATCGACAGTCTTCATCACTATGGAATTGACAACACAAGAGTTCGTTGATGTAGTGTCTACTACCACTCATGCTGGAACCCATTCCCAATAGGATTTGTTGACTAAGAGGATTCTCGTCACACTAGGTAACCCTCCTCCATAATTGATGAAGATGATTTGGTGGACACACCTCTTTCATTTGATTAGAGAATCTATGCGACATTTGATGAATTGGTACGGGTGATCCTCAGTAGAAATATGGATCTGAAACCCACATTGATCAGTTCCTATGTGCCTGTAAATGAGAAATAATTGTATGTGGACTTCTTGAAGAAGAAATGTGTTGTATTTTCCTAGAGTTATGAATAAATCCAATGACTATATCCTTAGATCACTGTACACCACCTCCGTATTCTAGAAAATCATCTTGGGTTCAAACATCCTCCGAGGAAGATGCACCACTCTCATAGTTCCATGGTAAATTACAATGTTTATAAGTTCATAAGATCCAACACCATCAATGAGGTCCAATAACATGATATCTAGCCTAAATTATGCTCGTTAGGAAGAAAAACAGATATATCAAAGTCTGCATTGACATCAGGGATCCCAACAGTTACTCTCAAAATGATGATTTTCCCCTTCCTGTGATGGAAATGTTAATTGATTCCACCACTGGGTTCCAAGATATTTATTTCATGGATGTGTATTTTGGGTATAAAAAAATAAAAATGGCTCCCAAGGATGTGGAGTCTACAGCCTTTAGGGCAACACAAGGTACTTTCCGCTACCAGGTTATTTTCATCAGTATGAAGAATGTAGGTTCTACTTATTAGCATTCCATGCTCCTCATAGTATATAAAATCATATAGACATTTGGGAAATTATATGTAGATGATCTGGTGATCAAATATCTCTTGTGTTAGGACCATCTCAATGATATTTTGAAAGTGTTCGGATTCATCTGTTCTCGGCATTTGAAGATGAACCCATGGAATTTTTCCTTTGGGGTCACCCCAGGAATTTTTTCCGGCATCGTTGATAGATACATGGGCATAACGATCGATCTGTAGAAGATAATTTCCATCAATTAGTTGTCTCTTATGAGTAAATTTCGAGAGTTGTGATGCTTTCAAGCCCACTTGGCCTACATATGCTGATTCAATGCCAATTAGGCTGTAATGTGTAAGCCCTTTTGTCAGCTCATAAATAAATCAATTGTTCATTAGTATGAAGAGGAATAATTGACTTCATATGACGAAACGAATAAGTAAATTCTCCAACCTCCAGTCATGATTCCACCCATTTCTAAAAAGTCTCAGGTATTTAATGTGACTACCCTGAAACGATCTCTCAGTTCGCTTCTCGCCCAGCTGAACAGTGAAGGAATGGAGAACAGACTCTACTATCTTCGTCACTTGGTCCTTGATACGAGGACATGACACTCCCCTATTGAGAAGAACTACCTTGGACTAGTATTTACAGTACAAAAATTGGGACATTACATGCAACTCCAAGAGGTATAGCTAGTGTACCGAGATGATCCTCTAAAGTACATCTTACATCACCCCATGATTACAAGAGATCTACCTTAGTGGGAAGTTATCATCTAGTAGTTCCACAAGAGTTTTGTCTCTTAGAAGTCTATTAAGGGGCATGAATTGGTTGACTTCTCTATCAACCATTCATCTCCTACGAACCAGTCTCTGGACCATTATTTTCTTAATGAGGCAATTATCTCAAAAGGCCAAGAAATTTATTGATTGAAAATGTACCATGATGGTTCTTTTGAGAACCATACTAGTAGAAGGATCAATGACCCAAAAATCAATAGTGTAGGTCGAGGTATTGTCTTCATTACACCAACAAAGTCAATTCTTCCATATTCATTCATGTTATCAGAAGTCTTTACCAACAACGAGGCAGAGTATCAGGCCTTCATTACTGGCTTCAAGTTATCCCTTGAGATAGTTGTTCCACACTTTCATGTGAAAGGGTAATTCGAACTGATCATCAAGAAAATCAATAGTGGCTATGTCGTCAGAAATCCAGAGCTCATAACATTGTTGGAATGTACCCACCAATTGATGGCCTATTTCCCATCTCAGACAGAGGTTACTCATATTCCTCTATCCTATAATGGTTGATCTGATGTCTAGGACATCCTAGATGCATCTTTTGGGAAGCCTAATCAGAATGATAAGATAATCCATTTGGAACACCAAGGAGTCATCGCCCCTGTATCCTCGGATGACAATGATTTCCTGTAGGTGAGAAACCATTTCAGAAGTGCCTCCATGTCAGAACCATCAGGTCCCCCTAATGTAGTGTGGGAAGTGACTCTCTACAGGAGGACCCCCTTTACTGAGTACCTCAATGAAGATAGTCTCCCATTGGATTGAGCCAATCATGATTGAATCTAACATCGCACATTATAGTTTACCCTCTAGAGTGGTCCCGGTCTTGAGAATGCCCTCTACAAATGCACGATTTAAAGGGTTCTCATAAATTTCATTCAAGGAGGTTTGATTTTTTAGGTCATACATGAGGTTCATGCCGGTTCCAGTGGGTTTTATCATATTGGACCAAAATTATCTCACTAGATTCATAGACATGGGTATTTTTGGCCCACCATGATCCACGACTACATCAAAATCTCCAAGAGGTTTCATGAATTCCAAATTCATGCTAACGTTTTACATCGTCCACTAAAGCCTCTCCACCCAACCATGTACTCATTACCTTCACAGTCTAGGGACTAGATTTCATGGGGCCATATCCATTAACAAAATCTCACCAGTGTAGTTTTTCATGACCGCTACAAATTAATTTTCAAGTGGGTAGGATAAATTATAATCAAGGAAGTCATGTCCTATTCTATAATTGAATTTGTGAGCTCCATTATCATATACAAATTTGGGCCCCCACGCCATCCTCATCGATAACGACACCAACTTCTTGGAAGATGATTTGAAAGAATTATACTCCAAGTACAACATTCATTACAACCATACCTCTAACTATTATGTGCATGGAAATTGGAAGATAGAAGCATTCAACAAAACCCTTTTTAACTTCCTACATATAATGGTTGGTCAGAACAAGAAGAGTTGGCTAGACAAACACTCCAACGCCATCAAGGCCTATCAGACAATGAATTATAATTCCACACTGGTGACCCCATATTCATATGTGTATGGAACAGAGGCCTTCCTGTGCAACAAGATTCATTTTCTTCCATTATTAACAGCTATCAATGATCAAAACGAATTGGATTAGGTCGCTGAAATCCATCTGGATGAATTGGAAGTTCTTGATGAGAAAATGCTTAATGCCCAACACAATATGGAAAGGGCATCAGAACAAGATATCCATATTTTCAACATGAAATTTTTCCTCTACTCTTTCTTGCAAGGTTACAATGTGTTTTCTCTGAGAACACCAATGATAACTGGTAGAAATCCACCCAATCTAGTGCCCAAATCGTGAGTTATACAAATCATACATAAGTTTTACCCCAATGGTGTGTACTTCATGGTTACCGAGGATAGTGCATGTATAACCCCTCATACCAATGTCGAAATCCTCAAGAGATAAATTTACTATGAAATCAATGTTCCTACATTACCTTAAATTGTTACGTACTCCCTGAATTTGAACTGCTTTTTCATCCCACGTGACGATAAAATGCAAAACATTCCGAGATCTATAACCACAAAATAAGATCTATATGGTCCCTTGTGATATTAAATTGTTAGATCTTCTCCACATTACGTTAAAATGTGTGATTAATCATGAATATAGGATGTAAACCCACTCATAATTTTTCCTCACTGGACGACGTTAAAATGCACGGATCATTCCAGAACTACGCATTTATTGATTCCCATCGTCAGGGGATACATAATAATTCATGGATGCCTCATCTTGAGTCCAACCGCAAGACTCTTCTCTTGGACTATCTTCCCTAGATATAGTTTTCATGGAGGATTCCACATGGTTTAGTGTAGGCTTCATTGGCCCCACTCATTTAAATATTATGATAATCGCACCATACACCCCTCCTCGTTCTTTTATCTTCCCACGTCCTCACCGAACTATATCAACATACATGGAACCTTCATGAACTACATATGGAATAATTAGTATCCTCACGGGATATGTAGGAATACTCAGATATATCGTATGTATTCCCATCCAATATTCAAGATCTCCCATTCAGTCAAAACACATGGTGTTGTGAGGGATTTCTCAATCATTCATGTCATGTTCATTATGTCCACAAGATGTATCCCTCTCCTTGGAGATATCAACCTCTTTCGTCCTCAAAAAAATATGATAATATGTAAATTAGATTTGAATTCATGTCTTAGATCCCTCAACCATATTTCACCACTAGCCCAAGTTCTCATTTAGGATTTTACGGTGTGGTATGGGATTATGTTCTCATTCATGTAGGACTACTCGTTGTTCTGTACACATCCCTCATTGAGATACATTTCCCATATCAGTGTCCTTTTTGAATGACATAAATCAACACATCATCCACCACAAAAACATGTGTCTTGATTACAATCCTTTCACAATACACAGCACCTACCAAATATTTAGCCTTTTGGCCCAGCCCCTTTTCATAGAAACCACTTTATCTTCCAAGCCCCTGGCATGAGTTCTTCATGGAGAGGCACATGAATTATGGTATTCGATTATTTCCTCATTCACATCAGGTTTGTTTCAACAATTATGTATACCTATTTTAAATGAGAGCTATTCTCCCCCTTGTTCAACACTCATCTTTTCGAGTAATCAGCTTTTTTTAGGGCCCATGGTCCCTTTTTGGTAGTTCACCAGTGTGCCTAGGAGCACTCTGGTTTTGGACATAAAATTTTTAATTAAACATAGACAAGTTACCTTCCATCTTCATGCTTCATGTTCCCCTTCATTTGGGTATTCATCATCTTTCACTTTCTAAAGGACCCCCGAACAACATGGATGCCCAGACCCAGTACCCATCTACCGCGTTAGGCTAACATTCATGAAAATTTCAAATGAAAAATTTATATAATTATCACACATTGATGATGGTAAATGGGTGACACTCATTTTTTGTTCCCATTTCAGGTCATATGACATGGATTCCCTATTTTAAATTAGGTCAACAACTATCCTCCATCTTCACAGCAACCCCATCAAGCCCTAAATTTTGGTAACTTGATTCACACATTTTACCACTTCATCATGTCCAAGTGAAATTTTGACACACATGGTATTATAACTCAGTGCACATTTGTGCATTAGGAGGAAAATCCTATGTTGAGGCAACATTTGAGACTCAATGCCTATTTCCCCTTTGAGTGTATTTCATGTGCTTCAAAGACCTTCTTCGTCCTTATTTCCCACATTAAGTATAGATCATGTGGGCTTAAGGATTTGGTCAAGGTTTGCACCCATTTGTAAGAGTATCACTTCTCTATGGCCTAATATCTAAGGCCATAAACTGGGATCTTCCTATTTCCTTTCTATAAGGTGAAAGAACCACATCTCATTGAACTATGTGTAGCTTGATTCCCATCCTCATGGGATATGTAAGAATGCCTGGGCATTTTGTCATCAGGTCCACCTTGTTACCCCCTAATTACATTTTTTGTTCACTATTTTGGCCCAATATTTCATAATACTATTGGGTTTTGTGTGGTTTTATGACCACATAAATTTCGGTTTTTCAATAGCCACACAACATGCTCCTATTCTAGGATCTAGTCTCTCATGCCACTCATCTTGCATGATGTTAAACTGCACAACCATAACTATGTATGACATGATTCCTGTATCTGTGGGATACATGGGAAGACCTAGAAATTTCATTCAAGGTTCCATCCCCATATTCAATGACCTCTTTAGGCCCCTCATTCTGAGGTTTCTTCCCCAAGATTACATGGGGTGTGGTGTGGGCTTACATCATCAATGACGTTGGGAAAGATTTATTATGCCATGAGAATTACCCCCTAAAACCTCATTTCATCTATATGTGTCCAAGCCATATGACTTTAAACTATGATACTCTATCCTACATGACATTAACTAGTTATGTATTTACTATATGATGTTAAAATGAAGGGGTTGGTATATAAACATAAACATTGACATTACTCCTGGCCGCACGACAAAAAAATGGAAATGCTTTGGGATGTCCTCACACAAGGGGACATTAGGTATGGTATCAGTAATCCACCATACCATTTTCTAGGTAATACATATGGATTGATTCCTGTGATGACACATGGATTCTTTGTCTTAGGTTTTTCTCTTTACAAAAAAAGACACACCCATCCTAAAGAAAAAAATGATATATTAAATACCGCTTCTTTTGGTGTGTGGGATATTCACATGTGACGATATTTTTCCTAGTATTAGAATTCCATTATGCAGCTTCTAGAACTACATATGTCTTGATTCCCATATTCAGGGGAAATGTAGTAATGTCCGATAATTTTATCTCATGCCCAAACCACCTTTTATTTTTGTTCCCTCGACCTAAATCCTCCCCATGAAGCACATGGTGTGATATGGGATCTTACCATCCTCATTGACATTGGGTTTTGTAATTACATCACCACGTGTCTCTCTACCTCTCTTAAATATATGGAATGATCTTTAATACCTTTAATCTATGATCTAACCATCCAAGTCATAGGACACAAAATATCACTACCATAACTACATATGGAATGATTCCCATCTTTATTGGATGCGTAGGAATGCCAACACATTCTGTCTGCAGTTCCAGCCCTAGGAATCAAAAATCCTACCCCTTATTTGGACATTTGTCACCAACATATTTGGATGGATATGTTGTGGCGAGCACCACTTCGATTCTCTTTCTCATCATGTTTTGAAAAAAATGCCCAATATTTCTTCCTTGTCCTTTCCATGCCTCGTCTGAGTACTATGACCCTAAACTAAAATCTACCTATGGGAACTACCGAATGGGTTTTATTACTTCTCCACCCCCATGAGAATTTAATTAAATAATGTCCCCTCATAATGGCCGACTCTACAACCCTGTTCTTGAAGTGTGCGACCTTGGGACCCTTGTCCTTTGAAAGTGACTTGACTCACTCTATTTGATATGTCGTATTTTCTTACTTAGATGCATCCTGACAAAGAGCCCAGGGTGTGGAATTCACACATAGACATTCCCTCATTTCCTGTCCAGGCTTCATGAGCCCTTTATTTGGATCCTCTTCCTCTTCTATTTCTGAAGGCTCCCCTTTTATGTTATGGTCCCATGCCACATTGACACGCCTACCATGTTGGTAAAATTTAACTGAAGACCTTAAACAAAAAATTGATACATGTCCCACATTGCGAATATGGACAATGGTCTGTCCTCATTTTTCTTCCCACATTCTAAGCTAATGAGAAATGGATACTGTGTTTTGAACATGGTCAACAATTATCCTTTATTGTCATGCCGCTATCATTCTGATCCAGATCTCTAGTGGCATGTTTCACATCTCACCCCTTCCTTATGTTCAAGTGGAGTCACAACAAAACATATTTTACACCACCGTACATCCATGGGAATCAAGAAGGTAGGTCAATGGTCGTGGGGATTCATTCACCTTGCATTCCATTTACCCTAATGTGAGCCTTATTATACAAGGAAAGACCATCCACTACTCCTTGTTTCCCACATCGAGCATGAATAACATGGTCATAGTGGATTTGGCTGGATGTGGGCTAGTATAGCCTTACCACATAGGATTTTCGTCCCTCACAACGTTAAAATATGTCCCCAAATCAATATGAACCTTGATTCCCAACATCATAGGGTGTGTAATAACTCCCACACACTTTTCCTTGGGCCCATCCAAACTTTCACATTCAGTGTCTCAACCTAGAAAACTTCCACAAGGGATACGTGGCATGGTGCGGTCATTTGTCCATATTCACATCCTTTTTGTAGCTACTGAAACACACAATCCCTTTTTGGATCTCCCCTCTCACTAACCAGCCTAATGTATGTTGTTAAATTACATGAGTCTTCCTGTCCTCGATGCATGACATTAATCTGCAGTTCTACCTTGAACAAGTTCAGGATGACCCATGTTAACCATGGGATGTGTTAGCTTCCTCCATAAACAATATTTCCCCCGACCAACATTGTTCTTTGAGCACGTATTTCTAAAGAACTGCATTAGGATTGATTTTTATTTACATGAGATATGTAGCGATGTCCAAGAAATTACCTATAGGCCCAGCCCCATATCCGTTAAACAATGTACACCATCTTCCCCATGCTAAATTTAAGCTATTTTTTATCATCATTATTGGTGTGACGTAAAACGGTATATCATTACAACTCCTTACTAGAGTTGTCTTGTTCAAAAGTAAGTTTGATATCTGATCAGACTGATGCATCTACATAATGTTTTTTCACCACGGTGGCATAATTTTAAGAGTGTTGGACTCCATTGGACTACACATCACTCCACCCTCCACACTTTTCATGTCCTTTTTTTTGACACTCATCCTATTTCATGTTTGAAATATCTCCCCTAATATTTTAGATTCTTGGCATATGAGTCACATACAATTCAAGTCCAATGTTCTTGAGGGATAATGGATAACATTCCATTTTAGCCCCCTTGTTTCGAACATGTTCAGTTGTCATCCATCATTTTTTATCCCCATTATGGGCTAACACAATATGGATACTATGTTTTGAACATGGTTTGTAGTTATTATTCATTTTCATGTAACCCCCATGAAAATTGTTCCAGAGTTTTTTTATTGTGATTCATTCATTCCATTCCCCTAGGTTTAGACAAATTCTATCTTTCCCAGCGTTACTCCACTCATGCACTACAGAAGACTAGAAAAAAAAACAACTCGAGTATTCTGAGAACTTCATTCTCCAGTCAGGCCTACCTCTATATTTGTGGAAGCCAGTACTTGTCATTTATAACCTTGATGTCTGAATATTGTTAGGAGCACTCATATTCAGATGAAGTAATGATACGGTCATCCATTGTTTCTTACATTGTGCATGAACCACAAGAGCTAAGGGATCTATTGATGGTTACTCCACACTTATAATTGAGATGAAATTAGAAAAATAAACTAACAAGAAGATAATAAAACTATGAACATAGATTGGGATAAGCATACAAATTGTGAAATATTTATAATATTTTCTATAACGTGGACCTTATGGATCTTACCCTTTGATAGATAGCTCTAGTGCTACCACGCTATGCCTTGTAGCCTCTACTACTGCTTCTCACTCATTGAGCTTCCTCTCTTCATTAGCAACTACAGAGTGGATATCATTAGATCTTACTTTCAAGCGTTGTAGCTCATCTGGAACCCATCACTTTGATGGTTTTATTGGCAAGCATACTCCTGGGATATAGTCAGTTGGGCCTTCAAATGCTCGATGATCTTGGATAACTCCACAACGAATATGACTCTATAATTTTTATATCCTTAAAGATGAAAAACTTCATTATCAACCTCAAGTAACTTTTTTATGCTAACATATCTATTCTGGAACAAGTCGAACACAAGATTTTGGCTGCCCTCTTAAACATTCTCACCCATGTAATCTCGTATCAGTGCATGCAAGTGATGTGCATCCACCCCACAGCACAGAGAAGGAGAATCCAGGTGTGTAGTGATCCTATTCTGGGAACCATTAAGCTATTGGGATTTTTAATAATTGTTTGATATAGTACCACCCCTGGTGATGTGTCATATGACTTTCCTCAGTAGCTTCATGATCAGAATCATCCATCTCTTTAAGTTCTACAGTCCAATATTCAACGAAAGTAGCTAGAAGATCAGTGGTAGGGTCTCCCTAGGGAATTTCACCCAAGGAATTATACACTTTAAAATGTGGGAGACCATCCTTGCACATATCTATTTCAAAAATTTCACCATAACCAACTTCAGACCCCGCCCTAACTATGATATCATCGGTGTTCATAACCCCTTGATCGCCAGGTGCCGATACTGGCCCAGTTTGAGAAGTTGGTTCTGATTGGGTTGGTCTGGTTTCCATTCGATTCTAAATATATAGTATAGATTCAGAGGCTGTAAGAGCCTCAAATAATATGATTACTGCGCATTGAATGAATTCCCAAATCAAATATGCTCTCTGATGAATGATATGACCATCTGAGTAATGAACCTTACAAGATCTCTGTGAAACAGCCTCCTGCATTTAAATAACTGCATGATTTTTCAATGTAGGATAACTTTCAATAATGGGTTTCGGCTGACCACCATTCTCTATCAGTGCATTATCACCCCCTCGGACGAATATTCTTGACCAGTGATAATATACATCTGAACATGATTAAAAATTCCAATTGAGGCATACCATTAGTTTCTTATCCACTTTCATATCATTGCCATCAATCATACTTCTCTCCCAAGGTCTTATCCGGTGGTTTATCCCCTGAGGCCCTTCACCTCCATGAAATTCTTTAGATTATATGATTTCATCATCATCACCATCATCATATTCTTTTTCTTCTTCTAATTCACTCTCCTATGTTTCCAAATTACCATCATCATCATTGGACAACATTAATTCTTTATCATGCTCCTGGACAAGCATCACATTTACCAGGAGGTGTGGTTACTCATGTCGACCCTTATGAAATGCATATACACCTATGGTCATAAGATAAGTGTGTGGATGATGAACGATCACCTTGTCGTTAATTCGAATCAGTCCTACCTCTGGCGGTTGGATCCCATATCATACCATATTTTTGCAAATGGAATTGTAGCTCATGGAATATTATAGGGTCAACCCGGATGACCATGACGCTGGGAAGATTGCATCCTCATAAGGATGAAACATATATCTTATATGCTTTCAAGGAAGCTTCATGTCCACTTTGTGACATTGTTCACAAGACACTCTCCCTTTAGAGGATGAGTTCATGGCTGCACCCTGTGACATTTCCACTACTAATGTCCCAGACTATACTGACCTTGCTAATGACTTGTTCAAGACCTTTCAGCCCTAGCGGTGCTTTTTATATTATATATCTACCAAAGGTCCACACTGGCAACATTGAGCTACCAGACTCGATTCCACAGGAGAACATTAGGATATTTCTCCACCTAATGATCATCATATTTAGATGTGAGGCCAACATCAACTCTAGTGGGGGGGGAAGATAATTACCTCACCAGAGCCGTATGTTATGAACATTAGTAACAATTGATGAAGAACGCATGGATGTTTATCCCTATGTACATCTGCATGAACCTTCATCTACATCCTCTAGAGGAATCCAACCTATCTTGAAAACCTTGACATAACATAGGGCTCACAAATAATCTCCCAATCAAACCACGCCACAAGAACCCCACCTTGGATTCTCTACAACTATTCTCTTTTATCTAGTGATAAGATCATTCCATATATCATCTGGTCATTTAGGCTTGGTAATAGACTAATAGTAAAATTGGAATGATTTCTAATCTGGATTTTTATCCCCTCTTCATTGAGCATCAAGAAATGACCTATTAAATGTTTAATAAGGATTTTCGCAGGCTGTTACCAAGGGGACAAATGGCATTTAAGAAGGAGTACCTACTGTAGTGAACCACGACCAATCCATAAATGATTTGAAATAGACTATGGATCGTCCTTGGTGATCCCCCTCTTTAAATAATCCAGATAGTGTTGTGAAAATAGGCCTACACAGGGACCCCAAGGTTAATCGTATGATTAGCTGCCATAATGATGACTATCACAAATGTTGCTAGGTAGACTCCTATCCTTTTGTCTCTTACTGGCAGAAGCCACCCACTCAATAATGATGCATGAAATCCGGGATACCAGAAATTTAATTATCGGCTTTAATCCACACTAATTCACCAAGATTGATATTCCCACACCTCTAGGATCTGATAATATGATCCACTCTTTCTCCTATGTTTTGGGGTCGGACATCGTTTTCCTCCCCCTGACATCTTGATATTCCGGTCTTTATTCGGGAACATTTTTAACCACATAGAATATGGGATGTATTTCTAGAATTCGATGACTCCCATTCCATCCTTGGACATCTCTAACAAATTCCATGTCAGGATGTAAGATTCCATTCTACCTCCCATGATATTCTCTATGGGATGAAAATTGGCGTGTTGATGCCCATCCAAAGGGATGCCCCTGATGTAGTGACCAACACAAATAATGATACCAACCTCCCCATGATGGAGATAGAAGGTGGTGGTATCAAAGGACCAACAACTAAACATCTCCAGTAAAAGTTCTTATAGGTGTTAGAAATGGAACATTGATGTCCATACCGCCTCGAACATCTCTATGTGTCATCATTATGCCCCCAAAATGATCTCATGATTCACATACCCAATACGACTCGGCCCACTCACTAGTGATTTTTTTTCTCGACCTCATTCACGAGTCCAAAATCCAGCCCTTGGTATTATAATTGATGCTCTATTTGAAGGTTCATGCGTGATATGATGAAGAATCATTGGTGACCAGATCGCTTCATGATATGGTTCTGGTCCTTGGATTCAGGACATAGATGGCCATGTTCCTGGTTTCTCTGGAATGATGTACATTTTTTGTGATTTTTAATAGGGTAAGATAATCCCCGTGGGTCACCCATGACCGTGGTATATCGACTTCAAATCTTGGCACATGTACCTCCTAAAAAATACATAATTCCCATATCAGTTGTTTTTTAGATAAAACAGAATCCTTTTCGGCTTATGTCATCTTTTTGAAAATAGTTTGGTTGTAGGATATATATTAATTGGAACTATAGTTTTTTGGGTTCGCAATAATTTTGGACCTCCAAGTGGAAAACACAACTTCTCTCCCAGTACCTCCCTAATTAGATGCCATCATTTCTCATAAATTGTGTAAAAAAACCAAGTGCCTGAATGAAAATACCAGTGAGATGAATGCGAAATCAAATGGTGGTTTGAAAAAACCAATGAAGTGGCCCAGAAAGAGGATGTCGTGCATAAAAATGTTACCAATGTTGGGGAATTCCCTACAATAATGGTCAAATTCCATGAAAATGGTATGCGATATTTAAGCACACACGACCATCGATACTTATCGCAGAAGAAATCATGTATGAAAAATGGGACCCATAAGGGTTTATATAAGTGATAATTGGGTTTTCTGTGTGCACGAAAAATAATTGTGCCCCATATGTGCTTTCTTCGTGCCCTACCTCAAAGATGTCGGGTGTCGGATCATTTCCCTTAGAATCTGACCGCCTTTCCCCATCGTAGATCCCATTACGGGGGGGGGGGGTGATTTGTAGCGTCGAAAATCCACCAAATTCCATGTGGAGACATTTTTGGAAAACCAATGTCTGATATCTCCTGGGTGAACTAGTTCGGGACTGGATGAAAGGAGACACAAAAAATCAATGAAGTGTACATAAAACCGGCCCAATGGCGTGAAAATTCATCCGCCTAGGTAAATTTTTATGCACCATGTGGAATGTTCCTCACAGCTTACTAATGGATATTGTTATCTGTGCAGGATGAATTTAGTTCCCCCTAGATGGCTCTTGACCACTTATAAATAGAAAGACACATCCCTCACTTCTGGGATGAAGAATCCTAAATATCTCTCCTGCACATAATACGCATCATCCATGCACAAAATATGGCTTTTAGGTACTAGATTTTCCATGATAGGTCTGATATGGTTCTACAATCATGAAAAACCCCTAGAGCCTAATACATTAATAATTCTTTCATTGATTTGTTAGTTGCGTGAAAGTCCCTTTACATGCACACAAACCTCAACCTTTTATGAACAATGCTCTTCTATTGTGCGTAAATCACCTTCAATTAAACTCAGAACTCCTTTATCCATGCATCCCGGGTTTTTTGCATTCACTAATTACACGTTTCACGCATATTGTAAATAAACCCCTCTTTTTGTGTGCTATCTTCACTCTTTGTGGGATCCATATCTTCCTAAAAATAAGGCACCTTGTTCATTCCCCTCTTATACGTGACACCTCTGTCATACACATGCATCTCCCATATGACCCACCATGTTCATGCGAACTGATTTCAAGGTCCCTTGGGTGGTGCATTTTGTTGTGTTTCTTAGCCTTATGCTTCTTTTCATATTCATGCTAACGACTATTTCTACTTTGCATAGCCATGCTTACATAGTCCCCTCAGTGGATCACTCCACAACACCCCTTCACCATGGAATTTCTGGTGTCATCCCTTCACCATGGGATAATGTGTGCAAGTTATGTATGTCCTAGGGTTATGGAGTGAACCCGCCTCATCCGAGCTACTAGACGATAATTGACATGAACCATCATCCTCAGCACATAATGTTTAAATGTGGCCTCACCCCTTGAAACAAACACACGATGCCCCATCTCAATCATTCTCTATGCTCGATCATCTCCACAGGATTGAGATATTCCTCATGTGGAATGAGATCTTCTTTTTTGGAGAGGCATCTATCCTCAAATAAGGGAAACCATCCTGGTGTAAACACCTAGCCTTTCTTGCGGGAGGTAGCACCTCTTCTCTTCATTTCTTCTTCAGTGCCAAAGACATGAGGAGTGATTGGCACAGGGACCTTTGTTATCTTGTCCCTCTCCCTCTGGGCCATTCACTATCGGGACTCTATGTTGGAGTAATTCCTAATCTACATCTTCCTAGTCTGCTAACCACATGTATGCCCTTATTTTCACTTTGGTCCACTAACCATATGTAATCCCCATTCCACTTCCCACAGATGCACCTTTTGGGATGTGATCATGTAACACCCCAAGATATAACGAAAAATATTTATTTTAATATCATTAATGTCTTGTGTTGTATGATACACAAAAATGAGCTTGCCCAACATGCATCCCTGACTTGGCTTTCATTACACACAAGCGCGACCTTCCATGATAGTGTGTGTTGTACGCAATACCGAGTTTCGCTAAACAATGATATGCTATTAAAATATTATAAAAATTAGCTGTTATGAATAGTAATACCCACTTTTTAAAATTTTATAATTTTTATTTTTTAAAATGGACTTCATTTTCAGATTCGGAATATCAAAATTAGCCTAGGGTGAAATTTTGGTATTTTTCTGGAAACTTTCAATTTTTTATGAATAGTGAAAACACTAGGTTACTATTTAAAAATCGACATTTTATTTAAATAATTATTTATTTTATTTAAATTTATTTTAGGTCAAAATTGATACATAATGCCTATATAAGTTCAATGTAATTCATTGGAGTAATTTTATAATAATTTTAGATATATAAAAATTTTATTGAACTTTTTACCGTCTTTTACCCACCTCCTATGAGAATTTGCAAATTTACATAAAACGTAATTTTACCACTTTTGTGCGTGGAATTTAACAAATCCTAGAGACATGGTTTATGTCAGTAACTAAAATGCGGTTCAATGAGATGAAAATAATTTTTGGTGAATAGTAACTTTTTACTTTTATTTACCACGGTTAAAAGTAAATAGGGTAATTAAGGGTAAAAATGATATTATTGTTACTCTAAAACATGTCCTAATTCTATTGGATAAGTGTAATTCGACCAAAAATAACCTTAGGAATAAAATATGACCATTTAAGCGAACTTGGATTAGATTAGGACATTTATTATTAATTTATTTAAAGAAGGGTTAAAATAGTTAAAATCAATGTTTAATAAGTAAATCAATTTTAATATAGGGTTATACATAAGATAAATTCGACTATAAATATTAATTAGAAATATAAAAATATTTCCTATATAATGGTATTTTAGTTTTAATTTTTAGAAATTATATAATATAATTTATTTATGACACAATGATGATGCAGTAATTATCTTATTAATGAAATATTGATATAATTGATGTTATAAATACCCAAATAAATGTAATTTGAGACTTTTTATGAATTCCACTAATTTTATAGCTTAATATGACATTTTATTATTGATTTAATTGACTTTATTAGAATTAATCATTCTGTTATGATTTTCACAAAAATCAATTACTAAATAGTTTCAAAATTGAAATAAAATAGTTTTTAAAACAAATATTATATTATTAATTGTTATTTTATACCTAAAAATCTAAGGTTTGTCCAAATGACTTAGATAAGGTTATATATATTAATAATAAACAACTTGGGGTTCGTTTTCCTTGTTATAGTAAGTTTAATAAACTTATAGTGCAAGAACACAAAAAGACACGGTAAAAGTAAAATTATATAACTTAAAGTTAAATTTAAATGATAAGGTTAAAATAGTAAACTAAACTTGTCCAAATTCTATTGGATGAGATTATTTCAACCCAAACCCTCATTAGATTCTAAATAAATCAATTCGGAGCTATTTAATTCCGAATATGGCTTTATAAAAAAAATAATATTTTTAGTTTTTCCAAAGGTGCCCCTCTCCTCCCTTATAAAAGGGAACCTCCTCCCTCTCTTCCTCATACCACTTTGGGCCTTCATGCTCGGCCAACCCTTGCCAATTTCTCCTCTATACTTCCCTATAAACATTCTAGTCATCCTTGTCTTCTTCAAAGACCAATTTTAGTTCCCAAAAAGGAGGTCTCAAAGAAGCCCTTCAAAGAAGAGGTAATGTCTGTTACCGATTCTTTCAACTTTACTTCTTCTTCCACTTATTTTTCATTAGTTTTTTAAGTGTTAATTAATAAAATCAGTATCACAAATATACTGATATGTTATTATAAGTATGAAACAGCCCTATTTCACAATCTATCCATCCTACGGAAAACGAAATCAGTACGTGTGCGTACGTACAGAATACCGTCTCCACGCAATGGTGTAATCTATTTTCCACCTCCACCTTACTTGGATGGGTATAATGGTGTAAAGAATGAATATATATTATTATTGTAAAGTGATATTGATTTTTAAATAGTATACATAAACTTCAATACAATTCCACAATCATGGGAATGATATCATCGCTCGTGCATACGTACGGAATACCGTCTCCACGATGTGATGCGACTCGTTCTACATGATTTTCATTACATAATGATTACATAAATGAATTGAGTGAATAAATATAATATATATTACACTAATACCATTATGGAAATGAGGTATCTATAACCTGAAAAGAAGAATAAGAATTTATTTGACAAAACACGCATAAGAACAAAAAGTAATAAACACCCGAATAACAAGTAGGAATGAAATATTACTAATAATAAGCTACGAATATGACCATATATGATAACATAACAATGAGTATGATTATGTAGTAATTCAATGACATCATTTAAATCATTATACAGGAGGTTCGTACACTTACGAAGAAAATCGAACCTAAGGTAAGGGAAAATCTCGTAATCTCAATTTTTATCCGGGATTGTTTATACTTCAGAATTTACTGGGGAATATTTATCATACACATCCATGTTTCCTAAATATGTAATATTTATATAATTATACAATAGTTTATATCAAATTTTACACTTCATTGAGTTTTTAGTAAAATATATGAAAGGAATATTTTGTCATTTTTCAAACGAGGTACTTTTTGACTTTTCTGACAGAAGTACGAGAAGAATGTTTTTTAACATATACAAAATGAATGGATTTTTTAAAAAAATTATTTCCAAGAAGATTACATTAATAGTATTCAAGTTAATTTTTAATGAACTTCTTTTCGTTTAATATTCTATGACATGTTAAGAAAGGAAAAATGTTTTTGAAGTAGAAAGGATATTTTCCTCAAGAATGGAGTTCAAGTGTTTTATCAAAATTATTTTCCATCTAAGATAATATAGGGTTCTGTTTCTATCCCTATTTTTACGTTGATTTGATTATGTTATGAGGGAATTATTTTTATGATGACCTTTTATCTTATATGTATTATGTTATGATGTTATGACATTTAAGATTCCCATTTTTATTACATGGGTTATGCAACGATGTATGATTTTTTGATTTTGTGGCACACATAATAATGGTATCATTATGAGATGGGTGGGACCTATATCTCCCTCCAATGCAATGGATAATGATTTTATATCTCATGAGATATACATGGCTGGAACGGTAGGTTAAACTGGTTCAGTTAAACAGGACTGAAACGAGGAGTGAACTCGGTTAAGAAATGGACATTGTCCACTAAGATAGTCTTGGAAATGAGTCTTGACTAATAAGAAATGATTCTCTATTATTGTGTGTGTATTCCACAAAGTTTCATGTTTTATGTTATGATTATTGGGATTACCTTTCACTACAATGATTTATCCCATGTTATGATATTCTTATCTCTTTTGCAGGTTAAGATTTGAAAAATAATATGTTCTTATGAATATGATGTGATTGATATTTCTTTTTTTTACCCTTACTGAGCATTTGAGATCACCCTTTTATGTTTTCTATTCCTCGGGATATAGAGAAAGGTTTTAGGTAAGAAAAAAAAGGGAAGATCTTTATGGGAGATGTCAAAGATCTTTCACCACGATTAGAAGATTATATTTTGAGATTCCAAAGACACTAAACTATTACGATACTTGTGTGTGTTTTTTTTGTAATGTACTATGTATTCTACAAAAGTAATGTAATGTCCATGAACGTCAATCTTATGGACTCTACAGTTGGTATCAGAGGAAAGGATTAGTCAACCTTTGAAACTAGGATGCGATAACTTTAGTGAGATCCCTATAGATATTTCTATGGTATGTATAGGGATGTACCTAAGGTAAAGTATACGTATAGGTTATACTACTATAATTACGGTAACCTAAGATGTTAGGTATTGAAGGTACTCCCCCTTTAATATGTTGTTTTCCCTAGCATGATTTTGCCTCTCACACTATTATTTTTGGGGTTTATACGATGGCTGGGACCCGAAGGAAGCATATTGATCATTGTAATGAACAATACAATGATTGTCCTCTTGAACAAACAAATGTTATGGGAGATGGAGTGAAAAAACTTATTTCTATACTTACACAAGCTATGAATCATTTTGGACTTCCAGATGAGCATATAATGGAACAATATTCTATTGATTCCTTCATGAGGCAACGTCCACCTTCTTTTAGTGGGTCTTCTGATCCACTTGTTGCTGAACAATGGATCAGTACCACTGAAAACGATATTCTCAGTTCTTCAATGATCTGAACATGATAAAGTCATATTTTCAGTATATCGTTTAGAAGGTGAAGCTGATCAATGATGGAATCTTATCAAGAAAACAAGACCAAGAGATGAAATTGAGTCCATGGAATGGGACGAGTTCAAGAACATATTTTTCAATAAGTAATTCCCTCGTATTCATAGAACAAAGATGGAGAAGGAGTTTCTTGAACTAAAGCAAAAGCATGATGAATCTATTGGTATATATGAAGCGAATTTTACATGGCTTGTAAGGTATGCATCTGGCTTTATCATCCAACATGAATGTAAAGTTGATCGATTCTTCAGTGGCTTAAAACCAAATCTTCGAAGGGCATTATCTAAAAGAGACTTCAGTAGCTATGAAGAAATTGTGCATTGTGCTATTAAGATAGATATAGATGTTGGTGTTACATATCCATCTCATGGTTTTGACAAGAAATGAAAGATGGTGTTCAATGAGAAATCTCAGAATAATGGTGAAAAGAAGATGAATGCTTCCTTATGCTCAAAGTGTGGAATGAAGCATGATGGAGATTGTCTTAAAGGGACTAGAAAATGTTTTAAGTGTGGAAATGAAGGTCATAGAGCATCTGAGTGTCGAAGTAATGGAAAAAGGGTTTCTAATGGAGTGAATAAAGAAAAGACTGCAGAGAATGCACCACCAACACTTCAATGATTCAAGTGAAATGAAATGGGGAATTATGCTAATCAATACCCTAATCCAAGGGTTAATGATGATCGACATGAGAAACCACTTATGGAAAAGAAAAAAGGGAAGTCACATGTGATCACTATTGGCGATGTTGAATATGAAAACGATGTGGTGGAATGATTAAGTGTTTATGTAATGGGATTCCAAAATAATATTGTATATTGTATCGTGGAATATTTGAATATTTATATATTGGTCTATTGTGGTTTTCAATAATTTTATTGTACCGGTAACCATGGAAAGTGATTGAGATATTTTTGGTAAGCAGATGATATGGTCATAATGAAGGTATAAGAAGATAATGAGATGTTTTATTTTATTCCTGACCTCATGATTGATATAAGGACTAAGTGATATCATAGTTTGAGTATAAATAATTTTGAGGATTTGGTTTGGGGAAAGTGTTATCTTTTAACTGCATTCATGTTTTCACTAAGGTTCAATGGGTAATAATTCTTCAAGAGAATAAACTATTAAGGTATTCACATGTTTGTAATTTGACCAACAATATATATCTTATGATATATGGGGGATAAATGATGGAATTCACGTGATTGTTATGTGACATTTCAAGTAATCATTTTCTTTATACTATGAGCGTGGACTGATGTATTTTAGATAAGCCTAAAGATTGGAATGGATTACGTTGGACATAAGTTAGTATTGTTTAAGGATAGAACTTTTTTCGATATTATTGATGGGATGTTATAGTAATATAGCTTTAGAAAAATGACAACCTGTAGGACGGGCGACAACCCATCACGTCGGACAAGGCTGTGGGAATCAAACCCGCAACTGAATTGTGACTGGCCTTTATCGCCTACCACTGGCCTACAAGAAGTTCCTGGTTAGTAGAAACTAGTTTTATTTTATTACGCAGTATGATATATGAAGTATAAGATCATTTTTGGAATCGTATACGATTAACCTCACCATGGATGGACTTATGTATATTTGATAACTTTTGCTAACCTTTTGTTTGAAACAGATGGAATGACCCATCATTCTATCACATGATCTATTAACACTTCATGAATAACAAATTCAACTTCATTTCCTTATGATATTAAGTGGAAATTGTTCAAAGCACGAACAACAGTGAGATTGTACCAAAATAAAGTAAGTATTTATTCTAATTCAAATTCTTCAAATTTAGGGAAATGATCTTGAAATCCAAAAATGTTATCCTAGTGCCCTTATATCCGATGAATCAGATGGTACCCTAGATCATCACAAATTTATGGCTTTTTGATTGTTGGATTTTTCATATCCATGATCTCTACCACTCTCCATCAGAACATGACGGTTAGATTTCTCTTCTATATCCATATTTTCACCTATGTTCTCCTATGTAGAAACCCAGTGATTAGTTAATTTGGGTAACCGTTACATTTCATACATTAGTTTCCAAAGCCATGTTTTGGTATTCCTTTTTACTCTGTGGGTTTCTATTAAAGAAACCTTCGAGTAGTAAACCATTTATAACCCCGAAGAATTTCGAGGGCGAAATTAATTTTAAGGGGGGTAGATTGTAACACCCCAAGATTTTAAGAAAAATATTCTTTTTAATTTCATTAATGACTTGTGTTGTACGCTACCCCAAAAGGATCATGCACAACATGCAACCCTGACTTGGAATGAATTACATGAAAACGCGACCTTTCACAATATCGTGTGTTGTATGCAATATCGAGTTTCGCTAAACAGTGATATGCTATTAAAATATTATTAAAATTAGCCATTATGAATAGTAATACCAACTTATTGAAATTTTATAAATAGTATTTTTGAAAATGGACTTCATTTTTGGATTCGGAATATCGAAATTAGCCAAGGGTGAAATTTTGGTATTTTTCTGGAAACTTTCAATTTTTGATGAATAGTGAAAACACTGGGTGACTATTTAAAAATCGACTTTTTATTTAAATAATTATTTATTTTATTTAAATTTATTTTAGGTCAAAATTGATACATAATTCCTATATAAGTTCGATATAATTCATTGGATTAATTTTATAATAAATTTAGATATATAAAAGTTTAATTGAACTTTTCATCGTCTTTTACCCACATCAAAGGAGAATTTGAAAATTTACATAAAACATAATTTTACCACTTCTGTGAGAGGAATTTAAAAAATCCTACAGACACGGTTGATGTCAGTAAGTAAAATGTGGTTCAATGAGATGAAACTAATTTTTGGTGAATAGTAACTTTTTACATTTATTTACCACGGTTAAAAGTAAATATGGTAATTAAGGGTAAAAATGATATTATTATTACCCTAACACTTGTACTAATTCTATTTGATAATGTAATTATACCAATAACAACCATAGGAATAAAATATGAGCATTTAGGCCCACATGGATTAGATTAGGACATTTATTATTAATTTATTTAAAGAAGGGTTAAAATAGTTAAAATTAAAGTTTAATAAGTAAATCATTTTTAATATAGGTTTATACATAAGATAAATTCGACTATAAATACTAATTATATGGATAATAATATTTCATACATAATGGTATTTTATTTGTAATTTTTATACATTAAATAATTTAATTTATTTATGACACAAAGATGATGCAGTAATTATCTTATTAATGAAATATTGACATAATTGATGTTGTAAATACCCAAATAAATGTAATTTGATACTTTTTATGAATTCAAATAAATTTATAGGTTAATATGACATCTTAGTATTGATTTAATTAACTTTTTAGAATTAATCATTCTGTTATGATTTTCACAAAAATCCATTACTAAATAGTGTCGAAATTGACATTAAATAGTTTTTAAAACAAATATTATATTATTAATTGTTATTTTATTCCTAAAAAGCTAAGGTTCGGCCAAATGACTTATATAAGGTTATATATATTAATAATAAACAACTTGGGGTTCGTTTGGCTTTTTATAGTATGTTTATTAACCTTATAGTGTAAGAACACAAAAAGACATGGTAAAAGTAAAATTATCTAAATTAAAGTTAAATCTAAATGATAAGGTTAAAATAGTAAACTAATCATGTCCAAATTCTATTGTATGAGAGGATTTAGACCCATCCCCACCTTAGATTTAAATAAATCAATTTTGAGCTATTTAAAACCGAATATGTCTTTATAAAAAAATAATATTTTTAGTTTTTCCAAAGGTGCCCCTCTCCTCCCTTATAAAAGTGCAACTCCTCCCTCTCTTACTCACACCACTTTGAGACTTCAAGCTCGGCCACCGCTACCAATTTATCCTCTCCACTTCCCTAGAAATATACTAGAGGACCTGGTCTTCTTCAAAGTCAAATTTTAATGCCCTAAAAGGAGGCCTTAAAGAAGCGCTTCAAAGAAGAGGTAATGTCCATTACCGATTCTTTCAACTTTATTTCTTCTTCCACTTCTTCTTCATTAGATGTATAATTATGAATTAAAAACAACAGTATCACTAATACACTGATATTTTATTATAAGTATGAAAGAACCCTATTTCACCATCTATCCATCCTACGGAAAATGAAATCACCACGCGTGCCTACGTACGGAATACCATCTCCACGCCGTGGTGTAATCTATTTTCCACCACAACCTTACTTTGATGGTTATATTGGTGTAAATAATGAATATATATGATTATTATAAAGTTATATTTATTCTTAAATAGTATACATACACTCCAATACAATTCCACGATCATGGGAACGATTTCATCGCTCGTGCGTACGTACGGAATACCGTCTCCACGATGTGATGTGACTCGTTATAATTGATTTTCATTACATATTGATTAAATAAATGAATTTAGTGAAAAAATATGATATATATTACACTAATAAAATTCTGGAAAAGAGGTATCTATAACCAAAAAATAATAATAAGAATTTATTCGACAAAACACGCAAAAGAATAAAAAGTAATAAACACCCGAATAACAAGTAACGATGAAATATTACTAATAATAAGCTAATAATATGACCATATATGAAATACTAACAATTAGTATGATTATGGAATACATCAATGACATTATTTAAATCATTATACAGGAGGTTCAGACACATACAAAGCAAATCGGACTTAAGGTAAGGGAGTATCTCGCAATCTCAATTTTTATCTGAGATTGTTTATACTTCAGAATTCACTGGGGAATATTTATCATCCACATCCATGTTTCTTCAATATGAAATATTTATATCCTTCTACAATAGTTTATATCCAATTTTACCCTTAGGTGAGTTTTTATTAAATGATATGAAAGGAATCATTTGTTGTTTTTCGTACGAGGTACTTTTTGACTTTTCCGACAAAAGTACGAGAAGAATGTTTTTTTAACTTATACGGAATGAATGGATTTTTAAAAAATTATTTCCAAGAATCATTCTTTAAAAGTTTTCATGTTTATTTTTAATCAACTTATTTTAGTTTAAAATTGTATGACATGTTAAGAAAGTTAAAATTTTGAAGTTGAAAGGATATTTTCCTCAAGAATGGAGTTCAAGTGTTTTATCAAAATTATTTTCCATCTAAGATAATATCGGGTTTTGTTTTTATCCCTATTTTTACATTTATTTGATTATTTTATGATGGATTTATTTTTATGATGTCTTTTTATCTTATATGGATTATGCTATGATGATATGATGTTTAAGATTCCCATTTTTATTACATGGGTTATGCAATGATGTATGATTTTTGATTTTGTGGCACACATAAGAATGGTATCATTATGAGATTGGTGGGACCTATATCTCCCTCCAATGCAATGGGTAAAGATTTTATATCTCATGAGATAGACATGGCTATAACGGCAGGTTAAACTAGTTCAGTGAAACAAGACTGAAACAAGGTGTGAACTCGGTTCAGAAATGGACTTTGTCCACTAAGATAGTCTTGGAAATGAGTCTGGAATAATAATAAATGATTATCTATGATTATGTGTGTATGCCACAAAGTTTCATGTTTTATGTTATGATTATTGGGATTACATTTCACTACTGTGATTTATCACATGTTATGATATTATGATCTCTTATGCAGGTTAAGATTTCCAAAATGTTATGTTCTTATGAATATGATGTGATTGATATTTCTTTTGTTTACCCTTACTGAGCATTTGAGCTCACCCTTTTATGTTTTCTTTTCCCCTGGATATAAATAAAGGTTTTAGGTAAGAAAAAAAAGGGATGATCTTTATGGGAGATGTTGAAGATCTTTCACCACGATTAGAAGATTATATTCCGAGTTTCCAAAGACACTAAACTATTACGGTCCTTGTGTGTGTGTTTTTGTAATGTACTAATTATTCTGAAAAAGTAATGTAATTTCCATTTACATCAAGATTAGGGTCTCTACAGATCATCAGGTCTTTTCTACCACCTGTTTATCACAATAATATTGATTCATGGGTTCTTAGAGAAAGAATTGACCCATACATCCTTCAAGGGGAGCCTTAGTGTGTATGCCTAGACCCATTCCAAACTACGTGGTCTTTTATCTTTATATCCTCAAAAGGGTATATTGGAATTCTCCCTGAGGTTCCATCCCAACATCTACTTGTAGCAATAACATTATGTCGATTCACCTTTGTCCCACAGGATGTTAAACTATATCATCCATCCCGCACTATGTGAAAATTCATCTTTGTATCCTAGGAAAGGTATATATGAATCCTTCTTGAGGTTGAAGCTCAACAATAATTTGTCCTGACCCCTTCACATCAGTTCACCTTCACCCCACATGATGTTAAACTGTACCCATTTGAACATCATGGGATTTTATTCTTGTCTCTTAGATAGGGTACATAAGAAGTCTCCCAGAGGACCAATCCCCAATCGACGCTAAGCCGTTGTGTTTCCCCAATCGGTGATATGTTTTTGTGTTCCCCAATCGATGGTAAGACATCATTTTCGGTAATACAAGATAAGCTATCATGTTACCTAATCGATGGTAAGACATCATGTTATCCAGTCAACGGTTATCCGTTGTGTTCCACAATCGATGGTATGTCGGTGTGTTCCCAAATCAATGATAAGACCTTGTGAAACCCAACCAGAGGTAATATGTTCCCAACCCCAAACACTATTAATCTATTATTGCCCCATCTAGAGATAATCCATTGTAGTCTATAATCGCAGGTAAGCCATTATATTTCTCTTCACTGACACCCACATCTCTAGTCCACCCCCGGGCTTCAGACCAACTCTTGGGCTACTAACCACACATTATCCCTATTATATCATCAGGTTGTTGTCCCTTGTGTATAACCTGATTCAATACCCCTATCCTGAACTACATTGACTTTGATTCCCTTCCACGGGGATATGTAGGAAGGATCATTAAAGATTAATACCAACATCACTGTTTCCCTTGTGTTGACTCCATCTCACTCTACATCTGCTTTCAACAATCCATAGCTTTCCTAATTCATACGCGGGCCTCCACATCCTAGTGAGATCATGTCACACTCTTTCTCACTGATCCTAGCAGTAATTGGGTAACTAACTACATGTTAACCCCAGCATCAGTTTTCTCTCTTTGGGTTTTACCCTTATGCTCCACTCCTGTTAGTATTGTTATCATTCTTATCCCTCTCCACTAGACGTCTAACTCGTGACATTCCATGTGTTAAACATTGGATGTTAAGGAAAAACTTATAGATAAGCTAATGGAATATAATTTCCGGAATTCAACGTGTGATTCCTCAAGATTTCGTTCCCTCGAGAAGCCCTATCATTTAGTGAATAATCCAAATGCATTAGTGTTCCTACGTCTAGATATTCCAGCGATGTCTATACTAACTACTCCTATGACCAATGGTTGCTGCCCTGAAAAAAACCATATAAATTTCTTGACAAAAGCTGCGTAATTAACTAGCATCCATTACATTATGGAACTAGTATGTGTTTCATTAATAACATCTTATGTCTATATGGGATACCCATATGAGGCAAAGAGTTCCAAGGAGGAATCGATTGAATGTGGAGCCAACATCCCATCATCACATTTAGATCTAGGAGAAAATGTCCTTGAATATGCGATGGAAGCTTTCAGTTATTGGAAAGAAGAAATACATGCAATAGTTTCATGTCCTCCATAGATGGATGTGCCCCTTGTGAAATCATTAGAAAAAAATGTGATGGAAGAATATTTTATGGATTACATTGTACGAGGTGGTGGTAATCTAGTAAAAATCATATAGAGCATTCCAAGGATGATGTTGGATATCGATGGTTCATGAAGAAAGAGATATGGTCAGCTACACCCCTGTGATACCATGTATTGGGTTTTATATAACTCTATTCATTGGTAGTGATGGGACAACCCATTTCATGGGCACATGATCATTACCATTATGTGGTTATATATGGTGTTGTTGCTCCACTGATGGAATAGGGTGTGGGTTCCCCTTGACGTTTGTACAGGTCGACTGCTCCCCTACTGTGACATGGCATAGGCTCTCCAATCTTGTTATATAGAAGAGTCCGTACTCCCCTTCCATATCAGGGTGATGTTCCTATCTCCTAAGTGTTGTGATCCCTTATAGTGGGTGTGCGATCATTTTACTTATTGTGGTTCCCCCCTTCCTTGGGTGTGGGTGCCCATTTCATAGTGTGGTGCTCCCCTACCATTGGTGTGGGCTCATGATTCAAAAAGTTTGAATCCTCTAAATTTGTTGTGGACCCATGTCTCTCAAGGTGGTGCTCCCTTACCATGGTTGGGAGATCAAATTTTCATGAATGGTTCTCCCCTAACATGTTAGGGTGTTTTCTCAAAATTAACTGGGTGGTACTCCCTTGACGTACTAGGGCATGGGTTACGTTTTATTGAATAGTGTTCCCATGTTCTCCAGTTTCAATGGGGAAATGGTCATCAACTAGTTATGTGTGATTCCTATTTATGATTTAGCGCTCCCACAATGTACTAAGGTGTAGGGCCCTCTATACTAGAGAGAAAGTTGTATCATGGGTTAGTTATGGAGCTAGAAATCCCTCAACTGTAAAGAAGTGTCATCGATCGGAACTATCTATAGTACATTCATTCCTACAATGGATGTGGGATATTTTTGGTGAAATCACTAAGTTGCGTGACTTATGGGATGGTTTAGTTGGTTTATTTAATTCAGGATATTTATTTTTACACCCTTTCATTTCATGAGATATCGAGGATGGATTGACTACTGTTCCTACCTATGCAGTTAGTTTCTTATGAGATATTTGAGATTATTGTGTTGGAACCTTGATTAATTTACCCTATATAGAATGTGAATGGGACTATGTGTCTTGGTGATGGTGTTCAGTATATATGGGTTTGTTTTGAGAGTCCCCATGGTAGGTGTCATTTTGATTACATGCCAAGGATATCGAGATGACTATATGGGTATTACCAAGGATGGTCTTAAGATTGAGATTCTATTTCATTTGGGTTTCTCATGTTGGGTTGAGTTAACTGATTCCTATAGGTTTATATCTTTTTTACATGGGTTTTTTGGGGTGCCCACTGTGTATTGTTATATTCACCCCAGCATAGGATCTTCCCAAATAGGATTTGTGTCTTGTAGAGAATGCATACCCTTATACAGAGTCCATGTCGGACCTGAGGTAGGCAGAGCATTGAATCTGGACTTGCAAGGGTTTTTACCAGATCTTGGATGAGGAGCATACTGGTTGGTGTTTGACAATGATCCCCTCCATTAGAGTAGGATAAATGATTTTTCCCTTTTCAATTTTGTTCATTTTTTTAATTTTTCTATATTATGGTTTGGGATTGAGGTATGCATGATTTTTTAATTTTAACTTTTTATATATATGTCTTGATTGTTTAATTTATATGTATGTGGACGTTTGAATACATGTACTTTTGGATATGGCATCCTTATATGTCGTATCCCACTTAGTGTTGAACGCTAACCTGGGGCCTATGGAGGAGGGCTTATGGAGGTGCGACTCAAGCCCCTTTGGATCAGGTCATGAAAGATGCATGATGGGGAAATAGTAGGCCCCACCCACAACTTTATATGTCCAATGAATCCCACATATGAAGTTGGATAAACATAAACCACATGAATACATGAAACTACCTTCCCCAATCTATACAAATAATCACTAAACATTATGAGTAGTATGATGAATTGTATCAGGATTTCACATTAACAGTCATTTTAATCCTTAAACATTTCAAAAAATATGGTAGATGATATTACTAATATATTAGCAACAATAATAAAAAAATTGTATATCTCTATTGAAATAGAAAAAATACTCTTATAAAATCATCACAGAATTTGATTGAGAGGGATACAATTTTACATTTAAAAAAGGGTAATTATGGAAAAATATTTTTATAACACATGAAATGAACTATGTTCGGTTTACCGTGATAAAAATTTTATTTTTATAAAAATATTTTTGGCTTTAAATAGATTATATTTTTCCATTGAAAATAGGTATGAATTTGAGAAGTTCCTTTGAATCGGGTGTGTTTCTCGGGACAAATTATTAAATATCATTATAAAACATTCTACTCCCCATAAAGGAAAGAAAGATTATTATTTGTACTTATATATAACAATAACATAGAATTTATGAGGACTATATTAGAAGAATTATGAATATAATTCTGATCAATATTGACTAGTATTATCCCAAATGAAAATGGAGTTTTGGGTTGAAATCCATTTCTTTAGGTGAAAATGAGTTCTTCACATGACCTTAACATACTCTATAATCAAATTAAGACAACAAATTAATTAAATAATAAAATTATCTAATGAATTTATTTTATTGTAAATTTATTTATTTTATTTATGTAATTTTGAATGAGTTTTAAGATACAATTGTATTTCTCAGTAGATTTTGATTCCATTGTTTCCATGATCGATATACTCGTATATGAGTATGGAAGTTCTTGTGGAAATTGTATAATTACCCAGAATTGAATTCATATAATACTAATGAACATATAATATATTATTTGGTGATATAATTTAATTGGTTTTACAGTATGAGTATTATTTATTTGATAAAACAATATGGATAATAATTTTGATTATTTTGGATATATATTGATTATTACGAAATAGTTTTGTTGTGTGAACTAGTTTTGTGTATATATACTAGTTAAATAAAATATTATAGGTCATAATACATAGATTATAGTATTATCAAACAATAAAAATATTTTTCTGACAATCTTTGAAGGATAAAATGAAGAACGAAGGTTCTTCATCCACAATAGATGTAAATCAGCTCTTCCAGGTGATGAGTGCATTTTTAAAACAAAAGAGAGAGAAATAGATAGATGTTTGAGGAATGATATTAAATCAAAATTATATAATTCAAGAACATAGATGAAACTTTATTTATCATTATCATTTGGATAGGGGATGTTATGAGTTAATAAAAAAAGGAACTTCAATGAAATTAAAAGGAGAAAGGAAGAGGATTTTTCCACTTTAATACTCCTCCCTGAGAACCTTATTAAGGGATGGGATTTAGTTCATTTGGATAGCTCAAGATTTTTTTGAGACATGGTCTTATACAAGAGAAGTTTATTTTTTTATAAATTTGAGAAGCTTCATGGATTAGAGAAGTGAGTCGAAGTGGGGGTGAGGGGCAGTTTTTATAGTGTAAGAGAGGGTGATTTCTGATCATTTTATTAATTATTTTATTATTTTTCACAAGTCATGTAATAGTGTTGAATCTTGTGAAAAAAGTAGTAATATGTGCATGTGTTTTTTAATGTATTTCCACATACATCTTCCATGAATTAAGGATGATTTAGAAGTTCTTATTTTTATCATATTATTTAAACTATCGAATTTTACTATTCACCAAATATTCATGTATTTTAATAATCTACCAAAAATTTACAATAATCATTTTCAATGTATAAAACTAAAAAATGAACTCCATTTTATCAATATAGTTATATAAATAAGTGAAATTTAATTTTTTTTATCAAAATCGTTATTCATAGAAGAGTACATATTTTTTATTCAAACCAAATTTTATAATTTATTTAAAAATTAACATGTATCTGATAATATAGTCCTAAAATTATAGGAATTATGATATATATTTAGGAATAAAGTTTATAATAATAAATTTTATTATTTTATTAATTTAAAAATGTAATTAAATAACCATTAATCAAAAAATTAAAACAATTAATTATTAATTTATAAAAATATCAATATCATTTATATGGTTCCTAAATTTTATATATACATACATGGGTGAGGTTAATATTCATAATGGTATATTTCTATTCATAAGGGTGATTTACTTCACATAATGATTTGTTACTATTCTTCAAATATGTTAGTTGATCATATTAGAGTCTAAATATCATACTAATCACAACCATGTATGTCAGTTTTTCAAAATTCATATCCCTAAAGATGAATCATTTTTTTACTGGATAGGTTTTAAAATAGTTTTGTTTTATAGAAACACAGTGTATCATGAATTCAACATTAAAGATATATTAAAATTCATGGGATCCTAAATTCTTCTCCCCTTAAAAAAATTTCAATCAAAATTACTTGAATGTAACCTCTCTAATAATATTTGGGTAGATCGTCATCAAATTATCCTCAGGCTCACATATATCCGCTTCAATTTTTCGATTTTTCCAATGTTGTTTTACTAGTCATGATTTCTTATTCCTCAACAAATTTTCATTAGTTTCTAAAGTCTGGATAGGCTATTTAGAATAAGGTAAGTCAGGTTTGGATTCTATACCATTAGATGTGAATAAAAATGTTCTTTCTGGAATTTATGTTCTCAATAATAATACAATGAATACATTGTGTACCTTAGAATGGAATGGTTGCATTGATAAACAATATGACACAACATCAATTCTCTCCAAAATATCAAATGGTCCAATGAACCATGGGCAATGTTTTTCATTTCTTCCTAAATCATATAACACCCTTCCATGGATATACATTCAGGAAAACATACTCTCCCTCTTGAAATTTCAAATTCGTTATTCTATTATTTGATAATCAATTTCCCCATATTAGAGCTACTTTGATATGCGTTTGATTTTCTATTACCATTAATTTTGTTTCCTTCACAATTTTTTGGCCCAAAAGCATCATTTCAAAAACTTCATCCCGACTTGTTGGTGTATGACATCTCTTTACATACAATACATCTTAGGTGGCTTTTTTAATACTATATTGGAAAATATTGTTGTATGAACACACCAACAATGTTAAATAATTATCCCACTTACCTTTAACATCATGTTAACCTGATATCAATATATATTCTTATTTATGGATCATTCTTTCTGAATTCCGATCAGTTTGAGGGTGATTAGAAGTACTCAATTGATGCTCAATATCCAATGTTTTTTAATAAATTTACCAGTATTTCAACGCAAACTATGGATCAGGATTAGTGACAGTTGAAATAGGTTCCCCATGAGGGCTCACAACATTATTTATATTGATTGATGTATGGAACTCTAGTGGAAAATCATTCCTTATAGAGATGAAATATGCATATTTCATATTTAGATGAACAATTTCAAATATTTTATAATCCTTTCTTTGATTTTTGGCTAATAAAATGAAAAAATCCATGGTGATGTAAAACCATTTTCATGTAGGAATTGGTATTGGTTGCATAAATCCCCAAGGGTGTTGTCATTCAGAATTCACTTCTCTATAAACTAAACATCTTGATACATAATCAGAAATTTCCCACAACCTTTTTCCACACAAAAAAAATAATCCATAAAATAATCCTCTATTTTTCTTTCGAAGATTCTCATCATCAAACTGAAACGTTTTAATTAATTTGAATAAGGTTTATTGGGAAACCAATTGAATAATGTAATTATGGTTCACCTTCTTCGATAATTCCCATATCCCTATATACAATATTCATAAATAAATGATCCCTTTCAATCATTATTTTTTTAAAAACTCTATGATCTTTTATGCTCAAAGAATCAGCTACCATATTTTCCTTTCCTAGGAGGTAGTGTGAAGAATAATCACAATCCATGAGTAGCTCGAGCTATCTATTGTGCATCATGTTATGTTCTTTTAGTGAGAAGATATATTTCAATATCTTATGATATCTCTATATCTCACATCTTTCACCATAGGTATAATGTATCTAAATTTTCAATGTAAATATTACAGCTACTAACACATGATCTTTAGTTGGATAGTTGTTTTAATGAATGATTGACTACTTTGATGCATAGGAAATAACATTATCATTATATATATGAACTCAACCAAGTCCATTCATTGATATGTCACTATATATCACAAATTATACAATATGTAGATAAAAGAACCATGATTGGATAATTGACTAAAATATTCTTCAATTATTAAAAAAATTCTTTGTATTGCTTTATCCATACGAACATAACCCCATTAATAGTAATCATATTCAATGAATTATCTAATCAGATATAGTTCTAAAAAATGATGATAATAACATACTAAACCAATAAAACTACACACATCATGTATGTTTGTTGGATTAGGCCACTCTTGAATTTCCTTAGACATTGTAGGAACTTGTAAGAATCCATCATTTGAGACAATGTGGACAATAGAATAAATAGTTTCAATTCATAATTCACAATATCTAAACGCCCCATATAAATATTTTCTTCTAAGTGTCTTTAGAATAATGAAAACTTATTATCATGATATTTGTATCATTTGGAGTATACCATGATATCATCAATAAATACTACAAATAATTTATCAAGATGTTCCAAGAAAATTTATTCATTATATCCATGAAAATAGAGGGTGCATTAGTCAGGCCCAAAGGAATTATTGTAAACTCATAATGCCCATACATAGTTTGAGATTCTATCATCTGAATATATTCATTTCTCACACACAATAGATGATATCCAGATTGAATTCTATTTTTCAAAAAATAATTGTATCCAAGATGTTGATCAAATAAATAATCATTGCGAGGCATGTGATATTTTTTCATTATCATAATAGACATTATGTCTCTATAGTCCATGCACATCCTCATGGATCCATATTTCATCTTGAGAAATATGATGGGGGATACCCATAGAGAAACGTTGGGGAGGGCAATTTCTTTATCACTTAATTCATCTCGTTATTTCTTTAGTTCTACAAATTCAACTGTGGAAATTATATATGGGGTCATTGAGATAGGACTTGAACCAGGAATTAAATCAATATAGCACACCAATTCCCACTCTGGATGATGTCCATGTATATCCTCTAGAAATACATCAATAAATTTTCTCACAATAGGTATAACCTCAATTTGAATATCTTTTCCCTCTATAATTGATATTTTTTTCTACTTCTCCCCAAGAATTGACTTTAGTAGAGATACTGAAGATGGATCTTGTTATAAATCTGATGGTGATGTTTTTGCTCTATGTATAGTGGATTCTACACTTCCCTCACAAATCAACATTTCCTTCTTCTTACAATTGCATTTTAAAATCATATTATTAAATACAATTGATGACATGGATTATATCAAAGATGAACATAGGAATGAAAATAAAATCCGTAGATATATAACATTTATATGCCATAATGGGGACTTCATGACACATATTTATGGTAATGAGGCTACCTTTAGTGGTTTTGACTTAAAAATCCGTTGTTAAGTTCATTTTTAAATATCTACTTTTTAAGGAAAACTAGGAATATATAAAGGATATTTATTATCCTTTAGACTCTTTTCATAAAATGCATTGGAGTATTTATCATTAATTTTACTAGGCACCTATTATAAACAAATCTATATTCTAGATTAGCTTATAAAATTATGAACTTTCTATAACTCCAAACATGGTATTTCACATAACAAAATTTTATGCATTGTAAGTCCTAGAACCAGATACAATGGTTAATTTGGAAGAATAAATCATTCATAATGGAATGTAATAAAAATATGAATTATCCTAAACATATCCCCTTAGAGTGTCAAACTAGGTGCGCATTAAGGCCCATTGTCATATACCAAGTTACCCCAATTCAATCTCGAAACACCTTGTCAATGTTGTTACCCCTTTAGAGATATATTCAAAAACCACTTCCACTTTTCGTATCCATATTAGAATGTATGTACTAAAAATATCCAAAAAATTATATACCTTACAAAAATTATAAGATGTTCTTATCTAATTTTTTTTGATGTCTATCATAGTGTTTTGTTCATTGGTCTTTTTTTTTGAAATCTTGATTCCATGGTTTTTAAAACCTATTATTTTTTATTTAGAGATTATGTTGGTATTTTTATCAACATATAATTTTCTCGATATTAAATGTATATATGGTTCTTGAGAAGATTTACCTATTGGTAAAACCTTTGAAATCAAAACATCAAGCATTACTTGACCATAACCATATACATGAAAACATGATTTACTACACTCCTGGTTTGATAGCCTTGGGGGATATAAAACGGATAATTATATTTTTCTATATTATCTATTATTATGCATTTTAAAATTAATATATCCACAATAAATCCATTTTTTGATTCATAGATTAAGAATTCATAAATTTTTTATTTGGGGTGATAATTTCAAAATAATTTTATTTATAAATTATTCATAATATTGTTATATAATTCATTATATTCCATTGTTTACAAATTAAACCTAAAATGAATAATGTTTTTAATACATGTGGAAATTTAAGTGTTTATCTTATGAGGATGTTTGTATGGATAGTATTGGAAATTAAAAACTTATTGTAATATTAATTTGACACAATTATGAGTTCATTTTGTCCATTTGTTTTCACAGTTGTTCTAGTAGGATTTGTGGAACAATTTGGGTTGGTGCTTGAGCTTTTTGGTTTATCCCAGGATGATACTTTGGTTGTTGGATAGGTTGTTGATATTGGACATGAGGATGTTGGAATTGGACCAGTTGTGGTTGGAACTGATTATGAGGTTGAATGTTTTGTTGAGGGTATGGGTTGATACATTGTTGTTGTGTTGGTTGTTGATTGTCCTTCCAACAAAAGCTGGGATGGTCTTTATACCTTGGATTGAATGTGTTTGTGAACTGTGGATTTTTAAAGTTCATTGCATTAACTTCTTCTAGTGGTCCTCCTAAAATAACATCCTTGCTAGAAGGAATGGTTGGGCAATTATCAGTCCTGTGGTCATGTTTGTCACAAATTGTACAAACAAGATCAACAGTTTGGGTTTTGTGGACCTTCCTAAGATCAATATCCTCAACTTTCCTTGTTAGTGTAGCAAGTTTTTCTCTAAGGTTATATTCTTATCCATGATTGTACATTCCACCAGATTTGGCTGGCTTATCATATTATGGTGATGTTCCCCATGTTTGGTTCTGTTCAGCAAAATTTTTTAGATACCCGTAAGCATCATTTGGGGCTTTGTTTTTGAAGGTTCCATTACACATCATATCAATGAATTGTTTGTTTCCAGGACCCAACCCATCATAGAAAATTCTCACTTGTTCTGGGATTAAGAAACCATGGTGCGGTACCATTTTTAATGTGTCCTTGAACCTTTCCCATGTTTCATATAATGTTTCTCCCTCTCTTTAAAAAACGTATTGTATGATATTTTTATGTGCAATTGTTTTTTGATGGGGGATGTATTTTTTATAAAATTATCATTGAATTTGGTCCAAAGATTGAATGGATGCTGGTATCAAATTGTTTAAACAATTCATGGCTCGGTCCTTATGAGGAAAAAGAAAAAGTCTCATTTTAGCCGATTCAATTTGATTTGCTGGGAACATGGTTTTGACAATGTCATTAAATTCTTTAATATGAAGGTAAGGAATCTTAGACTCCTTCCCATGGATGGTTGGAAGGTCATTCAGGACATGGGGTTTGAAAACATATTTGGCATATCCTATGTTATCATGCCTAATGCATGAGGGTGCATTGGTCTAGGTTGGTGTCATGTAGTCATTCATGGTCGGGTCTGCAACAATTCCCAAGTTAGGGACTTGCCCATTATTTTGGTTCCCTCCCCAGTTTATGATTTGGTTTTGTGAGAGATTCTCCGTTGTATTGAACTCAACATCTGAATTTGGATTATTATGAATATTTGGATCTAAAGGAAATATACCTCTTTTAGTGCTTGACTCCCCATCCGTAGGAGTATACACCCTAGCTAATCTGTTTGAGTTATCGTGGGTGTAGGCGGACATGCGTCAATAGAAAAAAAAGTGAGAAAGGGAAAAGATAAGAGAATTGGGATGAGAATAGAAGAATTGGGGTAAGAAAAGAATTTTTTTTCTCTAAGAAACATACTTGGTCCCCAGAAACGGCACCAAAATTTGTTTGCGCCCAAATTTACCTTACTGGTAAAAGCGGTCGATGTAGTACATGTAGGGGTCGAATCCACAGGGACCGAATAAGTAACCTTGAGATGCTATGATTTGGTGAATGATGGGCTATGAAGTAGCCTACCTTAGTTTTGATTTTGGATGGTCTAATGAACACTAAAAAACCTAAGTTAATTATATTCAATGAAAATGGGTTGATCTTAGGATTATGCTCGTGGTGGATTGAATGAGTTTTACTTCTTTAGACAATTTTGGTTTTATTAATTCTTGATTAATCCATTCTTCAAAAATAACATTACCTTTATCATTTTCTGGTTTGGTGCTTACTAAACACAATTAATAATCCCCTATTCACTAGAGAACAAAATTCATGATCTCTCCGAGGTATATGGTTATTTAGTAAATGAATTTAGTATGCTCAAACACAGTAAATATGAAGAGTAGAAATAACTGAAGAATGGAGGTCTTAAATCAATTATCCAATTAACAACAATTCATTCATAAAATAACATTAAATCAAGCCTTTTCATCCTCCTCATATCAACCCATTAAAGGGTTATCCCTCCATTGATGGTATACTCTCAATGGTGGGGGGAAGATGGCTAACAATAATTGGATTGAAAAAATTAAAACCGTGGAAATAACGAGCACTCCTCCGTGTGTGTGAATGAAATTCACAACTATGTGTGTACTAATTTACAAAAACATTGAGATATCATTGTGCTTTGTGATAATAATGTTTTAAAAAATTAAATGGAAAATATATAAGATAAAAAACTTGATTAAGAACATAAAGATACAAAAAAATAAACTTACCTGGAAAAGAAAAACATTACAAAGGAAATTTGGAAGCATAACCTTACAATGAAACAAGCAACAAAAGATGATAAGAAAAATATCCACCACTATTTCCTTTACCACTATCTCCATATATAGTCATATTAAGTGCCTTATACCCGCCCCCAACAATCAATTCACCCCCAACAATTAATAGAGTAAAAAAGGAGGGTGAATAATCAAAAGCAAATTGACATTTCAAAGTTGACCCGGAAAACTATCCAGAATCTTCCACCATATTGACGTGTGAATTTTTAATTGAATAAGGCCCAATCCGAAGAATTTGTAGAAGATAAATATAATCTTCCATCAGTCTTATATGAGCTGTAAAAATTTCAGGAAAATTTTCATTCCTGTGTGGAAGTTATGGTCGAAATGGTGGAACAGATTTCTGTGCATTAATGTCGGGTCCACCATTTATATGTCAACTTCAGATCCCTTTATCATCATGAAAACATCAGAATTATCTCTGGCCACAGTTGAATAAAATGATACTCATATTTGTATCTTTCTACTGAATAAATTTGAGCTTCATTGGGCTTGGTTTGTGGTCCCCACATTTGTTTGATGGGCCTTAGGTCCATTATGATTTTTCAAACAAGTTTCTGCCTTCAGGTGCAAAAATTTCCATCATCACTTGTGATTAATCCATCATACCTAAAAGAAAAAATTTTCCAAATAAAGTGATGAATAATATACCAAAATATAAAATTAAAATGATGAATATTGTAATTTCCACAAGAAAATTACTGAGTGGGCCTAAATTGACACTTTAAGCATGAATTCCACAATGATGGGAAATGAAGTTCAATTTCCGAATTGAACTAAAATTGATGTTCATGAACTTTTAAATACATTAATATTAAGATATTAATAATGAATATTATCCACTTTAAGTGAGTAATAAAGGGATATATAAGAACACCTAGATATTTCGTCCGTAGGCCCATCCCCAAGGTCAAGATCCCACATTTGGGTCAAAAAACATGGTGTGGTGTAGGATTTTCCACTCATTCACAAAATGTTCATTATGAACACACCATGTATCCCTCTCCCTAAATATATCCACCTCTTTCTTCCTCACCACAAGTCGTTAAAATGAAAACTATCTGGGATGTCATGTTTTAGATATCTCAAACATTTCAGGACTCAAGAACAAGTTTTCATTTGGGATTGTATGGTGTGGTATGGGATTATATTCTCATCCATATTGGATTACTCGTCGTGCTTTACACATCCCACGTTGAGATAAATTGTCCATATCTGGATCCATTTGGAAAGACATAAAACTACACAGTATCCCAAAATACTATGTGTGGATTTATTCCCATATTTGTGGGATATGTAGGACTACCCAAACAGTTATACATTGTGTCTAGCCCCATTTCTTAGAGTCCTCATTATCTTCCTATCCACCCTATCCTGATTTCTTTAGGGAGAGGGGCATGAAGTTTGGTATATGATTATGTCCTCATTCACGTCGGTTTTTTAAAAACCATGCCACAAACCTCTTTCTCTTGATAGATCATCACCCCTTGTTCCACACTCATATTTTCGAGTCGGTTACTTTATTATAGGGCCCCTCAACCCTCATTGGCATTTCACCAATGTTCCTATAAGACCCCTGGTTTTTGAACTAATGCTTTCGATTCTATATACACATTTTACCACACATACATAGGAATTATTTTCTCCATTATTTGGACATTCATCTTCTCTTACATTCAGAAGGACCCCTTAACGACACAGATACCATGTCCTAGCACCGTCCTACCATCTTGAGCTAACATTCCCGATAATTTCGAATGACCGGGTGATATATGTACCGTATTGTGAATATATTAAATGGTACAAAATCATTTTTTCCCCATTTCAGGTCTCACGATATAGATGTTGTGTTTCAAATATGGTCAATAGTTTTCCTCCATCATCACACCAACTCCATCAATCCCTAAATGATTGTTTCATGATTTACATTGTTTCCACTCCATCATGTCCAAGTGAAATTTTGATACACTTGGTACAATCCCTCTATGTGAATTTTCAAATTATGAGGAAAAATACATGGTGAGTCATCATTCAGTACTCCACACTTATTTCCCCATCATGCGTACTCCATGTGATGGAAAGACCTCCTCCACCCATGTTTCCCACATTTAGCGTAGATCGCGTGGGCATAGGGATTTGGCGAGGTTTGGGCCGATTTGGAAAAGTACCTCTTTTATATGGTCCATGATATAAAACCATAAACTAGGATCTTCCTATGTATTTTCTGTAAGGTTTAATAACGTTATCTCATAGAACTACATCTACCTTGATTCCCATCCTCATGGGATATGTAGAAATGCCCGAGAATTTTTTCATCGAGTCCAAATCAGGTTCCCCCTAATTAATGTTTTCTTTCAGTATTTTGGCACCAACATTCATAGGATAGAGTATTGTGGTGTGGGATTACATCCTCATTCACATCAGGATTGTAATATCCACACCACATACTCCCCTTATAGGATCAAGTCTCTGCTGCCTCTCATACTACATGATATTGAACTACACTACCAAAACTGTGTATGACATGATTCCCATCTTCGTGCAATATGTGGGAACAACTAGATATTTGTTCCATGGGACCAGCCCCTTATTCTGTGACCTTTTCTGGACCATCGGTCTAAGGTTTCTTCTCTGGGATTACATGTCGTGTGGTGTGGGTTTACATAATCATTCACACCGGGCATGTTTTATCACGCCATGAACATTCCCCCACTAAAACCTCATTTCTTCTATATGCGTCCAAGCCATATGACATAAAACTATGCTACTCAGTCCCACATAAATTTTAACTATTTCTTCTTTATTGTAAGATGTTAAAATGAAGGGGTTGGTCCTATCATATTACCCTAAAATGTGACATTATCAGCCTAGACGCACAATAAAAAACAGAACTGATCTTTGATGTCCTCACTCGAGGGGACATCATGTATCATATCAGTCATCCACCATACCATTTTTTCCAGTAATACATATGTATTTATTCCTGTGGCGATTCCAGGTTTCTCTGTCCTAGGTTTTTCACTTACCTAGAAAAAAAGACGTACCCATACAAATGAACAAACAAGAACTATTAAATGATGCTTCTTTTGGTGCATGGGCCCGACCCGCATGACAATATTTTCCATGGAATTGGTACCCCACCATGATGCTTCTAGAACTACATATGGCGTGATTCCCATATTCATGGTATACGTAGGAACACTCGATAATTTTGACTTGGGCCCAGCCTGACTTTCTTTTCTGGTCCCTTGACCTAAAACCACCCAAAGAAGCACATGATGTCATATGGACTCCTACCTCCCTCATTCACATTGGGTTTTGTAATTACCACACCACGTGCCTCCCTAACTCCTTTCAATATATGGTTCAAGCTCTAAGACCATTAAAATATGATCTAATATTCAGTGTCACAGGACACTAAACCGAACTACTATATCTATGTATGGATTGATACCCATCTTCATGGGATACGTTGGAATGCCAAGACATTCTATTTGTAGGTCTAACACCAGGAATATTAAATCCTTACCCTTCTTCAGCAATTTATCCCAAACATATTTGGAAATATGTATTGTGGTGATCACCTCTTTGGTTCTCATTCACATCTGATTTTGAGAAAACTGCACCATGTTTCTTCATTGTCTCTTCCAAGCCTGGTCCAAATTCTATTAACCTAAACTCTAATCTACTTATTAGAACTATGCATCAGGTTTGATTTATTTTAAACAACATGAGATTTTCATTGGATCATGTCCCCTCTTAGCAGACCAATCTACAACCCTATGCCAGAAGTGTTTGACCCTAGAACCGTTGTCCTTAGAAAGAGACTAAACACCCTCTATCTAATACCTCATATTATCATACTGAGATGCATCCTGACAAAGATCCAAATGTTAGGAATTCACACATAGACATTCCCTCGTTTCATGTCCAAGAATATTGAGCCCTTGATTTAGATCCTCATCCTCTTGAATGTCATAAAGGACCCCCCTTACAACGTGGTCTCATTCCACATAGGCTCACCTAATGAATTAAGCCAATGTAACTGAAGACCTCAAATGAAAAATTGACACATGTACCACATTGTGAATATGGTCAATCGTCGACCCTCAATTTTCTCACCTCATTATTGGAAAATTCAAAATGAAAACTGTGCTTCTAAAATGGAAAATTTTATCCATTATCATCATTACATTTTCATTGTGATCCAGATCTCGGTTGGCATGATTCACATGTTTCCCCTTCCTTAGATTCAAGTGGAGTCTCAACAAAACCTATTTTACACTACTGTGCATCGGTGTGAAATATGAAAGTGGTTTAATAATCCTAGGATGTCTTTCACCTAGCATTCTATTTCCCAAAATCTGTGACATCCTATACCAGGAATGTTCCACCACTGCTCCTTGTTTCCTACATCAAGCACAAATTACATAATCATAGTGGTTTTGGAAGGATGCGTTCTGGTATATTCATACCACACTAAATATTAGTCCAACAAAACATTAAACTGTTATCCCATAACAACATGTGCCTCGACTCCCATCATAAGGGGGTTTGTAGGAACGCCCACACACTTTTCCTCAGGCCCAGACCAACTTTCCCTTTTGGTCCCTAAACCTAAAATACATCCCTTTGGGATATGTGGTGTGGTGCTGGCGTATGTCTTCATTTCCATTTGGTTTATAGCTACTACATAACGTACTCTCTTTTGGGATCTGCCATTTCACTCACCATCCAACCGTATGATGTTTAACATCACGAGACCACATGTCCTTGACAGATAACATTTAACTGCAGTTCTACCCTGAATATGTTCCGGATGCCCCTTATCATCGATGGGATGCGTCAGCTTCCATGATACTGAGGATTCCCTCCCCCCCAATGTTGGTCTATAACCACGATTTTCTCACGATATACATTTGGTGTGATTCCTGTTCTTATGGGATACATAGAGACGTCCTGGAAATTAGCCATGGGCCCAGCCCCAGGTCTTTTAAACTATGCGCACTGTCTTCACCCTGTGACTTTTACACTGTGTATTTATCATTTTTATTGGTGTGTCGTAAAACATTCAAGAATTCTGGGTCCTTACCAGAGAGGTCCGGTTAGGAAGTAAGATTGAACCCAAATCAGACTGATGCATCCACCTAATGTGTTTTCACCATGGTGTCATAATTTCAAAAGTGTTAGAATCCATTCGAACAACCCATCACTCCACCCTCCACGCTTTTCAGGTACTCTTTTCAGACCTTCATAATATTTCACATCTAATGGAACCACCTTAATGGTATGGATGCTCGGCTTATAGCCGGACTACTATTATAGGCCAACATTCCTGAATGATAATTGATAACATTATGAGTGAGGCCTAGTTTTGTGAACATGTTTAGGGGTAATCCATCATTTTCATCCCCATTTCAGGAAAACATAATAGGGATACTGTGTTTTGAACATGGTCAGCAGTTATGTTTCATTTTCATGACACCCTCCCCCCCAGTGTTCCATATTTTTGGTGTTTTGATTCACTCATTCCATTCCCCTATGTTTATATTGATTCTAACACCACCGGTGTTACTCCACTCATGCACTAGGGAATATTGGGGAAAAATGATTATTCTAATAACTTAATCATCTTTTTAGTCCTCCATGTTAATTCCTAGAATATCAGACCGGTCATTCATACCTCAAATGCCTGAATTTGTTTGGAACACTGATATTCTTATCAAGTAGAGATGCAACCATCCATTGTTTCTTGCATCAAGCACGACACGTGGATTTTTATGGATTATATTCTGGTTACTCCACCATTAGGATTGATATTCGATGATCATAATAAACTAAAAATAAGTTAATATGTCTAGGAACGTAGTTTGGGATAAGAATAAAAATGGAGAAATGATTATATGATTGGATAAATCATTTCCCTTTATGGATCATGCCCTTTGTTGGAAAACTCTAGTGATACCACCCTCTAACTTGTAGCCTCAATGTCTACATCCCACACATTTAGATCCATATATTCCATAGAATCTATGGAGAATATTTCATTAGCTGCGATCTTCACTCACTCCAACTCAGATTGAATCCCATCTATTTGAAAATTTTCAATTCTTGTCTGCTCCTGGGCTTCAGTCAGATGGGCCTTCAACCACTCAATGATTTTTTATAGGTCTACAATGAATATGACTGGATAATTATAATATTCTTAAAGATTCCAAACTTCTTGATCAACATCATGGGACTTTGTTATGCTCACATATCAATTCCTTCATTGGTCGGTGATGAGATGTTGGCTGCCCACTCGTACCTCCCATATCATGTAATCTCAGATAAGTGTGTGGATGTGATGGGCATCCTCTCCACCAGTGAAAAGAAGGTACAATCAGGTGTGCAGTGATCCAATCAGGGGAAACCATTCAGCTATTGGATTTTTTAATAAGTTCTCAATACACTACCACCCTTTTCGCTGCAACATGAGGCTTTCCTTGGTAGCTTCAGGATCTGAATCATCTATCTCCTTAGTGTCTACATGTTGATATTTAATGAAATCATCCATGAAATCAGCAGTAGGGTCTTCCAATGGAATTTTACCCAAAGGTATTGGCTCTTAAATATGTGGAATTGTTTCCACACTCATCTCCATTTCATAAATTTCTCCCCTACCAACTCCATACCCCTCCCGATAATTACATCACCAGTGTTCACAACCCCTTTCTCACCAGGTGCCGGTACCAGCCAAATTTTAGAAGCTTGTTCTAATTGGGTTGGTCCAATCACCACTAGATTATCTGATGATGGTCCAGATTCAGTGGCCTTCCGATCCTCTAATATTGTAATTACTGCACATAGAATGAATCCTTTAATCAGCTAAGCTCTCTGATGATAGATGTGAGTGTCTGAGTAATGAAACATACAAGAGCTCAATGCATCAACGTCTGGTGTTATAGTTGCTACAAGAGCTATCATTATTGGAGATCCTTCAGCGCTTGTCAGTTCAATAATGGTTGTCCGCTCCCAAAATTGTTCTACCGGGGCATCCTTACCCCCCTCATATAGAGTTTCCAAACAAAAAAAATATTCATCTAAACTTGAAAAAAATAGATTGATAATTACGTAAGATGAAAAGAGGAAGGATTTGTATAAAAATTGAATAATACCATGAGTTTCATATCCATATCCATATCTGATCCATAAATCATGCCACTCTCCCAAGGAATACATTGGGTTTCCATCCCCTAATTCCCTTCACCTCTATGAAATTCGTCAACTTATCTGATTTCTTATTCTTATTATTTTTCTTATTTCGATTAACTCTTCACAATTTTCTCATCACTATCATCATTTATAGATGAAAATCATTCAAGATCATGCACCTGGTTAAGCATCACTTTTACCAGGAGGGGTGTTTCCTCATGTCGACCCCGCTGGCATGCGTATACGTCCTTGGCGTGTCAGGGATGACTATTCATATTGTCTTCAATTCGAATCAGTCCAACATCTAGCAGTTGGATCCAATTTCTTACCATCTTTATCAAAATGGATTCAGTTCTCATTGACTGTCGGAGGGTCAACCAGGTTAACAACAGTGCATGGAAGTGTTTTCCCCAAATTTATGTATCATATAACTTATATACTTTCCATGAATCTCCCTTTCCACTCTGTGAGGTTGTTCAAAAGCCCCTCCCCTACCGAACAATGAGTGAATGACGGCTCCATGTTTCATTCCCACTAATAAATTCTCAGACTATATTTACCTAGCTACCGACTTGTTCCTAAAATTTCCAACCTGGCAGCACTTGGTCTGTTCTCCTGTGGCCCAGGTTCCACACTAGCAACATTGAGCTATCTAACTAAGTTATAAAGTATCCCTTCAGGATATACCACCACATAATATTTGACATATTTCATTGAGAGGAAAACATCATATCTAGTAGGGGGAAATGTAATTGCTTCACTATAGTTATAAGTTGTGATCATCATCAACTTTTGAGGAAGAATGGAAGGATGTTTCTCCCCCTATACATTTGTATGTACCTTCTTTGGCATCTAATGGAGGCATCCAAAATGTCTGCAAAACCTTGACCGATAATAGGTCTCGAAAATAGTTTCCCCATCAAACTGGGCCACAAACACCCCAACACTGATGATCTGAAAATTTTCTATTGGATCTAGTGAGCCTTGTCCTCCACCTATCATTTGGATCTCCAAGGTGGGGAATATAATAAATGTAATATTGGTTTGATTTACAATCCTAATACTTATTCCTTCTTCATTGAGTTTCAGTGGCATGACCCTCTAAATGATTAACAGGGACAGTTACAGGATATTTTCAAGGGATCGAATGACATTTAAGATGTTGTACCCACCGTAGTGAGACATGATCCTACCAGGAAGGATTTATAAAGAACCAAATATCCTCCATGGTGATCCCACTCTCAAAATACACCCTAGAATATCCTACAAACGGGCCAACATAGGGACCCCCATGTTAAATATCTAATTAGCAGCCATGATACCATCAATCACTAATGTTGTAGGGTAGACTCCCATCGATATGTCCCCTACTAGAATAATCCACCCACTCACGAAAGTATCATGAAATACGGAATACTGGAAATTCGAGTATAGGCTTTAATCCACACTAATGCCCCATGATTGATATTCCCACACCTCTAGGATACCCCAATATGATCTGCTCTTTCTCTTATTTTCTATGGTTGGATACTATTTTTCTCTCACCAAAATCTTGATATTTAAGTCTTTCATTAAAAACAAGCTGATCCACTAGGAATATGGGATTTTTTTAGGATGTTTATGACTGTTTTCCGCTCCTTGTTCAGCTCAAACAGATTCAGTGATAGGATAGGAATCTACAACATTTCCCCCCAGATATTCTATGTGGGAGGAAACTCCTTGTGATGATTCCCATCAAAAAGGATTCCCCTGAAGAAATGAACATCCCAAATAATGATACAAAACACCCCATGATAGATATGGAAAGTGTTGGTATTAATGATCCAATGGCTAAATAGCTCTCGTATGAGTTCTTACTGGTAGTAGAAATGGAACTGAGACGTCAACACCACCTCAAACAGCCCAATGTGCCACAGTTATTCCTCAAACAGATCGCATGATTGGAATACCTAATATGTCCATGCCCACTCACTTTTGAAATTTATTCTACATGTTAGGTCACTATCTTAAATCCATCCCTTGGTCAAATCGGTGATGTTATTTCAGATGCTACTTGTGTAATGGTCTAGAGAATACTCGATGACCGTATCACAACGTGAGATGGTTATGGTCCTTGGATTCAATACATAGAACACCATGTTCTTGGTTTCTCTTGTAGGATAGCCATTTTTATGATGTTTTATAGGGGAAGGTCGTCCTTGAGGGTCACCCATGATTCATTTTTATCGACATCAGATCCTGGCACCTATTCCTCCTCTAAAATACATATGTTCTATATAGATAGCATGTAAGACAACACATAATCGTTCTAGGATTGGTTCATCATGTTAAATAGAGTTTTTTGAAGGATAAGACATTCGTGGCACTATATACCTCTGGGCTCGTAATCATTTCAGCCCTTCGAGTGGTATACATAGATTCCTTCATAATGTCTCCCTGACGAGCTACCATCGTTTTTGGTAATGTCTGAAAAAACCAATATCCCGCAAGAGAAGTCTTGTGTGTTGTACAAAAAATAAAATGGTGGTGTGAAAAACATATGAAGTTTCATAGAAAGAAGATGTTGTGTGAAAAATTGTGACCAATGTCGATAAATTCTATACAACAATGGTATAATTCTATGCAAAAGGCATGAAATATTTAAGCACACTAGAGCATCAGTTCATAATGCCTGAGAAATCATGTTCCGACAATGGGACCCTCAAGGGTTTATATAGGTGTGAATTGGGTTTTCTATAAGAATGAAAAATAATTACACACCATATGTTCCTTTTTTTATGCACCTCATCAAAGGATCCATGCGTCTCTGCATTTCCCATGAAATATGACCTCTTTGCCCCATCGTAGATCTGATTCCCAGGGGGCATTTGTAGTGGCCAAAATGCGCCAAAGGCCTGAGGTTGGCATTGTGGGAAAACTGAAGGTAGATTTCACATGAGTGAACTAGTTCAGGGCTGGATGAAAGACTGTGTGGTAAATCAGAAAAGTGCGTGTAAGACCGCCCCAATGGTCTGTAAATTCACACATGTAAGATATTTTTTTGGTACCATGCGGAATGTTCCACACGACTGATAGATGCATCTGGTTTTCCACACAGGGTAAATTCCCCCCCCCCTCGGGTCTATGTATCATATACAAGTAGAAGGACACCTCCCTCACTTCTTTGATGAATAACTCGAACCATCTCCCCTATGTTTAATACACATCTTCCATGAAAAAAAGTTGACTTTCAAGTACTATATTATCCACAACAGGTCTCCCAGGGGTCTTCCTACATGCAAAACCCTTATGTTCGGACCCTTTCCTAGTTCCTTCATTGATTTCTTAGTTGCATGAATGTCCCTTTACATGTGTGAAATCATAATCCTTCTGTGATCAATGATTTTTTATTGAACGTATATCTCCTCCAATTACATGCACACCTCCTTTATCCATGAAACCCTATTTTTTTGCATGCACCAATTTTCATTTTCACTAATATTGCACGCAAACCCCATATTTTGTGCACAATCTGAAATACTTGTGCACTCCATGTGTCTTCTTTACCCTAAATCCCAATGTTAAATCCCCACTTATAGGCGACACCACCGTCGTACACACACTTCTCTCGTACAACCCTCCAGGTTCATGCCAACTGATTTCAAGGTCCCTTGTGTGTTGTTTTTGTTTTGTTGCATTGCCTTATGGTTCTTCGCATAGCCATGCTAATGACTATTACTTCATTGGATAGAAACGCTAATGTGGGACCCTCAGTGGATCACTCCACAACACCCATTCACCATGGAATTTTGGGTTTCTTCCCTTTATCAACGGTTAAAGTGTGCATGTTATGTATGTAATATGGGTCTTAAGTGAACCCACCTCGTCCGAGATGTAGGATGTTAAACTACCAAGCATCATCGTTTTCATCACCTGACATTACATTGTGGCCTCACCTCATGCAACAAAAACAGGGTGCTCCATATCAAAATTCTTTATGCCTACTCGTCTCAATCGGAGTGAGATATTACACACATGGAATGGGATTCTCTTTGCTAAAGAGGTGTCTGTCTTTGTGGAAGGGAATCCATCGTGGTTTAGGATTGAAGACATTATTGCAGAAGGTTTTACACCTTCTCTTCCATTCTTTTTCGGTGCAAAATAATAGAGGAGAGATGGGCACATGGTCTTTTGATATCCTATCCCTCTCCAACTAGACATTGTTGCTACCGAGCCTCTACCTTGGAGTATGTCCCAATCTTTATCTCTCTGGGCCTCTAACCATGTGTAATCCCTTGTTTCCTCTATGGTCAACTGACCATGTATAAGGCCCATTACACTTCCCATGGATGAACCATTCATGAAATGATTGTTAGGTCATTGCTACATCTTGTTTCTCACACAGAGAATGACTCATGTGGGATTAGAGATATAATTGACTATGACATCCTTCATGGCCCATGTTAGTGTGTAAGCCCCATCACATTCTGAACAATATGGAATTTGATCCTTATCTATTAGGAAGGGTACGTAAGAAGTCTTCTTGAGGTTCTTCCCAAACATTTACATGTCCCGACCCCATAATGTTGGTTAACATTTTTCCCGTATGAAATTAATTTATATCCTTCATCACAAACTACGAAGACTTTGATCCTTGTCTACTAGGCATGGTATGTAGGAAGCCTCCCTAAGGTTCAAGACCAACACTTATTTTTTCCAACCCCTTCACGTCGGTTCACATTCATCCCTACATGATGTATAATTGTACCCATTTGAATTATTCGGGATTTTATCCTTTTCTCGTAGACATGGTTCATAGGAAGCCTCCCTAAGGTCCAATCTCTAATCGATGGTAAGTCGTTATGTTTTACCCAATCGACGGTAATCCATCTTGTTCCCCAATCGGCGGTAAGCCTTCATGTTCCCCAATCCATGGTAAACCATCATGTTCCCCAATCTATGGTAATTTGTCATGTCCCACAATTGACATTATGTTGTCGTATTCTCTAATTGATAGTAAGGAATCATGATCCCCAATTGAGGATAGGACCTTGTGAAAATCAACTAGTGGTAAGTCATTGTCCTCCCTAACCAATGGTAAGCCTTATTAGCCCCATACAGTGGTATGACGTTGTAGTCTACAATCTACTATAAGCTATATTAATGTCTTTCAATATGACCAACATATCTGATCCTCCCCCTGGGTGTCAGACCAAATATCGTGCTACTAACCACTCATAATCCCCAATATATCTTCTGGTCATTGTCTAATATGTACAACCTCATTCTATACCCCCATCCTGAACTCTATGGATGTTGATTCCCTGCCACAAGGATAAATAGGAATTCTATTAAATGAAAATGGCCAACATCACTATATCCATCATGACGACTCCATATCACTCTCTTTTCGCTCTAAAAAATCTATATCTATCATGATTATTACCCAGGCAACCACATCTTGGTGAGATATTTTCACTGACTTTCGTGAAGATCCTAGTAGTAATTGAGTAACTAACCATGTGTTTGACCAAGAATCAGTGTTCTCTATACGGGTTTCACCCTTCTGATCCAATCCGGTCAGTGTTATGATTAGTATGATCTATTTCCACTAGATGTTAAACTAACTGCATACTATTTAGTAATAATGGGATGCTGAGAAAAACCATATATACATGCCTATTGAATATAATTCGTCAAAATAGACTTGGGATTTCATGCCCTCGATAATCAATATCATAAAGTGTTGAAACCTAGATGCATCAGTGTTCCTGTGGCCAGACATTCCAGCGATGTCAAACGTGAATACTCCCCTGACCGAAAGATGCTTCCAAGACTACATGCTTTGGAATGTCCTGATAGAACAATGTAATTAACTGTAATCCATGAATACATGGCAATGGTAATAGTTTCAGGAATAATGCCTTTTGTATATGAGGGAGACCCAAACTAGGAAAATACTTCTTCAGAGGAATCTACAAAAAAAGAAACTGACATCCCATCATCCCGTTACGATCAAGAAAAAAGTGTCCCTGAATATGCGAGGGGTTCCGCACACCTTTGGAAAGAAAGAATGCATTGGAATAGTTGTGTGTCCACCACAGATAGATGTGCGCCCTTAAAAAATCATTGAAACCATACATAATTTAGGAACATTTTATAGATTACATTTCACGATTTTGTGGTTATCTTGCATGAATCATGTGGAGCGGTCCCTGGATGATGTTGGAGATCCATGATTCCTGATGAATTAGATGGGGTCAGTTACTCCAATATGGAATCATGGCTTGGGTTTCCCTTAAATATATTCTTAGGTAAATATGAGACAACTCATTTCATGGGAGCATGTACGTTACCTTTAAGGGGTTACATATGGGGTTGTTACTCTCCTGATCGACTTGGGTGTGTGTTCCCAATGACGTTTGTACAAGTGAACTTTTCCATTTTGGGACAGTGTCTGGGCTCTCAAATCTTGTTATATGGTAGAGTTGTTACTCCCCTACCATATCAGGATGAAAGTCTTATAGCCTCAGTGTGGTTCTCCCTTACCATGGGTGTGAGATCAAGTTACTCACTATGGTGCTCCACTGCAATGGGAGGGGGCACATGTTTCATACTGTGGTGCTCCCCTTACTAGGGAGCTAGTTCCCATTTATAAAATGGTGATCCATTTTTCTCATGATTCTCTAGGTAGAGAGTCCTCCACATGTTATTTGTTATTCTGGGTTCGGAGTTAGCACTCCCTCAACGTAATAAGTAGCAGGGCCCTCCAAACTAGAGATATAGGGGTTTCATGGGTTGGTTTTGGAGCTAGTACCCCCTTCAACTACAGGGATGTGGTGAGGAGTATAGTCCATTCATTCCTACATTCGGCGTGGGTCATTTTTTGGGAAATCACTCATTTGAGTGACAACTGTTATTGTGTATTTGGCTCATAAACTTCAATCTTTCGATGCTTACTCCAATTCATTACATGAGCTATCGAGGATGTATTGTCTATTGTTCTTACCTACGCTGTCGATACCTCATGAGATCATTTTGAGTATTATTTTGGAACCTTGGTTCATTGTCCATGGATTGTATGTGGTTAGGATTGTGAGGCTTGGTGATGGTATTGAGTATATATGTGTTCTTTAGAGTCCTTTTGGTAGGTTTAATTTTGTTTACAAGCCAGGGACATCGATCTGACTATATGGGTATTACCAAGGATGGTGTAGAGATGGAGCTTAAATTTCCATTGGGTTCTCTCATGATAAGTTGAGTTAACTAATGCCTATATGTTTATCCATTTTTTTCTTTGGGGTTTTGGGGTGCCTACTATGTCATCTTATACTCACCCCAACACAGAATCTTCCAACACATGACTTGTGTTTTGTGATTACCACATATTCTTCAACAGAGTTCCATTTGGACCGAAGGAAGGATGAGCATAGTAGTTGGACTAGCAAAGTAATTTACCATAGCTTGTCCATGGATCATACTAATGGGTTTTTTAAAATGATCCCCTCCATTAAAGCATGTTAAATACTTTTTCACTTTTCCATTTTTGGGACTTTTTTTAATATATTTCTATACTATGTTTTGTGATAGAGGTACGTATTAATTTTTAGTTTTCACTTTATATATATATATTTCATAATTATTGAATTTTGTTATATGTTTGTGTGTGTGAATACATTTAATTTAGGATACAACCTCCTTCTATGTCGTAGCCAACTCTGGGCCAGTTTCCAACCCATGGCCTATAAAGACGGGCTTAGGGAGTTGTGGCTCGAGCCCCTTAGGGTCTGGTCAACAAAGATGCATCAAAGAGGTATATCCATTCCAACCGATCACATTCTAGGTAAAATGAATTCTTCATATGGAAGAGGATAAACATAAACAACATGAATACAAGAAATTACCTTCCCCAATCTGTACAAATAATCACCATCCTTTCTGATTTGTTTAATAATTGGTATCAAGATTTTACATCCACAGTCAAACTAATCATAAAACATTTTTTAAAATATATTAGATAATATAAATAATATATTAACGTCAATAATATAAAAAAAATTAATAGAGGTTGTGAAATAGAAAAAAACACTTATAAAATCGTCATAGAATTTGTTTGAGAGAGACACACTTAGACTTCGAAAAAAAGGGTTATCATTGAAAGATATTTTCATAACATCAAAAATGAACTATGTTGGGTTGCCCATTATGAAATATTTATTTTTAGAAAAATATTTGTGCCTTAAAATAGATTATAGTTTTCCCTTGAATATTGGTACATATTTGAGAAGTGCCCTTGAACCAGGTTTGTTTCTCTAGATGAATTGACATATATCTTTATAAAACATTTAACTCCCCATAAAATAAATAAGGATTATTATTTGTACCAATATATATAAAATTAAACCAAAATTTATTATGATATTATTAAAATAATTATGAATATAATTTTGATTAATAAAGACTAGTATTAACCCAAATGAAAATGGCAGTTCATGTAGATATCCCTTTCTTTATATGCAAACAAGTTATGAACATGACTAAAACATCTTAGATAATCAAATTAAATCCACATATTTATTAAATCATAACCATATCTAGATAATTTTATTTTTTATAATATTATTATGTTAATTTATGGAATTTTTGGATGAGTTATGAGATACAGTTGTATAGCTCAGTAGAATTCGATTTAATTGTCTTCTTGTTTGATATACTTGTATATGATTATGGATGATCGTGTGGAATTGGTATAAGTACCAATTAATGAATTTATATTATAATAACAAATATCCAAAATATTATATGGTGATTTAATTTATTTGGTTTTATGGAATGAGGATGAGTTATTAGATATAACTATAGTGATAATAATTTTGATTATTTTGGAGATATATCAATTGTTACGAAATTATTTTGTCATATTAATTAGTATTTTGAATATATACTAGTTAAAGAATATTTAATAAATTATAATACGTAAATTATACTCTTATTAAATAGTAAAAATGTTTTCATGACCATCTATGAAATTTAAAATAAAGAACAAAGGTTCATTGTCCACAATAGTTGTAAATTAGCAACATTGGATGATGATTACGTTTTTAAAAGAAAAGAGTGAGAAAGAAAGAAGTTTCAGGAATGATATTTCATCATAATTATATGATACTTGTACATAGATGATACTAAATTAATAATTATCATTTTGATAGGGGACGTGATGAGATAATTATTAAAAAAGGAAATTGAATGAAATTAGAATGAAAATGGAAGAGGATTTTACCTCTTTAGTACACCTCCTTGAGAACCTCATTAAAGAAAGGGATTTTATCCTTTTTGGATAACTCATGATTTCATGGACATGGGAGATACTAGGGAAGATTATTTTTTCAGAAATTTTAGATGCTCCAAAGCTTATTGATTTGAGTAGAAGTTGTGGTGAGGGTTGGTTTTTATTGTTTAAGAGAGGGGTCACTTCAAAACATCTTATTAATTATTTTATTATTTTTCAAAATACAAATAATAGTTTTGAATATTTTGAACAAAAATAGTTGTAAATAATTTTTTTTTCAAACTTATGTTCATTTACATCATCCATGAATTAATCATATGTCAGGAATTCATTTAATTAGCATATTTTGTAAATCATCAAATTTTACTATTCACCAGAAATTCACGTATTTGAGAAAAATAGCAAAAATTAACCAATTTTTTTTTTCAATATCTATAAATAAAAAATAAACTCCATTTTATCAAAATAATTTTTTAAATAAGATAACTAATATTTTTAAATAAATTCATTACTTACATGAAAAATATATATTTTAAATTTAGAACTTATTTTATAATACATTCTAAAATTAACCAATGTCTCGTAATATTATCCTTAAAAAATTGCAAATAAAATAATTATTTTTGAAATCATTTAATTAAAATGAATTTTATGAATATATTAAATAAAAATTGAAATTAAATATTCATTACTCATAAAAATTACAACACTTAATTTTTTTTTAAAATTAAATATCATTTATATTGTGCCTACATTTTATTTATAGATACATGGGTGAGGTTAATATTTATAAGGGTATATTAATATTCTTAAGGGTGAGTTACTATTCTCATAAAATGTCAGTTGATCATATTAGAGTCTAAATATCATACTGATTGCAACCATGTATGTCAGTTTTTCAAAATTCAAATCATTGAAGAGGAAAAATTATGTTCTTTGAATTGGATATAAAAAATACATTATTATAGAGACATAGTGTTTCAATCATTCAACATTAAATATATTCATATATTATTAGGATCCTAAATTATTCAACCATTAAAAATTTCAGAATCAAAATTACCGGAATTCTACCTCAAAAAAATATTTGGGTAGATCTTTCTCACATGATTCTCAGGCTCCCATGTCACCTCTTCAATTCTATTTTTTTTCCAATGTTCCTTCAAAATTCATGATGTCTAATTCCTCAGCACATGTTAATTAGTTTTTATAATCCGAATAGGCTCTTCAAAAAATGATAAGTCAGGTTCCAATTCTATACCATGAGATGGGAATACATGTGTTGTCTCTGGCATTTACATTCTCTATAATGAGACATGGAACACATTGTATAACATAGAATGGATTGGAGGCATTATGAAACAATATTCCAGAACTCCAATTCTCTCCAAAATTTCAAAAGTTCTAATGTTCCTTGGTATAACTTTTCTTTCTTTATAAATATTATAAAACCTTTCCATGGATATAGTTTCATGAAAACATACTCTCCCTCTTGAAATTCCAAATCCTTCCATCAATTATTCGCATATCTATTTTTTCTGTTTTGAGTTTCATTGATATGAGTTTGAGTAGTCTTTACCACTACTAGTTTTTCCTCCATCTTTTTTGGGTCCACAATAATCATTTCATCAACATCATCCCATCATGGTGGTCTATGACATCTTTTTCCATAAACTACTTCCTATGGTTTCATTTGAATTCTATAATGGAAACTATTGTTGTATGAAACTCCAAAATAGTTAAATATTGATTGCACATTCCTTGAATGTCAAGTGAATATGATATCATCATGTATTCTAATGTATGGATCATTCTTTGTGATTTCCTATAAGTTTAAGTGTGATGATCATTATTTAATTGAAGCTTAGTATCTAATGTTTTTGAGGAATTTTATGGCCTTTTAATGCGATCTAAGAATCACGATCAGACCTATTTGAGATCAGTTCCCCAAGAAGCCCGAAAACATCATTTATATAGATTCTTGTAGGGAACTCCAATGGAAACCCATTCCTTAATGAGTGGAAATATGCATATTTCATAAGAAGATCAATAATTACCCATATATCAAAATTCTTTCATTTAGATTTGGGTAATAAAATGGAAAACAATCCATAGATTTGTCATCAAATTTCCATTTTGAAAAAGGTATATGTTGCAAGAATCACCTTGGGTGTTGTCGTTTAACCATCACTTGTCCCAAAACTAAACATCATTATATATAATCAAAAACATCCCATAACATATATTCCAACAAATAATGTTCCATTAAACAACTATACATTTTAGTGCAACTGGGGTTCGTAGGGTATTCCAAGATATGGGAATCATCAAATAACATCCATTTGAAATAGGATATTCAGTAAACACATAGCCTTTTCCCAAATTTTAGAATTTCTTCCAGACACATGAAGTTAGCCATATTTCTATCATATACACCTTAAATTTTCTTTTCAATATTCTCATTATCAGATTGAGAAGTATTAATTAATTACAATAAATATGGTTGGTAAACCAATTGAAAAATGTAATGATGTTTCACCATAATTGATAATTCCTATATCCCTATTTACTAGATCCATAAATATAGGATCCCTTTCAATCATCAATTTTTAAAACTCAATGATCTTTCATGGTCAATGCATCATCTACATTATTTTCTTTTCATGGGTGGTAGTGTCTGGAAAAATTAATATCCTTGAGTAGTTCAGGACATCTCTTGTTCCTCATGTTGATTTCTTTCAGTGAGAATATATATTTCAAACTTTTAGTATAAGTATATACCTCACATATTTCACAATATTGATATTGTCTCCTAATTTTCAGAGAATATATTATAGATACACACTCATGATTAAGAGTTGGACAGTTTGGTACAATAATTTTTAACTTCCTTGATGTATCGGAAAAAACTGTATCATTATTTATAAATAAACAACCATTTTCTTTCATTGATATGTAACTGTATATCCCAGATCCACCATCTTCAGATAGTTTAGTCATGATTGGAGAATAAACAAACACCTTATTCAAATCTAGAAAACAATATTCATATTATTTTATCCATTCTAATTTAACCCCTTAATAAGTAATATTAGTCAATGAGTTGGATAATCATGCATAATTCTTAATAAAATACAGATATTAACCATGTAAACTGATAAAACTACAAACATAGGGTATGTTTGTTGGAGTAGTCCATTCTTGAACTACTTTAGACACTATAGGATCAACTAATAATAAATAATTGAAGACAATAAGGCCAATAAATGAAATATTTTAAATCCAATATTCAGAATTTCGAAACTTCCACAATACCTCAATTTTTCTAGGAGTATTCATAATAATGTTCATGTTATTTTCATGATATTTTTAGCTTATGCAGTATACCATGATATCATCAAATAATAATACAATGAATTTATCAAGATATTCCATGAAAAATCTATTCAATAGATCCATTAATATAGAGGGTGTAGTAGTCATACCAAAAGGAACTATTGTTTACTGATAATTCCCATACCTTTTTTGAAATTCTATCTTTTTAATATCTTATATTATCACAAACAATGAATGATATGTAGATTGAATTTTAATTATTAAAAATTATTTGGTTTCATGATGTCGATCAAATAAATCATCAATGGGAGGAATGTGATATTTTTTCCATATCATAATAGAATATATTTCACTATAGTCAACACATAACCTCATTGTCTGCTCCCAAACCCATCATGAGGCATGGGCTAGAAAATTAGAAAAAAATTCCCCTATTATTTTAACTAATGGGAAGCTAGTGGCATTCGAGGTCAATCCCACAGTGAAAAGGGAGAAACGATAAAAAATCATGCACACATTTGAGCCTAGAATTGTTATCTATATTCGAGTGGGTAAAAGAAAATATTTACTATAATTTGAAAATATATTGTGAAATAAGTGAATGAAAAAATGATGAAGAACCGAATAATTAGAAAATAAGTACACGTCGAGGTTGTAATTCAATTATGATATTTCAAATTTGTCATTCCTTTTAATTTTGTTAATTAAATGATATTCATTTTCAATGGGAATTCAAATAAATTTAATATTCTTGGTCTAAAAGTCATTCAGTTACATGTTAATGGATTAATTCCTTCGTATAGTAATTAATAATATAAAACATGTTATGGAACTTTTACCCAAAAATTTGTGGCAGCATATTCCCCAAATGGTCAGGGGTTTACCCGTTGCAATTCATTATTTTGTTATAGCTGATGTTATTCTTGGACAGATATAACCATAGTGGTTTGTTATTTAATATACATTCATTATAGAAATTTAATGTAAAATATCACAACAAAAGAAATAATACAAAATTTAAAACATTAATACTGCCAAAAATTATTAAAACCCCAACCTGAGGGAAATCATCCTCTTATGAACATGGTCAGGGTGTGTGTATTTAATCAAAACTCTATCCCTACCCTAAACATGAGAGGAGAAACGGGGAATATGAATTAAACTAGTTGAAAAAATATTATAGAATTGAAAGGAAAACTAAATATTGGGTCTGAGGGAGGTTTGAACCGTAGAGCTGCATCACATCCCCTAAAAACATTCCAAATTATAATTGGGTGGGGGGTGGGGGTCTTCAGTATTATTTATAAATTTTAGTAATAAAAATTGTGTACTAGAGTGTACGTGGAGTGTACCAATATCAAAGACTTTTTTCAGTCTTTTAATTTCTAGTAAGTGACCAAAAACAACCTCTTTGACTTGGAACATGGCACCGCCTGGTAGGTTGAAGTACACGACATGTAGATCTACCTTAAATGGCGTTTAATCTCACTCATCATCCCCCAACTGCTTCTAGATGGTCCACACAAAGTGTAGATGGGAGTACACAATGTGTAATGGTCAACTGACAACATGGTGTGGAGTATTTCTCTTAGAGACCAATTGCTTCATGAAAAGGATACATAGTGTGTATATTACATAAAAAACATTTACTATGATTCTGGTTACATGGTATTGTACTTGGCCTGGCCATTCTGTGTCGAGGATCTTGTACATGTTGTGTGTCTTAAAGTACATGCTGTGTAGTTTGGAATTTTTGATAAACATCACTGGATTTGTGTCTTTGACATGGAAATTACTGAAAATCTCAATGATCCCCAAATCACATCATTTTAACTAAAAAAGAACATTTTATCTTGTGAAAAAATCTTTTAAAAATTAAATAATATGAAGGAACATGTATACACAAATCAGGCACATCAAATTCCCCCCACACTTAGTTATGACCTTCTCCTCATGAAAAATATCAACATCTAATCAGTAGTATCCATATTATAAAAGGGAATCACTCTCCTTATTTATATTTTTAAATAAAATAGCCATATAAATAGATTTTATAAAGGCATAAAACATATATTAATTTCAAGGATATCTTCATTATCTCCTTTATCATTTAATTACAAAACATGCATTCTATTTTATAGACATTGCTCAACATTTTACAATTATACATGCCACTTGGTGATTTAACTCACCAGAGAAAACAATAATCTCATCACTAAAGAACATTTTATCATATTTGAGCTCAATATTAATTATATTCACTATATCCATAGTCTTGAAAGTGTTCTCATTAACTAATTTAAAAATATAAATCACAAACATCATTTGGGAATTCATCAAGGTTCAAATGATTCTCTGGCTAAGGATTGGTAGGGAATAATGTGGAAAATAGTATTAATGGAATGAAAAAGGAGGCCAAATTCATAAACAAAAATGCATGATATTAAAAAATTAGAGCATAATGAAAATCCAACCCCAATCAAGATCTCATAAAATTTAAATCATTTCCATGGTAGTATCTTGCCAAAATGGGTCCATAATGCATAAGTAAAGTCAAAAAAATGAACATGGTCCCTCTTATAAATTTTTTTAAATGAGAGGGACCATCGATAATATAGTGGATAGTAGGCTATGGAAATCTGTTTTCCAAATGAACAAGTTACAATCTCCCCCACACTTAAGTTCATAGTTGATCACTAAAATGTACAATGAAAAACAAAAAATATATCTCTAAATATCAAGGGAATAATCGTGTAAAAATATAATATAATTAGGGTAGGAAGTGAAAAAAGACTTGTAATATAACTTTTGATCAAGGCAGTTCATCATTTCTAAGGGTTAACGAAGATCAGATGTAGGGTATGTCTCACGGTCAAAGGGGCTGAAAAAAATAAAATTCTACAATCATATTATTGAGATTCAAAATTCATCTTGTTTTGAAGAGAAAACATGAAGATTATTGTAGTTATACATATCCCAATAATATCTCAAGAAAAAGGGTATAAGATAGACTATGTCAAATAGTTTTAGAATACATCTTGTGAATGATGAAAAGAATAATTTCTCAATCAGGTCATGGCATGAATAAAAAATGTGCATTCTAATAAATGTAGATAACCACTAAGTGAAGTTGGAAAATCTACCATATCAGCCATCATTTAAAATTAATTTAAAATATTAAAATATGTATGTAATGTATAAAATTCTCAACTATGATTTTATTATTAATAACTATTATTAACAAAAAAAATTCAAAATTCAAAATTTTTTAACTATTAGTGAAGTCTCTTAGATTAGTTTATGACAAAATAGCAATATAGGTAGAGAGGCCCCCCAACCACTTTGATTAGGGCACATGGGGCCCGAAGTGCCACATAAAGGTAGAGAATGTGAGGTGGGGACACATAAGAGGACAAAGAAAAGGGGATGTAATGGAAGAAGTAAATCTTTAATGAAAAAGAAAAAATATAATTCCAATAAACAATACCTCCCTCATGTTTAGGGGAAGAATGACGGGAAGTGGTGAATAAGTAAAGCCCAAAGCATGCCAGAATTCCTATGACGGTCATGGAGTGATAAAACTATAAGAATAAACATTATAACACATGAAAAATATATCACATATATATATAAAATGGAAGAAAGGTTCCCAAAAACCATTCAGGGGGTCATGTTAGAAGAGGTATCATCCTGTACAGAAGTAGCCGCCAAAGATGGATCAACTGTTGTGGCTGTTGGAGGCTCAGAAGCTACCCCAGGAAGAGTAATTGTAGGTGCCAAAGCTGTGGGATATGGACTCAGAGTAGAAGGTGTGGTAGAAATCTCCAGATTGGTAGAAGTAGTGGTAGCAGCTAGGATAGTAGTGGATAGGAGAATGGAATTTGTGGATAGTGCGGTAAATAGTGGTGGAGATACTGAAGATGGTCTAGGAGCCGAAGGAGGATAAAGTGATGGGGGTAGTGGAATACCATGATGCTGAAGAATAATCCCCAAAATATGATCGATCTATCCAAGAGTCTTCTCCTTAGTACCCAGGAGGCGCTCCAGCTCGTCTAGGCGGAGGGTGTAGGAGAGATCGACCGAGGGTGTGGAGGAAGGCGGGGGGGGGGGTTGAAGGAACAAAATAATACAGAATGGTGGAAGAAGATGGAAGGTGGGGTGGGAATGGTACATCCACAGGTGGATGAGGTGGATCCTTAGTAGTGACACCAATAAGAGCATGTGGGTCAGCTCTCTCCCCTACATGAGAAGGGACATCCTGCATGAACACCAAGCACTCTCCCCATTTCTCGACCAACCTCATGTGGATAAGCATGAGGAAGTCCACACACTATGGTGAACCCAAGAGGTCGTGAGGGAGAGACATCATCGAAATCCTCAAATGGTGTGCCAAATTTGTGGTGTAGAAACCTCTATTCAGGTTTCCCAGATGGTCATGGATCATTGAGTGAAAATAGGAGGTTGCTATACAAGGGAGGAGAGGGGAGTCATGCTGGACGATACAGGTCTGGAGCTCCATTCCCCAACCGAACACAACGATGATATCCTCGTGGTCTGAGAAGATGATGGAAATGAAGAAATGGTGAAGAAAGAGAAGATAAGGGGAAAGGATGAGAGTGCTTTTATATGATGTAGGGGTATACCGGTGGTCAATCCTAACAAACACCCTCAACATCGCGACATGGTCAGAGTGCTCGGGGAAGGTAAAGGTGGAGATGAGAGGTGGTGTAGCATTATGGGGGTAGAAGCCACACCCTCAGAAGAACTCAGCCATTGTAACTGAAAAATTTCATCCACCAAGCCATAATAAAACTGGGCGGGCTATATCTATGGTTTTATTTCAGTATGCGGGCCCTTTCGAACTCGAATGTTTCCATGTACTCCAAAAATAAGTCACGGTACATTAGAGTACTGACCTGAAATGTATTGATCATGTGAGTGTGGACAAAATTCTCATATAACTCCTCCCTGATTCCAAGGTAATGTGGAACTATAATTTCTAATAAGCGGCCACTCAGATAAATAGATCTATGAGAAAAACACCGCAAGTGCTCTGTCGCTGGATGATTATTTTGATAAACTAGGTAGGGATACGGTGGAGGGTGGGCGGCAGCTGGTGCATGCGATGGTGGAATAACCAGTTCTAGAGTAGACGGTCCTACCACAATGGTAGAAGATGGTGTAGTGGAAAACCAAGCATGTGCATATGGCAGGCCAGAAGGTGGAGGTGCAGGCTTGGCCAGGTCAACCATATGCGTGGATGGGATCTTGGAGAGAAGGGAGATGGAAGGAGTGGAAGCACCGGAAATCACAACCCCAAAAGATGGTACTGAAGCCGATTATATTGGATTAGGAGCAGAATATTCCCCAAGAACCACCTGAATGGTAATCTATTCAGAGGGAGGTGACATCAGAAGTGGGGTTACAGAGGCCAACACTAGGGGCTGAAAAACTGGAAAATCCAAAGCTGGTCGTTAGGCCTATCAAGGACAAATCTGATGGTGAGGAGGTCGCTCACCCTCAGTAGCAGAATCAGGTCACTTCCCTCTTTCATAATATCTATCATTCATTCCTGAAAAAGAAAACCAAACAAAACCATATAAAAGAAAAAGAAAAAAGAAATCAATAAAATGTGATAAAACTAGAAATGTAGTAGAACACGACATGTAGATACACTGTACACGACATGTAATAGTATCTATGTATGACCTAATGAACCTAGATAGTTACATCGTGAGGGAATGTTTCATGAAAATTGTAGAACACAGTGTGTATCAATGTGAACATGTTGTGTACCTCAACATGGTATGATGCCAATGTATAGAGCCAAAAACAGCATGATATATAAATGGAAAAAGGGAAATATATGTCGTGTAGAAATCATACATGCTATGTACGTGAACATTGTGTGTGGAGGGTGTATGACATCTACATGGAGTCCTCTTAATGGTTGGAGGATAGGGCGTGTCCTGAATAGACATGTCGTGTATAGGTACATGGGGAGGGGGCCATGTCCTGAACAAACACGGCTAGGTCCAGAAGGCGAAAGGAGGATCAATACATGGAGTGTACCAAACGTACATGCCATGTATTGACCATATGTTGAAATGGTTCTGTGTGAGGCCATGTAAAATAAGTACACAACGTGTGTTTGTCGCGCACCCTGTGTGTTGCACAAGAATCCAAATATCCAGATGATCCACAAATTTCCTTAAATGCTTATGAAATCTTCATATAAAGGGTGTAGAAGGGTGTAACTAGGTAAAGGATCATAATATAGCTGAAATCGGGATAGAAAAAGAACAAAAATGAAAGAATTAAAATATGGGGGAGTGGGGAAGGTGTGCGATAGAAGAAATGGGGAGGAGAGGTGGGATCGACATGGGCTCTTCCGTAAAGGAATCCCTGATTTTAAAGCCTCGATACACGGCATGTATAAGTCGACTACACAATAAGATTGATAATGTTTTATGTTTTTTTCTCAAAATAGACTACATAATATAATTATTATTGTAAACTATATAATAATTAATATTAATAATTAAAATTATATATATATATTTATTACTAAAAATAATTCTATACATGTAATGTATCAGCAAATACACATAGTGTGTTCTAAAATTTTAAAAATAGAAGTGCAGACTTTTGTCCGGTGCTTGGTGCGAGGTTCGAACCAGCGATCGTCCATTTCAAATGGATGCCCACAACCACTGGAGAAAATAATGTACTACTTATCATGTTTATGAATTTATATATTTTAAATGTATAGGACACAAACTACAAGGTAGAAAGGAAAGCCCTGGTTTGTTTTCTTTAATTATAATAAAAAGTATAATGCAAGGAGAATAGCTGTGTTCAAACCCGGGTCATTTGGATCTAGGGGTGAGACTCTGTTAATCTTCCAACTTCATCCGCATCTATTTCATTTTTAGAAAATCTTTTCTATTTTAAATTGAAACATAGTGAAAAAGACATTTATCAACATACACTTTGTGTGGTTTCTTTAAAATGAAAAATTAAGGAAATGTGACGGTTGTTAGGATTCGAACCTGGGTCTTTTGGAACTAGGTTATGAACCCAACCAATCGGTCCATCCCTATCATGTGTTTTATTATATTTAAACAAATTTATATTTTTTATAAAAAATACCACTCACACTTTTTCTGAAAACACATGTATAAAAAAAGGAACACTATGCCGAAGGTATGTATTGAGGGATTCAAACTGGTGATGTCTCAAATAAACTCTTATGACTTTACCATTGACACTGGAATCATCCATGTATATTACATAGTTAATCAATATATTTATACTATATCAAATAATGATGAAAAAGAATTAGTACACGCCGTGTGTGTAGGGGATACACGACGTGTAACCTCTAGATTTCCTCCCAGGAAGCACCATTGTTTTAAGTCATTGGCTCAAAATGAGTAATGAGTACTTATCCATATTCTAGAGGAGGATGAGGATTCCACAATGTGAACAAGCACATGTGTCTAGTGGCCTCCTCTTTGAAAAATGATGCTTATTGAAATTTATGTGGTCTAGGTATCTTCTTGTAATACCCCTGAACCGTGGCTAGTTGATGCCGAAGGCGGATGTGCTCGTCAGGTTGATCATGTACATCCTCAACCTCCTGAGTTTCATGTTTTGAGACACTAATAACCTAAAAATTGCAATAGGAAGACTTTAGAGAATAATTATCTTCAACGAAGGGTAATGAAATAAGCATGAAATTAAAATTATAAGTAACATGATATGTTGTGTCCCCACATTCAAATTGCGTGTTTTGAAAATTAGTTTTTGAATCGATTAATTTTTTTAATTGAGGGGTCCACACCATAGCATGTTTCCTCAGTTGAATGTAAATTAGAACACTCCCAATTGGAGGATTCACATGGGAGATTATCTCAGAAATATACTCTACAATATTTCCATGTTGACTCAACCTTTTAGTTTTTCCAACTAGCTTTTGGTAAATACTTCCATCACTGATATGAGTCTCTCGGTATTACCCAAAGAGGGTTCAAGAGAATAATTTGAAGAGGGAGGGTAGAAGGATATATGAGGGAATTCCTTATACTGGAACCCATCACCCATATATGAATAGTATTCATCTGGGTAGAGGTATAACAACACTAGATCATGCAGATAAAAATCCTCTCATGATAATGTATACCACTCCCCATTAAGATAATATTTCATAGTATGTTGGACTGAGGAACCCCATCAAATGAAATGAGAAAAGGAAGAATTATTTTTTGGGTAAACTACCCTTGACTCGTACGTATACTGATACCATTTTCTCACACCTCCCCACAAAAAGATTCCATAATTTGACCCCTCCCAAACCCATTGCGAGTTGTGGGTGGAAAATTAGAATATATGTTTGTTCCCTATTGTTCCAACTACTAGTTAGCTAGTGGAAGTCGGGGTCGATCCCTCATTGAAAAGAGAGAAATGATATAAAACATTACACAATGTCGATCCTAAGATGGTTATCCATATTTGAGGGGGTGAAGGGAACTATTTACTACAATTTGAAAATAGTCTTCCAAATAAATAAATTAAAACATGATGAAGAATAGAATAATTAGAAAAAATGTACACGTTAGGGTTGTAATTCATTAAGTTATATTAAATTTATCATTCCATAGAATTTCTATTATTAAATTATACTCATTTTCTAGGGGGATTCAAATAAATAGACACATACTGGTCTAAAAGACATTTATTTACATGCTAAAGGATTAATTTCTTTATCCAGTAATTAATAACACAAGATATGTTAAGTATCTTTTACACCAAAATAAGTGGTAGTAGATTCCCCCAATGTTCATGGGTTAATCAGCTGTAATTCCTCAAGTTTTCACTAGTTATGTTATTCTTGGTCTTATACCACAATAGTATTTGTTTTTTGAAAATACAATAATATAGGAATTGAAGGAAAAATATCACAATAAAAGAAATACTGTGGAATTTAAAAAAACAATACACCTGTACATTATTACAACCCCAAATTGAAGAAAATCACCCTCTTATAACCATTTTCATAGTGTGTTGGTTGAATTAAAACATAATCCCTACCATGGATATGCGTGAAGAAATGGGGAAAAATAATTTCACTTGTTGAAATCAGATTACAGAATTTAAATGAAAACTAAAAATTGTGTTTGAGGAAGGTTCAAAAACTAGAGCAGCAACACCTCCCATAAAAACATTTCATTTTAGAATGGGGTTCTACCCTATTATTTAATGATTTTAGTAATATATTCCATGAACTAATGAGTACACGGTGTGTACCCTTATCATTGAGTTTTTCAAGTCTCTTGTTCACCAATATGTGACCTAACACGCCATCTTTGACATATTAAATAGCATTGCCTGGTATATGGAAGTACACGACATATAGAGACACCCTACAGGGCTTATAATCTCATTCATCAGCCACAAAAACTTCTAGATGGTCCACACAGCCTGTAGACGGGAGTACACAATGTGTAATGGTAAGACAGAAACATGGTGTGTAGTCTTGCTCTCAACCACCAACTTTTTCTTGAAGGGGAAAAATAGTGTGTATAGTAGACACACGACATGTATTGGGCTTCTGGTTATATGGGTATGTACTTGGAAAGGCCAATCCATGTTGGGGTTCTTATACATGGTTTATGTTATAATATTCATGCCGTGTAGTTTGTATTTTTTGATAAATTTCCCTGATTTGTGTCTTTGGAAAAAAATACCTAAAAATCAACCTGATCACCGAATTACATAATTTTTTCCCAAAAATATATTTTATCTAGTGAAAATATATTCTAAAAAATCAATAAAATGTATGAAAATGTATACAAAAATCATGAACATCACTCATGGATCCATATTTCTTTTTGACAAATAGGATTGGGGATACACATGGAGAAACACTAGTGGTGATAAATTCATTACCACTTAATTACTATAGTTTTTTCATCAGTTCTACAAATTCCACTATTTAAATTATATAAAGGGTCATTGATATAGTTCATTAACTAGGAATTAAATCAATAGGTAAATCATCTTCTCTATCAATTGTATGTCTATTTATATCATCTTGAAATACATCAACATATTCATTCAAAATGGGTACATCTTCAATTTGAATATCTCTTCATTCACCCATTGATATTATGTCTAATTTTCCCCGAGAATCAGATTTAGTTGAGATACTGAAGGTGGAACTTGATAGGAATCATATGGTGTTGTTTCTAAACTAAATATAGTAGATTCTTCACTTCCCTAAAAAATTGTAATTTCCTCCATCTTTTAAATGATTTTCACCTCATATTTTGAAATAAAATAGATTCTAAGGATTATTTCAAATATGAACATTGAGATAAAAATAAAATAAACTAATAAATCAAATTTATATGCCATAATGGGGACTTCATGACACAAATTTTCTGTAATGATTCTTCTCTTAGAGGTTTTTTATTACAACTCCACTATTAACGTGAATTTTAAATATCTAGTATTTTATGAAAACTAGATAGATATTAAAAAAATTATGATCATACAAAATCATTTCAACAATTTCATTGGTGGAGTTATCATTCCATCAACTAGGCTCCATTTATAAGCAAATCAATATACAATATTAGCTCATAAAACTATAAACATTCTATAACTCTAAACATGGTATTACAAATAACACAATATTATTCATTGTAAATCCTGGAACTAGAAACTTTGGTTAATTTGGAAGAATAAATACTTCATAATTGTATGTGATATAAATATACATTATCCAATGCATATCCAATTGAAGTGTCCAACTAGGTGCGCAAAAAGGCCCATTGTTATGTACTAGGTTACCTAGATTCATTATCAAAAGACATTATCAAATTTTTTACCCCTAGGATGATCTATTCCTGAACCACGCCCTCTTTTATTATCCATATTAGGATGAATGTAATAAAGAATTTAAAAAAATCAATACCTTACCAAAATTATAAGATGTTATTGTCTGATTTTTCCAATTTCTATCATCGGGTTTTGTTCATTAGTCTACATTTTGGAAATCTTGTTTCAAGGGTTTCTACTAAAAATCAAATGATACCAAATATAAGAACCATGACCCCTATTTCCCAGATCTTATGCATTATATAAATACATTTTCTTGATTATAATAAATTCATATCTCTAAGGAACAAATAGTTTAGTAGTTTTGGAAAACATGATTCAAACAAAATCAATCATTATTATTTAAAATAAAATACTTAATAACAATTATATTGGAAACATCATTGTCTCATAGATTATCGCTTCTAGTCATTCATGACATTTTTCATCACCATCTAGAGAAAAATAATTTATAAAAAAGGTGAGAATAGATCCTCTGTAAGGGTATTTAATACAGTGAAAGTTATCATAAAAAAAACACTAGTCATGGTGAATAACTAAAAACAAATTTCATTAAAAATATATTTGATCATGACATGGAAGAAATTAAAGATGATTAAATAAAACTATATAAATGATCATTATAGAATAAAAAATAAATATATTTATTCTACTAGTATAATAATTACATGGTTTATCAATTAATAATTACATAATGAGTGAATTCATAACAGTGGTCATTTAAAACATATTGTTAGGGACTTATCCAAGAGGTCTAAAAATATTAGGGAAAGGCCTTGGGAAAAACCCAATTCTGTTCTATCTCATGTGAAATAATGATGCATCAATGAGATATTTTAGTCTAAACACATGATATTAAATGTCTAATGCAGTCCTCATATGAAAGTCACTAAACAAAAAAAACATGAACACATGAAATAACATTCCCCAATATGTACACATAAACAATATACATTTTTAGTACTACGGTGAATTGTATCAATATAGCCTTCCAAATAATAATTAATCATAAGAAATTTAATAAAATATGTTATATGATAATAATTATTTGTTAACTTCAATAAGGCATAAAATACAACATTGGTGTTGAAATAGAAAAAAACACTCTGATAAAATATTTGTGGAATTGTCATGAGAGAGATACACATTTTTATTGAAATGAAAAGTTATTTTTGAAAGAATATATTCATAAACATAACTCATGTGGGGTTTATATTATGAAATTATAGGAATTACTGAAATATCGGTGGTATAAAGAAAATATATAATTCCCTTGAAAATATTTATGAATTTGATAAATTCCCTTAAATTGGGCTTGTTTATAGAGAAAAATTGTGAAAGATTTGTATTAAAAATTAACTACCCATAGAATTAAGAAATATTGTGATTGGTAAATATATAAAGGACATTATAAAACTATGAGGATAAAATTAGAAAAATTAATAACATAATTGTGATTAATAGAGGCCAAGAGTAACCTGAATGAAAATCGAGTATCTGGTAGAAAACACTTATCTTATGTCTTAATGAGTTTGGCAGTTGACCGTAACATCCTGGATAATAAAATTAAATACATAAATTAATTAATTCATAACATTTTCGAAATTAATTTTATTTATTATAATTTTAGAAAACTCATTTATGTAATTTAGGATAATTTATAAGATACAATTTTATTTCTTGGTAGGGTTTGATTCAATTGTTTGTATGATCTATATACATTTATATGAGTATGGAAGTCCTTGTGAAATTGGTATAATTATATAGAATTGAATATATATGATAATAATTAAAATAAAAGAGTTTAAATGTCTATAAAATTTCATTTTTATATGTTATGAGAATTAGATATTATAAATATCATACATTATAATCATTTAGATTATTTTGGAAATATATCAATTGTTACAAAATTGATTGTCATATGAATTACTATTCTGTATTTATAATTATTCGAGAATATTTAATAGTTTATAATACATATATTATAGTCTAGTATATTGATAAAAATGGTTTCATGACAAGATTTAAAGGAGGAAATATATGAAGAATTTTTGTTGTCCATGAAGGTGGTAAATCTGACCCTTCGTGATGATGATTCATTTTTTAAAACAAAAGAGAGTGAGATAGTATATTGAGGGTAGATATTCAATTTACAAGATATAATTAATGTGTATAGATGATACTACAGTTATCATGATTATTTTCATTGAATAGTTTTTGAAATAATAATAAAATAAATAACATAAAATATATTAAAAGGAAAAAAGTTATAGGGTTTAACCTTTTGAGTTATCCTCCTTGAGAACCTCCATAAGGGATGGTGTTTTGGTATTTTGGATAGACTAAGAAATTATAAAAATATGTACAAACAATTTAGGAGTATTTGTGTCTAATATTGAGAGGCATTGTGGCTTATATAATTGAGGATAATAGGGAATGACGGGTTGATTTCTAAAGTGGAGGATATGGGTGATTTATTAATATTTTATACATTATTTTAATATTTTTCCCAAGGCAAGAAATACTGTTCATTATTTTGAAACAGTAGTAATATGTGTATGTTAGTTCTAAAAAATGGCCAATTAAATCATCAATGACTCATGAATGATACCTTAATTCATTTATTTATTATATTTCGTAAATTATAAAATTTAACTATTCACAAAAATTCAGGTATTTCAGAAAAATCACAAAAAACTATCCCTAAACATTTTTAAATATTTATAATTAAAAAATAAACTCCCTTTAATCAAAATAATATTATTAATAAAATAAATGTAATTTTTAAATTAAATCATTAATTTCATTAAAAATACTGATTTTATAATACATTTAAAATATAACTAAGGTCACATAAACATATCTTAATATTATAACCCAAAAAAAATTTATATAGGAATATATTTTATTAAAATTATTTTTACTAACATATTAATTTGGTATTTTAATTAAATATTAATCACATAAAAAAATATCGACACATAGTTATTAATATTTCAAATACTCACTCTTAATTATATTGTGCCTAAATTTTATTTATACTTATATGGTTGAGGATAATATTGATAAGATTACATTACTATTTATAAGTGAAATTTATTATTCAAAAGGGTATATTACTGGTCCCAAAAAATATATGACTATCATATTAGACACTAAATATATTTCTGATTGCAAGCATTTATGTTAGTCTTCTAGAATTCAAATCTAAGTAGTGGAAAATTAGGTTCACAAAATAGGCTATAAAGAAGTGTTTTTTAGAGAGACTTATTGTTTCAATCAATAAAAATTAAATTTATTTGTAAATTATTAGGATAGTACACTTATAGAAAAAATACCTCAGACTCCTATGTTATTTAAAACTCCCAAACAATAGCTGATGATGAAATGTCACCACAACACCAAAGAGTACTTAATTTATTCCAACATGAGATATTTGGTGGCATAGTTAACTCTTGTATATGTAACTATTAATTCCCATAAGATACTGAAAAATATTTATACAATATTAGAATATATAAAAATTGAAGAAATAAAGAATCATAACACATCACACACTGAACTCGCTATAATGGAAAATAAAGGATGAGAGCATAGACCATCGTCGCCATCAGGATATAAAATGTGTTCGGACACGAGTCATTCCACATAAACTCCATATCCTTTCACATAACGGTTTTATGTTGAGTCAAAACCCAATAAAACCAAGCTACATACATCCTATAATATTCTATAAGATGAAGAAAACTTCTCATATCAAAAACATTATTGGGGAAGCTCAATAAACAATAACCCCATTAATTTAAGGATCCCAATATAATTAAAATTAGGGAATGATAAAAATAAATAAAAAAACATTTTGAGACTAAAACATAAACAAATAAGACATCCCAAATATCATATCATGAAAAATAATTCCCAATACTGAATGTATTTTCACCCCATGTCCATTCTAATACAAATATTACATTATGAAGATGCTAATTAAAATCACTATGAATGTTTATTGAAGATAATTGAACAATGTTCTCATAAGTCCCATAAACAATAGTATAATTTTCATCCCACAAAATTTAATCACAATGGAATCCTAGTTCATATTAAAACAGTCGAATGTTGGTTTTAAAATAATGTAATCCTTCATCCACATCTAATTATATCCTGACTACAAATTGATTTTCAAGAACCAACATTAATCCCAAAATTCATGAAGCAAATAAGGAAAATTTAGATGAGGATAGTGTTTCTTCACTATCACCTAATTCTGTTGATTGTATTTTAAATAAAAGGGAAGACTACTATCACCACTATTCCTTAAAAAAATGGTTCACTGCGTGGAGACACACTCATCCAAACAATATCTCAAAATATTAGATAATAAAGTTGTAATCACAGCTATCATAGTTCATAAGGTTCCCTCCAATATTTAATCCATGTTAATGGATAAAAACACAGTAATTAATTTATCCTAGACATGATGTCACATCAAAGCGGATATGCTACTAATTCTAATGGAAATACAATTGGGCACACTTACATAACCCATAGAAAATATGATTACCAAAACCTCAATGAAATCCACATCATCTTTACATAAATGGTGATGGGGGATGAAAAATTCATTCGACCAATATGAGGGACCCACTAACGGAAAAATTCTACTAGATGTTCATCAACATCATAGAAAAAAAAATCATCTAATGCAATACTAGATTTACATTTCAAACTACACCCATTCCATGTAATGTATCAGGTTGTACGGTTTTATTTATAAAAATTGGACGTCAACCAAATAGAGGATATTCCTCAATATGATCTCACAATCACTCCATTATTTACTAAAATCAGCTCAACCTCCACTGTGCATAATCAATGCTAGGTTAGTAGATATATCATCACCTCAAGTCCCAAATCATGGGAATAGTTTTATGTTTTGATTGACTAATTCACTAATAATTTAAAAAAGTAATTCTCTTATGTAGAATATAAAAAAATGTTACCTCAAAAAATGTATGGCCCACCGAGTATTGGAAACACTAGAGAAATAGAATGATCGTGAACTATGTCATGACCTATTTAGATCATATGATGACCAGCTCCATAGCTGTCCTCTACTCTGTGAGGAAGATGATAATCTCGTAACTATCCTCTACCCACTGATATCCTCTATTATGATCTAAAATTAAAACACCATACTACTACATCCTCTTATGACTACAATACTAATGGTACAGAAATTGGAACCCATACATAATAATTAATACTCAAAAATGTCAGTAAATATTTCTTAAGATCACCTCAGACACCTTAATAAAATCATGAATTTGATTTCATAGCATTATTCTATGAGATTCCATCACAATTAAATTGAGATAATGGAGGAAGATACATATCCCTATTTATCCAAAAATACTTCTTTTACTATAAACTAAAGAACCCGATATTATAAAATGGTCCTAAAATGAATCCAAAACTCCAAAAAAATGGAAAAACATTTTGAAAAGGTATGAAGCACCATGATTGTATCCACCTTTATGATAAAAGAACAAAACATTTCTATGAATTTTTATTAAGAACACTCCAATGAGAAAATAGTCTCTTCATAATTCTCAAGTAATACAGACCACCACTACCTCTATAATGTACCCTGATTTTGAACCATTGAAATTTTATAGTAGAATTTTATATTTTTATTTTATTTACTGAGTTATTAATAAAATTACCTTTGAAATGAAAAGCATAGAACTAGAATAATTGGAAGTGTTTTTAGATGGTTCTTAGGGATCAAGAGGTGTGGTAGGTGTTCTTTTTTATTTTCTATAGATTGTATATTTGATACTATTTTTTAGTGATGTAGGAATGGAGGACATTTTATTGCTATCAATAAAACCCATTATGTGAAATTGTAAATCCATGAGAGGGGTGTAATATGTTTTTACAAATCATGGATCCATGGACGAATGTATATGACTAATGTATATAAAAATAGTCAAATGTACTTTCTACGACATGCAGTTAATATGGAAAATAGTCCTCCTAGTCTGCACGGTATAATCAATATAACCAGAAACACCATAATGTTTGTGTATAGTTTGAAATAACCTTTTGGAAAAACTATTTGGGGAGTGGATGTAGATAATTCATAGATTTATTGTTCCCAGATATTTTTCCCAATAGAGATTCCTGAATATTTTTCGAAATTAATAGTGTAAAAGTGACTAATTCTACCCTAGACCGTTATGTTTTTTCATTACTTTTCCACCTCCTGTTCCTATAGAGTCCACTATATTCACACCTCCCTTACTCAACATCCTAGGGTAGATCATTCTCATCTACTGTTTCAATTGAATGTTATCTAATGCAATATAATCATATTAGTGAGTCTTTATCAAATCATACATAATATCACGATGTCTCTTTATGTATTGAATACCATTTAAATGGGATAATTTATTCTTAATTTTTATGGTGTTCATAGAATTATTATATTTTTTTCATTCCAATTCAAATAAAATACCAATATTAGATGTTTAATGCCTCATATGAATGATGTAGTGGTATCATGGTTTTACCATAATGTATATCATTATATTAAACACCTCTATTGTGCCACACACTGGAATTCTTATGTGTCATCCTTAAAATGGGAAATGAATAATGGAAATTATTTTCTTAAATTTAAATAGCCATTATTCATTGAAATTTAACCATTGTGGTTTAAAAAACATTACCTCAACCTCCCCATTTTTGTGTGAGTCTCTTGTATTCCATGACATATTCTTTCTTTGTCAATTTAGTCACAATTTATAGGTGTTATTATAAATTCATGATTTAAAATTCCATTCACATTATATAATCAAAAATGAGGTATCATGAATTAACTCACATTTAAGAGTTGATTGAATTATATTAAATAAGTTACTATTTCAACAATGGTACATTTTTTTAATACAACGACCTAATAAGTGAACCATATCTAATAAATTATTATTTTAATTGAGATATTTTGACGGAAAATTACATTCTTATGATCATGGAACTCTTTATTTATAAATATCTGTGATATAATTCATTCATTAAATTAGGACCCTCATAATGAAATTATTCTTGAATGACCATTTACAAATTAAATTCTAAATGAATGAATGAAATGAGTTATGATAGGTAAAATTAGCATTGGTGAAGCCCATTTCCAATGATAAAATACTAATACAACATATATGGAATTGAATTATTTTGTTCCTTGAGAGATACCAATTACATAGTTATATAATTCTGTGAATAGTCTCAGAGGTTTCATTATTTATGTTACACCGTGATAGAAACATGGGCTTCATGTATGGAATTCATTGGAAGAGAACCTAGGATAGGTGATATTCTTCATTATCAGATTGATACATTGGATTTCATTTTAAAGAACGCCATGGATGAGATCATTGTTTAATTTGATGTATTAGAGAGACATGTGTTTCATAATTATAGAACATTGTATATTGGATCAATGAATAAACATGATTATGTTACTCATTATGATATACAATGGTTACTCATTTCAGAACACCTTGTATCGTTTCATAGGATAAACTAATTATATAATTCTTGTTTATTAATAGTCACAAATATTGGTATATACATATAGTGATTACGATAATGAGATTTATTATCTTGTTCCATGGGTCCTTGAATAACTAATGGATTTATGTTCATATTCATGTGACAAGATAGATTATAACCATTGATTATAGAAACTCATTATACATTGACACCATGGGTTCAACCTAGTTCCTATTAAAATATTACACTTTTGGTAAATTATATATGACAGATGGTTCACATGTCTTGGATGGTTTCCATAACTAAATAAATGATCATTATGATGCTACTATGTTTATTCCTTGTCCTAACACATAGTGGCTTCTATTATGAGTCTATATATCTTTGTGTATATATATTTATATATCCATGTGTGTATAATAATAAATATATATATACATGATTCAATTTTAGAGATATTTCATCTTATTCCAAAGGATGTATGTTCAACTTGGTGTCCTTAACGAATGAGACCTGACTTATTTACATATATTTATTTAATATAATATATATTATACTTTAACACTAATTTGTTTTATACTCATATATTAGAAATCACCAAACACAATTTCTGGTGACCTAATGATTATATCCCACACACTTTTCAAACCAGCATTGGATTGTGGCACCCAATAAGACCAATTAGATGTATGTTTAGGACCAAGGATTCATGATTGTGTCATTACAGATGTACATTAGAGCATAGGGGCACTTGACCAAGGAAAACATTATGATTCTAATTAAGATATCTAATGGTATTTTTTTATTTACATTTTTTCTTTAAATTAATTTCACTCTATATGTCTTATAGTTTAAAAAGTAGAATCACATGAAGATGCATGATTACTCATCAATTAATAACTGATTATGAGTTATTATATTTCATTTACTATAACATGTATTGAATATTATATAGATTTATTTTTTATTTATAACTCGACTATTCTAATAATGTGGGAATTTCCACCCTACTGTACCATCACTAAACACATGATGACAGTCAATAGCATCTAGTCTAAATGGAGGTGCTCTTGAGTCATTGTGATTGATAGAATATGAGAATCAATTTTCTGGACCCCATATCTAGATGATAAATGATGTAATAGATAAAATTTTCCATTATCATAATATTTACGGTTGGTTGATAGGATACTAGAAATGTGGGGGTTATTTGTAAATAGTATTCTCTAAGAGTGATCAACCCTCATATGGGGAAAAGTTTTAGTGGTCATGTATATGAATAATATTTGTGTTAATTGTTATTTTAGTTAATATTTATTTGACCAAGATTTTTTGGCGCATTTCTTACTCCCAAATAATTTATTAGAATATGTAATTTCCCTATTTTCAATAAGGAAAGGTTGTATCATAACATGGATCATTATGAGAACCTAGAAATTTTCATCAAATGATTATTCCATGAATTGTAGGATTCATTCATAGACTGTGTGGTATTTTGATATGATCCATTACTGTATAACATTCTGATTTAGTTATTTAGAATTCTCATAAGCATACAATGTTTAGGCAATTGAATAGAATAATTTCTAGTATTACATATTGTGTGATAAATTACATAGCTTATCTAAAAAATTTTATATGAGATAATGTAAGATACCGTGTTTTTTTAGTAATATATTGTTATGTTTTTCATCAGTTCAAGGTGATATGGGAAACATTAAAAGAGGTTCATGATGTTTAAAGTGGGATATGGGTAGGTAAATCAACTACAGAACCATTACACAAAATTATAAATATTTACATGTAACATATTTCTTTGATAGTTTAAATAAAATAAATTCTATGTGATAGATTTTTTGATGTGTTCCATTAAAAAAATTTACATGATGTGTAACAATATTACAAGCCATGTAAATTACATACCTGCTATTTTAAACATGTTGTACTACTGAATTATATATTGTCTTCAGTTGAAACAATCCTCCTTCAACCCAATGCTATGATTAATTAATTTAGAGGATCATAAGTAGATTCCAAGCCTTCCTAGCCACTATTCATGGATAATCAAAATGTTGATTGAGTATCACCACCATTTGGGTATGTTATTTCCTCTCTTTTAAATCTCTATCTCTTTTTCGGTCCTTATTTTTTATAAAATAATGTTGTTTATCCAATATTGGGTCTATATCAAGATCGAATATTATTCAACCTTTATTATTTATGATCATTGATTTTGGATTTTTATCTAAACCTCATTTTTTATTTCAATATTGATTCTACAACATTAAATTTTAGATTATTCTATTAGCAAGAATTGTCAACAAATTGGAATTGGTGGTATATTATTCAAAACACACATAATTATTGTCAAATATTTTTATGTTATTGATGAATTTCAAGAGTTAAATTAGTGAATGGAATTCCTAAATTGAATTAATTAATATGGTAAATTAATTTATTGTGGAATTCATTATTTGATTAAATAATGGTAAATGTAGAATTTTGTTAATTAATAGATGAATTAGTTATCATTGTACAATATCGTGAGAATGGGATAATTAATTGATAGTATAATTTTTATAATATTGGATAGTGGGAATAAGGATAATTAAATTTTGAGTTAATCATTAAAATTGTAAATTGTGAATTTGACAATAATTAATTTTTCCATTTAATATTGGATTTGGAGATGTGGAATGAATAATTAATGGGTGAAATAATTAATTTAATTTATGTGTTAAATTCATTATTGATTTTGTAAATGAATGATATTTCATTAATTAATGGGATACATAATTAAGGTGTTTGATATGATTAATTAAAATTTTAAATTATTAAATGAAATATTTCATATTAAATAATTGTTGAACTAATTAATGGAATTGTATTTTTTAATTATTAATTAAATAATGGTCAATATATGGGGATCTTGATATGATGATCTAGGTCAATGATATATACGAATGATTGATAAATAGGGTGGTAGTCATGAAGATCCCTGATAATTATATATATGCATGGTGGATAAATGTGGTGTTAGACATGATGTTCTACACCAATGATTTATATGCATGGATGTTAAAGTGGGTCACAGACACCAAAATATATGAAAATGATATATATTTGGGATTTTGAATTTTGGGTGTTATACAGGGTGTTCTATGCTGATGATATACAAGTAGGGTTGATAAAGGAGGTGAAAATCATGGGGTTCTACAACAACATTATTTGTATTCGACCAAGGATTCATCATGGTGGTAATAATGGAAAGGAAGAAACATGGATAATGAAACCCTTTTCATTATAATGATATTTAGATCAAAAAACTAATAATGATCAGACCTGGTGAGTTACAAAATATTTTATGAGGTAATGGTGTCTTCAGTAACCCAATAGACTATGTGGATTAATAATGATTAATTGATATTGTGATAACTATTTACTTATTCATTGTGATTATTTATTTATACACATTAATATAGTTTTTATTTAATGGATATGTTTTTAGAATCCATTGGTTATGGCATACTGAGAACTACTCACACCATACTCAGGTGGCATGTTCGGTACCCAAATAGATATCATGAATGCATGATAGGTTATAGGAAAAGGCCTTATGTTAGATGGCTAATTCGGGGATATAGCATGATTGAGGGAACCAAACACGGTTTGGAACCCAGTGGGATTCAACAATGTCTTCATTTTTTGTTATCAATTAAGACACTTGACACATACTATAGCATTTAATGTTTTGTAATTTAGTTTGGATATTATATCTCATATTTTAGTTGTGATGGGATATGGGTAGTGTTAGTTTTTTTAAATATTTTTCCACTATTTTTTATTATTTTTCATAGTGTTAACTCCGAAAAAAGATGTTATAGTCTCCCGATGATTGAATTATGAGTCCCTGACTTCTTGTAGGAATTCTATTTTGTATAGGGAGGTCAAACTCAGGACTTATTGAGGTCTATAACAGGGCACCATGGCATGACACCTTAGCTGAGACAATAAAATGTGGTATAAAAGCCACATATTATTTTCTTTTTCTATTGTCTTTAAATTTTTCAATTTTAGTCATATTAATTGGAAGTGTGATTCCTTGGTAATGAACATGTGAATGGCAGTTACAAACCCTTGTATGAGAAGAAATCCAAGTTCCCAGGGTGGGGTTATTGTTATTTTTCTTGTCTATTAGAGTTTAATATTATTTGACCTTTGGTGATGCACTTTTTGTGTGGTTTTATTATTGTTTTTTGTATTTTTTGAGAATTTACTTTTAGTCTATTATTGAATTAGAGAATATTCTTCATGAATCATTCATGGAACTTATATTTACATTATGACATTCAAAATTTTAGGCATGCACAGAAAAGCATGATAGCGTAGGTTGTTGAATATAATGTTTTTCTTTTCTTGTTTTACTAAATTGAAAATGGTGCCTAATGACAAATTTAGGATAATAAAATGATGAAAAATGTTCATAAATGGGTTTATAATGTAATTTTAATTATTGGAATGTGTTTACCCTTATGAACGCTGACCTACGGTTTAGATGGTTAAGAGTAGTGATAGCACAATAGATTTTACCACCATGAAATATTTGGGACTAAATGGTTAATGTGAATTTTTGTGATTTCACTCTTATGTGAATCAAAAAATGTTTGGTTATGAGTCCTAATTAGTTTTTTGAAATTGTGGAAATGACACCATAATTTTACCTTTTTAGGGGACTATATGAGGATATAAATGGAGACGGTCTTCTAGTAGTGGAACATGAGACATTGCTAGTACAATGTAACGATGTTTGGTAGAAGTTATGATATAAACAATCTTTATATATGAAATTCCTGGAAAGGGACCCAAGAAGGGTTTTCAAAATCATGTCTGATATAACAAGGGACTTCTAGTTGCATAATCCATTGTATTTTACTAGAGTGGGTGGAGTTAAGGGAGAAAGGTATTTGATTGAGTCTCTCCAGATTATTCTTTATCATTAATAGACTCATGTTTATTGGAGATTCATCCTAGATTCTTATATTCTATGAGGATTAGTTAATCCCTAGTGGAAAATCTAGGTAATCGAAGAAGGTACAAATACTCATCAACTAGGATATCTCATAGCACAAGGTTCCTTCTTATTACTAGATGAAGTAGGTTTAATGAATGATGTATTTCAAATATTAGTAGATTAGTTTCACATCCTTTATTGTGAATACATTTTGGGATTTATATGAGAGATAGATGGGGAATTTACTATTGAACTCATGATAAAAACTAATCCATTTTCTGTTCCGCCATACAAAATTGAACATGAGGCACCGATAGTTCCATGTGGGGATGTTGGGTAGATGTAATGAGATAAATTATATCTTGATATGAAATTCATGTAAAGGGTACTAAAAAGGTTTGTGAAAATCATGTCCCATATAACAAGAGAGTTGTCTCACCCCTATCTTTTACAAGAGAGGTTGTACTTGAGGGTGATGGGTAGTAGATTGATTATATACATACTATTCATGATCATTTGTATACTTCGGTTGAGAGGAGAGTCAGCTGATATTATTATATTCTATGAGGATCTGTGAAGCGCTAGTGGGACATCCATGTATGTCGATAAAGATCAATTACTCAGCAATGGGATGATATTGCAGTCTAAGGTTCTAGATTATTAATAGATAAAGAACAAGTAAATCATGATGTCTTTCCACCATTATTAGAATAGTTTCACATTTTTTTCCCGATGATTTTTCAGGATTTCAACAATATAGATATATGGAAATTACTATTTACCTCATGCTAGGAACTAATCCAATTTCTATTCAACTATACATAATGGAACCAACTACACATGAAGAGGTCCAGAATCAACTTTTAGAGTTTGAGGATATGGGAATTGTCCATCCATGCACATCACCATGTGGATCACCTAGGTTTTTTAAATAAGTATAAAAATATTCATTAACTATGTGTCAATTATAGATTTTGAATAAGATGATGGTAATGAATTTTTATCCTCTTCCACGAATCGAATATCTATTAGATTAATTGATAAATTCATGTGTTTTTTTGAAGACCAACATGAGATAGGGGTATCATCTGCTAATAGATAATACTTTGGATATACCAAATACATCATTCATAATAATTTATTAACGTTATGAGTACATCGTTATATCGTTTGGGTTGTAGAACACACCAACAATGATTATGGACGTGATGAAGAAATTATTCATCCATACCTAGATCAGTTCACTGTAGATTTTTTGGATTACATCTTGTTGTAATATATGACTCATTTTGATCATGCCCAATATATTGACATCTTCTTAATTACACTGAGAGATAATTGGGTCTATACAATTCTATAACTGTTATAGTTTTTTATTAATCAATTACATGTCTTGGGACACATCATCTCAGAGGAATGGGTATATGTGGACCGCGAGATGGTTCATGTAGTGGTGTCATTGGAGTATCCTCTGAATGTATTTGATATCCATCGATTTCAAGGTTCATGTTTATATTATAAATGATTCATCCAGGAATTTTAAAATGTGGATGAACTGATTTTGGGATTGACCAAAAAGAATATAATTTTTTAACATTAAGAATCATATGAGAAGGCATTAAAATAGCTGAATTTTAATTTGAAATTGGTACCAATATTAATCCTATTATATCCTATTGAAGATTATATGATGTATTTTTATTCTTATGGAGTTGGATTAAGAGCGTCATGGATGCAGGGGAATCCACTAGTGGCATATGGTTCTTGAAAGCTGAGGGCTTATGAAAATAACTTCCCTATGAAAAAACTTAAGTTGGCATATGTGGTTTATTCTTTATATTTTTGGATTCTGGTGTTTAATAGAAGATACTAAAATTTCTAGATAAATTTTATGTAGTGGTTCAAGAGAGTTAAGAACGTATGACTATTATGTTAGTTGTAGTGGATTATTCAATATTGAGAAGAATCTGATAAGGGTAGTATGAGGATTTCGAATTTTTAACCATGTTGTAAATATTTAATGGTGGGAAGGCACCATAATATAAGATCATAGATGAAGATAAGATCATACTTGTTAGGAATTAGGTTGGGGTGATTACGCGTAAGAAAGATGAGATAATGTTGTAGTTTTATACCTTGAATTTTGTGATTTTCTTAGGTGTGGCCAAGATGTCCCCAAACATTAGACAGTATTTTACGTAGACATACATGACAAAGTAGATAGTAGGTTTCATGAAACAATTTTTCATGTTTCATCTGGAGAAGGAAGAGTATCAATGACCAGGTGGTTTTGTACAACCTTTTATCATTCTGGAAAATAAGTGGGATAATGTGAGCATGGAAATTGTGGTGGATCATATGAAACACATAAGAAGAATGATCTTATCTGGTATATTGTGGTTAATGGAAAAAATTAGTTAATTTCATACATATATGGTAAACCTTCTTAGTGAAGTATTTTTGGAACTGAATGATTGTGAGATAGTCTATTTGCATGGGGTTCTATAGACTATAAATTCAAATTTTTATTCAAAAATTACATCTTGATTCCACTAGGTCTTTCAGAGTGTGCTTGGTACATTTTAATTGATTACAACATTCCACCTATAGATGTATAGGCTATCTGAGTTTACTATACATCTTCATTACAATATGTTTAGGGTGTGTGTTATTTAATTTAGTGTGTCTATAGATAATGATATGTCATTCCTGTATTTTTCCTTTAACAATAAATTAATGGAAACTATACATATAGAACTATAAAAGATCTATATGTTAGACCATTCAGATCACTATTATGATGGGTGGAGGTTGGTTACATAGAATTGATGGGACTGAGTCTCTTGTAAGAAGTGTCAGAGTTAGAGAAACTGATTTAGAATATTATTGCTACAACTCGGAGAAGATATAAGATGTATGGTAATAGATAGAGTATTCCACTATATATTACATAGGGTGACATATATTCATTTATTTGTAACCTAGGTGGGTTCACTAAATGATATAAAAGAAGGGCATGTTGGTTCCATGGTTCATTAAACCATTTGGGGTTGTGTAGAGAATCGTTCCAGTGGCATTTCAATTTTCTCTGCCACAGAAACACAGTTATATACATGACATTTTTAATTTGAGAGAACTACGGTGGCATCACCCTGACCCTTCTCATATAATCGATGTGGGATATGATTAACTAATGATAGAAATTCATTTGAGGTTCATCTGATACATTTTTTGGATAACAATGATAACGTTATTCAGGGAAATACCCAGCCAATATTACACATATTTTGGAGTCATGTACTTGTGCAGGATGAAATATGGGAGAAAGAATCATATTAGGGCTCAATAGAAAAAAAATTTTTAACTCAGAATCTTAAAAAAATTTCAGAGTGTAGCTTAAGGAAGAGATACTATAAGGTGGAAAGATTGTAAGACCCCTCTTTTTTATGGCACATTTTATTAAGTGAATCATGTGATATTGGTGAGATGGGAAATTTTATAAGAGGATTGGGTTCTTTAAAGAGAAAATTGGAATGAAAATTATACTATAGAGCACTTAAAAAATGTGTTAAGGGATTACATATCGGGTAATTGTATGAGAGTTATAATAAAATAAATTTTATGTGAGGATTATTCTGTAGTATTTAATTACAAAAATTACATGACGTTTAATCATATTACACACTATGTAAATTCCGGAACTTCTATTTTATACTTGTTGTGTAGATAAATTATCCACTGTTTTAGCTACATCCCACCACTTTTGACACTAGTCTATATTCAACAAAATTGAGGGCCCACATATAGATTCCATAACTTCCTAACATCTATTCATGGAAAATAAAAATAAGGATTGAATATTTTCACCTTATGGGTATGTGATTTATTATCTTTTAGATATATATATCTATTTATCCCCTTTTTCAGATAATAGTATAATGTTTATCCACTATGGGATCAAGATCTAGAATGATGATTGTTGGACCATGATTTTTCATGAGCATGGATTTAGGAAATGGATATAAATCATATCCTTTGTTTTATTCTTGATTCATCCAAATTAAATTTGAGATGAATATGTTGGAATGTGTTGTAATCATATTTAGGTAGGTCATATATTATTCAAATCCCATTGTCTTATTTTTAATTATGAGCATGTGTTTGTTGAATGTCTATGATTTTTTAGTGATTGAAATTACAAAATTTAATTAATTAATTTCGTTATTTAATTATTTTTGGAACTGAGGATATGAATGAATAATGGAAATTTTCTAATTAATATAATTTAATTATGTATTATTTATTAAAGTATTTACTTGTGAAATTAGTATAATTAATTGATAGATTAATTATCAGAATATTGGATTGTGGGGATGGGGACAATTAATTGTGGAGTTAATCATCGAAATGTTAAATTCTAATTTTAAAAATTACTAACTATTGAGTCAATTATTGTATGATGAGATGTGTAATGATTATTTAATTGGTGAATTAATTAAGTCACTTAATATGGTTAACTAATTGATGAGTTTGTAAATGAAACTGTTGTAATTAATTAATTAGTTAATTATTTAATGGGTTTGATATGATTAATTAATCGATGAAATAAATAAATGGATTTGTTGTTAATAATTAATTTATCTATGAAAAATTTAATTTTTTAAAAATTTGGATCTTGAAATGATGATCTAGGAAAATTGGATATATACATGAATGATAAATTGTTTCTTATACCTGATGATCTAAACCAATAAAATATATGAATTGATGAAAAATGGGTTATTAAACACGATGTCCTACACCTATTATATATATTCATGGATTATAAATGGGGTTCTAGATATGATTATCTAATCCAATGATATATATATATATGATTGAGAATTTGGGGTTCTAGATATGATGTTCTATTCCCATGATATACATACATGGTTTATATATGGGGTGTTGAACATGGAGTTATACACCCAAGCCATTAGTATTGGTATAAATATTCCAAGTGGAAGTAATAATGAAATTGAAGAGACATGGATAATGCAACTTCATCAACTATAATAAAATGTTTACTAAATAAGTAATATGGTTCACACCTGGTGCAAGCCAAAGAAGTTATTGTAGAAATGGTTTCATCAAGAAACCTGTAGTCCATGTGGTTTAATAAATATTAATTGATAAAGTGATATATGTTTACTTATGAATTTTAATTATTTATTTATACAACTGCATACACATGGTATTGAATGGAATTTTTTTTAGACATTGGTTATAGTGGCCTATTATGTTGTATTATCACCCTATAAGGGTTTCTTATTTTGTACCTGAATAGATATCATGAAGAAAGGAGTGGTTAAGAGAAATGACCCTATGTTAGATGGATGAATTTTGGATGAGATTGGTAGAGGGAACATGGCATGGTTCTAGACCCTTTGGTAGTTCTTAGTGTCTTTATGTTGAGTTGGAATTCATGGGCTATACTCGAACAATCATGGAATTCCTTGGTAGTGGGGGAATCATGGCCTATTAAGGATGACACATCGTGTGGCATAACTATGATATTAATCTATGTCATCATGGGAAGGATCAACTATTCATATTATATATACATTATATCATCAATTTTAAACCATGATGGTCAATTCAACATGGATATGTTGGAAGTGTATCATGCCTCAATAAATATCATTAGTATCCTCATAATGTACTCAAGGTTCATAGATGATCATTTACCCTATCCGGACATATTCATGAGTATACTAAGATAATGTGTATTATAAACTGACCTAAAGGGATAACATAAATGTCTTATTTTCTTGATAAATAAAATAATTCTATATTTCACTCCATAAGTGTGGGAAAATAAAAGATGATTGGAATTTTATAAATTATATTTTGAACTATGAGTATGATTCACATGGAAAAAATCATACACCAGCCGATTCAGGGACTCGGTCACCATGAAAAATCCAACTATGTCGCATTAATTTTTTTTATACATGGATATTTTTGATATAAATGAAATTTTTAATTTTTAATTATTTATTAATTTCAAAATAGTATGATATATTTATATTTCAGTATATGATTCTAATTTCACCTATGATATGCAGTCAGAATTGGTTATCTTATTAAATGGGTGTCCATCAAATGGAACTAGATCAGGTATAAATCATTCTTCATGCAATTGAATGAAAACATAGTCACAATTTTGGTGAGATATTTCACTAAATTAATTTTATTGGATTAGTGGAGAAAGAATGGATAAAATCTTGAGGTTCCATGGTATATTGGTATTAGGACCATGCATTTTAAAGCATATATACTATTTTAGCTCAATGTTGTTTAATATAGATGACCAATAGTGGATCAAAATAATATATCTCACATTCTTTTAGTGTTGTGGTAGAGGTTCTATGTCTATTAAGTAATTTTATTGAGATGGGAATAATTTGATGGATGGATATGGCCTAATGTGGAATAGTTCACATAACATGTTTAAAAAATATCTGTAATACATTGAATGTTTCAATCAAATATGTATCCATAGTAGTGTCTGTGGTTGTATTTATGGTCATCATATCAAACAATTTTCAGGAAAAACCATAAAATAAGAAACCCATAGTGGCTATAACCATTGGTTGGTTGATTAAAGAGGTGATGAAATGATAATATCTCTAGATAAATGGGTTAGAAAAAATACCATCTTGGAAAATTAATTTTAAAATATGAGCATTGGATAGATTTTTACCGACATAAGAACCATGTTTTTAATGAAGCATTATAGTGATATTGTTAATTTATTATGATATATTTCCATTTACATAGAATTTTCATGACCCGAGTTAGTTGGTTTATGTTTTCTCATTCCAAACAGTTTCTTGAGGTAGAGGAGTTCATTGTTTGGGACGATCGAACATTTGTTGTTTTTTATCACTATATAATTTATAAGTATGAAATTTTAATTTCTGTATATAAAATTATCTAAACATAGATTTAGAATGGAAATATTATATTTAGAATAATTAAATGTATTTATAGATGAGTTATTAAAATAAAGAGATCAATTATTTGTTATTTTTATTTTTTGAAGTTTTAGGTTGTGAAAAAATTTGGGAGAAGTATGAAAGGGAACATGGTTTTTCTCCAATAGTGTGGACCATTAGGATAAACCATATATCACAAATGGGGTCATTATACTGTTTAAAAAATATTCACCAAAAGGCTCATGATCATGTGCAGCATCTTATGAAAAATGAATAAGTGATCTACATGGATCACACACTATTTGGAAAACTATACTCCAAGACCATATTGTTAGTTCCACATAACTAGTAGCATGGAATGGATAGTAAATAGTTATCTTTAAATGTGAGTAAAATAGTGTTTGGGGTGAGCTATTTGGTAGTTTGAAATACATGATTTCAATACAATTTTTCAAACCATGTGCCTCATTAAAAAGAAAAAAAATTAATTTTCCCCTACACTCTGTGATTGTATTTTTTATTTTTTCTTCCCAAAAAACTAAACGATTCTTCCATGAATTAACCACCATTACTTCAATTTTCAGGGAGGATCTCTGTTATTTAGTGTCAAAATCAAGAACTGTTATATGCTTTTGATGAATATATATGAGTCTACAACTCCACATTCATTATTTTTCTAATTTCCCCATCCTTATTTATATCTATTTCATAATGAGATCATTTTCCCTATTTTACAGGGCATAAAAAATTACCTATTTCCATTATTATAGATCATATAAAATTATTATATTGGAAAAGATAAGAATCCTAATAATGACATAGGTGGTCCTTTGGGATTTTATTAAATCTTAATTTTTTGTAAACTTTTATTTTTCATCACATGTCGGAATCTTTTAGATATTCCCTTAAATTTGAAATTAATATTAAAAAATTTAATAAAAAACATTATATGGTCATTACTATACTAAATTGAACAATTAAATATTACACAACTCAACTAGATCCACACCCATTTTTGTAACTCGCATATATGATGTGATCTATTCTTGATATGGAAATATTATATCCCTTTATGTGTGTTATTTTGTGTTCCTTATTTATAATTATATGACTAATATTTAATTACATTTGTGGTTAGTTGATTTATATTTCATGTATGATTTTTTTTACAATATTTAATAAGTTTGTATATCAAGCATGAAACATTTTTTATGAATGCCTCATAAGAGGTATTCATTATTCTTTAAATAAAATAGTTCATTTAAATGGTTATATTATGAATACAAGTGACATAACTATCTAAATGGTTCACTTTAGTTATAGTATATTTTGGTAAAAGTAATGGTTACATACACGGACTTATTAATTAAATTATTTATGAATTTCTTATTAGAAATTAAATGTTAATATAAGTAGTTAAATGAGTTTGGATACACTTAACTGGAAAATAATAATGACATGTCCAATGATGTGATACTATTATATTTACATTTAGAATGGAGATAAACTTATCATAGATTGATAATATATTCCACATTATGGAATAACATTAATATGGTCATATGTTTCATTATTTATATTAAGAATAAAGAGATATTTTGGTATCCATTTACCGAACACATTTGATGGGTCCATGAGATATATGATTTTTCTCATGCATTAATTAAATCATGGGTTTACTTTATTTTTTTGAATTCTATATAAATTCTTATCGATTAATTGTATGTTATTTTTATACTTTTGTTTCCACGTTATGGATTTTCAATAATGGGATCAAATAATAAAAAATATCACATCATTATTTAGGTGATACCTGAGTTCCTCATTTCAGAACATTGTGGATGGTATCATTGAACTAAAATTTATATAATTATTATTAACAAATTAATTAGGAAAATGTTATATTCTTATATTTAATTAATTACTAAGATACCATGAATTGTAGACTAGGATATTGAAAAGTTATTTATCATATGTTTAGAAACGTGAGACTACGTAGAATTTCCCCACTGTTTGGAGACACTCATTGTACAAGGATTTTGGGATTTAACCCGAGTCATATCCCGATATTGTAAATTTCTTACCATGGAAACTTTCCCTATTTGGAAGTCTTCACGGATTTAATTAATTAAATAAATGATCATTCGATAACTATACTGTTGAAGTGTCATCCATAAATCATGGGTCCTTAATGGTGCATATATATGTGTATGTATATACATATGTTCCCATATAATAATATATTTTCATGATGTAATGATAGACATATTATGGAATATGTAAAAGAAGGGATGGTCTACTGGGTTTCCATAAGTAACCTAATATGACACATTTGTTCTATTATGTTTTTTGAATATTTTATTATACTTTTTCATTGCATAAATATATACTCAAGGACTAATTAATAATATAAACTATTAGTGATGGAGTATTTATTAACTTCCACACGTTTTTTGGGCCACCAATTCAATGGGGTACATTAACAGACCACCATGATTAGGGTTATGATCATTGAGTAATATTTTTTATTTTACAATTCACCATTATAAAATATGAGCACATGAGTGAGCCAAATATTTCCATGATCTATGATATATATTTTGTGAATTTATTTCATTCAATATATAGATTTATGTACTAATCATTATATATCTTCAAATGTTTGTTTTATTGTCAGAAGGAAAATAGTGATTACACTTCCATTTTTTATTAATTGATAGTTATAATATTTTCACTATCTTTTATTATATTTCATTATTTCCTCACTAATTTATTATATACCACAATGATACTATGATCATGATGGTATAATTTTCCCACCATACCATCAATTTCCACTCACTTATATTTAGTAGACTCAGGTGTGTGTAGAGGCATGCTATAGTCTAGGTGACCAACCGACTTAGGAATTTGTTCATTGCATATGTTGTGAAGTTACGACCTTAATTAATCCATTAATAATCATAAGATCCTATTAAAACAAATATAAATTAAAATAAATGATTAATATGGAGGATATATCATCCTCATATAACTAGTCTTTTATGACTATATATGAAATTAACCCTTCATACTTCTATAGATTATGGTGTTGAAAGCCTTTGAGTGTACTCCTCTATATTTTATTTTCATCGATCTCTACTATGAAACATGATTTTGACAACTCCTAATGAACATAATAAGTGGGAACCTATCTAGGATTTTTAAAGGTATCCATACATATAGGAATAACAAATTGGAATACTCATTATCCAGAAACATGTAATTTCTATGATAAGATATTTAATTTTTTATCATTATTCTTTTGAGGGTTAAGATTTCCCATGTTCTAACCACTCAAAATTATGATAAATAAATAATAATTTGAAAGAATTAATTATATATATACTCAAGAAATTGTATCAATTTATTTATAATCATATATAACCTTGATGGTTTGAGTATTTGAATATATGGGCCCTTGAAAGAAAATGTCTTACTAGATCCCATGAGTTTTCATTATTCAATAAACATAGATGAAGGTGTTTCCCTATGAATTCATGAAATCTCACTTTTGGAATACTTCAAACTTCATCCTATCACTCAAGATAAAAATTTTGTGCAACTATTTCAGGGAACCTCCCCCACAATGAGTCCCCACATGGATCATAAATTATAAAAGGAAGATAATGACTAATCGAGTGCCAGAAACAGTAGGCCCCTATTTGGATACTATCAACAAGGGAATAATAATCATACAGTGTGAGGAATTAAACTTTAAAATAATATATATAATATAAATATAGATAATTTATTTACACCAATCTACATCTACTAAGAAAAATAAATGAAATACAAAATGTGTGATATAATATATTCAAAACAACACTGTGGGAAGAACCTAGTCAAAAATTTAACTTTGAATAATGTCACATGGAATTTGAATTTCCAAAACAATGACTTGATATATCAGAAGTATAAAATAATTTTGAATATATATCTTAAAATTTAATATTATAGTTTATTAATTAACAGATCATTAAATTTTCCAATATCCAATAAATTAGAATTAACATTATTCCAAAATACATTAAACTGACCAACATCGCTTTGTCTATGCCACTATAAATAATATAATATGAGGAAAAGATATTTAAATATCATCTCATTAAATTTAATTATAGAACAAAATCAATGGGAAATTTTATTTTTTGAAAATTATTAAAAAATTCTAAAACCTTGGTTCTCTAGGAAACGAATTTAAAGATACCACCAAAAAACTCAACAATTATCATCCAACTTCTTCATGTCAAATGGATTGTATATAAGATAAAATGTAACATGTAAAAAAATCATTAAATGGTTTCATTCAAAAAAATCATCCCATATTTATAACATAAATTTTTATAAACATATTCAATCCATTCAATCATCCATGTTTCCATCTCGGACACCCACATTTTGATTTGGGAAAATCTTTTTGTCACAAGAATGAACTAGTTCCACATCCTTCAACCCTCCCCATCCCATATCTCATCTATTATCATATGCTCATATCACAGAAAAATATCATTATTACCGAATATTACAAGTGAAAAATAAAAATAAAATCATATTCTAGAGTGAAATGTGTCCCTGAAACAATGAATATACATTTTGTACTCACGTAATCTCTGATTGATCCTACACAAGGAATATGACCATTATAATCAAATTTTCACTCATAGCCTATAGATTTTTGGTTAAATATAAACTAATTCTAATTCCATATTGAGAAAAAAATTATTTATTAAAATTCTCTAATAATGAAAAACAAAATGCCCTTTATATTATAAGATATCAAGAGTCTAATATCCTCTTATAATTACATCCAGTTTAAAAAAAACCCTATAATGATCCATTCAAATTTAACATTCCATTTCATATTATCATTTATAGAAATTAACATTTATCCCATTCATTATTAATTTCATTTATACATGGTTGAATGTAATCATTTAAAATTAACATTATATGAATTTTATTACAGTAAATTTGTAATTAATTATAGATAATTAAATAACATTTATTTAATTAATATTAAGGAAATTATTTAATTGGAACTTATCTTCCCTTTTTAATATTATGCCAATAGAAACATGTTAATCTAAAGTATAACCAACCAGGATGAAAAGCATAATATAGATACCACATTATTTTGAAAACATGAAGAAACCCTTTATCATGGCATCAAGGATCATATTGTGATAACTATAAAAAATTAAATATTTATTTGTTTCAATTATTATTATGTTATATCCATTTTAATCTAATAGTTAAAAGAATTAATACATTAATATTTCATATAAATAATTTCTAAGCATTGAATACCTTACCAAAAAGGTGTGTACATTCTTCACACAATAATAGTTGAACATATCTAATCTCTAATGACTTATCTTACGAGAAACTATGATATCTGATAGATTTCATGGGATAAAAATACTGAAAATAAAACATCATAAACCCCATATAAAAGGTGGAGATCAATAAAAATATTATTAAAATAAGAAATATGAAAAAAAAATTAAACCAAATAGAGAGAAACATTATAATGTATAGGTAGAAAATACCATGGATCACATTGGATTTATATCTGCGAGTCTGACATCCCTCGATATGGTATGGTTATTCAAATATTAAATGAAAATGTCTAGACAAACATGAATTTTATGGGATGGATTTTAATAGGATGTTGTTAAATGGATTCATTATATTGAGAGATCCACTGAAAAATGAAGATGATGACACAACCCCTTAAACTGTTCTATAATAATATATGACACCACACATTATATGGTGAATCTTGAGGGACCACCCCATTTCCACCCTCAGCAAAATGTGGTTTCAGGTATCCAGGACAAAACATATGAATGATGATATGGAGGCTTGAATTCATCCTTAGAAAACATGACAAAAAAACCCAGGCACTATGAATGGGACCAAACTAATTCATAAAACCCATGATTCATACACCCCTTAAAAGATAGTATAAATGAAATAAATGCTTAGTCCACTATGCCAAATAAATGATGCACATTTTCATATCCACTATCACCAAGGAAAAACATCTACCTACATGCCGTATTGGTGTTATTTTTAGCCATCCCTTACACAAAAATCATCAAAAAAAAACAACCATACAATCTATAATCTATTACGGGTGCCTCCAACCCCAAGAAAATACAATGTAATGGGATTTTGGAATAATGTCCCCTGCATTTAAGAATGAGAAGCTGAGATTCCTTATCTCACATAAGGTAGTGAGAATTAAATATTAAACAAATATTGATACTTTTATTTATATTCACTAGTGGGTGATATTTCTTGATAATATTATTATATTTTTTATAATTTAAAAAGATTATGTGATATATATCAGGAATTTTCTTTAATAGTTTTTTAAAAAAAATTTGGAAACATATATAAAATGATATCAATAACAATGAAGTGTGATTTTATGAAAAAGTAATATTTTTGAGATAAATATTAAAGAACACGTGGTTGAGGGACAGATAAATCATTAGTTAAATATAAACATTATGTTGAGATAAAAAAGGGATGAATAATTTTGAATAATTATTATGGATAATTTTGGTAACCTTAGGATTGGTAATTGACACATGGTATTTTTAATTATGTTCATCATTTTTTTTAGAGTAGTATATTGGGTATTTTGGTGATTTTATGTCCTACTGATTAATATAATTTGGGGACTATGATATTTATAAATTCTAGAAGAAAATATATTTTTATTATTGATTAATGTATTATAATATTATAGGGTTTTGGGGAGGATAAATTTTTCATATTTTATTATTAGTGTGTATACATACTTTTGTATATGATTATATGGAATATTAATGATGTTTGAGGAATGATAAGTAACTCAATATTTCATACGAGAGTTAGATAGAGTTGACATTAAAATATATTTCCCCAATGATAAAAAATTTATGAATACCCTAACCATCATTAATTATTGAGCAATAATTAAAATTTTGAGGTTAAATTTTTTTTATGGAAGGTAGAATGTAACGACCATAGATTATAAAATTTGGTGGTTTTCAAAATTAATAACATCTTGGACAACATATTTCATATATAAAAAATAACTAAAACAATCCCCGAAATATTAGATTAATATAATAAAAACCTTATTAGAATAAAAAACCCATAGTAACTAAAAGGATATTAATCAATTAAAAAATTTTATATTTTGATGATAAAAATTTATAATTAAAATAGTTATTGTTTTCAAATTAATATTTTTATGTGTTTAGTAATATATCATTAAAAATTACATTCAAAAAAATTGAAATAATCCTAAAAAATGATATATTAACATATTAAAGAATATGATAACATTGATTAAAATATAGAGCTTTATGATATAATTTTAAAATTAATTGAATATTAGAAAAGAAATTTTTCAAAATAAATTTCTAGAATTATATTATATATATATATTCATTAGATAAATATTTTTTTTATAAATAGAATAAAATAAAATGATATTTGTTTTGAATTTATAAAAGAAAACATATCATATTATGATACCATAGTATTTTTTAGAATTAATTAACATTAAAAAATATGATAAAATAGAACATTACTAAAATTCTATATTTTATGACATTATCAGTATTTGAGAAAGGTCAATAATAATATATAACCCTATAATGGAAAAAATATTAATTTAATGTATTAAAAATATGTATTGCAAAATATTATTTTGTACATATTAATGAAAAGATTATTTTTTAATTATTTTTGTAATAATTTATTATAATTTTTTAAATATTTTGGTTTTTTTCATTCTGTTAGACTTTATTTCGGTAAAAATATTTTTTTATTTTTTTATAGTAAAAGAATTTATATTCTTAATAATGATCCTTTACCATGAAGGATGTTTTGTAAAATTGATAATTTAAATATACACAATATATTGTAATCATAGAAACATTATATTTTTAAACATAGTTTCTAAATATATTGGTTGATAATTTGAAGAAAAAATATAAGCAAAAAATTTATTTTATAAATAATTAATTAAAAATTTAGAATCACATTGTTATAAATATATAATCCATAATTTTGTAATGTTTTAAATTAAAATTAATTTCCATAAATAATGTTTTTAGTAATGAAAAAAATACATTACTAAAAATGTTTATAATAGAAATAAGAAAAATCCATAAATAAATACTTTTTGGAAAAAATTAATAGTTGCGGGTAGGCTATAAAAATTAACTATATCCTCTATATATTTATTATTTTTGGAATCTTTAGACCATGAGTAGTAATATTATTTTATTTAATATGAATTTGTATTCCCAAAATTACCATTCTTATCACTTATAAATTCTAATAGTCCGACCAATATATACCACATTTATTATTTCAAATATATTCCAATAAATATTACATTTCACCTATCCTATAAACCTATCCAATATTTTAGATCCTCTAGTAATGTAAGTGTAATATCCCCAACTGGGGAGCCACTAACTGGTGCTTCATTCCAGGTGATTACACGACCTCAAGCGCGCCTCCCTGTACGCCAGTGGTTGCCAACTATCAGTGAGGGTCTTAGTAGTAATGTAAGGAGACTATACGCCCCTTTACAAGAGTAAGCCACAACAGAAATAATATAAATAGTATAAACACTATAAAAAATACATAAACAAACCATTCACAAACTAGGTACAACATGACCAATAGTTTGTATGGCATGCCATGTTACAGTTAAAAGTGAAAAAATCTAAAATGAAGACAATCAAAAGAATCCTCTGAAACATTCATGACACAATGTCCTAAACCTCAACTGAACTCATTTTGAATCCAAACTCAACTCCCAAGCACTATACCCTTGCGATTTCCCAAACCTGGAACCATGATATATGCCCGGGTACCCAACAGTTTCCTAAGAAGGGTGTGATTAAAACTTAGTTAGCCACCACCAAACAGGGTCTAAAAAATATCCATCCCATATATATTGCATGTAGGGGTAACAAAAGTAAGGAAATAGATTTGAAGGCCAAGATTAATTATGTTATTTTCAGTTAACCAATAAAATAGCCCACACTCATTCCAAGATATTTTATTTATCAACTCGCCAATTATATGTGATCAAGGGATTACATAAAATCAACATTAAGAACAAGAGAGAATCAAACTAGTCATATCTCACTATGCAGCGTAACACATCAATTTTCATTATCCTCACCTCGAATCCTCAGTCCCTGTGGATGCGAATTTTATGGAAACGGAACTATCTCTTCATCCCTAACCCGTGCATTGAGTGGGTGGAGTTTGGATCATCAGACAAAATTTGACCCGTGGGTGTAGAACATCATGTTTATTCCCCAAACTTCCAAGCCATGTGCACATGATTTATTTAACATTCATCACATTCATCCAAATTCACAACCATACATCACTAATACCATTAAAAAAATCTAAAATTATCAATGAATTTGAATTTAACATTATTCCACAATTTATTAACACATTATTCACATATAACCACAATATTCATCCACATTTCCCATCACCCTACTTATCTCATTAAGAATAATCATGTATTAAGATAATCCCTTAGCATATGCCCTTATCTTTCTTAACCTGATATCAGGAAAACCAAACACCCACTTCGGTCACCACCCATGTAAGGTGTGTTACAATGTCTTTTATTCACATCCATTAAGCTTAATATAATATTCACCCTGGGATGTATGTTCTTGCACAATGCCCCTACATTTACATAGCTAAACACTATGTCCGAGAAAGTGGGAACACCACATTGTGTGACCTAACATAGGTCAAATCTTCCTCCATGAATCCTTTTTGGATCACGAGGGTTGAATTAGTTTTTTTTGACACCCTATATATCACATCACAATTATAGCACAAATAACTCATCACAAGAGTGTAAGAATCAAAACCCTACCTGAAAAAATCTCCAAAAAATTCAAGGGATATATCTTTTAGACCACATACATCAAATACAATTATGAAAATCCTCTCTACAATTTCCTTATATCCAGGACGACACCCTTTTGATGCCACAATCTAGATCTCACTGAAAAAGGGAGGTTTGAGAGATTTATATGGAAATCTCTCAAAATACAAGACCTAAACCAGAAAAGAGAAAGGGGGAGATGATTAGACCCACATGGATCATAAATTCACATACAACATCACTATAAAAAGTAATAAATCAAAGGATATCGATCCTAGGAAGCTCATATTCTTTTTGGTTCGTTCCTAGGGTTGCATGAGAGGAAGAGGAGGAAAATCCTAAGTGAACACAAAATCCCTAGAGTGTGATTTTTTATTTTTTTTTAAATTTTCTGGGACGCACAGTTTACCCGGAAGGTTTTCCATACCGTGAAAAACCCGTGAGGATGGAACATTCCATAATCCCACCACCTATACGGTTTCACAGCGCTTTCTGCATGGTAATAACTAAATGTGCACAGACCGTCCGTCCTACCCAAAAAACTCCTTTTTTTCTTTTTCATTTCCCAAACCCTCAGAACACCAACAAACTTTTTTAGGGACTTAGGTAAGCACATAAATAACCAAAATAATGTCATTAAACTGAAATATAAGTTTAAAATACCTTACAATGAAATACATGATCTTACAACCTCCCCACTATATAATGTCCTGTCCTTATGTCGCTCTTTCGAGCATCCCCAAGTCGTTTTGAAAAGAGATCAGGCCACATGGACCATATATCTGATTCTCACTCCCCTGTTTCATCCAAAAAATTTATATACTACCACATCACATAGACCAAAGGCACAACCATTCCATGCTAAACATTTCACTGTATTCCACAATATGAACTAGATGCTCTCCAAAGGATGCATCAACCTGAAGATCCATATCAACAGCATCTAGAACATGAGAAGGTTCATTGTGATATTGCAAAAATTGTGAAACATGAAACACATCATTCATACCTCTATAACACTATGCATAAAACCCCGATCCTAGAAGAATAGATTCGGTGCATTATTACATTACATTATCATATTTACAAGAAATCAGGCCCCAGAGGACTGATCAGTTTAGATGTTTTGGAAAATAGATTACGTACATGAACATTACATTAAAATTTCTTACATTAAATATATCAAAAACAATACATTTATAACTCCATTATAATCCAAGATTAATCCTATATATAAATTATAATACAATTCTTGTCTTCTTGGGAAAACAAAACATTATATAATGGTGAGCGTAGATTCTATGTAAGGATAAAAATATAGAGAAACATTCATAAACAAGAATAAAAATTTAAGGCAACTTATAAGTCAAAATCACAATCCTTTTAAATATAATCTTTAGTATACTGTGGAAAATATAAATAAAATATTCCCATTTACATATTAACATGGACATTTTACTAGTTGAATAATCACATGTAATTCCAAAAACTGATTCCATAACGATAGAATGCATAATTATAGACATTATAACTACATGGTAAAAGCCTTCTACGAGGATTACATATAGAAACATTGTCAACGCCTTGTGGCATGAAACTAATTTGTTTAATGAGACCTAACAATGTATCGAGGGGATATAACATTCCCCACCCATCACTTACTAAGTCAAATTCATTCCTCATATGAATATGTTGGAAAATAACAAAAACATTAGTATTAATACTATAATATGAAATGACAATAATTTAATAATAAACCATGAATGGTATAAAATATAGAACATCTGTTGTCAAACATATCATAACTCATTCAATAAAATATTGAATATTGTATTATAATAAATCAAATTCAATCATGAATATTATCCAGTAAGGATGTTGACACAGTTGAAATTGATCTGTAAAAATCTATGAGGGAAATACCCCTTTTTGTGAAATAAATTAAAATTCACTAATATAAACAAGAATTCATTTAATATATATTTTTGAATCAAGGTATCCAAAAACAGTTTTAAAATTTTGAATGGAATCATCTTTTTAAAATAATTAGGTCCATATGAATAATACATTAAAATCATTTTGAATGAATGTAGATTAATTAAATTGATTTAGAAAAATAAATCATTAAAACATTTAAAATAATGAAGTAGTTTAAAATATCCTTCCGTAAAACCTTAAAAGATTCATTTTCAATACAATTTTATGAGACATGGACATGGATGGTAAATCAGACTTAGTATATACATACACATAAAAAATCTCGGATAATAATGAGATTGATGAATTAACCATTACCTAATACTTTTCCGTAGTCGGTAGTACGTTAACCTTATATATGATGGTTAAATCAGTATTATTAAATTATGAAAAAACTACATACATAAAAATGATATCTTATATGATCCTCAAATATTACATTGTTAATAATATTTTAGTAGTATCATTGAGTAAGGTGTTAACTAATTTGTTTTAATTTTTATGTTTTGTTACGTAAGCTATTTTTATAAAGTATATGATGTGTTTCATTCTTATACATAATGATATTTTGTTCATAAACATTGTTTTTTATCATGAAATGAAAATTAGTCTTCAATTGTTACGATGGGGAGTGAAATCTTATCGTGTTGTTCAGACAGTAAGTCATACATATGCACGAACAAAAATATCATTCTACTGATGGTGAAATCATATGTTGTTGGATTTAATATTATATATACATAGAAATTAACATGTTATATTTATTATTTACATCTATTATTCTCATTATCATACCCATTCAAATAATGAAGTGTTGATTAACAAACTACGCCACTACGTGGAGATGGTAATCAGTTCGTACACATGTATGGTGACATTGTCATTCAATAGATGGGTAGAATAATGAATATGGTTGTATAATATTTATAATAACATCAAAATATTTAAAAGGTACTGGAATAATTATTTTTCATGGGAAATAACAAATAATGAGTTAGTGGAAGAAAAAAAAACATTGAACGAGGTGATGAAATAATTACCTCTTCTTCAAGTGCTTTCTTTTGATATGAATTAAATGGATTCATATGTTGGATTTAAGATCAAAATGATGGCCCTAAGATGTATTGATGGTTGTGTAGAGGATATTTGAGCATGGTTTCGCCGAGCCAAATGGATTTTTAGATTTGAATTTGAGAGAAGCGGATGTACACTTTTATGAGATATATTAGGGACACTTTAGGACAAGTTTAAAATATTACATTATTATAAAATCAGTTTCCATTTAAAATGGATACAAATAGTTCTTTCTCAAGTATATAGTGGGTATGAGTCAAAATTAACACAACCAATAAGTTTTAGACATGTTTAGGTTACCATATTATACTTATATATTGATTTACCCCTTAGTTAAATAGATCAACTCTTACCATATCATCCATTATTGTTACACTATATGGTTAATAAACAAACAATAAAATTAATAGAGAACCTCAAGTGGTTCATTAATGACATATCTAACAATAATTATGTCCTTTGGATGAAATTTATAATTTTAAGACTATTATATAATTTAATAAAATATATTTTCTTTTAGAAACTCATTTATGTCAATATTGACAGTATTTAGTATTTGGTTTCCATGAAACATATAACAATCTGATTTATTCGAAAAAATACTTTGAATTTACCATAACATGTCATATTCCAATATATACTTTGTGGATTTATTCAAAATATTCAATTTAAATTTATTTTAATATTTATAATATCAATTTTTGAATCATTCATTAATAATGTATTTATTGCATCGTCATTGTGACATAAATAAATTTAATTATTTAATTTTTAAGAATAATAAATAATATACCATGATGTAGTAAATATATATTATCATTAGGATAACTATTTATGGTTGAATTTATCTTTTTTATAGTCATATATTAATTTTGTTTAGTTATTAATAATTGAATTTGACACTTTAAACACTTCTTTAAATAAAATATAATAAATGTCAAATCTGACCCAAATGGATCAAAAATGATCTTTTTCTTGTACTATTGTTAATTTTGGTCGAAATACAACATATCTAATAGAATTTAGACATGTTTGGGATAATTTTATATTGTTATATTATTATTTCCACCTTTAATTAACCTATTTTCTTTTAACTATGTTAAATGATATTTAAAAGTTACTATTCAATGAAAATTGTTTTCATTATATTTAACTAAATTTTACATACTAATAGCAAACATGTATTTTTTATTTCTTAAATTTAATTCATAGACACAGTAAAATTACGTTTTATGCAAATTCAAAAATGTGCCTAAAAGTTCAGTAAAAGAGGATAAAAATGTTCAATAAATTTATATCTGTCTAATCTTATTATAAAATTAATAAAATGAATTTAAATAGACTAATAAAAGTATTATTTATCTATTTTTACTTTATTTAAAATAATTATTTAAAAAATTATTTAGATGAAAAAGTCGTTTTTTTATCTACAACATATTGTTTTTCAATATTCATCGAAAAATGAATGTTTAAAAAAATCAACAAAACATAATTTTGATATTTCAAATTGAAAAATTATGTCAATTTTACAAAAATAAAAACCTAGAAGTTTCGTTAATTTATTTAAAATTAATTCTCATTTTCAAAACCAGAAAGCATGTTTTTAAGAATTAAAAACTATCAAAAGATCAACATGGGTTTATGTCTAATTTAAATATTCAACTACATAAAATGACCTAAAATATATTAATTAATACATATATATTAAAATTATACTATAAAACAAATATAATTAACAATTTAATGATATTAATTATTTCAAATAAAAATGTTTTTTTAAATTAAAATTTTGTATTTTTTACTATTCATCAAAATATGAATGTTAACAGAAGGGTTCAAAAAATTTATTCCCGATGCATTATTATGCCCCTAATCTAAATAAAAATCAAATTTCATTAAATGAAATATATAGAAGTTTAAATATTGGATTAAAAAGGGTTCTCTATTAAAAGGTGGAAAACGACATATTTTGGAAAATAATTCTTTTATTAAAAAATTGAATTTGTCATTATTTTATGCAAGAGAAAAAAATACGAATGTTAAAATAATATAATATATATATAATTCAAAATGTGGTTAATATTGTTCATAAACTATTTTTAAATGACTAGTTTGACATGACGTGATGCCCTTGAACTCGTTGTTGCGTATAGTGCAACTATTTAATTATTCTAAAGAGATAACATACTTCCTATATCGAAAATTAGGATAATAAAATTTAGTCTAAATAATATGGAAGAGAAACTAAACATTCAACAAAAAATTATGATTTCAAATAGAAGAATAGTGGTGGAAATTAGATACACATAATTGGAGGAAATAAATAAATATTTATAGGTAGTGATTGAGGTCCTAAATCATAGTCATGTGAAAAATAAATTAAAAATTGAGGGCCTCAATGCCATGAATCTATGATGATGATTTAAAATATCAACGATTCAACAAAACATAAGGTATTCAGATAAAACATTTTTTTGTATTAAGATTTTTTTCTTAATGTTTATGCAAAAAATATTTGACAAGTAGACTTCCATCCGTTAAGTAATATCTACCACAAACTCATCTTTCTATCTGATAGATAATAGAACTAAAAATAGTCTTTTAAACCAAATTGTATAGGGTTTTAAAAAAAATTGAATTTATAATTCATCATTCATACCATTTAAAAAAACTTAATCATACAATATAGAACATCATATTGGCCAGTGGTAGGTGATGTACCCATGTTGCCCTTGAGTTACAGGTTCAAGTCTCACAGCCCTACTAGACGTGACGAGTTGTTACCCAACCTTTGTGTTTTCCATTTTATAACAATCCAAAAATAATCTTTTGGATTTTTTAACCTTAAACACCAATATCTAATGTCCAACTTAATTCATTCCAGCTATTATACTTATCCAAAATACATAGGTCTAAACTCACTGTCTAAAATTTATAAAGAGGGTAAACTTATTAATGATCTCTTTTGAAACAAAATAACATGTGAATACCTTCATCATATATTCTCTTAAAACATGGTAACAACCATAATTACCATAAAACCTTATTTATTACATTCATGCTCCCTTATTCTTTATAGAATACTGGACACACTCCTTATATCCAAAAATTATGTAAACTCCACCACTGATGGAATAAAAAAATTAATTAGTTTCAAGGTAGTAAAGAATATCCAATATAATTTTCAAAATAAATCATATCTTATTCTTAAATCATTAACTCAGTTTCAGAAACATATTAATGATTATATTTCCCCCAACCATATATTTTCCAAAATGTTTAACATGAAATTGTGTCACTTTAATTAGTACCATGAAATATTAAATCCTTAATGAAAACATACTATAGTAAAATCCTTATATAATTTATAATTATTATAACTTTTACATCATTAATAAAATACTCAAATGACACGATTATTTATTAACAACATAAGAAAACCAATTATTCCCCTTCATCATCGGTAGTTTCTTAACTTGGTTATTATCCATTAACATCATTTCGGGTGTAATTTAATGATTAAAACATTGATTTTCGTAGTGTACCAACTCCTTGTAGATAAAGCACTTACATTGGAAATTTTTTTTATACCATTTCAATAAAAAACATTGGGTCGTTTTTCTCAACACTTATAACTAACTGCTGTTCTATTCCATCACTTCCTAGAGGGATTTATTCCATATTTATCACATATGGGAAAACAATTCGTTTCATTATTCCCCTTATCTATCTTTCCCTCTACCATCTGATTCATCAATGGCTTCCATTCAATTCCATATGACATAGAGAATTCGTCACTTATCATATTAACACATGATACCTTTTCTTCAAATGATGAATATATGTGGGAGACTATTTCCCTTCTAAATTTTTTCTTAATACCATAAACGACATGATCATTCTAACTCTTTAGATCATGCTTATTTCTAGAGTCCTCATTCATTCTAATGTGTGACATTATAAATGATGAAATACACTTGGATAGATCATATCAAAATTTATAATCAAAAAAAAAAATTATCAATATTAATTGAATATATTCACACATCTAGTATCGTAATATTAAAAATGGTTTCTTTGCTGACTTGTTTAATCATAAATCCTTCATAATGGTTTGTAAAAAAATGTGAATTATCCTAATCATATCCCATTGTAGTTTCAAACTAGATGCATAGTAAGGCCCATTGTCATGTACCAAGATACCCCGGGTCAAGATCAAAACTCTTTTTTGGATTTTTTACTCTTAGGTTTACCTATGCGAGAACCACGCCCACTTGTAGAATCTAGACATGGATTAACTTCTCAAAAAAACCAAATTATATCTACATTAACACGTTTTTTGGATATTATTATATACTAATACTCAAAGACTATCTTTGGGTAATGTTTCCTAATAAGAGTATATATAAATCTATTTTCAAGGATTTTGCTAAACATCCTCGCATACCAACTGTAATGCCCCGAATCCAGAAGCCCAGAGCTTGTGCCTTATTAAATAAAATTGTAATTATTACAAGGGATCATGTCCTGAATGACCGATCAATTTATTATTCCTAGAAAATTGATTACATATAATAACATTACATTTTAATTTATAACAAAAAATTAAACTTAGATAATCTTTTGATAACTCTATTGTTTTTCTAGCATAAAACTGCATATATGTCATAATACGCTTCTTGGCATCCTGGGAAAATAAATCATAAGAGAAACGTGAGCTCAAATTATCAATAAGGATAATAATATAGAAAAAAAACTTTCATAAATATTAATAAACATTTAAGGAAATGTATAACACAAAAACACTAGCCGTTTAAAATTAAAATTTAGCAAAAATGGTGATGATAAATCAAATTATTCCATTTACTTATTCACAGGGATATTCAACTAGTCGAATAATCACATGCAATACTAACATCTAATTTCATAATAATAGAATACATAAGTTCAGACAACTTAACCACAAAGTCAATGGCTTGTGCCAAGACGAAAAATTAAAACGATGTTAAGGCATTGTGCCAAGACACTAATTTGTACCTTGAGACCTACCAATGGATCGATATGCTATAGAGGGACCCACCCATCCTTTACTATGTTTAATGAATTCCATATATGATAATGTTGAAAAATAACATAAACATATGTATTAAAACTATAATATGAAATTTCAATAATTTAACCCTAATCCATGAATTTTATAAATATAGTGCATCCACAGTCAAACATATCATAACTCATTCAAACAATATTGAATATTGTATTATAATAAATCAACCTCAATCAAGAATAATATACAGTAAATATGTTGAAAAAGTTGAAAATTATTAGTAAAACTATTTGAGGGAAATATCCATTTTTGTAAAATCATTTAAAAGTCTCTTATTTATACAGGATATCAATTAAAAGAAAATTTTCAATTTGAGTGTCTCATACCACTTTGAAACAATTGACAGTAATTTCCATTTTAAAATTATTATGTCTATATGAATAATACGTTAAAATCATTTTGAAAAAATGGACATTAATTAAATAGGTTTATAATGATAAATCTTAAAAAATGATGATATAGTTAAATATTAACTTCCATAAAATCTTAAAATATTCTTTCTGAAAACATTTTTATGATACATGGACATGGTTGAAAAATTTGTCTCAATATATTCATACACATACACATTCACAGATAGTAATGATATTGAGGAAATAACCTATACCTTTTACATTTCCATATTAAAGGGTATATTATCCTCAAGTATGATGGTTACAATTTTTTTATTAAATTATTCTAGAACCAAATGCATAAATATGATATCATATATGATCCTCTAATATTACTTTGTTAATAATATTTCAGTAGTACCATTTTTTCGAGTGTGAATAGATTCGTTAAACTTTATATTTCTTATTATGTAAGTTATTTTTGTTTTAGATATGATGTATTTTATTCATGTCCTGAATGATATTATGTTCTTATACATTATTTTTAATCATCAAGTGAATATTAATTTTTTAATGGTTACGATGGGGAAATAAATCTTGACGCATCGTGGAGATGGCAAGCCATATGTATGCACGGGCGACAATATCATTCAATTAATGTTGAAATCATATGTATTTAAATGGTATATTATATAAAATGAATAATTAATATGTTATATTTTTGATTTACATCCACTATTATCATTATTATACCAATCCAAACAATGATTTGTAGAATAACAAACTTCACCATGATGTAGAGACGGTAATCTGTATGTACGCACGTATGGTGAATTTGTCATTCATAGGATAGATAGAATAATGAATATGGTTGTATCATATTAATAATAAAATCAATGTATAAAGAATGTATGTGAGTTATTATTTTTGGATTGAAACTACAATGTAATCGGAAGTGGAAGAAGAAAATCATTGAAATTGGGGATTAAATAGATACCTATTTTTCAGGTGCTTCCTTTTTATTTGAACAAAATGTCTATTTAGGATGGATATATAAACGAATTAAGGCCTCTAGGATAATTTTAGGGTAGTCAGGGGGGTGATTTGATCTTGGTTTAGCTGAGCCAAATGGCTTTGGAGATCTGAATATTATAGAACGGAATGTACCTTTTTATAAGAGAGGAAATGGGCACATTAGTAAAAGATTGAAATATTATTTTATTGTAGAATCATTATCAATTTCCATGAGATCCAAATAAATTTATTTTGAGGATATGGTAGGTATGGGTCATAATCATCTCATCCAATAGATTTTAGACAAGTTTATGTCACCATATTAACCTCATCATTTAGATTAAACATTAGTTAAATAGTTTAACTCTTACCGTGTCTTCTTGTATTATTACAAAATATATTTAATAAAAATAAACTACAATTCCAAGAGAATATCTAGTGGAAAAATAATGACATATTTATCATTATTTCAGTACTTTGTATGAAACATATATTTTTAGGACTATTATATAATTTAATAAAATATTATTTGTTTTAAAAAATCATTTGTGTCAATTTTGGCACTATTTAGTATTTGGTTTTTTTGAAAGTCACACAAATATGATTTTTTCAAAAAAAATACATTGAATTAACCCTAACATGTCATATTCCGATATAAAATTCTAGGGTGGCATAAAATTTTTTAATTTACATTTATTTTAAAATTTATAATATAAATTATTGTAATCTTTCATTAATAATGTAATTATTTTTTCATCATTGCATCCAAAATATATTTTTTATTTAATGTATAAAAATTATAAACAAAATACCATGATTTAGGAAATATTTTTTTCTTTATAATAAATATTTACAGTTGAACATATATTTTTTATGACTCTATTAAAAATTATTTAGATATTAAACATTGAATTTAACACTTTTAACACTTCTTTAAATAACACATAATATATGTCCTAATCTAACCAAAATGAATTAAAAAGGATCTTATTTTAGTCTTATGGTTGATTTATCTCAAAAAAAACTTATCCAGTAGAATTAGGACATGTGTTGGGGTAAATTTAAATTATTATAGTTTTATTTCTATCTTTAATTACCATATTTACTTTTAACAATGGTAAATAATATTCAAAAGTTACTATTCACCACAAATTATTTTCATCATATTGAACCAAATTTTACATACTGATGTCAACCATGTCTGTCTTATTTTTTAAATTGAATTCACATATGTGGTAAAATTACATTTAGGGAAACTGGAAAATGTTATTAGAAGGTCGGTAAAAGATGTTAAAAAAGTTCAATAAAATTTTATTTTTCTAATCTTATTATAAAATGAATAAAATTATTTACATTGGAATAATATATTTATTATTTGTCTATATTTATTTCAAGATAAAAATATAATTCTAAATAATAATTAAATGATAATTTTTTTTTTATCTACAACATTGAGTTTTTCACTATCCATCAAAAATTAAATATTTTCATAAAAATTCCAAAAATTCATCAAAAAATGATTTTGATATTACAAATTCCTTAAATTATTTCAATTTTACAAAATTAAAAACATATAAGTTTCATTAATTAGTTTAAAATAAATTTCCTTTGTAAAAACCAAAAAGCGGGTTTTCAAAAAGTAAAAACTATCAACTGATTGACATGTGTTTATGTCCATTTTAAATGTGAAATTACATAAAATGAACTAAATTATATACAATTATAAAAATTTAATTTAATTATAATTTAAAATCAATATAAATCATAATTCAACATTAAAAATGATTTCAATTTATTTTTTTCCAATTAAATTTTATTATTTTAACTATTCATCAAAATATAAAAGTTATTCAAAAGGTTCCAAAAATGAATACAAAATAAATTTATATGTCCTTCATCTAAAGAAAAATTTAATATAATTAAATTTAAAATATATAATTTTAAAATATTTTATTTAAAAAGGGTTCTCCATTAAAAGGTGAAAAAGGCATTTTTTGAAAAAAAATATTTTTATCTGTAATATTGAAAAGATCCATATTTTATGTCTATGAAACATGAATGATGTATGTTAAAATTATATAGGATATATATATAATTCAATATTTGGTTAATACTATACATAAAAACTTTTTTAAATGGCTAGTCTGATAGGTCATGATGCGCTTGAACTCATTGTTGTGTGCAACACAAGTTATTGAATTACTTTAAAGAGATAACGTACAATGTAATATTGGGGTGTTACTCTGTGGAAGGGCTAATCGGTAAGCACCAACCCAATCCTACACACAATCTCAAATGGACCCACAATCCAAGGTTCCTACTTTCCCTACATCTGAATTCGACGGTGACCCAACATTGGGGACACCCGATGAAACACACTATCACCCACCCAAAACTCCATAAGTCTACGATGATGATATGATTAAGAAATCTTCCAACTTATCATAGTTTCCATAATTTTATGAAACAATATAACATCTCAGACATCTCCCTCACAAGACTTGGTCCTAATAACTGAGAATCACCAATATATGACCAACACAAGAGAGATCTACATGGTCTCCAATAGATTTCCTCAAGAGAATCCATCTGAATTGTAGCCTAAAACATATTATTATAGGAAAACTCATCTAGAAGAAATTTTTTCCCCCACAAGTCACCTAAATTTTAAAAAAATCTCTCATCATGTCCTCTAAAACCTAAATAGTTTGTTCTTATTGCTCATTTTTCTATGGGGGATAAGATATACTCAACAACACCTGGGTTCCAAGCGCCTTCTGTAAACCCTACCAGATGTGTTATGTTAAATACAGATCATGATCAGAAACTATGGTTCTCGACCCAACATGAACACAAACCAACTCTCAAAAAATAACTCACCATGCTGATGAACTATATAGGTATCTTGGATTGGAATGAAAAGAGTCACATTCAATAATAGATCCACCACCAACCAAATTTCCTCATTATTCAAAGGTTTTATTGGAAGACCAACCACAATGTACATCATCAAATCATTCCATTTCCACTATAGAAATGGAAATGACTATAACAATCCACCTAGAATATGGTGTTCATCTTTCACATGTTGATAGGAAAGGTACCTTGACCCAACATTAACAATTTATTTCTTAATTCCAGGAAAAAAATGGGGCAAGTGGAGGTCATGATATATCTTTGTCAAACATTGATGTACATCCTACATTGATGTGTGGAACTCTCCAATCAATCATTCTTATACTACTACCAGTACCAAAACATGGGCATGAACATGATAAACATAATCAGTGCCATAAAAATAGTTAAAAGGTGACTCCCAACCATTATGAACTTTTTTCACAGATAATCACCCAGGGTAATCCAACTGGATCTCCTTAATGTACCTCAAAGACATAGATTCATAATCTATGGTTACATGATTCATATTCCCTAGGTTATCCTGTACCTCCACGTGCATCTCAGAAAATAAATTCATCAACCTTCACTCAGATAATGATTTTTGGACCACCTGATTCTGAGACATCCAACTCAAAGCATCAGCAAAACTATTCCCTTTTCCTGGTTTCCAATACAACTGATAATCAATGGATTTTAGGTATACAACCTTCCATTGGTATAGGAGATTTAAATCCCACCAAAAAAATATGTACTTGAAACTTTTATGTTTGGTAGACACCAGAAAAGGTTCCCCCAACATGTAATGCCACCAACACTTCATGGCATGAACCACTATAGTTAGTTCAAGGTCCTGTGTTTGGTAATTTATCTCATGTAGTCTCAAATTTCGTCACTCATAAGAAACAACCCAGTCATCCTGCATCATCACTACATCGAGTCCAACACTAGACCTATCAGATGAAAATGTGTACTTATTTCCCAGTTAAGGTAAAACAAGAATCAGTGTGGTAGTCAAATACTTTATTCATCTCTGGAAAATCACCTTCACATGTTCGTAACCACTCAAACATAAATCCATTTTTGGTCAGACCACAGAGTGGTGCTGCTAAACAAGTGAAGTCCTTAATTAAACTATGATAATTATTAGTCAAACTAGGAAAACTATGATCATCATAACCACTCTGGGACTACTACCAAGACACCCAAACCTGTAATTTCTCAGTATCCACTAACACAACCGATTCCGAGATGATGTTTCCCAAAAAGTGAACCTCACCAATACAAACCAGACACTATAATAGCATGAAATAAATTTAATACCCTATTAGTGTACTCAAAAACAATTTCATGTTATAGAGAATGATATTCATGTTTCTTAAGAGTATACTAAGATATCATCAACAAAAAACAACAAACCAGTCTAGATAAGAGTGAAATATTTGGTTCCTCATGTCGATGAACACATCTGGTGTTTCGGTAATCCCAAATAGCATTTTCAAAAATTCATAAAACCAATACCTTCTTCAGAAAAATGTCATGGTATGTCAGAAGGTCTCATGCTTAACTGATGGTTTCATAATCTAAAATCGATCTTAGAAAACACCAAAGCACCTATTAGCTGGTCATGTATATCATGGGTCCTTGGAAGATGGTATCAGTTCTTCACCAAATCGAGTTCAACCTCCAATAATCATCACAATGTCTATGTGACCCTTATGCCTTTTGAAAGAAATAAGAGGTGATCTCCATGGTGATATAAATGGATGAATAAACACATTGTCTTCCAATTACTTCAATTGAACCTTACGTTCTATGAGTTATGTCAGCGCCATACGATATGGATGAATAGATACCGACTCTACTGCTAGTAAAAACTCAATGGTGAACTCAACATCTCTCTCAGGTGGTAAATCGGAGATGTCCTCAGGAAACACATCTGTAAATTGATCCACTACTAGGGGAAGATTGTTCAAACCTTATCCCTATATTTTATCATAAGAAATGCTACCTAGGCCATGAGATCAGCCAATATCTGTCAAAGAGTGCCAAAATGGCCGGATTGAGCATCACACTTACCATAAAAGACATAGGTGTCCTACCGAGAGATGAATATTTCACCCGATATCGATAACAGTCAACGTGGGACTGATACAATAGTAGCTAATCCATTCCCTTGATCATGTCTGAACATGAAATGTCTAGATCAAATAGATCCCACAAGAAACATTAACCCCAATCTTTATAGGACAACCCTTACATTTCCTAATGTTCATGACTCAAACTCCCAATAGAGTATCATGTGACATTAGTCCACATGCTTTATCCATGGTCAAACCCAACACAACAATGAACTGAGAATAAATAAAATAATGCATAACACTATTATCAACTAATTTACTTGCATGTGTCGAAGCAACTACAATCGTACTGCCAACTATGGATGATCCTACCTCACCACCATCAGGTTTAGTTTGAACCACATGGAGTTGATCCACCCCTCTACCCTAGGCCCCAACTGGAGTACCATGTGATGCACTACCCTAATTATAACAATGGTCTTTCCCAAGAGTTCCATGTCCACCAACCCTACTGGTACGACCTGTAGAGCTTCAAATTACATCCAAATATGTGGTAACCAACCCCCTTCTACACTCGTAATTTTCATTTGACTACCTTCATTTCCTAGTGGTCGTGGGCTCTAGAAGAGCATCGATTTATGACCTAACCTACCACACACCTAGAACTCAACTACTAGTAGAGGACACTAGCCACACATTTTCCCCAGCATAAAACAATTATAGAAACAAGTTTGGTTTCCAATCTAAGTGGTTGTTCCTTATTCTATCTACTCTATAAACTCCAACATATCTGAATTGTTTCAAAATGTCACTTTCTTCCCTCATAAGCCTCCTTAATGGTCATCCATGATTCCCCCACAATCTCACAACCTGATACCCTATTGAGGTTTCCCTATAAAATATGAGCATGATCTTTGACTTCAGAAAACCACTTTAGATTAGTTATTTTTACCTAATACCTGATCTCGTGTCTTAACAAGTCTGAGAAACATCTCGCTATAACTACTTCATCCCCTATCAATTCTAGAACAAAGCAACATAAATAAGTTAAATGTAAAGTGTATTTCATCACTATCATCACCCCTTGAGTCAAGCACATAAAATTCGCCTCTTTATCTTTTCTTAGGGTCTCTAGATATATGTTCCAAAGATACTTATTCCAGTAGGCCTTCCATAGCATTACCTCAACTTGTTCCATGTGTACCATGATGTCCCACAAACGCTTTGCATGGCCTCTCATCATATATGCTTCTAAGATTACTCACTTCTCTACAGGAGTCTCTAGGTGATCAAAAATCATCTAGATTTACTTGATCTAGAAATCTCCAACCTCTGGCCCACCCTCTCCAGTAATGGTCACAGGGTTCTCCAGTTGAAACTCTCTGGTTAGTTTAAAAATACTTGGCGCAACCATCCATGGGTCATGTTACATCATCTACAAAGAATGTGAAAAACTCTCATGGAACTACTCATCCATATCACCCCAAACCACTAGAATCCCCTGCTCCACTACTGGAGGAGAATTCTTGGGTATGTCTTTCGGTCTCCTAACTACCAAACATCGTTTTGGAAGTATTTCTATACAATTTCAAACTGAACCATAGAGTAAAGAACTAAAGCTATCAAGGAAAAAAGGGATAACAAAGGACAACCCATAAATAGATATAATCAATCATTTTTATGCACCATTCCATCATTCCCTATCATATCTAGAACACTTCCCTTATAAATTCCTCATAAGACCCTGGCAAACATGGTTAACCAACTCACACAGATTTATGCCTTAATTTAAAAAAACATTTCAAACCATTACACATTCCATTCTACATTAACAAAATCTTATCACACATTATATTATTATTAAATATGTTCCTTGGTTATAATCCTACCATTTTACACCCCTTGTTACCCATTAACATCATCTTATTCGAAAAAACATCATCAACTAAAAAAATAATGCATCCTAATCTTTATATCCCGCACACTCATTTCATGTGTGTGCCTAACATGATGAATATCAATTATCATTATAGGTGTATAGGACAATGCATGAATTCAAAACCTCAATTCAATTCTGGCCATGAATTCAATACTACAAAATCATCAAATGACTCAACAAGTGTGTCACCTGATGGTGAAATATCATCAAATGTAACAACATATAAGAAGAACAACAATTCCCACCATGGGTGAAAAATATTTTCCCCATAAATTGGTATGATATTATAATGAACAAGTTCATTACCAGGGAATGATACTATCCTAAACTCTGTATTCCCTCCACAAAATGTATGAAAGGGAATATACCTCATTTGATACCACTTTGTAACATCCCTGAACTAAGAGTCACTAACTGGTGCCTCAATCTGGGTGGTTACATGTCCTCAAGAATGCCTCCTATAGCGACCCGACCTTTTCTTACATTATAATTACAACATTTCAAAGATAAAAAAACATAATATTATTACACAAAGAAGATCCAAAGGCTTAGGGTCTTGGGAGAACAATAACCACACATAACAAATACAACATCTACCATAAACATTTATTTAATTTCTTATTCACTAGCTTCCTATTGGAACTTGTCCTCTCATTAGTAATTGTAGACACCTGAGGGCATACATTAAAAAGGGGTGAGATAGAATCCTATTATGAGGATAGATAAGAAAAATATATCATGGGGTGAGCATAGTCATAATATAGGAAAAAGATCATGAGCATTAGAGGAATCATAAATATAAGACTTGAAATGTGGCAATGCATCAAAATGAAACATCATGTCTTAGTAGTTAAATACCACACATACTTGTGAACAAAGTTATAATCTTGTTCACACATCATTTCAAATTTTCTCATGAGTATCATCAATTTACACAACACATTGGAGCGCTATATTATTCTGGGCACACCCATCCCATTTAAAAATTCATATTGCGCTATATAATTCCGGGTGCACCCGTCAAATCATAACATTATAATTTATCATGCATGACAAAATGAAAATATAACATAAATGAACATAACTAACCCATGAAAATGAATGGGTTTAATCTCATAAGAACAAATTCATAAACATTGTGCTCCCAACAGAAAGAGGGAACAATATACTTGATACAAGAACCATTAACCTTGAATGAGAAGTAAATTTTGAGTTCTTAAGAGATGATTTTTTTCAGAAAAATTTGGATTGACATAAACATCATTAGAAAAAATGTATATACCAGAAAAGTAAATACAACGATGAAAAAATGCTCTTTATGGAGTGACCATATCAAAAATGGAGTGAATGAGGTACAACCCAAAGGTTGAAAGTTGGGTTCGATAGTTTCCCCTTGCCTTGTAGTCGAATGCTTCCTTCTCTTTAATGTCCTGTATAATGACATTATATTCATTAATTAGAAATAAATAACCATTTGTACATTAATAAGGTAAATTATAGTTTCAGTATGTCATTTTAATTTCTTTTTGATGACTTATAGAGTTTAAAATCATTGTTTGGGGATGTTCATTTTTATGGTTTTTCTTGGGTTGTTCACTTGTATTTGATAAATTGATGTTCGGGTAGAACATGGGTAAACATACAGAAATTATATTACATGTCATTAATGATATTAAAGGAGTTTGGATAATCTTATAATGAATTATATTATATCCATGTGGATGAACCATTAGATAAGAATTAAATGATGGTTATTTGGGTAAATTTGGGCGGTTTTTGGATCACAACGAACTTTTTTTATCTTATCACTTAGTAATATGGTCATAAGTTATTTCCAGAACTTCAAATAGGAAATAAAACATATAACATATTCTGGTTCAACCATAAAAATGGTTTCATGACCTGATTGAAAGGTAGAAAGTGAATAAGAAAGCATGTCATTCTAAAAGGTGATAAATTAACACCTCACGAACAACGTTCTCTTTAATAAAATAAAAGAAGAGGGAATGGGGTTTGGATGATGTAATATCCTATTAGAATAAAAAAATTACCGTATATGTATAATACTGGATTTAAAATACAATTTGGATGAATATAGGTGGGGAGAGATCAAGAAATAAACTTGAACATGAAAGGAAATTAATGGAGAAGAGGGAGGGAAAGTACCTCTTGAATCCTTCTCTTGAGAACCTCCTTAAGGGACTTGGCATGGTCTTTTGATGAGAACAGAAGCTCTTAGATGTGGAGGATGGGCTAGGGAAGGTTTTTGGTTAGAGTTTAGAAAAGTAATGGTGCTTTAGAGGTTTTAGGAAATGAGGGTGTGATGGGTGGCTTTTATAGAGGAGGGGAGAGGGGTTTCCTTAATATAAAATTCATTAGTTTAATATTTCCACACAAGACAAGGAATAATGAGTCTTGAACGACCAATAATAGTAGTTTTATAATATTATCCAGAACCATGTGGACTTACATCAGCAGAACATCACACATCACCCTATAATTAGCTTATTTAGCTTATTTTGTAAATTACGGTATTTCACTATTAATCAAAAATTCAAGTATCTCAGAAAAATACCAAAAATTTACCCCAACCATTTTTCAACGTGTAGAATCTATAAAATTAAGTCCATTTATCAAAAATATTTTTATAAATATTTTTATTTTAATATTTTATTAAAATCATAATTTACTTAAAAAACATTTTTTAAGATTAAAACTGATTTTATAGTGCTTTCAAAAATTACATAGGGTATTATAAAATTTTCTAAAAACTATAAGACATTGATTCAATAATTTATGAATACATTTTATGGAAATAAATGTTCTTTTAAATTAATTAATTAATTATAATTATTTATTTACAACTAAAAAAATACAAAAATGTTTACTAAGGTCAAATTGTAACTTTCTAAGATGTCTAAATTTTATTTTATTATTCATAGGTAATGTTACTCTTATTTTGGATAATTTACAATTCAGGAGATTCATATTATTATTCATATGGGTATGATACTTTTTTTAAGTGTACATTACTATTAACCAAAAAAATTATTTTCATTTCATTAGACTCCAAAAATAATATTGAACACAACCGTGTGTGGAGGATTTTCAAAATTCCAAACATAGGAGTGACAAAATTATGTTTAATGATCACATATCACTTAGTAGATCATTATTTTGTGTCTTTATGACATAAATATAAGAAGGGAATTTTCCATTGAAAAAAATTGGGTCGTTACATTCTTTCCCTCGTAAGGTATTTCACCACAAAAATTTCACTTTACACAAACAAGTGAGGGTGCTTCTCCTTCATTGCCTCCTCTAGTTCCCTAGTTGCTTCTTCAAACTTATGGTTCCCCCACAAAACATTGAAAAGATGAGTTGTATTGTTTCATATAACCTTATCTCTCTATTCCAGAATCATTACTGGCTACTCCTCATAGGAGATATCATATTAAATCTACACCACATCTTAGTTTAGTACATGTGAGGGGTCTGGTATGTACTTCCTCGGTAGTGATACATGAAACACATCATGAACTTTACCCACATTCGGTGGAAGTGCAAGATGATAGGCCACGACTCCTATGCGGTAAAGGATCTCAATGGTGCCAATATACCTTGGTCTTAGCTTCCCTTTCTTCCTGAATCGCATAGCTCTCTTCCATGGAGATATTCAAATGAAGAATTTATCACCAATATCAAACTCTAAGTCCCTTCAATGGTTGTCAGCATAGCTCTTTTGCTGACTTTGAGCAGCTATGATGTGTTTTTGGATGACTTGAACCTTCTCTGTCATCTCTTTAACAAGATCAGGTCCATGGATCTTTCATTCTCCAACTTCATCCCAAGATGTTGGAGTTCTACATCGCTTTCCATACAAAGCTTCATATAGAGCCATCTGAATACTTGAGTGGAAGCTATTATTGTATGAGAAGTCAACCAATGAGATATGTTGATCCCAACAAACTTTGAATTCAAGAGATCATGCTCTTAGCATATATTTAAGTGTCTGAATAGTCCATTCATATTGTCGATCAGTATGGGGGTGATAGGTCAAGCTGAAAATTAATTTAGTACTCAAAAAATGTTGAAGGCTCCTCTAGAATTTAGATGTGATCCTTGGATCATGGTCAGAGACAATTTAGAGTGGAACATCGTGTAGTCTCACCACATCATTCACATATATCTTCTCTGTTGATCAAGTGAGAGATCTTCCCGAATAGTGATAAAATGGGCCGTCTTGGTGAGTTCGTCAACCAAAACCCATATTTCATTATTTTACTTTGACGTCTTTGGGAGACCCATGAAAAACTCCATAGTAACATTTTCCCATTTCTACATGGGTATAAGCAATGGCTGCATAATACCTATGTAATTTTGTCTCTCATATTCAACTTGCTAACATTCCAAGTCCCATGATATATATTCTGTAATCTCCTTCTTAATTTTATCCAACCAGAAGTGTTCTCTGAGATCACGATACATCTTCGTACTCCCAGGATGAATAGAGAATGTTGAGATATGTGCATTATCCAACAACTCCTTCTTTATCCCAGGTGATGAAGGCACACAAAGTCACGTTCCAAACCGAATGACACCATCATCATCAATATGGAACTCTTACTGCTTCCATTCCTTTATATCATTCACCCTATTTTGTATCTCCACATCATCCCTTTATGCTTTCTTAATCTTCTCCTGGATGGATGGTTGCACAATTATTTGGACAAGGTAAGATGTATCCCATGCCATTATGATTTCCAAATCCATTCTTTGCATATCCATGAAGATAGGGTTTTTTCAATACACATCATGGATAGAGTAGTAGGTTCTTTTCTGATTAGAGCAGCAGTAACCTTGTTCGCCTTTCAGAATGATAGTGAATAGAGAAATTGTAATCCTTGATTATCTAAAACCATGTCCTTTGACTCATGTTGAGCTCCTTTTCTGTGAATCTATACTTTAGGCTCTTGTGGTCTGTGTATATGTCACACTTATCTCCATAATGATAGTGCCACCAGATTTTCAAGGAAATAATCATGGCTTCCATATATAGATCATGTGTCGATTAGTTCTGCTCATGGATCTTCAACTGTCGTGAGGTGTAGGCTAACACATTATCATTTTGCATGAGCACACAACCCAAGCCTTTCTTTGAAGCATAAGAGTATATCACAAAACATTCTCCCCTTTTCGGTAGTGTGAGTACAGGTGCATTTATCATCCATCTCTTTATCTCCTTGAAGATTCCCTCACATTCTTCCATCCATACATACTTTACCCCTTTCCTTATTAACATAGTTAGCGGACATGACAATCATGAGAAGTTTCTCAAAAATTGTCAGCAGTACCCAGCAAAACCAAGAAAACTACAAATTTCTGTGACACTAGAGGGCCTGTTCCATTCTTCAATTGCCTTTGTTTATGAAGGATTCATATAAATTCCCTTACTTGTGATCATATGTCCCAGGAACGTGACTTGATTCATCCAAAAGTCACATTTGCTGAACTTGGAATACAACTTCTCCTTTCTCAATGTTGCCAACACAAGTCTTAGATGTTTTTCATGTTCCTCCATGCTCTTGTAGTATATGATAATATCATCGATAAACACTACCAAAAGTTTCTTGAGGTAATTTATAAGGACTCTATTAATCAAATCCATGAAGATTTAAAGGGAATTAGTAAGTCAAAAGGGCATCAAAAAAACTCATAGTGCCCATACCTTGTATGAAAGGAAGACTTCTGAATATCTTCCTTCTTCAACTTTACCTGATGATATGCAGAATGAAGATCCACCATTTATAAGTATTGATCTCCTCTTAACTGTTTGAACAAGTCATCAATCCTTGGAAGAGGATACTTGTTCTTTATAGTGATCTTGTTGAGTTCCCGATAATCGATACACAACCGCATTGTTCCATCCTTCTTCATCACAAAGAACACTGGAACACCCCAAGGTGATGCACTGGGGCTTATGAACCCTTTATCTAGATGCTCTTGCTCCTGCTTCTTTAACTCATCTAGTTTGATAGGATCCATACTATATGGTCACTTCGAGATAAGAGTAGCTTCGGGTATGAGTGTTATTTAGAACTCTACCTCACGATTCGAGGGAATCCCGGGTAACTCTTTGGGAAATATATCGTCGTATTCCCTCATTATTGGAATTTCCTCAAGGTTGTAACTTTCATTTGACTCAACCATTTGGGTGAGGTATTCTTCATCATAGGGAATCAACACCCACACCATTGAATGATTTTTCAAAGAAGATTCATGATCTTCCTTGCATTTGTTGTGGTTCATGGGATGGTTAAAAATATGAAAAGATATTTCATTTTCCCAACATTTGATATGCACTCTATATAACGAGTGCCAGTCCATTCCCATTATAGAGTATACTTCCACCAAGGGAAGTATTACATAATTTTTTGGAATAATCTTCCCAAATACGCCAATAGGAGAAGAGTCCAACACTTGGGTTACAATGATTGCACCACTTGGTGTTTTTATAGATATCACTACTTCAAGATTTCAGGGCTTCGATTATATAGTTCTCGAAAACTTGAATGATATAAAAGAATGCGTAGAACCAGAATCAAATAAGTCTTTTTCCATTCATGAGTGAATAGGAAGTGTACCTTGTATGACTACATTATCATGATCCACCTACATAGCAGTGATGGCATAAGCCTTCCCTTATTCCATTGGATTTGGTGGCTGCTAACACAGATTACCCTCGAGAGCTCGAGGTTTAGTGCACTGGTTTTCATAGTTCCCTAGCTCTATACAGTTGAAGCATTGAACCTTGAGTGGTTCTCTCCTTTCATCGGCTACATTCTTCTTCCTTTTCGTGTCTTTTCAAAACTCTTGAGCATGGTGTCCTTCTTTCCCACACTTGAATCATTTTACCATCCCTTTTAGGCCATTCCCATGGTGAAACATCCCACATTTTTGGCATGTGGGTTGTTGATTTTTCTTCCACCTTTGTCACTAGATCCACCATCTTGGAACTCCATCTTTCGTTTCTTATCCCCATAGCCATGGGACCATTATCTAAACTCCATCTCTACTTTGAGGTCATATCGAACATCATCTTCATATCTCCCAATGTCTCAAATTAAAATATCTTTTCGACGGTGTGGTTTTAATCCACTAAAGAATCTATCAATTTTGCTATCATTGTTGATAACAAAACTCGAAGAATACCTTGAGAGCCATGTGAAATTCGCTTCATAGGTTGTGACAGATTATCCTTCTTTTTTCTTGAGCTCTATGAATTCTCTCCCCATCTTCGTGCGATGAGTTCATGGTAAATACTTATTATGAAACATTATATTAAAGTCTTCCCATTCCATCTCTTCAATTTCCTCCTTTTGCTTGGTGTTTTTAATCAAATCCCACCATTGATCAGCTTATCCATCATGATGATAAATGACTAAAGTAACCTTCTCTGTCTCAGAACAGTGAAGAACCGAAAATATCTTCTCCATGGAGTTGACCCACTATTCCACAACTAGTGGATCAAAAGATCCATAAAACATCGGTGTTCATTAACACATAAAACATCCAATAGCAAGTTGATCCCTCTTCGGTGAAGGAGGACGTTCCCCATTATTATGGTTATTATTAATAACCTGAGAAAATTGGCCAAGCATCACCATGAAGTTTTGAACTCCACCTCCCAATTCATTAGGGATGTGTTTGGCCAATCATTGCATTGACCCTCGCAAGAGTTGTTGGCATGATTTGTCCAGGTTCCCACCATTTTATAAAATAGAAAAGGTTTGAACAAAACATAAGTAATCAAGTCATTAATAACATATTCATTTTAAAAATTTATACCAAAAACATAACATATGGGATTCCTAGTTAAATATTCTTGTGTGAATATTTTTAGTTAGTCTCATACTAGAGGTTTTCTCTAGGTTTCACTATTTTGAATTCCCAAATAAACTAAACATTGCCTCTGATACCAACTATCGTGACCCGGCCTTTTATTACATTACTATTAAATCATTTTAGACATAAAAATCATAATATTATTACACATAGAGGATCCAAAGGCTTAGTGTCTTGGAAAAACTAGGACCAAACATAACAAATACGATATCTAGCACAAACATTTATTTAATTTCTTCTTCTCTAGCTTCTTATTGGAACTTGTCATCTACTTAGTACATGTTGCCTCCAGAGGATATATATAAAAAGGGGTGATCTAGAAGCCCAATAAGTGGATAGATAAGAACAATATATCATGGGGTGAGCATAATCATAACAAAGGAAAATGATCATGAACATGAGCGGAAGAATTAATATAAGACTTGAAATGTGGCGATGCATAAAAAGGAAACATCATATCTTGGTGGTTAAATACCACACATACTTGTGAACCAAACTAGAATATTTTTCACAAACCATTTCAAATTTACTCATGAGGTTCATCACATTACCCAATGCATTGGAGCACTATATAATTCCGGGTGCACCCTTCACATTTAATCATTCATATTGCGCTATACAATTCCGGGCGCACCCATCACATCATAACATTATCATTTGTCATGCATGACACAATGAACATATAAAATAAATGAACATAACTAACCCATGAAAAGGAATGTTTTATATCTCATAAGAACATATTCATAAACATTGGGTTCCTAAAAGAACGTGGGAACAACACACTTCATACAAGAACCATCAACCTTTAATGAGACGTAAAAGGTGAGTTCTTAAGAGAACAGTTCTTTCAGAAAACATATGGATTGAAATAAAAATCATTATAAAACTTTTATATCATAGAAAAGAAATAAAATGATGATAAAATGATCTTTATGGAGTGAACATATCAGAAATGGAGTGAAAGTGGTAGAACCCGAAGGATGAAATTTGGGTTTGAGAATTTCCCCTTACCTTGTACCCGAATGCTTTCTTATCTTTAATGTCCTATATAATGAAATTATATTCATTAATTAAAAATCTAGAACCATGTGTACACTAATAGGGTTCAATCTGGTTTCATTATGTCATTTTATGTTCCTTTGGATGACTTATAGAGTTTAAAAACATTGTTCGGGGAGGTTTGTTTTTATGGTTTTTCTTGGGTTGTTCACTTGTATCCATAAATTGAAGTTAGGGTAGAACATGGGTAAACATACAGATATGATATTAAATCTCATTAATGATATTAAAGGAGTTTGAATGATCTTATAATTAATTATATTATATCCATGTGGATGAATCATTAGATAAGAATTAAATGGTGGTTATTTGGGTAAATTTGGCCGGTTTTTGGATCACAACAAACATTTTTTAACTTATCGCATAGTAATATGGCCATAGGTTATCTCCAGAACATTAAATAGGAAATAAAACATATAAAATATACTTTTTCAACCATAATAATGGCTTCCTGACCAGATTTGAAGGTAGAAATTGAATAAGAACAAATGTTATTCTTGAAGGTGATAAATTAACACCTCACGAACAACATTCGCTTTAATAAAATAAAATGAAGAGGGAAAGGGGTTTGGATGATATAATATCCCATTAGAATCATAATATTACATTATTTTTATAATAATAGAGTTAAAATTCAATTTGGATGAAGATAGGTGGGGATAGATCAAGAAATGAACTTGATCTTGAAAGGAAATTAATGGAGAAGAGGGAGGGAAATTACCTCTTGAATCCTTCAATTGAGAGCCTCATTAAGGGAATTGGATTGGTCTTTTGATGAGAACAGCAGCTCTTGAACGTGGGGGAGGGGCTAGTTATGGTGTTTAGTTAGAGTTTGGAGTAGTCTTATAGCTTGAGAGGTGTGAGGAAATGAGGGTGTGAAAAGTGGCTTTTATAGTGGAGGGGAGAGGGGTTTCCTTAATATAAAATTCATTATTTTATTATTTCCTCTCAAGAAAATGAATAGTGAGTCTTGAATGACCAATAATAGTAATTTTATTATTTAATACTGAAACAGGTGGGCTTACAGCAGCAGAACATCACAAATGACCCGATAATTAGATTATTTAGATTATTTTGTAAATTACGGTATTTCACTATTCATCAAAATTTCAAGTATCTCAGAAAAATCCCTAATATTATACCCAAAATTTTTTTGATGCATAGAATCCTAAAATAAAATAATCTCTTAAAAATTAATTTTCTAAATATTATTAATTTAATATTTAATTAAAATAATAATTTACTTAAAAACAGTTTTTAAGATTAAAACTGATTTTATAGTGCTTTCAAAAATTAAATAGGGTCTTATAAAATTATCTTAAAACAATAAGTCATTTTTTAAAAAATTTATGAATAATTTTTAGGGAAATAAATATTATTTTAAATTAATTAATTAAATATAATTAATTATTTATGACTTACAAAATACCAAAACTTTTACTAAGGTCAACTTGTAACTTTCTAAGATGTCTAAATTTTATTTTGTTATTCCTAGGTAATTTTAATCTTATGTTGCATGATTTACTATTCATAATGGTCAAATTACTATTCATAAGTGTATGTAACTATTTCTAAGGGTATGTCACTATTCACCCAAAAAAATTATTTTTGTTTATTGGACTCCAAAAATTATCATGAACATAACTGTGTATGTCGTATATTCAAAATTCCAAACATAGGAGTGAAAAACTTTTGTTTAAAGGTCACATGTCACATAGTAGTTCATTATTTTGTGTTTTTATGATATAAATATTAGAAGGTAAATTTCCATTAAAAAACATTGGGTCTTTACACCTCCCCATACACCATAGGTTTCTGATTAGCAGTGAGGGTCTATGTAGTCATGTGTGAAGAATATACACCCTTTTACTCGAGTTTGATGCATCATTAATAATAGATATAGTTCAAACAATACAAAAAAACAACACAATGCATAAATAAACCATTCCCTAACTGGGTAAAAAACTTCATAAATAAGTTTTTCATTCCATGCTACAATGAAAAGTGAACAAAAACCAAAAGGATGAAAAAAAGAGAATCCCCCAAAATGGTCCTACTACTAAGTCCAGAACCTCAACCAAGCTCATCCAAAATCCCAAATCAACTCCTAATAACTTGGCCCTTTCTGCTCTCCTAACCTTTAACCATGAATTCTTCTCGGGAACCCAACAGATGCCCGAGAAGGGTGTGAGTGAAACTCAGTAGGCCACCACCAATGGTTTCTACAAAATATCTAGAATATATATAGTGCATGCTTTGGTAAACAAAAACATGTAATGAAACATATTAGAAGGCCATTATAATTATTTTCTTTTCTGTTAACCAATCAAAAAACAAACACTCAAACAAAGATACCTTATTTATCAATTCAACCATTATATGTTTTCATTATATTAGTAAAGAACAACATTACCACCGATAGATAATTAAACAATTCCTATCTCAATAGGAATCATAAAACAAAAATTTTCATCATAACCACCTTAAAGCCTTAGTTCGGATTGATGGAACCATAAGGGGAATGAAACTCTCTTCTCTTCCCTAAACCATGCATTGAGTGGGTGGAGTATGGAACCTTAGTCAAAACTCAACCTGTGGTCAGAGAACCTCAAGTCTATACCCCACACTGCCAGGCCATCTGCACATGCTTTATTAGTCATTAATGACATTCAACCACATTTCACAACCAAGCACCACTAATTTCATTAGAAAAATCCGAAAAATATCAATGATTTTGAAGTTATCATTATTCTACAATCCTTTAACACATTATTAATTTCTATCCCATAGTATTCATCCTCATTTCCCATTTCCCATGCCTATATCACTAAGTATAATCATGTATAAAGATAATCCCATATCATTTACCCTTATCTAACTTAGCAGCTTTTTAGAAAAAAAAACACCCACATAGGTCACCGCCCGAACATTGTGTGTAACGAGGAATGCCATTAACATTCTTCAAGCTTAGTATCATATTCACCAGAGGATCTATGTTCTTCCACAACGTCCATACATTTACAATTCTAAACACTAAGTCCAAAAATGTGGGCACAACCTATGAGTGGCCTTAAAATAGGTCTCATCTTCCACCATTCATCTTCGGGGAACACGAGGGTTCTATTAGGTTTTTTAGAAACCCTAAAAATCACATCACAATAATAGTATGAAGAAATCATCACAAAAGGGTAATAATAAAAACCCTACATGAACTAATCTACATAAAACTCATGGGATATAACTTTTTTAATACCTACCTAGAATCTGTTGATAAACAAACTCTCATCCTAGTCCCTAAATCCCGATCCAACACCCATTTGAAGCCTCGACCTAGATCTCATCCAAAATAGAGGTTTGAGAGCTTCAGAAGGAAATCATCCAATATATCGAACCTAAATATGAAAAGAGAAATGAGGAGAATATTAGACTCACCAGAATCATATATTTCCATCAAAATTCCCTCCAAATAGTCTAGAATCGATGGAGATTGATCCTTGTTTGCTCTTAGTACCATTTTTTCTTTCAATGGTTTGTAAGTGAGGAGGTGGAGGAAAATCATGAGTGAACATAAAAAAATGAGATTGGGAATTTTTTTAATTTTCTAAATGTTTTAGGGCTACATGCTTTACTGGAATAGTTTTTCGATCCGTGCGCAAACCATGTGGGTGCCACTATCAAAAATCCCACATCCTGTATGGTTTTCTTGAGTTTTTTGCATGGTTAGCTCTAACCTTGTGTATACCATGCATCCTACCGAGAAAACACTTTTTACTTTTTTTTTGTTTCTGAAACCCTCGACACACCCTAGATCTTCCTTAAAGACATGGGTAAAAAATGGATTGGGATTTCCTAGATAGTATTAAATTAATATACATATGTGTCTCAATTATATGTATATTTTCTACAATATAAAACCCTTTTACATCTAAATAAATATATTGTAATGTAAAGTATTTAGTATTATAACTATTCTATAATGTTTATATATTAATTTTTCAAACATGATTTATTCAGTCCCATCCAAATTAAAAACCAATGAACATTGATTATGTGTAGGTTCAGACTAACACCTCGAGGAAATATTATTTTTCATTTTTAATCTAGATTTTAATTCACTTTAAAATCATTAGTAAAAATGATTTAAACTAAAAAATAATCCAAAAAATATATTTATGATTCTTTTATAAATATATAAATTTAAAATAAAAAATTAATTAAAATGATTTACGCATCAAAATATAATATGATAATGATTGGGTTAGTTTAAAAAACATTATAATCATTTATCAAAAATATTATTATAAATTTATATTTTAATATGTCAACTAACATTATATTAAAAAAATTATAGTGTTTTACTTAATATTTTTACCTATTTCAATCAATATTAGTTGTTTCAAACAAAAAATTTTACAATGATTTAAATCATAATCAATATATTATTATTTTTTATTTGTTGATGATTAAATTTGTTGAAATTTATTTTTTTCATTCTTAATCATCCACTATGTATAAGAATGAATTTTCATTCAAAGCATTCCACTATTAACACAATATATATAATATCTTTTGATTATTGGTGGTCACGATGATTGTATATATAATCGGATTATTGAAATTATTTACTATTCCATATTACATTTTTCAATGTGATTTAAATAATACATTAAATATTGTCATGTTAAAAAAATATTTTATTGTTATGGTAAATAATATATTTGGATACAAAAATAGTATACACGGGTATATCATCTAATGATTATTGATGGATTTATGAATGTTTTCTTTATAATATTATATTTGAAATTGATATGAAATCTATTTTCAATATATGGGGTTTCATATGATTAAATTATACACTTATTGTGGAAAAACTATTTATGAATTATGATGTGTGGGGTCCTATAACAAATTCTAGTGCATTGTTTTGTGTTGGTTTTCATGATATTTAAAGACATGATAATAATAATATTTTTCACATAATACTGAGAAATATGATTTTGGTCACATTTCTCAGAATCTATATATTGGGATTTTCTAAATTGGAGTGCGGATAATGTTTTTAACATAATAATTTCTTATAATTATGGTTATTTTGAATAATGATGTTTGATTTTCATGTTATTCAATAATTCTATGATAATTTTTGACAACTAAATAATATAAATTTCTATGATTTTCACAGTTTTATATGATATATCACATATTTATGTTATACCATTATATATTACAGTATATATGACCTATAATATATTAGGTATAATAATGATTTGTATCTTGATTATATTTTAACCTTTCGATCAATTATTATCATTATTTTTTATCTTTTATATTTAATGTTACTTTGATTTTGAATTCGCCCTATTCAAATGTTTTAACTTCCCTAGTGTATGATTATATGAAATTGGTATTATATTTATAGAATGGAAAATTTTCTGGTTAATACGATGATTATTTTGAGAACTTTTTATGACTGAATAATATACTTATATTGTGGGATGGATTTCTTTTAAAATAAAAAGAAATTTTTTTTGGTCGTTAATTATTTTTTATAACACACTAAAACTTTTATGCTAAAATATAATGGTAGTTTATTTTAATGAAATCATTTATTAGAATAATTATTGTGTTGATGTTCAATTTGTATTTAATTAATATGAATATTGGTATTAAAAATGGACATGTTTATTAACATTTATAAATGTATGATAGTTGCTTGTGTTATATGATTGGGGATTTAAAGGTAATCAAGGACCAGTCTAATGCTATTTAAGGATTATAAGTGATTTTAATAAGTTACGTAAGATTAGAACACCATGTTCTAATGCCAAAAATAACAATTTACACATTGTCTTGACATCATGTGAGATGGCTCAATTTATACATTTCTATAATTTATATAATATACCTAATCTAAAAATAAAATTTCAAAAATACCCACTAAATATATTTATGAAAGGGTTATTATCATTAAAGAAATTATATACTGAAATCTTAATTTAATACTCAAATTAAAATTTATTTATAATCAAACAACACTAGAAACCATTTAGACATCGCATGAGAAACAATAATATTTATTATCGGGGGAATAGAAATAAAAAACATGGTAAGATAAACTAACAATAAAGGGGAATCATATGAATATGTCACCATGTGTAAGATCATGAGAATATTAGATAAAATGATTATGGGGGGATAACAAAATTAAATAATCACAACGAACAATATATGTTTCTAATAAATAGTGATACTAGGAGATAAAATAAAAATTGATAAAAATTTACCGTGGCCTAAGTGTGAGATAAACAAATCATGATCTAAATTTCTTAATATGTGAATTATTTAATACAATTTAGAAATATATTACAAGGAAACAATTAAATATAATGTAATATTAAAAAAATATTATAGTGAATGTATCAAAATCCAATGACCCATTACAAAGTGGCTTGTGGATCACCTTCAATAATCTTATATTTATTCAGAAATTATTACTCCTATATAATTGAAAAGTGTATCTTATATAGAGGTCATTAATTGAATAATGAATAATAATGTGCACAAAATTATGGACTCATGCATCAAAACTCTACATTTTGAAAATAAATGGTATGAAACATGTTTTATAGTAATTTTCCAATTGTATCAATTAAGATGCCATTAAATGTAGATTTTTTGATTAAAAAAATGATCTTAGAGAAATTAAATTTTCCATAGAGGAATACACAATAGGATACAAACAAATTACTATATCGGAGTTAAATATTTATGATTAAATGTTAATAATGTGTCAAGAACATAATAAACATTTTACAATAAATTTCGTTTCCCAATATCATAATGATTATGTTATAAGAAAAATTTTAAATGATTTTTCATGAGAAATAAAAAATAATTAATATTGAAAATAAATATTTGGAATGAATTATAAACATATAAACTATTATAAATTAATAAGTGTCTCAATAGGAATATATTATTTATTTTAAAACAATTAGTTTTTTAAGTAATATTTAAAAATTGATTATAAAAAAATAAAATTTCATTTTAATATTAAAGGTTTGGTTTTTGAAACAATTCAATTTTATTTCATATTCTTTATAAAGGAACAATGAATAATAAACATTTATAAAACTATTATAATGATTTTATATTAATATTTATTACTTATAATTCAAATAATTATTGATGAATGCATTCAAAATAGGAATTGTTAAAATATACAATTTTTTTTCAAAATTATGCATGTCGAAATCATTAAAGAAATCATCAAAAATATTTCAAATAATTTTAAATTTAATATATTCTCTATATTAAATATATTATTAATAGATAAGAAAATATATAAAATCAATGTCACAATTTATGTAATTATATATTTAATATTTTTCATATTTATAAATTTTTTTAATTAGATTGTGATTTAAAGTTAAAAAGGAATCTATGTTCAATATTGTATATTGTAAGTCCAATTTTCAACTTAATATTTCATTATTTATTAAATTATATTTTAGCACTTTTTAATTGAACACTTTCTCTAAATATGTAAATTCCCATAATTTTGAATAGGGTTAAAATATGAATGTTCTTAAAATTTTTCATTCGATGGATGGGTTGTTTTTAAAACCATGCTTTGGGATGAAGTTTCTCAAGTTGGGACCATTTAAAAGTGTTGAAATTGTTATTGAGTAATGGTTTCAGGAGTTTTCTAGGTGGATCAATGGGTTTCTAGAGCACCGAACCTTTCAGAGGTGTTCATACAGGCAACACATGGTTAGAAAAACTGTGCAGGTCGAACCATGTGTCTTGATTAAGGGGAAACCATGGTGTTCTCATGGGCTGGACATGGATAGTAAAACCATACAGTAAATCCATGTGCGATAATCCATGTTTCTAGTAGTAGTCGAATGATCTGAAAGATCGTGCAACTTACCCAGTTGTGCTTTGCAGGTTAATTTATTAAATTAAATTCTATGTTGAGAGGGATTTAATAAAATGTTGTTAAAACTGGGTTTATTTAATTAAATTCATGGTTAAGAGAGGTTTAATTAATTTTTCTTAAAATTGGGGTTTTTATTAAATTCAATTGATATTTCGATAATTTATTTTAATAATGATGAATTGGACAATTTATAAAATTTAATTTTGTTGAATAGATTTTAACTAAATGATCTATAAATTTAGAGTTGGGGCTTGTAAAAGAGGTGTAATAATAAATTGTAATAATAATATTTTAATGATACATATTACTATTATTATTATTATATTAATAATAATTTTTAACGAGTGTTTTAATTTATTTTGAGAGAGTAAAATAAGGGATAGATGAACAACCTTGTTGAGGAATGACCCCCCCCCTTAGATTTCCCATGGGTGGTGCGCCACCCCCATCTCTTAGATCCTCACCGTGTTCCAAGTTCACCAAATTCATTCACCAAATACATCCATCATAGTGAGGTATGTCTATCTCCATACCTTTCATTTTTCGTGTCATCCATTTCGGCTTTCCATATCCTGGTCTTTTCTAAGCCGGAACCCTCTGGTCCTTGATTAATTATCATTATTCTTTTCATCTAGTTCTAGGTGGTGTGGATGTTGTCCCATGAGCTATTGGTCTATATTTAAATGATCATCTCCATAGGCAAGGTAGTTAGATTCAATTTTGGTTCACTTATATCAATTTAGGGTAAGTCGATACACACTATAATTGGTTTCTCATGTGTTGAATTACGAGCTTATGAATTATTTGAGTTGAGGCTAATTGTTTCAATGTGTGTTTGTCCTCACAAAAATGATCGTGATTTACTTATATTTTTATTAGGTGTGGCGATAAATTCCAACACTGCATGAGGTTTTAATGATGTTTATATATGTGAGAAGATTGTGGTTTGAGTTTGAATGAATTATCTAAACAAATTCCTTGTTGTAGGTTTCAAATCATTTCCTAATAAACAAAATGATGTTTTATCAAGTTTATTATTTTCATATTGTTTATTTAAATGTTAGAATTAATCATGTATTGTTGTTATGAGGTAATTAATTTTAAATTAATTATATTCGTTGATGTTTTAATTGATATAATTAATTTGGGGACTAATTATAAAATACAGAATGTTCAATGTTGAGATAATCAATTGTGAGTTAATTATGTTCACTAAGAGGATAATTAATTAGGAAATTAAGTTGGAGATATTGACTTGGTTTTGTTGAGATAATTAATTGTGAATTAATTACATAGTTGAGAGATAATTAATCAGGATATTTGTTATATTATATTGAATTGACCAAGTTAGGATAAGTAATTGTGAATTAGTTATGTGTTTCGAGATGATAATAAAACATGGGTTTAATAATGTGATATTAAATTGATTATGTTGAGATAATGAATCACAAATTAGTTACTTTTTATGAGATTATAATATAAACAATTAATCGATGGATTAATTAATAGATATTGATCTATCCTAAGAAGATATATTTAATTTTTGAAATAATTATGTTATATAGATATGGTTTCCTAGAGATAATTTACTAATGAATTAATTATGTGATATTAATATTATTTCATTGTGACTAGTTAATTATTGAATAATCTAGTGTAATTTTTGTGATATGTTAATTATTGAGTTAACTAGAGTAATTTTTTTGATATGTTTATTGTTTAATTAACTAGATTAGTTGTTGTGATAGTTAATTATTTCATTAACTAGAATAATTTTTCTGACAAGTTAATTTATTAATTAACTCAACTAATTATTGTTATAGTTAATTATTCAGTAAAATAAATTGATTGCTGTGATAAGAAATTTTTTAGATTTATCTAGAGTTGTTATTGTGATTTTTTAGTTATTGATATAACTAGAAGAATTGTTGTGATATGATAATTACTAAACTAACTAGGGTAATTTTATTTCCTAGTTAATGTTTAATTTAACTAAATGACTTATTGTGATTAACTAATCTTTCAATTTGTATTCAAATTGATGATGATATTTAATTTATGAATCAATTATATTTGAATATTTGTAACATGTTCATTAAATATTGATAATTACCAATGGTATCTTGGTGATTCTACTTTTGAGAATGACTGGTAACATATTCACTATATGTTGTGAAGTATAATCATAAGATGGAAATTATTATTCTGTGTGAATGGGTGGTAACATGGTCATCCAAATTTGTGATGTGTGGATGGTAAAATTGTAATTCATTATGAATTAATGGGTGGTTACATGGTCGTCCAATTGTGTGATGTGTGAATGGTAACATGGTCATTCACCATGAACATAATGGACATAAATATCTTCATCCAAATTGTTAAATAAAGAAATGGTGTACTCCAAGTGATGGCCTCAAATGAGAATAATTCAAACACTGAAAAGATTAAAATGGGAGACAAAGATATCATAACCCATTGAATAGATCATGCTTTGGCACAATTCATAGTGGCTCCAATGTTATGATATTATATGGGGAACACATCGGGCTCTGACATGAGTCAAAGTTAGTGTTGAGGTACGGGTGTGTAACGACCCAAACATTTATTAATGAAAATTCCTCTTGATCTAGTTAAATGTATTATTATGTAAAATTAATATATAAAATAGATTCCCTAAATTCTATTTATGTTTTCATATTTTAATATACCGTTAAAAAATTGTTACTTGTGTTAATATGACCATTGAATAGTGATCACATGATTAGTATAAATAGATGGATTTATCGAATCAAATTTATATATAAAAAGAATCTCATGGCATCATATAGTAGAATTTAGACAAAAAAATCACATTTATTAGTTCTCAAAATGGATATAGTGTCACTAGGATTCTCTCATGACCTTGCCCAAACTGTGCCTCAACACATTACTGTTGACGAAACCGCCTACGGGAGAAGTGGAAGTTAAGAGAGATTAACACCTGAGTGATGTTATCCGAGCCATCCCATGAGTATTTCACAATCACAGACCGTACCCTTATGTCTTATACTGGTGTTATAAGGTGTTATGTAATAATACCCTAGCACTATAATTATGTTCATTATTGTTTTTATAAAAATATACATTTTTTTATTAGTTTTACATTGAAAGTGGTTATTAAATAAAAAATATTTTTTTTAATTAATATTTAGGTAAAATTAAGAAGTCTAAATTATTGAATAAATGAACTTTTGAATTGAAAAGTATTTTAATAATCTATTATTACTTAATTAATATTTATTAAAGATAAATTATCGTATAATTATTATGAATACAATTGAAATTTCTATTATAGTTTGAAAGATGTTTTTTTCAACACATGAATTTCCAATAAACATCGGTTTTTTTTAAATGTAACAAATTCACATATAAAGAAAATTATTTAGATAAAAAAATTAGTTTTCGATTCAGTTTTATGGAATTTTGAAATGATTATTTTTTTATAATTTTCTGAGATAGTCGAGTTTTTCGGTAAAACTTAAATACTGTTTAAATATATATATAATGAGTTTTAAGACAACATATTAAACCAATTGTGATGTAATAAAATACAAAAAATGGATATTAGAATAATATAAATTCAAAATTTAAAATAATGTGATCTTATATTTGTATGATTAATTTTATGGTGCCTTAGTGGACCCTCTAAGACAGATATAATATTTTTAACTTTTAAATTATTTCTCTAAACTTGTGACTCACATCCATATAATAAAGAATAATATACTAATATGTTCTTCCATTTAACATATAATATAATTAATAAACTCCCTTTTTGAAAAAACCATGGGCCAAAACCATGGTATGGTTTTGGGATATTTATTAGTTCAATATAGAGTGTCCATAACATAAATATTAAAGAATGCTCCCCAATTTTCTCGTATATAATACCACACAATCTCCCAATTATCTTAACTAAAATCCATTGGTGCTCAACAAAAATCTTCACTATTCTCTCTAGAATCCTCCCAAGGCACCCCATACTCCCAAGAAGCCCCCCCAAGCCTCTCCCAAACCTTTTGGATCACTCTTCCACGTAAGAGATCCTAACATTCCTTCCTTATTTATGTCCATATTTCGATATAAAGTTATGCCCTTTTATTTTCAAATAAAAATGTTGGGGTATGATTTCAAACCACTATTGTGATGAACTTCTTATGTTTGAATGATTATAGACCCATATCTCCTTCATTAATGCCTCTCATGTACACCTGTTACCATGCTGTAATTCTGTAAGGGGATTATCACTCCTTATTTACATTCCAACGATTATTTCATATTATTCATGTTTGTTCCTTTAATAATGATTGGATAATATGTCTCATTACCCACATACAATCAATTTCATGTATAAATTATGCAATATACCATTCTATTTCATTAACAAATTTAATGATTTCTATTTGACTTCGTTATGATGCCGAAGTTACACCAAAATTTCAAATGCCAAAATCACTGTGTATGTGAATACCATACACATTTATCTATCAAGGATATTTAGATTTTTGAAATTGAACATGTTTATTGAGTACATACCTTTATCTATTCTATATCTTGAAAACATGAAATAAACAATGATGTTGAAGGATTCAACGTTATATGATCCATGTGGCACACATATGCATAAAATGAAATGTCTACAAAGGGGGAGACCTAGTAGGGCTCTAATGCACTAGCTAAATATTAGTATCATGATATCTCAATTTAAATGAGGGTTTAATCATTTTAATTAAAGTAAAATGAGGTTTACTCATGATAATTAAAGTGCAATGATGGTTCAGTCATGCTCAATGTGCAATGAGCCTTGGATCATGCTAATAACATGTTAAATGATATTACAACATTTACTTGTTTTTATAATCATGTTATATCATGAAATTTTGTTAATGTTTATCTTATCCTAAATTAATATACCTATTTTCTAACATTTACTGAATTTTTCATTTTATTCCTTGTTTAATCCCTTACAGGGATTTATAGCTCACCCTTTTTTTATCAAAGTCCTCACGGTATCCCATGCATTTCTATTTATGAAAGAGTATTGTGGCCTTGTAAAAGAAGTTTTCAATAAAGATGTTATCTGTTATGATCTATGTTTTTATGTAATGTTCCTAATTTCCTAATACACAAGACCTCTTTATCCTTAGTGTCGTCTAATCTGCATGTTTATCTTATAAATCATGTTTAATTTTTTAATAAAGAGATGGGTTGTTATAATTAGTAATAGAGGATATGTTTAGTTGTTTTTTGGATTAGTATTAGAAAACCCTAGTGAAGGATTTAGGGATAAGACTAAGTTTAAAGAAATTACCTAAATTTTGGTGAGTGTAGAGTAAGTTTTTTATCATGAAAATACATCACTGTCTAGAAACAAACATGTAGAGGTGGCTCTAGAACATATGTATCTTGGGGTAATACCCAAAACACTAGTTTGAGCCAGAATCAAATGGGAACTCGTGCATGAAAACGGGCCTAGCTTCACTCTAGGTTATGAATATACTATATGATATTCTTTGGTTAATTCATAATCATAGTATGAACCATTATTAAGAGAATAAGAAAATTCCATCAATAATATATATTGGGAATTAGATCTGGGAAAAAATATTGAAGCCTATAAATTCATATGTTATGGAAATAAATTTAAGATATATGTTATCTATTTTTTCCATTGGATTCCCCTTTATCAGTTACCCCAAAAGGTACTATTTTTACAGCCAATGGCTGGTAATATGAGTACCTGAGCTAACAACTTATGCGATGATCTATGTGATAATTGTTCTAATTATATTCCCAATTATATGGGAGCAAGAATCACAAAGATTATATTGATACACTCTCAGTTAACTCTTTTTTTAAATAGAAACATTGGTCGAGAGGAACATCCAACCCCCTAAAAAAGAAAAAGGAATAATCGAGAGATTCCTGAGGCAAATGCCTCCTACTTTAAATGGATCAACAGATCCCTCAGCGGTTGAAAAATGGATCAAATACATTAAAAAGATCTTCTCCAGCCTCCAATGTTCCAAACAAGAGAATCTTGTTCTGGATTCTTATCATATATATGGTGAAGATGATCAATGATGGACATTTATAAAAAATATGAAGCATGAGGAAGAGATTGAGGCATTAGAATGGAATGATTTCTGAAAATAATTTTTGATAAATATATTCCTCGCACCCTACATCTAAATATTGAAATTTACTTCCTTTTAGTCAAGAAAAAAGATGATGAATCCGTTAGAGAATATGAGGAAAACATCACAAGGCTTTCAGGATATGCCTCCATTTTTTTGTTACCCTCAAATGAATGGTTGGCCGCTTCTTTGGTGGGATATAATTTTTAATTTGGAATCTTTGGTGATCTGTGACTTATAAAGCTATGCGAAAATTTTGCGATGTGCATGCAATATAAAAATATAAATCATAAAATTTCAGGGGTATCATGGGGATGAGAAGTAGAAATTAGGCATTAATTCTAAAATCTTGATGGATAAATCCAATAGTTCATGGAAAATTCAACACCACACATTCCAAAGGTGAAGAATGAAGCATGACAACTATTACCTGAAGTGGATAAAGAAATTCATTAGTTGTTGAAGAGTAGGTACGTGTCCATTAATTGCCAAAACGAAAAACCCACTATTGCAACATGGTAGAGGAATGCTTTGTTCAATGATCAGTGAATTGTTATTTTCTTCAACTACAAAGAACAAGGGAACTTTGAAAACCAGAGTCCCAAGTCTTGGGTTTTTGTAGGCAACTAACAACATCCAAGGAAGTTGGATAATGTTTTATCCATCACTACTACTGAGGAGAACCCTGATAATGTAGTGGTGACAGGTACGATAGACATTCAACCAAGAATAGAAAACATACTTTTTGATTCTAGTTATTCACATTATTTTATATTCATATTGTTTAGTAGAAAAATCCCAACACCACCACAAATCATGGATGTAGTGATGTCGGTGAGAACCACAAATGGGGAAATAATTGCATCCCATGAATATCACTCCCCCAGACACAATTTTTGGTTGTACTTCCCGGGGAACCTAATCAAACTCGCTCTAGTTGAATCTGAGGCGATTATTTCCATGTATTTGATTTCACAATATATAGAAATTATAAATTTCCATGAGAGGGAAATCACTCTCCATATGGAGAATCGACCCTCGATTCCATACATGTTCAAGGAGGATGATAAATATTCTATATAACCATCATATGAAGCATGTATATTATTTCACTAGGACTATGTGTATCTTTCTCAGATGATTGAGTCTATCAAAGAAACCATCATTAAAGAAATGCCTATTTTGAGAGAATTTGCTCAAGTGTTTCCTGAGGAATTGCTTCTCCTTCCTCCTAAAATATATTTTATTTCTCAATTTATCTTATACATGAGGAATTAAAAATATCCAATACTCCATATAGAATGAATTTTGTGGAGCTTCAGGTGATAAAGAAACAACTACACGAGAATCTGGATAAAGGTTTTATACACCCAAGTGCTTCACCATGGGGTGCACCAGTCCTCTTCTTCAAGAAAATGGGTGGGTCAATGTGCCTTTGTATTCATAGTTGTGAGCTCAATTAAATCAAGATAAATAAAAATTATCATCGTCCATGAATTTATGACATGTTATGTCATCTACATGGAGAATGATACTTATTCATGGTGGATTTGTGACCGAGATATTACCAAGTTATGGTAAATAAGGAGGATATCCCCAATTTTTCTTTTCATAATGGGTAGGGAACTATGAATTCATAGTAACTCCTTTCAGAATAACTAATGATCTAGAAATTCTTATGGTCTTTATTTATAGATTCTTTAGTTATTAACATGACAAATTTGTGTCATTCATTAAATAAGATAATCTAATAGACTCCAAAATCATGAAGGAACATGAGTATCATCTAAGCACTATACGAGAGACCTTACAAAAGGATAATCTCAATGCAATGTACAACAACTGTGAGTTCTGGTTAAATTAATTATCCTTATTTGGCCATATATTAATTACAAATGGGATATATTTGGATCCATCCAAGACACATATAATTGAGGGATGGGTGAGTCCAACAACGGTGGAAGATATCTGTTGCTTCCTGGGGTTAGCTAGATATTACCACAGATTTGTGAGAAATTTTTCATGATTGTCCAACCAACATACCAAGATAACCTTGATGGGAGTAAAATTTTCAATGGGTGAGGAATGTAAATATATCATCAAGGAGTTGAAAATGAGGCATATCCCTACACTTATACTCACACTACCCTCAAGTAGAGAACTATTTGTGGAATTCTGTGATTCATCAAAGTCGGGCATGGGCTAAGTGTTGATGCAAAAAAGTCAAATTCAGATTCTATACATCAATGAAATTGAATGTTCATTGGAATAACTATCTGTCACATGATTTGGATTTAAATACAGTGATAATTGATTGGAAAATTTGGATTTATTTCCTCTTTGGTGAGAAATGTGAAATATATACTAATCACAGAAGCCTCAAGTATATATTCCCACACAAACAGTGTAACATGGGCTAATGAATATGGTTAAATTTGATCAAAGACTATGACTACTAAATCCATTACAACCCTGGGAAGGAGAACCAGATGGTGGATTCTCTAAGAAAAACTGACCCAAAAATTCTATATTTTATTAGAATTTAAAAGGATCGATTCTTCTTAGACATGATGAAGATGGATATGGGGATCCTAAATAATGGTTTATCATCTATCCTTCCACAAATAATTTCTCAACTGGATCATTTGAAAAGGTTAAATTATGATTAAAAGAAAGATGTAGGAATTCAGAATAAATTTGAGACTATCTGAAAAGGGAAATCATAAGAAGTTAATATTAATGATGAAGGAATTGTAAAATTTGGGTCAAGAAATTGTGTTCTATAAAATATGTATTTAATGAATGAACTTTTGGGTGATTCACATTGTTAGAATTTCTACATTCACAGAGGAAACACAATGATGTATGGAGATCTATGAGGGAATTATTTGTGGGATAACAGGGAGAAAAAGATCTCTGAGTATACATCAATGTGCCTAGTATGTTAGCAAGTGAATTTTGAGAGAAATTAGTCTAATGGTATGATTCAACCATAACCCATACCAACATGGAAATTGGCGAACATTACCATGGACAATTTCACCGAACTTTTGAAAACATCCAAAACAAACAATGTTATCATGGTTGTTGTGGATTATCTTACAATAACTGTACACATCATTGAAATTTGAGAGTATTTATCATTGAATCAACTGGAATAAATATACCTCAGAGAAGAGGTAAGGTTTCATGGAGAACCACTATCAGTTGTATCTGATCGAGATCCAATATTTTTATCTATGTATTGAAAGACTCTCCAACATGCTATGAATACCAAGCTGAACATTAGTATATCTTATCATCCTCAAACTGACAGAAAATTTTAGTATAGTATCCAAACAATTGAGGAAATTATGAGAGAATGCTAAATGGAATTTAAATCAGGATGAGATCAACATCTTCTTTTCGTTTAGTTCTCATCAAACAATTGTTTCTACTAAAGTATCCAAATGTATCCTTATGAAGCCCTTTATAGGAATATTTGTAGAACACCGAAATGGTGGGATGAATTTGGGGAGTGGTAAATCCTATGTACCAAAATGTTCTATGAAATGGTAGTGATTTTTAGACTGTCTGGTATCCCATTAATGCTGCTCAAAGTAGATAAAAGAGCTATATGGATAATCGTCGACAAAACCATGAGTCTAATATTCAAGACATGGTATTCCTCTACATTTTACTGTATAATAGAGTTTTGAGATTTGGGAATAAGGGAAATCATAGTCTGAGATACATCATCCCTTTTGAGATCCTTGAACACATTGGAGCAATGGACAATCAACTAGCACTCCCACAAAACTGGTCTCAAGTACATGATTTATTAAATGTTGCACTCTGGAGGAAGTACATACTAGACCCAATTCATGTACTAGATCCATAATATGTACCATTTGATGATGTCCATTCTTATGAGTAGAATTTAGTGAAGATTTTATATCATATGGAAAATTTTCATTTAAATAATGTAATTTCCCTCATCATGGTGTTGTGGTGAATCCAAAGGCTTGATGAGATAGTGTGGTAATTAGTGGAAGTGATGAAGTAGAGTTAGAAGCATCTAATTTGGTGTGGGAAAATGAAATTTCAATGGAAAAATTTCATTATGGGGGAAGATTGTAACAACCCAAAATTTTATTAATGAAAATTTCCCTTGGTCTAATTAAATGTGTTATTATGTAAAAAGAATATATAAAACAAATTTACTTTCATGGTTTTATGTTTTTTGATTTTAAAATTCCACTAATAATTATTTCCATTACTAATATGGTTGTTGAATAGTAATTATATGATTAATATAAAAATAGGGATATAAAAAATCCTATTTTACTCTGACAAAGAAAGCGATGGTCTCAACCCATAGAATTGCTCCATATGAAGCACTTTTTTCAGAGCTCGGAAAAGAGTTAAATTAAATGGGTTCACTCTTGACCAAGAAAAGGCCATGCTTTAACATGTTAAGCTTGAATGGAACTACCTATGGGACAAGTGGATGTTAATAGAGATTATCACCCGACTGATGTTATCTAAGTTACTTGAAGAGTATATCACCATTATACACCTTACCCTTAGGTCTTATGTGGGTGTTATAAGGGGTTTTCTTACAAGATCCTAGAAATATTATTATGTGCTTTATTTTTTATAAATAATATATTTTCATTTTATTATTCTTACTTTGTAAATGGGTTTTAAATCACAAATAGTAATTTTAGAAAATATTAAAATACAATTAAGAATATATATTGATGAATTAATAGATGGTTGAATTAAATAATATTTTAATAAAATATTATTACTAATTTTTTTTATTAAATATAAATATTGGTATAATTATTTTGAATACCATTTTAATTTTCATTATGGTTTGAAAGATGTTTTGGTCAAAAGCCATAAATTTTTACGAATATCAGTTTTTATTTTAAAAGTAAAAAATCACATATATTGAAATATATTTTGGTAAAATTAATATTAATTTTGGATTCAAGATGCTGAAATTATATAATGGTGAATATATCATATTATTCTAAGATAGTCAAATTTTTGGATAACAAATAAAATTATGTTTAAATATAAAATGTTTCTATGACATCATAAGGTCTAAATAGTTTTTGAAATAAAATACTATAAAAGTGTTATTCATCAAATATTTTTTTTACCTTTAAAATAATGTTATTTTAATTTATTTTGAATAATTTTATGGTTCCATAGTAAACCCTTAAATACTTATAAAATATTTTATATTTTTAAAATGATTTCTTTGAGAGTGTGACTCACCTACACATAAGTGTTCCTAATATTTGAATAATTTTGGCCATTATAAATTAAAAAAACTTTTTTTGTACACCCCGCTGGAAAAAACATGGGCCAAAAAGGTGGTATGGTTTTTGGTTTTGATTATTTAATTATGTTGTGTCCAAAACCTACATATTAAAGCACCCCCTCTATTTTCATATATAAATTATGATAGAACTTTTTCTCCCTCATCAACCCATTTTATGATTTTTATTTGACATTGTTATGATTCTGAAGTTAGACCAAAATTTCCCACGCCAAAATCATCGTGTATGTGAATACAATACTGATTTTTATATCATGGATATTCACCTTTATGCACATGTAATTTTTTATTTAAGACATAAATTTATATATTTAGTATCTTTTATTCGTGGAATAAATGATGGTGTTGAATGATTCCATGTTATATGATACATTTGGAACAATTAAGCATAAAATGAAATGTTTATAAATGGGGTGCCCTCATAGAACTCTAATGATTTGGGAAAACATTTGAATCATGATAAAAAATTGCATTGAGGGTTTACTCATGATAATTCATGTGAAATGATGGTTTACTCAATATAGTTCAGGTGCAATGTGGGTTTACTCATGCTCTAGGTGCAATGAGACTCGTCTCTTGTTAATATCATGTAAAATGATGTTTCCACATTACCATGTTATGATAATCATGATATATCATGCATTTGTATCAATTTCTCTCTTATTCTCCATTGATATGCCTATTGTCTAACGTGTAATGTATTCTTCATGTTATTCCTTGTTTACTCCATTACATGGAATTATATCTCACCCTTTTCTTAGGCATTTCCTCATGTTATCCCATGAAATTATATGTATGAAGGAATGTTGTTTTCATGTAAATGTAGTTTTCAAAAATGATGTTTTGTTTTTTGATTTATGTTGTTATGTAATGTTCATAATTTCCCAATACACTATAACTCTCATTCTTCGAAGTTGTATTAGGATCATATTTATGTAATAAATCATGTTTATGTGTGTAATAAAGTGTTGGTTTGTTACATGGTGTCCTTGGAAACCCTAGAGTTTATACGATCAAATAATGAATAAATGATGTTCTCAGAGTGATAGCATCACATGAGAATATTTATAAGTCTTTCATGAGTTGAATATGGTACGGATATATCATACCACCTCTTTAGATATAATATTACCTATGGAACACTTCAAGATCCAACATTATTCAATACTGATTTTGAGGAACTTTTATCCATGGGAACCCTAGAGTTAAGAAATTACTAAATACATAATAAATGGTAATGTGATAAGAAATATTTATTCTTGATAAATATGATTGTATATATTTTGTTTAGACCCTTATTCCACCTATGATCAGAAGATGGTATCTCTGTGAAGTGTCCTTTTTCGGAACCATGATGGATTTTTTTATTTACTCACTACTATTATTGCTTTGATATATCTGCAAAAGTGTTAATGAAATTAAATTATCTAGATTGAGCTAGAAAACGGGTGGTTCTGACCTGCTATGATTTATATCTCACTGCCTATTCTGAATTCCATTTAACTTGGGTACCCATGTAGACATTACTCATTTGAAGGACCTTGGACCATGCTTATGGCTATTTTATTATACATGGGAGTTAGGATAAAACAAATGAGAGGGAGATGTGGATGCTTGTTGATATTTAACATGGATTTTTGAGCAATTAATTTATTTCTATTATGAAATGTATTATATGTGGTTTTGTTTAATGTTATCTGATATGTATCACCATGACATGATTCCATTGTAAAAACTTGTGTTTTCCATTCTTTGTATACAGTTGACTATTTTATTATATCTGATTCCGATTTTATATGAGTTTACAATCTGTTTCAACTATGAAATTTGAATATATGGGTGTTGTCTCCCAAACGATTATTCATAGACCCCCATTTCTAGTCAATATCCTATAAAATATGGAGAGATGAGCTCGAGGTCATGTGGTGACTGGTCCAGCAAATAGTTTGAGGGCAATTGAGGTCGGGATGTTATGAAGTGGTATAAGATGAAAAATTTTCTTTCATTCTTTTTTTTTTGTATTGGTATACAAGTGACTAGGAATGATTCACAGCTAAATTAATATACAGGACTGGTAATGATCACCCCATGTATAGTAAATTGCCATTTGGCCGACGATGCTACATGGTGTTACATTATTCAATCATTAAGATGATATGATTTCACCTTGATTGACTAGTGTAATTTTTCCTGCTTATTGATCTTGAAGATTTTCAAAAAAATTCATGGCCTAATTTGGGAAGGATGATTCATTACATGAATCATTTTAGGCACATAGAGATTCAAATTCTATGAATATAACATTTTATGTATTTTCATTAGTAGGATTCCTGCTAATTTTAATTGTGTACCATGTTTGGGATGCCATTATCTGATCAGCTTTTGCACTACTACTTGTATAACATGTTTAGATAAAGAAATGCTTTGTTTCCTCTGTTATTAACTTATTTTTCTATTATCCCATGTTTTTGTGTTATAGCATGTTATTATTATGATAACCTTCTATAGATGTTTTTATGTGTAAAGGGATGAAGGAGTATAAATTAAATGGTTTTATTTACAATGGGAAACAATTTAAATTGTATAGTGTATGGGGGATTTATAACAAGGAAAAAGGTAACTATTGTATTCGGATAATTGAAAAATTGTCTGATGAAGTTGAAATGTTAAATGTAAATTTGATGTGATGAATAAGAGAAAAATGCTAGCGATATGGGGTATCGGCACCTTATCGATAGTTTGATGGCCACCCATATGAGAAAGCCTTGTTCGACAATAGTGTGTTTGAAAATGGATATAGATATAAAACTATGGAGTTTTTAAAAATGTAATATTGTGGGGTTTATTTTTGGAGAACTTATATTAACTAAATGGGACCCTATTAGGTTTCATCTTTATAAAAATGAATTTAGATTCTAAATTACCTATTTAAGATAAAATGAAACAGAATTTTAAATTCTTAGGGGGATGTTTGATATTGCAGAACTATTTTTTCAATGTGGAATTTTTTGAAAACCAAGGACCTTTTTGTAGAATGGTACATATTGTTTTTTTAAAATTATTTCAATTGTTTAAAGTGTTGAAATTAAAAATTGAATTGGAAAAAATAAAAAAGTTATTTTGAGCCTATTGTGTTTTCTGGCTTGACCATGACATTGGGTCAATACGTATGATTCATAACAAACTAGCTTATGCATGTAAGTAAAAATATAACATGGAAATCCTTGTTCCCCCTGTGAGCTTTTGAAAATTGTAATGTTTGACTATAGTTATCACTAGTATGTATTTTGTGTTTTAAAGAACGACACCCTTGTTTTGAGGGGTGATAATTGTATCTTGAGTCTTGAGAAGTGAAATAGAATTAAAAAATGAATGGTTGAGTATGTTAGGAATACTATGGGCATGGTTAGTCTTTAAATATGTTAATTCAGTTAACTCTAGAGTAGGATGTTCGGGGATTAACGTAAGTTCAACCACCTACTTGAGAGGAATTTTTCGGACATCGGTTTTGACATGCCGATCAGTATAAATGTTCATCATTTATGTGAGAGGTAGAAATGGTGATCTTGGTTCTTGGAATATCACACATGAGTTAATTTTTTTTCATAATTAGTGATCTTTTTGGTGACTGGTCTTTTCTTCCAACAACATGGAAACTACTAATGTGGGTTGGGTGACACAGATTTTGGTGTCTCTATTAGTTCTTGCTTGGTAGCACGAACATGATATGTTTTGAAGTTTGCACAAAAATTTATAATCTCTATTAGTTTTTTTGAAGAGATTTAGTTGGAATCTTTTAATGAAAATGGATTCCTTGGGTGATATAGTCATCTATATTTTGTTGATGTTGTGTTGGTAGTAGAAGATGATATTTTTTGTAAAGTGCTGACTGCTGATGTCTCGACAAATCTTTTGGATACCAGGGGTTACTCATAGTGTGATCTTCAAAATGAGATGAGCATGTCCCAAATCTTGACCTCATCCTGTAGTAATTGAGATAGCGCGAGTCTTTCATTGTGCTAAATTTTGAAAAATTATTGGACTTGATAAAAGGATGCTATATGGGTTGTATGCAGGATGCATGATTCTGTTGGTTATGCCTTTTTTCATGCTGTGAAATGAAAATTTTAAATTACCCAGAAATGGTTTGACTCGGGATTGTCACTTGAGGTCAAGGGAGGACTTCAATGTACATGTGGTTGGTGATGGAATCTTTTTATGGCACATCTCCAGTTTAATGGAGAGTGTGAGTTTATGGATCGAGGATGTATTTCAAGGGAGTAGTTCTATTTTGGGTGTTTGATGGTTAAATAATAAAACCAATGGTAGAAAGCACCAATTGGCAGTTGATTGAGGATTTAATGATGTGATAATGTCTCCAATTGTGTGGGATCAGTTCTTCACTATTTTGATGTTTCGGAATGGTTTTTGGAGCATTAGATTGGGTTTATAAGAGTTAATCTATAGGTATTGTGAAATTTTTAATGGTTCATTTGGCGTTTGGGAACAAAACATGACCATTCAAACGAGACATCATTACATTCGTGGTATTTTTGATGTGGTAGTAGTTCTGGATGGCTTCTCGAGGATGCGAAGATTTTATAGTGGGTAGATTGTAAAGTCCTGTATTATGATACCTGGTTAAAATTCAAATGTTATTTATCTTTTTCATTTATTGGATTGGTTTTTTTAAATCAATCTTCAGAATGAAGATTAGTGAGTTGGGAATCTTTCAAGGTGTTATTATCTAGATTGGGAAATGGTTCAAGAAGTTCCCAAGGAGGCTCAATGTAATATGGGAGCACCAGAAATTGTAGAGGTGTTTTCACAGGTTATTTATGGTTAGTAAAACATTGAGATCCATCTGTTCATGTTAAATGATTTTTCAAGTAGTGGATGCAAGATCTGTTCACGTTCTTAAAAACAATGTGTGTCATACTATGTGACATATCCTATTTTGCTTTTTGGGTTAATTAATTTAAACAAATTCAGTGTTGAGATAGATTTAATCACATTTTGTTAATTATGTGTTTATTTAATTAATTTGTGGTTTATAAGAATTTAATCAATTTGTTTGAAATGGGTGGTTTTATTTGATATTAATAAAAATAATTAAATAATGATTAATTGGATATTTAATTTAATTATATTCAGTTGAAAGAAATTTAATTGAATGATGTGTAAATTGGGAGTTGGGTTTCATGACTGAGGTGAAATATTAAATGGTAATAATAATAATATGATGGTTATTATTATTATTATTATTATATTAGTTCAATAATTTAATGACAGTTTTAATTTATTTTGAGAGAGAAAAACAAGAGCTAGATGCACTTTTAGGGTGAGGTGTGACCCCCAGCTCTAGCATGGATAGAACACCACCTCCATCTCTCCGCCCTTCTTCGTACGCTGGATTTACATGGTTCCTTCACAAAATTCATCTGTCTGGTTGAGAAAGGTCCTTCTCCATTTGTTTTGTTCATTACATCATCCATTTCAGCTATTTTCCACATAGAATATTTTTGGATGAAATCCTATGGTCTCAAATTAATTTGATTTATTCATTTATTCTAGTTCTTGGTGGTGCAGAAAATGAATAGGGACCCATTGTTCCGTATTCAGAGGACCTCCACTGAAGCTGACGTGGTTTGGCTTGATTTTGGTTCACTATCATCAATTTTCAGTAATGAGATATACCCATTAATTTGTTTCTCACACATTGAGTTAGGTTCTTATGGTTAATTCTAGTTGATGTTAATTTTTTGGGTGTGTGTTGGTCCTCGATGTAGTAATCATGAGTACAAGTACTTTTTATTAGCTATGGTGATAAATTCAATGTACATGGGTGCTTTTGTTGAATTGAGTATATGTGAGAAGATTGTGGGTTGAGTTAAAATTCATTGGCTCAACCAATTCCTTGAGGTTGGGTTCTCAACATTGCATAGATAATAAAATGTAGTTTTATTTATTTTCAACTTTTGATAATGTTTACTCCAATGTTAGAATAAATTGTATTTTAGTGGGATGAAATAATTAGTTTTGAATTAATTATAATTTTATAGGTATTAATTGAGATAATTATATAGGGAATAATTATAATCTATGAAATGACTATGTTTAGATAATTAATTGGAAATTAATATGTGATTTGTGATGATAATTAATCAGTGGACTAATTATGAGATATTAAAATGGTTAATTTGAGAAAATTAATTATGAATTAATTATTTTATAAGTAGATAATTAATTAACTGATTAATTATATGATATTTAATTGAAAATTTTGAGATAATTAATTTTGAATTAATTATTTTTTTGGAGAAGAAAATCAATTTTGCGATTAATTATGATATTTTAATTAGGTAAATATAGAAAATTAATTGGGATTTAATTATGAGTAATGAGATTATAATATATATATATATAATTAATCAGAGGATTAATTATGATATATTTATTTTGGATAATCTAAGATAATTAATTTTTTAATTAATTATGTGATATAGAGATGGTATCCTAGTGAAAATTAATTTATGAATTATTTATCTATTTTTCACATTATTTCCTTGTGAGTAGATAATTGTTGAATTAAATTGATTAATTTTTTGGGATAAGTTAATAGTTTAATAAACTAGAGTAATTATTGTGATAATTTAATTTTTTAATTAAGTAGAATTTTTTTTATAGTTAATTATTGAACTAACTATATTAATTGTTGTGATATGTTAATTGTTGTATAAACTAGAGTGACTTTAGTTATATCTTAATTGATGAATTAACTATAGATATTGTTTTCATAAGTTATTTGATAATTGACTAGAGTTATTGTTGTGATATGTTAATTGTTTAATTAAGTAGAGTAATTTATTTGATAAGCTAATTGTTGAATTAACTAGAATAATTTTTTTAGTTAATTTTTATGTTAACTGAATGAATTGTTCTATTCAACTAATTGTTGAATTTTTAATTGGATTAATGATGATAATTAATCTATTAATTAATTATTTGTGAATAAATGGTAACAAGTTCATTATAGATTGAGAAATAATTATAGTAACAAGGTCACTGTACTTTAGAGAATGAGTTGTAACATGGTCACTCAATGTTGAGAAGTATAATGGTATCATGATCATTATACTTATGTGTGAAAGGGTGGTAACATGGTCATCTAAATTTTAGATTTGTGAATGGTAATATGGTCATTCAGCATGAATTAAATGGTGGGAACATGTTCATCTAAATGTTTGGTGATTTAATGGTGAAATTTTCATTAAATATGAATTTAAAGGATGACAACATTTTATCCAAATGGTCAAATAAATAAATTATGATATCCATGTGATGGCCACACATGAGAATAATTAAAACTACTTCATGAGTGGAATTAGATACTAAGATATCATACACCGTTTAATAAATCAATATCTAGCAAGAGTCGAAGTTGATCCTATGATATGATATTACCTAAGGAAATCTTGGGGTTTAGGCATAAGACGATGTTATTATTTAGGTACGAGGGTCCATGGGAACCCTAGAGTTAATATGACTGAATAAAATGTAAACTATGTGCTCTGAGTGATGGAATCACATGAGATTAATTCGAGCTCTGGCATGTGTCCATTCAGTTAATGAGATACCATATCACCTCTTTTGATATGATATTACGTAAGGAACTATTAAAGATCTAACATTATAGGAATCTAGTGTTGAGGTATGAGTATCGATGAGAACCCTTGAGTAAAGAAATGAGTAAATAATGAATAAAAGGAAAAGTTTTAATAGATATATATATGTGATAAAACTTCTTGTATGGTTTTTGTGGATACACTGATTTCGGCTACAATAAGAAGTAGGTATCACCGTCAGGTGTCCTATTTGGAACCTGGATGGGTGGTTTGTTATTAATTCAAAACGGTTATTGTTGTGATATATCTAAACACTGTTTAAGGTAATTGAATTGACGAGATTAGGATAAAAAACAAGTGGTCAAGAGATAGTGTGATTTATATCTACCACCATATTCTGTCCACTATTTCACTAGGTTACCTGAGTAGACATTACTCATTAACAGGACCTTGGACCTTGCTTGTGATTTATTACATATAATTGGGTGTTTGGAGAAAATGGCCAAGCAGGAGCTCGGGATGATAATTGATATTTTCCCGGGCAATTTGCATCTTTTCTTTATTTCTATTTTGAAATGTAATAAATGTTGTTTTGTTTACTACTTTCATATATGTATCACTGTGATAATCTTGCATTGCACAAACTGGTATTATAAATTCTCTATATATAAATATTTATTTATTTATATTTGAATTTGATTTTATCTTATATGACTATTTGTTTCTATTTTGAAATCTAAATATGAGGGTATAGTCTTCCCACTAACTATCCATAGACCATCACCATTATTCGGCAGTCGCGGTCATACAGGGAGACGATCTTAAGGTTATGTGGTGACTTGTTTGACCATTGGTTCAATAGTAAGACACATCAAGACGTAACATAATATTAATTTACGAACATTTATAAATTATATCAGAAAAATTAAAATTCATTCATGGATGTCATATATCAAATTTTTATTTTTTTCAGTTTTTTGGTGTGTTTACAATAAGTATTATTTTTTGATGACTCTTAAAAAATAACTCATTTTAATTAAAAAATACTTTTCCCAAAATTTATTTATATATACTCTATATTCATGATTTATTTTAATGTTTAAATGTACTTACTATACATTAATAAATAATTGTTTTTATTGTATAAAATTTTACATTGAAATTAGATATAAAAAATTTCAAACTTTTGAACATTTTAACTTTAAAACATGCTCTTTCATCCCATCTGTGGGATTAATATAAAATTAATTTCTGATTCATTTTTAAATTGAATTTGTAAAATTGGACTTCATATTTGGAATCATATGTTCAATATTTATTAAATATTCTTATTTCATTTTTTCCAATATAAATATAATCTTTTATATTTATTACCATGGTAAATGGTAAATAAAGTAAAAACAAAGTAATTGAGGGTTACAAATATGATAATATGGACATATAAATTTTCCTTAAAGTAGTACTGGTTCCATTTTATTAGAAAATTTAGCCCATATAAACCGATTTTTCTAACATATTTCCTTTTATTTCTATTTATAAGTGTTTATTATATTTATAATATTTTATTTAAATAAATTAAAATTAAATCAAAATGAAATTATTATAAATATTAATATGACCAATAATGTGTTTCATAGAGTATATATCTCACATTATATAGTAATGTTAAATAAAAAATATTTTTATATATCATGGTAATTCATTTTTAAATTTTAGTCAATTAATAATCACATTGAATTCCTTCACAATAGAGATGCATTGATTTATTTTAATATGTAAATATTAAATAAATTATATTAATAAATAAAAATGAAATATATTTTTGGATAATTAGAATCATAAAATAATATAATAGATCACATTTAAATGTTAAGGATTTATAAAAATATTTACTTGAAAACCATATTGTTTTTGATATTTTTATAGAAGTCAATGTAATAAATATTATCAAAATAGACTTTATGAAGAATTTAAAATAAATAGTACATTAATAAATGATATAATATTTAAAAAAATTGAAATTAAAAAAAATTAGGATAATGTTTAAAATTTCATAAATTATTCAATTATGGTCTTTTTTTTAATTTTATTATTTTCACATTAACCCTTAAACCATAATGATTCGTGTCCTCGTTATATGTCTTATAGGGGTTAAAAATGGGTTAAAACAAAAGGATAATGATTAAGAAATATAAAAACATGTATAAATTCCATTGGATTAATTTTTTTTACCCATGCCCTTTTTATCATATAAATAAATCATTCTATACTAAGTTTGAATTAAAAATGAATTAATATTAATTTAATCTTTTGATGAATTCTAGGATTCCCCCTCCCCTCTCATATAAAAGGAAACGTCTTCTTCTCTCTATTCACATATAAATACCAATTTATATCATCAAATATATGTTAAAATCAATCATTCAAACCACACTTATCATTTTGTAGGTATCATTTTTGGTAGAAAACTACCGTTAAGAGTCTTATGGCTTTGTAAAATAGAGATTGTGTAAAGAAAATGTATCTATTTTAAGCAAGTGATTCTATATTTTTTCATCATCCAAATATAAATATTATTATTCAATAACAGTGAAATAATATATCCAATGTAAAAAAATAAAATTATATTTTATTATGTTAATATCATAACGTAAACCCATCTCCTCCTCTATCAAATGGAAAAATAAATTATCATTTGTGTGTGTGTCTAACTACCACCTTGGGTACCGATGAAATTAATTTCCCACACCCATATATCAAGACTAGTTATAATAATTTATTTTTAGTATAAGTACAATATAATTTTCAATTTTATCATTGTGTAAATATAATATATATTTATATTTATTACCTTTATATAAATAGAAAAATGATAATAGCATTAATGTGTACTTTTGAATTATCACCTCTATGAACCAATCTAATTCATTATTCATATCCACATTACATGGAGAATATATATAAATATATTTAAATAACTAAAATTATATTAATGATATTATTATCATTATATAATGATAACACGATACTTATCTACATTCTATAATTATAATTGATAAATAGAAAAGTAACTCATGTGTACGTATAACTTAACATCTTTATGATTGAAACCTATTAAATTTTTCATATCAATATATAATATATATATTTAAAAGAGGAATTTATGTAAAACAATTATTATTATTTCATTCATATTAATATATAGATGATTGAACAATGTATAATTTTTTTATAGTCATCGTACCATGGTCATTTTGGTTCAATTACCAAATATATTCAAAACATCCTAAACAAAATTTGTAATTATGTAATTTTTATAACATGATAATCAGTGATATATTCAAAATAATTAAATTTAAAATGTTTCTCATGAATTAAAATAATTTTCAAATATTATTATTTTGGAAGATAATTATTGTACATGAAGAGTCTTATCAATGTATGGTAATTTCCTTTAAAAATCATTCATTAATGTTACTATTTTAAAAAAAATTAATAACAGAACATGAATGTTTTTACATATACCACATGAAGATATATCCCATGTACATGTATCTATAATATTTTTATGGTTCCTTTCAAATTTTACAATTTTATTTTCTAATAGATTATTTTCATTTATGAGTGTGTGACATTATAAAGAAGAAATGTTATTTAAAAATGCTAAAGTTATTTTCCTCAAGAATATATCTTTTATGAATTGTATATGTGTTAGGATTATGTTATGGTTTATGGTATTTGATTATGAGTATGGTTTGTTTAATAATAAACTAGTTATGGTGATCCCATTATCTCTCTATAATGCATTGGGAAAATGGGGAATGATAATTGGTATGATTTTTCCTAATATATTAAGGGAATCTAATATAGTAGTTATTAAAAATGTGACCATAAAAGTTACTATCTCAGTATAATTGAGGGAAATATTAAATTTAAGAGTGATATGGAAAATATTCTCCCTGTTATAGATATAAATTATGTTTACTCTGGATTTTACTGGAATCATATGCATTCATAAGGCAGGAACAAGTTATTATGTTTTTGGGGGAAATTTTCTTTTTGAAAATGGATTCTTGGACTTATAAGTATTCATGGACTTATTATTTTACATCAACTAATTATTTATAAACCTTAATAATATTTTTTTCTCGTGCCATGTTTCAAATTATTTTCACTGGGTATAAGGATTTTTAAGATAAGGTACGATTTCATGTTGAATGGCACGAATATTTTTCATGAAAATTAAATCATGTTTTTTAAATATTTCAATCTATGAAAAAAAAATATTGAGTAGAAGTATAATATTTGTAATGATTGGGTTGTTATGTATTATTTATTGAATAATTTAATAAAACTCTAATACTGAAAATTTATTCAATGAGAAAAAATAAATTCAAGTCTAAAATTTAATATAATGTAATGTATACGTCCCAGCCCATAAAATTTCTGTTAATGGTCTGTTTAAATAACATTATGTGTACAGATAATTGAAATTAAACACACAAATATCTTTCTTCATTTGTGTTAAAATTGAAATTATATATTCTAACAAGATTAATATTTTTCTTCATCTATTATATGTCTTTGGATAATGGTTATCCATAGATTAAACATGTCCACTGTAGTGGGAAATACTTGAGATGAAAACAACATATGAAATTAGTATCCAAAGATAGTAGAAAAAAAACTAAACTATTTGTTATTGTGATAGATCTTTTAACATAGGATATAAATGGAAGTGACATCCATCCATAACATAATCGAAATAAATCAAAAAATAATTTTAGTATATTAGAGTATTTTATGAGGAAACAACCTTCAACTACTAGTGAATCATATAACAAGGTGCTAGACGATTGGTGGATTAAATCCCGTGAAATGATTTTTCATGTAAATGGGAATTTATATATTCAATTTGTTAGTCCTTATATTTAATATTTTGAAGGTTGAGTCTGTCGGTATTGGTATATGGTCATGAAAATAAGTTATAATATGTTAATCAATGCTTTGAAATGATATGAATAAAAAAAACTATCATCAAATAATTTTTACGAAAATAATGATGCAAGTATTCCTATAAAAAAATGGAAACAAACTTACAAGAGTTTGAAAAATGGATTTATATATTTATCTCTCTGTATGATAGGGTGTATCTCACAAGGAATGCGGGACTGATAAGTGTAAGTGTCACCAGAGGCTCCCATTTTTGAAAAACAAATAGAAGTTTCGTTGGCTTCACGATTGATGTGTGTAACGATATGATGCATTGAACCATGTGTGTCATGGTTCTTAAACCATTTCTATGTAAGATTCTAATCAAGGTGAATTCGACCCATTCTCACTAATTAGACAATGGTTATTGAATCACTTAAAAAACAATCATTTATCTCTTTCTATTGATGAGTAAATTCCACTAAATTGAGGAGATGCATCCCTTTTTCATCAAGAGTAGTGTCCTTTCCAGACATACCATGAATCACATCATGGAAGTTACCATTATGATTTTTAAATGCAATGCAATATCCAGCATGTCATGATTTTTATCTCTAGGCTTTATTGGAGTTAAATTTAATCCAGATTGTTATGGGAGGTAACTAGAAGACTTCTATTTATCCAAGAGGATAATGATAATTACCATTTAGGTGTATTTTTTTCAGAACAATGAATTATCAAAGTGAGTTATCACATTTTTCATCATTTAAATGGATTTATTGTTGATCCGTAAACAGAATTCCTGAGAGAGAAGCATTATAGTTGAAGGATGATTTCATATCCTGATCATTATTTCTACTCATACAAATAAAGTGAATAACTTCATCACATGCAGCATGGAATAGTATATGAACCTACTTCAAGAGTTGAACCGCAATAAGATAAAGCAGGAATTCAAGGATGTTGGTCGCATGGTGAGGCTAGTTATTGAACCAATTAAATATTGAGTTACATAGGGATGTTATGGTCTATAAAGCTCAGAATAAAAGATTAAAATCATCAAGATGCTGATTGAATAAATCACACATGGAGAAAAGGGTGTTCCTGACACACTATAGGTTATTATCTATTGAATGTTTGTTGAGATAGAGGTACCAAAAGAGTTTAAACCTAGACAGTGGAAATAACATTTTATTAAAATTTACAATTCAATTTTCATTGCCTTGAGGAATATTATTTTAGAAGAGTTTTGAGTCTAGAATGAAATTTTCACTCATTTCCCATATTAGAATGTCCTCTGTGCTCAGAAAATCATAGGAGGATACCATGATGTAAATCTGTGGAGGTAGTAGGTTAAACTACTCAAGCTGGTTTTTAATAGTGGCATTGTAGTCTATACACATATCCTGAGTATTCACACTATCAATCAAGGGGGAACTTGTCCTATTATCCCTCTTGAATTTGAGGTTTGAGTTAGTGTTATCCAACCAATGTGAGTTCATTTTGATGTTCTAAAAACATATTTAGACTAGGACAAACTGAAGATTGAATATTATTATTCTTCTCTACAATCTACCTACTAAGATGCATAACTCTGGGGAAATCACGAGATTCTAATTTTTTATTGATAAGCCTCCAAAAAATTTGTGCTTGAAGAGATTGACTGAAGAGATCAAATAATTTATATACGCATGCCTCCCATGGTATGTGGAAAGCATCGAATCTTCTATGGATTTGTTATAATTTACCATTCAAGTATAATACCACTCCACTACAAATTCTTATTGGGGCTGTGTATGTTTTTAATGTTGGATGTAGGCCAATAGTACACCATCAAGGAATAAACTAGCTTTTTTTCAACTTGTCAGGAATGTTGAAATTTATTTTAAATGATCATGTGTTCATTTAAAACTAATAGAAAAAGATATCATGGTTGTAGGAAAAAAGGAAGAAGGAAACAAATATGTTTTATTTAATAAAAATTATGTTATGTGTTTTTTAGAATTATGTAATGAAACATAGTAAGGAATGCATTTTAAATTGTAATAATTTATTATATGGTTTTAACATTCGGAATAAGGATCATAATATAAATGAAAATGATCATGATGATGGTATGACCAATTCTAATATGCATTATGTAAAATGTTTTAAATGTAATGATATGGATCATAATATATAGATGTTTCCAAAGAAGAACCCAAATTATCAAACGTAACTGGAATATAATAAGAATAGTATAGTGAAATCCAAGGATGATACTTTAGTATGTGTTAGGATATCAAAAAAAGTGGTATCATGTAATTTTTTTATTCACGCTATGAAAGAGTATTCTTTGATATAGGGCTTAAAATTAATTCATTTTTGATAAATGATTTTTAAATTAGATATTATATCTCATAATATGAACCAATAACATGTAGTATAAAAAGGGTAAATTTTAAGGGAAAAATAAATTATAAGAATATTCATTTCATGGTTTGTGAAAAGAAATAAGATTAAAACATAGATTTCTTTCCCATGATAGATTTTGATGTTATTATTGTCATGCATAGGATTTATCACTACCATGAAACGATATATTTTAAAGCTAAATATGATATATTTCTGAATGTGTGTTCATTTTTATACAAGAATAAACTCATACAAATGAAAACTTATTATAAATATGAGAAACTGTTAAAATATATATATGATATTTGTCTTAATCAATTTTTAAGATAGTGGATCTATTTATAATAAAGATATTAATTTCATAAATGAGTATATATATGTTTTTCTTATTGATTTTCTTACTGTTATACCTAATCAAAAGGTGGAATTTTATATTAAAATAATTTTTGATTCTTTTCCAATGTCAAAAACATCTTATTGAATGAATCTTATGGAATATATATAATTAAAAAAATAATATAATTGATTTTTTAGATAAATGTATTATTCAACCAAGAACATCTCCTTATGTAAAAAAGTTGTTATTTTTAAAAAATAATTATTGTCATACGAGTATTTTCATGGATTATTAATATTTTAATAATAGTAATTTTAATAATGATTGTCAATTTCTAGATATCTATTACATCTTTGATGAGATATAGATATATTATTATGTTTCTAAGACTCACATGAGATCTCGGTACCATCAGGTGATGGTGACGGTGGATGATATTCCAAAAATATTATTATAAAATAGATAATTTCATTTTTAGTGTGTAGTTGTGCCCTTTCATTTGACAAATTCCACCTATATATTGTTAGATATTATGAATAGAGTGTTACATTAATACATGGATATGTTTTAGTTTTTATTTTCATTCGGGACATTAATATTAATTGAAAAACTTTTGAGAATCATGATAAACATATAAGGATTATTTTTAAAGGATTCATAAAATAAAATATTCTATAAAATTGAAAAAATGTTTTTTATGGTTATAAAAAATATATATCAATGGATTTTTTTATAAATATGGAATTAGAGTTTATCGCACCCAAAAAAGTGGATGATGAATGTTTAAGACTTAAAATTTTAATTAGAACAATAATTTTTATGGATTAATAAGCTATTACAAGAGGGTAATTTGAAAATATTTCATGGTATCAATATTTACTATATACATTATAATGAAATGGAGTTAAATAAATTTTGAAAAAATATTATGGTTCTAATTTCATATTATTAAAAAGAAGACTTTTAAATAGTCAATTATTTTCTATAACATCCAGAAATGATGAATTTTTTATATTCAGTTATTCTTCATTGAAAAGTAATTTGTAGTGAGAAAAAGTAGAATGATCAAGTAATTTATGTTTCCTCATAGTATTTTATGCATTATGAGTTATATTATAGAAAAACTGATTTATTATTAATTGAAGTGGTATTAAATTAAAAATTTAGAGGCATCTAATATATAGAGTCATGAGTGAAATATATATTGATATGAACATTATAATGTATATGTCAAATTGGAGATAATTTTATATTTGACATATAATATGGATATTACTGGTCATGTATTATGATCATATTATTTGTTATCATTATAGAAAAGAAAATAATGTGGATGGTTCTTTGAGGGAAAAAAATTATTCTACACTAACATGTTACGTTTGGAACATTTCATGTTTGTTAATGATTTGATAAAATATTAACTAGATATTATAAGTGTAGAGAAATCCTTTATATTTTTTTATGTATTAATGTGGTAAAATTTTACAGATATAATAATGAAATCTTATAAGGAGGACCATTCATTCTTGGAATAGGTAATGTCCATTAATATGTGTATGTTTCCATATTTATATATTCATCAAGAATGTGTGTTGTGTTATAGAAAAATTATTTTTTCCATATGATTCATTGTAGAGGAAATAGTCATTGAATATATCATAAAGGTATTTATTTTTCATTCATCTAAAAACACAATGATTTACAAAGACCTTCGAGAGTAATACTGGTGAATTGAAATGAAATGAGACATTGCTGAATTAACAATGAAATGGATGAAATTTCACTTTAATATAGAAAAAATATTTATTTAATGGGCTGATTCTACATTTTAATGGACTAGAGTAGAAATGGAGGTATATTTCCAGGAATTTAATATTTGTATTAAAACATTTTTCTCTATGTAAAAAAATTTAATTTGGGTTATTGTAGGCCAACTGACTATATATCACATTTTCATCCCTTTTGAGACACTTGGTCTCTATATAAACAATATTAATTATATAAAATGAGATATTAATGTAATAAAGTGTTCAACTATATATTGTATCATTTCATGATCCACAGTTCATGTCAATCATTACGAAAGGCATTCATTAGTCATTGGGAACTAAATCAAATTTCATCACATCCATTCATCTCCATTCTGATTCACTTTCAGAAAACATTTGGCCCTCGAGAATATTCTACATTCATGATCAATATATTATTAGGAATACTGGGATAATCATCTATTTTTAGTTGATATTTCATATAATAATAGTTTTCATTCCAGTAATAAGATGGCACATTTTGATGCATTATATAGAATGTGGTGTCCAACTCTATCAATTGGGGATGAATAAGGTGAAAGGATGTTGATTAGACCATAATTAGTAAAGGACGTGGATGGTAATGTTAAAGTGAATTAGAAATATATGAGGACAAATAAAATATGTAATAATATTTACGTGGATAACCAGAGGAATGATCATTATTTCTAGGTAAGTGAGTATATATTTTTCATTGTTACTTCATTGAAATGTTTTATGTATTTTGTCTTGAAGGGGATAATGATTCCAGGGTTCATTAGACCCTATAAAATCTTACTAAATTTGGGATCTATTTTCTACCAAGTTTCTTTTCAATTGAATTTATCCTAGGAGAAAAACATATTTATTATTTTAATGTTATGGAAATATGTGATTGAATCATCTTACTTTTATGCCCAGATGTAGTTCAGTTGTAAAAGATTCATTCTTTTAAGGAATACAAAATTTAGATTTTTGAACCCAAAGAGAATGTTCATTGGAACAGGATGATTCATTAGGATAACATTTTATGAAAAAATCAATATGGTCGAAGAGAAAATATTGGAATCCAAAAAATGATATGAGGGAAAGATATATGAGGTAATTTAATAAATTAATAAAATTTTAAGGACAAAATTTCAGAAAGGGGGAAAATCTAACAACAAATGTAATAACAAAATACTTATTTTCCCTATATATTAATATTTACAAATTTGATATGGTATTTAATTTTAAATGAGATTATATGTTCAATAACCAACATGATAAATCCAGGTTTTCTCTTAAAACATTAATTGTTTTAAAATTTTGTTTTATATTCATATAATTGGTTGTTTTTTCAAAAAAAATGTTCACACTTTTTAAATATTTTATTGAAAAATACAATTCATTTTTTATTTAAATAATAAAAAAGTAATTTGGATTAGTTTTCCGTATTTATATTATACATTTCCTTTTTTATGAACAATGAAAAATACTTCATATTATAAGAAAACTATTTTTGAATAAATAATTTATCTAAATAGAATATATATTATTTTAAAAATATTATAAAAAATTTATTAATAAATCCTCAAATAAAATGTGGGTGATTTTAATCAATTTTACAATGAAATTGGATATAATGAAATTTCAAAATCTAGATATTTTTTATATTCAATATCGTTGGTTCATATTGTATATAGGATTAAATTTAAACTAATTTCATAAAATAATATGAATTTATGTTTTAAAAATATATTCCATATTTGAATAAGATAGTACAAATTTATCAAATTCTTCCCATTTATTTTTTTCAAATATTAATTTTATCATTGGTAAATGTTTTACCAAGGTAAATTGTAAATGTAATATCCCAGAAATTCAATATAATGGTTTTAATTATATGAAATTATATTTTGACTACCAAAATTAACGGTACGTGATTCTAATGCCAAGAATTCCTAGAATGATCCGTCAATAAAATGTTAAGCATTAAATAATGTGCATGTGCAGTTTTCTTGAAAAAAAGTGGAATAAAATTTAAATGGGTGCCCATATCAGAAATATGGTGGCAACGTTGCATTGAGTATGGCGTGTTTACCCTCGGTGTGACTTAAGTTTAGTCGGCGTATGTCTCTAGTGAAAAACCAAAATATGGAATAACTGTAAATAAAATAATTAAATTATTTTATTTTATTTTTAAAATTCATATAACTCACAAATGGTGACTTGAATTAAAAATCCGATACCACCACTGATCTCATCAGAGTATGGTTTTCTTAGGCAAATCCTTACATTGGCTGGTGTATGTCAATAGAGGAAGTTAGTTTTTTACTATAGGTAAAATAATTAAGTAACAATTATTATATTGTTAAATCCGATAACAACTAAATGGTAACTTGTATTTGAAATCTGAGAATATCGTTGAGCTCGTGAGGGTGTGTTCCCATTCGGAAGATCATAACCATTACCAGAAGAGTTCGATTGTGACTATTAAGAATTTTTTAACCTTTTTATGGTATGTTAAGTAAATGTGAGAGTAATGATTTATATCATTTGATCCAATTCTCAGTTTTAAAATATAAGGGCATCATTGGATTCATAGTTCCACGATTCTTTTATATTATGCATAACATTGACAAAAAAGGGTCGGACGATGATGTTATTTTTTAGTCATTACAAAAAAAATAACTCCATGCATTATTTTGTTCTCATTTAACCGTTGAGTGGTAGATGGCGGGACCATGGTATAATGTCAGAATTTAATGGGAGTCATTTATTGACATTACCCAAGGTTTTTGTAGCCATTACGTTCTTTGAATTAATGGAAAATTAATTTCGGTTCATTAATGAACAACATTAATGAAATCTAACGTGGGTGGTTCACTCTGTTATATTTAAAAAATGAAAGGGTATGGGTTTTGGGAACATTCGAGGGTAACATCTGACAATGTGCTGATGAAAACTTCCACCAATAATAAATGGAGAATTGATGACCATTAATCGATTTGAACCAGAAAAATTCAAGCAACAACGAACATAGTCGAACGTGGGTTCATCTCCCTCTTCCACAGTGTCTTCCAATGAGTTCTAGGTTATGGGTTTAAATTTTATTATTTGTTTAAATTATGTTTTCAATCTATTTTATCGATAAATACATATAATATAGATTTACGAACTAATAGGTTGACCCACAACTCATTCGTTTTTAGGGAGGTTTTTGAGGGAATTTATTTTGGTGTTTTTATAAATCTAATGATACTTATTACTTCACCCACATGTTATAAAATTGACACGAAGTCCATGGGACAATTTGAACAAGGTTATTACCCTTCACCAAACTTAATATTGATTCATTTTTCATGGGTAGATAGTTAACTTATTGGCAACGTGGAACCGAGAGACATGCAGGGAAGGTGGTGTCCCAAGAGACATGTAGACATAGAAAGAACAAGAATAATACTACGAGAGCTTCACTGATGGTCCTTGAATGCTCCGCTGGCATGACCACACCATGGATAGAAGGAGGCGGCTAATAGATCTCGCTTTCCATGAAGAGGTGGTGGGGCCCGATGGCGCCATGGTGGATAGGGGGATCCTAGTTGATGTCGGGCGCCTCAGCCATAGTGGCGTGCGGCCTAGGAGATGTTTCTACTGTGGTTGCGATGAAGTATGACTCGGGCCATGGGTCCCAGACTCGACTGGTCCACTAGACCAGTCTGTTAATGGGGTGTCGCCAGCATGCACCGCCTGTTGAAGAACAAATGGACTTCAGTCCGTTCGGTGGGGAACTAAGTCCACGCCTAATTGGTGGGCTGCGCCCATCCGACAAACTGGATCGGGCCAAGCATTTCCGGGCCAAGTATAGTCGGTTAGGGCCAGGCCTATCCGGTTTGGGCCATGCTGGGTCAGACCTGGGTTGACCCATACCAGGTCGGGCTGGCCCAGATGACTAGGTCATGTCGGTCTGATCAGGTCAGACCAGACTGATACCATTTTTAGCCATATTCACTTAAAAGTTATTATCTTCTCAACCAGACATCTATATGGTGAACCATATATGTCGGTGGAAGACTTTGGATTGGTGTTCCATTTGGGATACTCCACTTGAGTTGTTGAAAAAAGTTGATGTATAGCTGGTTTGGATGGAACTCAAATCCAACCAGGCTCTCGGTACTAAAACGCGTATAACTTACAAACGAGGAGCTTGATTGATGATCCATCTATCATGTTGGAACCATTATGAAATTTTGGTCCTTAGGGTAATGTCATTGTAGAATTTTGCACTATTTAAGGTATGACTGATATCTTGGGGAGTAGAACCAGTGTGTTTCTTATGGTAAGAGTTAGGACGAATAGTCCCTTGACGACTAAAGGTGTGGGTATTTCTTACTCATCCGCTCCTGTAGAGATGGGACTCCCAATTTCACCAGTTTGGGTTCTATTTAAATTGAGTGGGTTCTTATAGGTTAGTAGTGGGTAATCCTCTAACGACCTAGGGTGCAGGTCCTTCTTACGCAGTGCTACATTAGAGTCGGTACTCCCCTCCCCTTCCAGGGCGCTGGGCCACTAGCATGGGGTCAGTACCCCACTGAGTAATAGTGTGTGTGTATCCCAGAATATATATTATGACAAAGTCAGCTACTCTCATACATTACCATGTTGTAGGTCCTCTAGTCAACGAGTTGTACTCCAATGGTGATTCATGGTGTAGGCCCTCTTTACACCTTATTCCAGCAGAGTCGGTACTCCCCAACCATGCCAGGGTGTGGGTCCTCTGTCCTGGGGTCATTAATCCCCTAACATACTGAGTATTTGGTCCCCCATAGTGATATAACTACCATAGTTGTACTCCCCTTCCTGGTAGGGTGTGAGTCATCACTTGTAGAGAAGTACTCCCTCATCTTTGAGTAGCGACGAGGAGTGTGTCCTTCATGGGTGTTGGAGTTCACTCGACTGCAGGACACTGATATGAAGAGAGGGCCCCACCACATTATTCAATCAAAACCAAAGTAGAATTTAGTGCTCTCACAATGGCTATGATATTATGGGTCAGACTACAATAGTGCTCCCCATTCCTAATGTAGTGTCGAGGAGTGGGCCTCTTCACTAGTTTTCCCTTGGTCTTTCCTCAGGTGCAAGATTGTGACAATGAGACCTCTAATAATAAACAATAGAGGAAGTTCTAGAAAGAATTTCCCAATATATCACATCCTTTTGAATGTTCCATTATGAATGGATTAGTTATACTTGATGGAGTACATCTCTCAGATGGGCACCATTTGGGATGGATGACTCATGGAGTGTAAACTCATGATCCTTGAGTTACGCTTTGATCCTTTTTAGGAATCATAGAAATGGATTGAGGTCAATGCTTTATGTTTCTTTGTGACTAAGACAAGTATATCTTGATGATCTGGGTATATGTACGGTCATATTTCATAGTATAGAAGACTATGGATAATATTTTTGGGTTACTTCATGGTTTTGGATGAGTGGTTTACATTGGGGTTTTGGATTTTGTGGATTAATTTGGTGGTTATTGCATTGGGGTTTACATCATGGTTGTTTTCTAATGTTTTCCTTTGTGAATTTTTGAGAGACCATCATGGGTATCAGGACCCCCTAAGGAGCAGTAATTTACTCACTCCTTCATGGGATTGACCACACATATTGTGTATGGGGATGACGTTCAATTTTTCAATAGAGGCGCTCAAGGATACAGGACCGAAGGACGTTATGATGATAGACATGGTGGCCTTGGAATTTCTAGGGACCAGTAATATCATAAATACATGACATACTCTTTCGTCTTCTAGTATCTTCACTACTATAGTGATTAGGTGTGAGTTTTCTACAGATTGAGATCATTTCTCCCTTTGTACAATGTCGTTTTCAGTTCCTTTTTTGGGCTTCTATACATGCCCGATTTTACTACTTAGTGCTTTAAATTCTATTGTACTCTTATTTTTGATTAATTTGTGTTCAACTTTCAGCTTTTTCGATTGAGTTTTTGAGCACATGTGTTTACATGTATCCAAAAAATGCCTCCTACTTGAAGGTTGACTCCTTCAGTGCTAGTCACATACCCTTGGACTTTTGGAGGCAATTATAGGGTATGTCACGGTGCATGCCCTAGGGGATAGTTCATGAAAATTTGGTATCAATGGTTGTTAGTTATGCCTCAATGACTAGGGTGATTAGTTTTTTTGTGAGAAAAAGTGTTAAGTGTTTCAAGCTCAGCTTTCAGCCAATGGACAGTAGTGTTGGCACTGCTGCTGACGAATCCAAACACCAGTATTCTAGATACTTGTTACCTGAAATAGAACATGGAATCATTGGTTTTGGTTAAAAGAAGGGATTATGAAACATGTTAAAATTATTGTGATTTCCATTTCATTCATGAGTTATCTCTCTAGATATTCTCTTAAGTGTGGTTTATATTAACTCATTTCAGGATGCCTCAATGATGATAGCCAGATAGGATTCCCCCGGAGGATCATGATGATGATTCACCCCATCTGGAGGATTCAATTATAAGAACTGATACGTGGGAATTACCTTGGCGTGGTACACCGGTGACGCAACCACTATTAGAGAAGCAATTTCCACCATTCGTTGAGTGTGAGGATGAGATAAATTTGAGCACAATACAGGAGTTTCAGAGGCAGAGTCCTCCCATGATCTGTGGAGAGATAGATTCTCACGTAGTTGAAGATTTTCTTGAGGTAGTTACGCATGTCTTCCACCTTATGAAGACATCACCCAACTATATGGAGGTCGTGACTGCTTGCTTTTTTCAAGGAATAACAAGAATTTGGTGGAGCCTGGCGATCTACACTCATAATGAGTAGATCTTCACCTGGAAAAACATTGAGCACATCTTCAGAGAGGAGTCCTTTTCAGTGAAATTTCAGTATGTATGGATATATGATTTGCTTCACCTACAGTAAAGTATCATGACTGTAGGAGAGTACTAAATGAGATTCACAGATCACCCTCACTACTCTGTGGATATAATGCGGGATAGTTACTTTAGGGCCTAATCATTCGAGTAGGGAATGTGCTAGGAACTCAAGGCATCGATGACACCTCTCATCATTTGGACACATGATGGGGTTCTAGAAAGATCCCTGTAGGTTTTGAGATTCCTGGTGGAGGAGTAGGTGGATGCTACCTACAGTAGAGGTCATAGAGTAGAGGTTTCTAATGGAGCAATCAGATGAGTTGTGACAGGATCGCGGTGTAGGAGGCATACCCATGCATGAACAGAAACATGGGTATGTGGTACAACAGTAGCACCAAGGAGTAGATAAGTCACATGAGAGGGAGTATTACGCTTTTAACGGCTTGGGGCATCTCGCTATAGATTTCCCAATGTGTCGTACTGCTATGACGGAGCTGAAAGACATGACACTTTTCTAGTGACAATGCGTAGAGCATGTATTTATTCAAGTTTGTAGGTGAGGTAGAAGAGCTAGATGAGAAATAGGGGGTGTTTCTTGTCAGGCCTAGGGAGACAGAGGATGTGGGTGAGGATAGATTCTTATAGTCATGGGTCATGACCGAAAACATCCAAGAGGTGTTTGATGTATGACCTGTGTCTTTTATTTTGATGCCGTTCTGAAAAGACACAGGTGTTGGACATTTTTTTCATGATTCCTATTTGAGACACTGAGGTTATAGTTGGACCATATACTTGACCCTTATTCTTTATGACTCATTTTAGAGGAGACTCGGTGATCACAAATAGATTCAAATAGTGTAACATTGATCTTTGAGGTGAGAGTTTTTGTAGGAATCTCTTAGTCATGGAATAATGACCTTACGACCACTTATAGTTATAGACTACTAATATTAATTCCCAGAATGACTAAATTAGGGAAGATATTTCATATATCCACAAAGGGGAGAAGTTATTTACTTTACAAAAAACGGGAATCCCAGGAAGCACCGATCAAAATTCCGTAAAGAGTGTCGCTTGAGACATTCTGTGGTAGCACGATAATATTCGGCAGATTACAAGGGATTAGGAGGCTCAAGTTCATACTACGTACCCCCACATGATTGATTTGAGTCTGTTTTGCCTTTTGGGGATGTAAGTCCCTAATAGAGGGAGAATATAATATCTTATAATTTCTATGTAATTTTTAATTATATGGAATTATTATGTGAATGTGAAAATTTACGGCCCACGATTCTGAGGCTTGGAGTTCCCAGATGATCTATCGAAAAAAATTTAAGCTTTAAATATCACACATGTGAATTTTTCCTAAATCACCAAAATATCACTTAATCGACTTACCAGATCAGAAATACAAGGGCATCGTTGTGTCTATGATAGAGGGATCACCGTAGGTGTGACATAAGTTTAGTCGTCATAGGCCTCTAGTGAACAAACCCAAAAATGGTATAACCGTAAATAAAATTAATAAATAAAATTAATTTATTTTTCAGATTCTTTTAAATCATGAACGCGGACACAAATTAAAAATATGATACCATCATTGAGCTCGTGAGGGAATACATTCCTTTGGCTGTCCCTAACATTGGCTGGTGCATGCCAATAGTCGAAGATAGTTTTTAGACATAAATACAATTATTAGGTAACAATTATTTTATTGTTAAATATTTTATATACTAAATGGTTACTCAGATTGGAAATCCAAGATTACCATTGAGCTCCATAGGGAGTTTTCTCCTTAGAAAGAACCTAACCTATACTGACACGGGTTGAGGGTGGCTGTATATAATTTTTGAACATTTTTTAATGTACGTTAAATAAACGTGTGAGCAGTGAAATATATCTATTAAATTGGGGCTCAGATTAAAAATCTGAGCACATAGTTGAATTTTCAGCACAATGATTCACATCTGCAAAGCTTGACATCGACCGACATGCATTAGACTAAAAAGATTATTTTTGGACTTTACGAAAAATTAATAAAATAAATCCATGAGTTATTTTATTCTCTTCTCACAATTCAGCAGTGGAGGGGGGGAATGTTATGTAAACATCAGAATTCAATGGTAGCCATTTAATGACAAGAACCGTGGGTTTTGTAGCCACGATATTCATTGAATAAATGAAACAATAAATGTGGTTCATTAATGAACCACAGGGGTTCCCTTACTTCTATTTAAACAATGATTGGGCATGGGTTTTAGGCATTCATGAGGGGATCCTTTGACAAAGTATTGAAAACATATTCCACCATCATAGAATGGTGCTTCGATAACTTTTGGATTATTCAAACTAGAAAATGATGGGTGACAATGAAAACCATCATACGATGGTACATCCACCTTATCCGTAGCATCTTCCAACGAGTTTCATGTAATCGGTTTAAATTTATTTATTCATTTAAATGATTTTCCCTCTTAGTTTTTGACTAATACAATCAAAATATATCAACTAACATACTAGTTGATATGTGACTCATTTGTTTTTGTGGGAGGTTGTCACGAGAATTAATTTTGGGGTTTATTAAATTTTAGGATGAGTATTGTTTCAACCTCTTGTTATAACGCTTATGTGGAGGGAATGTGCCAATTTGAAAAAGTCCCCGGCCCTCTTCAAATATTCTTCATGATTCATTTTTCATGGGCATATGGTCAACTTGTCATCAACGTGGAACCGATATACACAGAGTGAGGTGGAGTTACGAGGGAACCGTAGGCATAGATGTAAAAAAGAATCGGACCACCGGAGCATCACCGGTGGCCCAAGGATGCTTCGCTGGCACAATGACACCGACTATCTATGGAGGCGTTGACCATTTCTTGATGGCCTAAAGGTGGTAGCACAGCCCAAAAGCACCATGGTATATAAGGGTTGTCTGGTCGATGCCGGTCACGTTGATGGCAGCGGAGTGCCATGACAGCTCGCCCCCAAAGAGATATCATGGCTCTGACCACGGTGGAGGCAGACCCGGACCATCAGTCCTAACCTAGACAGGTCCACAAGAACAATCAAAAGAAGGGGTGTCTCTATCCTTCCACCACCGATTATACACAAAATGAACATCGGTCCGTTCAGTGGAGTACCGGGACCTAACCTGGCTAGTGGGCTGCGCCAATCTGACGGACAGGACCGGGCCCAACCATTTTGGGTCAGGTCCATCCAGTTCAGGCTGGAAAAATCTGATTTGTGTCAAGCTGGTTCAGACTCAGGTTGAACCAGACTAGGTCAATGGTGCCCAGTGTTCTGGGTTGGGTCAGTCAGACCAGGTTAGACCAGACCCAGAATATTTTTTTCCTAGTTTCGCTTAAAAGGGATTATCTGTTAAACCAGACGTCTGTTTAATGAACCATCTGTGGTGTTAAAATTCATGGATGAGGTGTTTATTTTGATATAATCCACACGCGTTTTTGAGAAAGTTGATGTACCACTGGGTTTGATCGAACACAAATCCAACAGGGCCCTCGGTAGTAAAATGCCTATAATTTAATGATCTGGCTTCTTATTGACGAACTGTCTATCGTGTTGGAACCCTTAAGACATGGTGGTCCCTAGGGTCAATTATTTTTGGATGTCAATTTAATTTAAGGTATGATAAATAGAATAAAGAGCAGAACTAGGGTGTTTCTGGTGGTGGGATTTATGAGGACTACTCCCTTGACGACTTAAGGAACCTGTATTCCTTACCCCTATGATCCGATAGAGAAAGGACACCCCACATCCGGGGTGTGGGTTCATTTTACACTGATAATGTTATTGTATGTTAGAATTAGGTCCTCCCATGTCAACTGAGGGTGCATGAAATCCTTACGTAGCACTCTGATAGAGTCATTTCCCCCATACCGTCCCATTGAGTGGGCCTCTTACATGGGGTTTATACTCCCCTGACGTACTAGGATGAATGTCTCACACAAAAGATATCGTATCAGATTCAGTTACTCCCCTACATTACTAGGGTGTGGTTCCTATAGTCACTAAGTTTTACTCCCCTACCAATTCATTGTGTGTGTACTCTTTACACCTTGTTTCGGAAAAGTCGGTATTTCTTGTCATGCCAGGGTATGGGTTTTCTAGCCTTGGGTCTGTACTCCACAGTTTTACTAAGTCGCAGGTCCTTCATAGTGAACAAACTACTATATGTTTACACCCCTACCAGGACGGATGTGGGTCATTAATTATGAAGTAATAGTCTCTCATATCTGAGTAAAAACAAGGATCAGTTCCTTCATTGGAGTGGTAGCACCATCGACAGTCGGACACAATTACGTAGAGTAGGCATCTCCACTTGATGTAATCAATACCAAGTTAGAAGTTAGTTCTCTCCCGATGAACTGAGGTGGGGGCCACTTCATAATAGAGTGACATTGATATTATGGGTTTGACTAAATCAGTGCTCCCTCAACTAAACACAGAGTCAACGAATGGGCCCCTTTAATTTTTTTCCCTTGGTATTTCCTTTGGCACTAGACAATTACAACATGACATCTAGTTCTGGGAACTAGTGGAAGATCAAGAAGAATGTTTTCAATGGAGCACGTCCTTTCAGATATACCATTGGAATGATTGAGTTGTAACTGATGAAGTATATATATCATATGGATGCCATCCAGGATCACCATATCATAGATCATGTAATCATAATCCTTGAGTTTCCCTTGGAGATTTTTTTAGAAATACAGGAAATGGATTTAGGTCAAAGCCTTATGTTTTTTAGTGGTTGAGGTTAGAATATCTGGAGGACCTATGTATATGTATGGTCACATTAATGAGTATAGATTAATATAAATAGTATTTGTGGTTTACATCATGGTTTTGGCATTGTGGTTTACTTTTTAGTTTTGGATTTATTGTTTATGTGGTGTTTGTGGCTTTTTTGTTTAATTCCTGATTGTTTTTTGATGTTATCCGTTGTGGATTTTTGAGAGACAATCATGGTTCTCAGGGTCCCCTACTAATTAATTTCTTACTCACCCCAGTATGGGTTTTGCCTGCATGTGTTGTGTCTTGTGTAGATGTTCATTTTTTCGATAGAGGCGCTCATGGATACATGGCCGACGAATGATAAGAAGGTGGAATTTGTGTCCTTTCACTACATGGGATACTGTAGGACTAAGCGTACATGGAATACTACATTGGATTCCAGTAGAATAACTACTCTAGAGATAAGGTGGGATTTCTCCACAGATGCCCAATAGTTTTCCCTTTGTATCTTGTAGTTTCCATTTTTTTGTTGGTCTTCTATAATGGCATGGTTTTACCACTTAGTGCATTACTTGTTGTTTCACTAGTTTCTAATTACTTAGTGGTCACCTTTCAGCTTTTTGGATTTGGTTTGTGAGCGCATGTGTGAACATGTATCCAGGAAAATGACTCCCACAAGCAGGTGACAACTTCACCGCTAGTCGCCAACCCATGGCCTTCACGAGGTGGTCTTGGGTTATATCAAAGTAATATCCATAGAGGAAATGATTTGATAGTAAATCATGTAAAAAATTTATTAATTTGTTTTAAAAATAATATAATTAGGGATATAAAAGTACTATTAAACAATTCCAAATCATTTTTTTGAAATGTTCTTTTGTAAGATAAATTTTGTGATTCATATGGAATACGTATGTCATTTATATGTGATAATGATATTTATAATATTTTTTAATAAGTAGATAAATATATTAAAATAATTCTCAGAATAATGAAAATCTTTCTAATATGTGGTCTTCCACGATATATAATCTACAATCAATAGTCATTGGAAAGATAAAATATTTATATTTAACATGTTAATTTAGTTATATTTTCTTGTGAACAAATTATTACTTTATATTCATGCATGATAATGATTCAGTAGTTATTTTACTAATCAAAATATATTTTAATTGATTATAATAAAATAAAATAAATATAAGTTGTAATAATTAATTTCGTATAACAATTTTACTAGTTACCATGAAAATTTAATGATGTATTGAAATAGTTTTTTATTGGTATATTTTTAATTTGGGGAATTAAAGATTCAACTTAGTTAATTCATTAATAATTCACATTAATGATAATTTAAAAATATATTATTTTATTAAAAGATATAAAAATCATAGAAATCTAAAATTAAAAAATTAATTCGTAAAAGGATTAAAATGAAAAAAATGATTCAGTTATGGCCCATTTTTTATTTAATAGTGACTATATTAATCCACAATGAGTAAAATATTCCAATTGAAATAGTTTGAGTTGAAGGGGTTGTATATGGGTTAAATAAAATATATAAGTATTAAAAAAAGACCAAACATATCAAAATTTTTATTATATGAATTTACATGGAACCATAATATATTAATATTCCAAATAAATATGTTTTTAATAATTTTTAATAGTAAATTAATATATATTAATCTAATATTTTGAAAAATTCAAGTATTTCCCCTCCCCTCGCTTATAGAAGGTCTTATCTTCTTCTCATAACAGCACACATAAAAACCAATTTGATTGTGACAATATTTGACTAAATATGTAGAGACCCGAAGCCTGACTTACATGAACATAACATTACTTTTGCGGAATACTTAGTACATAACAAAAACACCCACACAAGGACCGTAATAGTTTAGTGTCTTTGGAAACTCGGAATATAATCTTCTAATCGTGGTGAAATATCTTCAACATCTCCCATAAAGATCATCCTTTTTTTTATACCTAAAACCTTTCTTTATATCCTGGGGAAAAGAAAACTTAAAAGGGTGAGCTCAAATGCTCAGTAAGGGTAAACAAATTAAATATCAATCACATCATATACATAAGAACATAGCTTTTGGAAATCTTAACCTGCAAAAGAGCTCATAATATCATAACATGGGATAAATCATAGAAGTGAAATGTAATCCAAATAATCATAACATAAAACATGAAACCTTGTGGCATACACACATAATCATAGAGAATCATTTCTTATTAGTCAAGACTCATTGGCAAGACTATCTTAGTGGACAAAGTCCATTTCTGAACCGAGTTACCCTTGTTTCAGTCCTGCTTCACGGAACTGGTATAACCTACCATTCCAGCCATGTCTATCTCATGAGATATAAAATATTTACCCAATTCATTGGAGGGAGATATAGGTCCCACCCATCTCATAATGATACCATTCTTATGTGTGCCACAAAATCATAAATCATACATCATTGTATAACCCATCTAATACAAATGGGAATCTTAAACATCATGACATCATAAAACAATTCATATAAGATAAAGGAATTCATAAAAATAATTCCATCACAAAATGATCAAATCAATGTAATAATAGGGATAAAAACATAACCTTTTATTATCTTAGATGGAAAATAATTTTGATAAAACAATTGCACTCCATTCTTGAGGAAAATATCCTTTCTTCTTCAAAAACACTTTTCCTTTATTAACATGTCGTACAATTCTAAACTAAAAGAAGTAGATTAAAAATAAACCGGAAAACTTGTAAGGGATTCTTCTTCGAAATAATGTTTTAAAAATCCATTCATGCCGAATAAGTTAAAAAAACATTCTTTGTACTTTTGTCGGAAAAGTCAAAAAGTACCTCGTACGAAAAACAACAAAAGATTCCTTTCATATTCTTTACTAAAAACTCACCAAAGGGTAAAATTGGATATAAACTATTGTATAAGGATATAAATTATACATATTGAGGAAACATGGATGTGGATGATAAAATACACCCCAGTAAATACAAAAGTATAAACAATCTCAGATAAAAATGAGATTGTGATATTTTTCCTTACCTTAGGTCTGATTTGTATCGTAAGTGTCCGAACCTCCTGTATAATGATTTAAATAATGTCATTGACTTATTACAGAATCATATTCATTGTTATGATATCATATATGGTTCAAATATGACATTATATTTCCCATTCTTTTGTAAATTCCATGTTAAAGAGCGTTTTCGGTAATATTGTTTCATTTATCGTCCGCGTTTTGACTTGTAATTATTCATATGATTACTTAGATCATGATTACTTAATTCCAGAACATAAAACATGATTTATATATATATATATTCAGGATATACAAATATATAATAAATCAGTAAATGGAAAGAAATACACTGTTCATGGAGACGGTAGTCCGTACGTACGCATGAATGCTGTTTTCGTTTCCTTATTGAATTCGATGGAATTAAGTAGATGACATAAATATAAATATAAATAAATCCAGTATCATTATTATGTCATATATTTCATTATTAATTATTATATATACTTTATAATCATTCATGAATGGTTAATCATTGAGAATGAATCTCATCGCGTCGTGGAGACGGTAGTCCGTACGTATGCACGAGCGATGATATCGTTCCCATGGTCGTGGAATTGTGTTGAAGTGTATGTATACTATTTCAGTATCAATATCACTATATAATAATCATATATAGTTACTCCTTACACCATTATACCCATCCAATTAATGTGGTGGCGGAAAATAGATTACACCACTGCGTGGAGACGGTATTCCGTACGTACGCAGGCGCGGTGATTTCCTTTTTCCGTAGGATGGATAGAAGGTTAAGTAGAGTTGTTTCATATTTATAATAACATATCAGTATATTATAAATACTTATGTTATTACTTTATCATGAAACAACTAAAGAAGAAGAAGTTGAAGAAGAATGAAATTGAAAAAAATCAGTAATGGATATTACCTCTTTTTGACGCGCCTTTTCTTAACCTCCACTTAAAAAACTGAGGATGGTCTTTGAATAATACCAGGACCTCTAGGATGATACTATAAAAGTAGAGAAGAGAATTTGGCAGGTTTTGGCCGAGCTTGAATGCTCAAATTGGTGTGAGGAGGAGAGGGAGGAGGTGCCCTTTTATAAGGGAGGAGAGGGGCATCTTAGGATAATCTCAAAATATTATTTTATATTAAGGTCAAATTCGGTTTATAATGGTTCCAAATGGTCTTATTTCGAAGATAAGGTGGGGATGGGTCGAAATCCTCTCATCCGATAGGATTTAGACATGTTTAGGTTATTATTTTAACCTTATCAATTAGATTTAACATTAAGTTAAATAATTTTACTTTTACCGTGTCTTCTTCTGTTCTTACACTATAAGGTTAATAAACATACTATATCAAGACAAACGAACCCCAAGTTGTTTATTATTAATATATATATCCTTATCTAAGTCATTTGGCAGAAAATTAGATTTTTAGGAATTAAATAACAATTAATAATATAATATTTGTTTTAAAAACTAATTTACGTCAATTTTGACACTATTTGGTATATGATTTTTATAAAATTTCAAAAAGAATGATAAGTTCAAACAAAGTTACTTAAAATAACAATAACATGTCATATTAACCAATAAAATTAGTTTAAGTCATAAAAAGCCTCAAATTACATTTATTTGGGCATTTATATCATCAATTATGTTAATTTTGCTTAAAAAGGTAATTACTGCATCATTGTTGTGTCATAAATAAATTAACGTATTTAAAGTCTAAAAATTAAAAATAAAATACCATTATGTAGGAAATCTTTTTATATTTATAATGAATATTTATAGTCGAATTTATCTTATGTATAACCCCATATTAAAAATGTTTTAGTAAATAAACTTTGATTTTAACTCTTTTAACTCTTCTTTGAATTAAATAATAATAAATGTCCTAATCTAATCCAAGTGGGCCTAAATGATAATATTTTACACATAAGGTTGTTTTTGGTCGATATAAACTTGTCCAATAGAATTAGGACATGTGTTAGGGTAATATTAACACCATTCCTACCCTTAATTACCCTATTTACTTTTAACTGTGGAAAATAAAAGTAAAAAGTTACTATTCACCAAAAATTATTTTCCTCTCATTGAACCTCATTTTACTTACTGACATCAACCGTGTCTCTCAGATTTTGGAAATTCCATTCACAGAAGCGGTAAAATTAAGATTTATGAAAAAATTAATTTTTTTAACTACCACTTAGTAGGTTCACTATTCATCAAAAATTGATGTTTTTTAGAAAACTGCCAAAATTTCACCCTAAGCTATAATTGATATTCCGAATTCAAAAATGATTTCTATTTTACAAAATTCCCAACATATAAGTTGAATTAATTAATTTTATAATTAATTTCCGCTGTCACAACAAATAGCGTGTTTTTATGAGATAATAATTATCAAAAGATTAACACTTGTTTATGTCTGGTGTAAATGTGAAATTACATCCAATGACCAACATTGTATTGAATTGTAAAAATATATTCTAAATATACTTTAAAACCACTCAAATTAATAATTTATCACTATTAATTATTTCGATTAAAAATGTTGCTTTTAATTAAAATTTAGTAATTTTCACTATTCATCCGAAAACGAAAGTTATCCGAAAAGTACCAAAATTTCACCCTATTCTAATTTTGATATTACGAATCCAAAAATAAAGTCTATTTTGAAAAATAAAATTTACAAAATTTCAAAAAGTGGTTATTACTATTCATAACGGCTAGTTTTAATAATATTTTAATAGCATATTGCTATTTAGTGAAACTTGTTAGTGCGTACAACACACGCTATCGAGGAAGGTCGTGATTGCGTGTAATGCAAGGAATGTAAAGGATGTGTGTTGTGAAAGATTCTTCTGGTGTAGTGTACAAAACATGATATTAATGAAATTAAAAAAATATTTTTCATAAAATCTCGGGGTGTTACATTCTACCCCCCCTTAAAATGAATTTCGCCCTCGAAATTCGTCGAGGTTATAAATGGATTACTATTCAAAAGTTTCTTTGATTGAAACCCACATCGTAAAAAGGAATACCAAAACCAATCTTTAAAAACAAAAGTATGAAACGTAACGGTTACCCAAATAAACTAATCACTGGGTTTCCACATAGGTGGAAATATGGATATGGAAGAAAAATCTAACCATCATGTTCTGATGGAGAGTGGTAGAGAACATGGCTATGGAAAAGCCAACAATCACAAATCCATAAATTTGTGATGATCTATGGTACCATCTGATTCATCAGATATAAGATCACTAGGACAACATTTTTGGTTTTCAAGATCGTTTCCCTAAAGTTGAAGAATTTGAATTAGAATAATTACTTACTTTATTTTGGTATAATCTCACTATTGTTCGTGCCTTTAACAATTTCCACTTCATCTCTTAAATAAATGAAGTTGAATTTGTTATTCGTGAAGTGTTAGCATGTCATGTGATAGAATGACGGGTCATTCCATCTGTCTCAAACAAAAGGTTAGCAAAAGTTATTAAATATACATAAGTCATTCTATAGTGAGATTAATCATATATGGTTCCTAAAATGGACTTATACTTCATATATCGTACTGCTTAATAAAATAAAACTAGTTTCTACTAAACAGGGACTTCCTGTAGGCCAGTGGTAGGTGATAAAGGCCAGTCGCACTTCGGTTGTGGGTTCGATTCCCATAGCCTTGTCCGACATGATGGGTTGTCGCCCGTCCTGCAGGTTGTCCTTTTTCTAAAACTATATTACTATAACATCCCATCAATAATATCGAAAAAACTTCTATCCTTAAACAATACTATCTTATGTCAAACATAATCCATTCCAATCTTTAGGCTTATCCATAATACTGCAGTCCACTCTCATAACATAGTGAAAATGATTACCAAAGATTTAATACCATCGTTGATCCCCATATATCATAAGATATTTTTTGTTGGTCACATTCCAAACATTCAAAGTCCTTAATCATGTATTCTCTTGAATACCTTAGTGAAAACATGAATACAGTTAAAAGTTAACACCTTCCACGTACCAAAATCCTCACAATTCTATATACTCAAACCATGATATCACTTAGTCCTTATATAAATCTTGAGCTCATGAATTTCATTTTCATGTTTTCCCTTTATTATTCGCATATTATCTTATTTCCAAAAATATCTCAATCACTTTGAATACCACATTAGAGTAACACATAAATATTCCAATACTTTATGATACCGCATTATTTTGGAATCCCATTACATAAAAACTTAATCATTCCACCACATCGTTGTCATATTCAACATCTCCAATAGTGATTGCATGTGACTTCCCTTTGTCCTTTGCTTTCAGTGGTTGCTCATGTTGATCATCACTAACCCTTTGATTAGGGCATTTTTTAGCATAATGCCCCATTTCCTTGCACTTGAAGCATTGAAGTGTTGGTGGTGCGTTCTCTGCAGTGTTTGCTTTATTCACATCTTTAGAATCCCTTTTTCCATTACCTCGACACTCAGCTGCTCGATGACCTTATTTTCCACACTTAAAACATTTTCTAGTCCCTTTAAGACAATCTCCACCATGCTACTTTCCACACTTTGTGCATAAGGAAACATTCATCTTCTTTTCACCATTATTCTGAGATTTCTCCTTGAACTCCATCTTTCGTTTCTTGTCAAAACCATGAGATGGATATGTAACACCAACTTCCATTTCTACCTTGATAGCACAATGCACAATTTTTTCATAGCTACTGAAGTCTCTTATAGCTAATGCCCTTCGAATACTTGGTTTTAAGACACTGAAAAATTGATCAACATTACTTTGAGGTTGGATGATAATGCCAGATGCATACCTTGCAAGTCTTGTAAAATTTGCTTCGTATATACCAACAGATTCATCATCCTTTTTCATTAGTTCAAGAAACTTCTTCTCCATCTTTGTTCGAAGAATACGAGGGAAGTACTTATTGAAAAATAAGTTCTTGAACTCGTCCCATTCCATGGACTCAATTTCGTCTCTTTGCCTCGTATTCTTGATAAGATTCCACCATTGATCAGCTTCACCTTCCAAACGATATACTGCTAAGATGACTTTATCATGTTTAGAACATTGAAGAACTAAAAATATCTTTTCAGTGGTACTGATCCATTGTTCAGCAACAAGTGGATCAGAAGACCCACTGAAAGAAGGTGGACATTGCCTCATGAAGGACTCAATAGAATATTGTTCCCTTATCTGCTCATTTGGAAGTCCAGAATGATTCATAGCTTGTGTAAGTATAGCAATAAGATTTTCCACTCCATCTCCCATAACATTAGTTTGTTCAGGAGGACAATCATTGCATTGTCCATTGCATTGATCATCACGGTTCCTTCGGGTTCCAGCCATCATCTAAAACCCAAAAAGAATAGTGTGAGAGGCAAAAATCATCCTAGGGAAAACAACACAATAAATGGGGAGTACCATCAATATATAACATCTTAGGTTCAATTCTTATGATCGTTAGCGTAATTATAGTACTATAACCTATACGTATACTTAACCTTAGGGACATCCCTAGATATACCTTAGAAATATCTTTAGGGATTTCACTAATGTTTTCGCATCCTATTTTCCAAAGGTTGACTAAACCTTTCCTCTAATACCAACTGTAGAGACCCGAAGCCTGACTTACATGAACATTACATCACTTTTTCGGAATACTTAGTACATAACAAAAACACACACACAAGAACCGTAATATTTTAGTGTCTTTGGAAACTCGGAATATAATCTTCTAATCACGGTGAAAGATCTTCAACATATCCCATAAAGATCATCCTTTTTTATCCCTAAATGCTTTCTTTATATCCTGGGGAAAAGAAAACATAAAAGGGTGATCTCAAATTCTCAGTAAAGGTAAACAAAAGAAATATCAATCACATCATATACATAAGATCATAGCTTTTGGAAATCTTAACCTGCAAAAGAGCTCATAATATTATAACATGGGATAAATCATAGAAGTGAAATGTATTCCCAATAATCATAAGATAAAACATGAAACCTTGTGGCATACACACATAATCATAGAGAGTCATTTCTTATTAGTCAAGACTCATTTCCAAGACTATCATAGTGGACAAAGTCCATTTCTGAACCGAGTTACCCTTGTTTCAGTCCTACTTCACTGAACCGGTATAACCTACCGTTCCAGCCATGTCTATCTCATGAGATATAAAATCTTTACCCAATGCATTGGAGGGAGATATTGGTCCCACCCATCTCATAATGATACCATTATTATGTGTGCCACAAAATCATAAATCATACATCATTGCATAACCCATGTAATACAAATGTGAATCTTAAACATCATGACATCATAAAACAATTCATATAAGATAAAAGAATTCATAAAAATAATTCCATCACAACATGATAAAATCCATGTAATAATAGGGATAAAAATAGAACCTTTTATTATCTTAGATGGAAAATAATTTTGATAAAACACTTGAACTCCATTCTTGAGGAAAATATCCTTTCTTCTTCAAAAACACTTTTCCTTTCTTAACATGTCGTACAATTCTAAATTAAAAGATGTTGATTAAAAATAAACTGGTAAACTTGTAAGGGATTATTCTTGGAAATAATGTTTTAAAAATCCATTCATGCCGTATAAGTTAAAAAAACATTCTTCGTACTTTTTTCGGAAAAGTCAAAAAGTACCTCGTACGAAAAACGACAAAAGATTCCTTTCATATTCTTTATTAAAAACTCATCAAAGGGTAAAATTGGATATAAACTATTGTATAAGGATATAAATTATAAATATTTAGGAAACATGGATGTGGATTATAATATACACCCCAGTAAATACAAAAGTATAAACAATCTCGGATAAAAATGAGATTGTGATATTTTCCCTTACCTTAGATTTGATTTGCTTCGTAAGTGTCTGAACCTCCTGTATAATGATTTAAATAATTTCATTGACTTATTAAAGAATCATATTCATTGTTATGATATCATATATGGTTCACTTATGACTTTATATTACCCATTCTTTTGTAAATTCCATGTTAAAGAGCGTTTTGGGTAAAATTGTTTCATTTGTCGTCCGTGTTTTGACTTTTAATTATTCATATGATTACTTAGATCATGATTACTTAATTCCAGAACATAAAACATGATATATATATATATATATATATATTCAGGATATACATATATATAATGAAAAAGTAAATGGAAAGAAATACACTGTTCATGGAGACGGTAGTCCGTACGTACGCATGAACCCTGTTTTCATTTCCTTATTGAATTGGATGGAATTAGGTAGATGAAATACATATAAATATAAATAAATCCAGTATAATTATTATGTCATATATTTCATTAGTACTTATTATATATACTTTATAATCATTCATGAATGGTTAATCATTGAGAATGTATCTCATCGCGTCGAGGAGACGGTAGTCCGTACGTACGCACGAGCGATGATATCGTTCCCATGGTCGTGGAATTGTGTTGAAGTGTATGTATACTATTTCAGTATCAATATCACTCTATAATAATCATATATAGTTACTCCTTACACCATTATACCCATCCAATTAAGTTGGTGGATGAAAATAGATTACACCACGGCGTGGAGACGGTATTCTGTACGTACGCACGCGCGATGATTCCTTTTTCCGTAGGATGGATAGAAGGTTAATTAGAGTTGTTTCATATTTAGAATAACATATCAGTATATAAGAAATACTGATGTTATTGCTTTATCATGAAACAACTAAAGAAGAAGAAGTTGAAGACGAAAGAAATTGAAAAAGATCGGTAATGGATATTACCTCTTTTTGACACGCCTTTTCTTAACCTCCACTGAAAGAACTAAGGATGGTCTATGAATAAGACTAGGACCTCTAGGATGATACAAGGGAAGTGGAGAAGAGATTTTGGCAGGGGTTGGCCGAGCTTGAATTCTAAAATTGGTGTGAGGAGGAGAGGGAGGAGATGCCCTTTTATAAGGGAGGAGAGCGGCATCATAGGAAAATCTAAAAATATTATTTTATATTAAGGTCAAATTCGGTTTATAATGGTTCCAAATGGTCTTATTTCGAAGATAAAGTGGGTATGGGTCGCAGTCCTCTCATCCAATAGGATTTAGACAAGTTTAGGTTATTATTTTAACCTTATCAATTAGATTTAACATTAAGTTAAATAATTTTACTTTTACCGTGTCTTCTTGTGTTCTTACACTATAATGTTAATAGACTTACTATATCAAACCAAAAGAACCCCAAGTTGTTTATTATTAATATATATATCCTTATCTAAGTCATTTGGCCGAACCTTAGACTTTTAGGAATTAAATATCAATTAATAATATAATATTTTTTTTAAAAACTAATTTATGTCAATTATGACACTATTTGGTATATGATTTTTATGAAATTTCTAACAGAATGATAAGTTCAAACCATGTTACTTAAATCAACAATAACATGTCATATTAACCTAGAAAATTAGTGTAAGTCATAAAAAGTCTCAAATTACATTTATTTGGGCATTTATAACATCAATTATGTTAATTTTTATTAAAAAGGTAATTACTGCATCATTGTTGTGTCATAGATAAATTAACTTATATAAAGTCTAAAAATTACAAATAAAATACCATTATGTAGGAAATATTTTTATATTTCTAATGAATATTTATAGTCAAATTTATCTTATGTATAACCCCATATAAAAAATGTTTTAGTAAATAAACTTTGATTTTAACTCTTTTAACTCTTCTTTGAATTAAATAATAATAAATGTACTAATCTAATCCAAGTGGGCCTAAATGATAATATTTTACACTTAAAGTTGTTTTAGGTCGAGATACACTTGTCCAATAGAATTAGGACATGTGTTAGGGTAATATTAATATCATTCTTACCCTTAATTACCCTATTTACTTTTAACCGTGGTAAATAAAAGTAAAAAAGTTACTATTCACCAAAAATTATTTTCCTCTCATTGAACCACATTTTACTTACTGACATCAACCGTGTCTCTCAGAATTTTGAAATTCTATTCATAGAAGTGGTAAAATTAAGATTTATGAAAAAATCAATTTTTTTAACTACCACTTAGTAGTTTCACTATTCATCAAAAAATTGTTGTTTTTTAGAAAACTGCCAAAATTTCACCCTAAGCTATAATTGATATTCCGAATTCAAAAATGATTTCTATTTTAAAAAATTCCCAAAATATAAGTTGCATTAATTAATTTTATAATTAATTTCTGCTGTCACAACAAATAGCGTGTTTTTAAGAGATAATAACTATCAAAAGATTAACACTTGCTTATGTCTGGTGTAAATGTGAAATTACATCCAATGACCAAAATTGTACTGAATTTTAAAAATATATTCTAAATATACTTTAAAACCACTCAAATTAATAATTTATCACTATTAATTATTTCGATTAAAAAAAATTTTAATTAAAATTTAGTAATTTTCACTATTCATCAGAAAATGAAAGTTATCCGAAATGTACCAAAATTTCACCCTATGCTAATTTCGATATTATGAATCCAAAAATAAAGTCTATTTTGAAAAATAAAATTTACAAAATTTCAAAAAGTGGTTATTACTATTCATAACGGCTAGTTTTAATAATATTTTAATAGCATATTGTTATTTAGTGAAACTTGTTATTCCGTACTACACACACTATCGAGAAAGGTCACAATTGCGTGTAATTCAAGGCAAGTCAAGGATGCGTGTTGTGAATACTTCTTTTGGTGTAGCGTACAACACAAGATATTAATGAAATTAAAAAGAATATTTTTCATAAAATCTCTGGGTGTTACAAAATACCTTCATATAATAACTACCTAAATTATATATAATTTATTTTAGTCTCAACTTCAACCTTTGTTGTATTAAGACATTAATCAAAGGATATATTTTAATAAAAATTGTAATTTTTTAAAATAAGGGTTTTTGTTTTGTTTATAATTACAACTCTATAAAATATTATTGAACTATTAAAAAACAATATATCAAGTATAAAAAAAAATTATATTTAATTATGTTAATATTGTCACCAAAATGAATCTCCACATCTATACAATTTGAAAATAAGTCATCATTCATGTGTATGAAGGACTACCTTCTCACTAACTAATGAAATTCAATTTGCAAAAAAAAGTCTCATGAAACATTTTAATGAGATAATTAATTTTAATATATGTTAAACAAATATTAATGATTATGAGAAGATAATATATCATTATTTATTCTCTTTCTATGTACATAAAAAATGATAACGTTTATCATACATACATGTAAATTATCACATCTGTGAATAGACGTGATTCTTGTTTCATAGCCACATCATGTGGATGAAATATATATGTATATTTAAATTATTAATAATATATTAGTAATATTTTTTTATTATGGAATAATAAAATGATACACATCTTATTTTAATAATTATAATTTGAAAATGTAATCATTAATCTAGTGTACGTCTGTATTACCATCCATGTGATTATAAAATATTTATTTTTCATATCCATATTTAATTGATGGATTTAAAAGTATAATTGATATATAAATTTTATTACTATGACATGAATATTACTTTCGATATTATGGACTAATGTAAAATTTGACTATATACATCATACCATTGAATGTTTTTATGCAAGTAATGAACATCTTCAAATTTTTTGACGTTAACATAAATAATTATGTTATTGCTATAAAAAGATTACAAATGATATAAAAGGAAGAATAAATTTTATAAAGGATATTTATAATATAAATAACTATAAAATTCTTATTATTATATAATATAAAAAATATATGTAATGATTTTGATGCATTTTAAGTGACTTTATTTTAAAAATCTAATTTTAATGTTTCTATTTTGACTATGATTATAAAATACCTAAGGTATGTTTTTTAATATATACACCATGAATCTAATTTACCATTTAATATCTTTTTAGTTTATTTATTTATCCTTAAAATGTTTAGGATTTTATTTTCAAAAAATGTGTTTTCATCTTTGACTAGATGGATTTGAAAAAATAAATGATATTCAAAAATGGAGAAGGTGTCTTCTTCCATAATGCTTATTTAATTTAATAAATATTAGTTATGTTTATATTATGTATATTTTTAATTTATTATTTGGATTGTTAGTTCATTGATAAAATATAGTGGTTGGGCACATTATATCACTCACATGCAATGGGTAAAAATGCAGAGTAAATAGGTTATGTTTCTCTTAATGGATTAAGGGAATATACTGTTGTGGTTATCTGAAATGTAACTATTAATGTTACTTCATATTTTTCTAAGAGTACAATAATAAATGTATGAGTGATATGAAAATTATTCAATAATTTACATTTATGATTTGTGTATAAAATAAAATTTATAGGAAAAAAATTGTTTTTTATGGTATGCTAATCAACTTCTCATTTTTGTGAAAATTAAATATATTTTTGAGAAATTTTTTATATTAGATTATAAGTATTGATTAAATAATGTTTTTCATTATATCTTTTTATGTCTCTAAATGAGTATTTTTTTATCATACATGGTATTAATTATTTTAATTGGTTTATGTATAAGTGAGACAATGGAGGGAACTAATGCTTAATGTCATTATGATTTTTCATGAAATGAAATTATTTTTTTATTTTAAATGTTTGAAATTGTGAACGAATAGATATTGAGTGAATGTTTATGCTTTATAAATATTATAATGTTCTATATGAGTTATATCATAATTTACTTTAACTATAAAATTATAATGATATTCAAGTAAAAAATGTATTTTATTTACTAAAAAATATGATTATATAATGTTTAATTATAGGATATTATAAAAAATGTGGATATATATGAGAAATATTCATTACTATATGTTATGTATTGTATTAATTAAATAAATAACATAATTTTTTGTAATATATTATTAAAAAAATAGCTATAATACATTTAAATCATGAAAAATATATATAGGAGAAGAAAATAAACAATTTCTTAGAGTGAAATGACAGAAAAATTCAATATAATAATTAACCGTCACGACCCGTCCTCAGGGCCTGTGCCGTGACAACCCCAAGCCCTCCATCCATAGGCCAGGGGCTGGCGACTAGAACCAAGGTGTAATTACCGAAAAAAGGGAAGGCATTGCCTTTGTAAAGTAAACAAACACCACATAGCAAGCAAGCGGAAATAAAAACTAATAAAAAACTGCGTACAATAGTAAGTGCGGAAAAGAAAGTGGGCCAGAATACAAACCCACACTGAACGTAAATTACAACTGAAAATGGGAGTACATAAAATGAAAAGTAAAGCTGCAGCCTCAAGCCTTCCACTGGAAGTCCCACCTGAGGGGTGGGTACAGATAGACTCCACAGCTCCTCGGGTCCAGCCGTCCGCTCCATGTATGCCCCGCACTGGGCTCCACCTTCAGGTACCAACTACTCTGCAAGCCTCAACCATGATCAACATAGTAAGTCATATGCAACCAACACAACGTAGTGAGGGCATAGCCTGTGCAGGTGTGAGTATAATCTACTCAGTAGGGACCCCGAGACCCCCGAAGGTCTCTGAGAATCCACAAAGGATAATCCACAAAGGAAAGATACAAACACGAAGTAACATCTGTCACTTATTAGGTATATGCCCATACATATACATAAGTCATCAATTCTCATTCGGCTCCAACATCTGACCCCATGTACAACCCAGTCCACATAGGAAAACACATCCCATTCCACATAGGAAAGAAAAACGTAATCCACACATGATATCAAGTCAATCTTATCGAACATAAGGATTGAAAGACAAGATTCATCTCACACAGGTATAATTCTTCGTAAGGCGATTGAGATGATCAGATATTTCCACTGATTCATATAAGCTGTCAGACCCACACAGGATCGATAAGTACTAACCCCAGCAATGACCCACAAAGGATCGATAGGTAACTAACCCCCACAATGACCTAAAAATGACCGATAGGTAACTAACCCCCGCAATGACCCACACAGGATCGGACCCACACATGATCTGTAGGGGCTGGCCCACACAGGACCATTGAGCGCTGACCCACATAGGATCTGACCAACAGAAGATCAGTAGCACTGATCCACGTAGGATCGCTGAGTGCTGTAGCCGTCGTCGTCGAATCCACGGAGGATTTCTGTATAGTCGTCATCATCGTCACAGTCGCAGCCATATCTAGGGTTCTCGCACATAGAAATCTCGTTTGGGAGGGTCCTCTCCATGATACAAAGGGCTGATACATCAACTGACACATAGTCTGGAGTCGATGTATCCAAAATTTCCGTATCATCAACAGGAACTCAACGTCGCAGACGGCGTGTCATTCGGACGCCCGGTCTGAGAGTTATTGGCCTTTTCGTTCCAGGGGCCCGGTTGGTTTTTAAGTCAAAACCAACCCGACCATACTCCAACTACATCCAAACCTTGAGCGGAGTAAGCCAAAATGTCCGTCTCACTTAGAGGAATCCATCAAAGTCGACGACACGTCAATCAGACGTCTGGAACTCAAGTTATAAGCGTTTCCGCTCGGAGGGCCCGATTGGTTTCGTTTACGAACCAACCCAGCCGAACCCAAAGTACTCAGAAACCTTAAGTGTAATATATCTAAAAGACAGTCTCATTCCAAGGATCGCATCGCCACTGACTGTGCATCGATCAGAAGTCCGCAGCCCAAGTTAGTGGCAAAAGACCGTGAGAGGTCCGATATTAGGGGGTTCGGGCCCAGTCTGACCCAGCCCGATACCCTCTGGGTCGGCCCGAACCTAGGTGACCCAACCCGGGTCCGGGTCCGGCCTGGTTGGGCACGGCTCGGCCCGGAAGGCATGGCTGGGCCCGGCTGGCGTGGCCCAGCTCGGCCTGGGCGCGGCCCGGCCTGGCTGACCGACCTGGGCAGCCGCCCCGGCGCGCTGGTGCCAGCTAGGTGGCTCGACCGTTTCAGCCGAGCGGACAATGGTGCGGGGGGGGGGGGGGGGGGGCGCACTGCCCCCCACCCGTTTGTAATCTGCAGCCCCCATGTGGGGGCCACTCATGTCTGTCCATCCGGGGGTTACGAACCCCCGGCTCTTCCTCTGGCCGGCCGGTTGTGGCCGCCACGGGACCGGCAAGGGCCAGCCCCCTACTCCGACGCCGGAGGACCAGAATCGGCCACCAGTTCCCCTGCTCTGCTGTGGCCTCAGCCGCGGCCTTGGACCGTTTGGTGCTGCGCGATGGCTTCGCGCCCCTCCTCTGCGGCCCCTCTCCGGCCTCGGTGATTTCATGATCCTCCGGTGCGGAAGAACAGTGTTGCGACCTTATTCAACTTCATCGGTGCGTCACGACAGCACATCTCATCCTTGACGCACGATCCCACGCGTTGCGTCGGCACCACATCATTATCTTTCAAACCACAACAATACAAGAATAAGGGATGAGGGTCGGCCGTGTTTGTGCGGTCCGGCCCCCTCCCGTTAATCGATAGCAAGCGGAAAATTTTCACGAAGAACGATAATAGAAGTAATCAGGAACAAAAATTTAAATAAACCCCTACCTCGTCGAATTCATTGAGCGAGGGTTCGTCATGGAAATAACCGTCGCAGAAGAAGATGTCACGGAAGGAGGGAGTCACATTGCGGAGAAATGATTCGTCAGCGTCGCATCGTCGATCTCCGAGAATCCAGCGTTCTTCACGTTCTTCGCGTTCTTCATCGAAGAGGAAGAACTTCAATAGCTTTTCCTTTTTCTCCCAAATCCTCCCAATGCAACAAGTTACAACCAAAATAAAATAAGAACTTCCATTGTTTTATTAACATGACTTAATATGAAATTCAAAAGTTGAATTAAACCGCTCAAATTAAACTCACGTAATTAATTAACAAAAGTTATCAACAATAATGGTGAGTTGAAGGAGTTAGGGAATATGAAGGGGTGGGGTTCGTTGGAGCCCCACCTCCCTCATAACCTCTCATGGGAAGTTGGCTGGTTACCCAACTTCCACCCAATGGTTTTAATTACCAAGTAAAAATAAAAATTGAAGCTCAATTTTTATTTCAACTTTCATAATTTTTATCAACTTCTCTCATGAAAACACAACTCCGGAAAAGGTTTTCCTAAGAAAATACCACCACTAAGAATTCATCGATGCCCTCGGAATTCGATTCCGAGCACTAGTTCAAAATTTAGAAAAACCTGCTCATTCATGCATTGAACGTACCCGAGCTAATTTTCAGTTAGATATTCCGGGCACATCAGGCCTCGGAATCATGTGCCTTCAGAAACCGCGTTCATGTAAAATCCCAAAGAAAATTAAGAAAAAAATTTCCCTTGAAATTTACGGATCTTTACATTACTCCTACCTCAGGGTTTTACGTCCCCGTAAAGATACATAAAAAACCAGGGGGACAAATGTGGGTACTGTGAGCCTCCCACTCCCAATTGCTCTCCTGGAGGTTCTCGTGCTACCATCTGATGTGCACTATAGGAATTGACCATCCACGTAGGATACGCTCTTGTCGATCCTCGATCTCCATTGGGACCTTTGCAAAAGTTTCCCCATCATCAATGTCCAGGTCCCCATGGTCAATGATATGCGTCGGGTCATGAAAGTATCTCATAAGCTGAGATACGTGGAAGACATCGTGCACTCAGTGCAACTGAGGTGGTAAAGCCAGGCGATAAGCCACCTCGCCAATCCTGACGTGGACCTGGAACGGTCCGATGAAGCATGGTGACAACTTGTCGCCTCAGCCAAATCTCTGTATATCACGTCGAGGTGAGACCCGCAAGAAGACGTGGTCGCCATCCTCGAACTCCAATTTCCTCCGCATCCAGTCAACATAAGAATTCTGCCAGCTCTGAGCTGTCCTCATATTCTTCTGGATGACCTGGACCTTCTCTGTCGATGCTTAGACCATCTTCGATCCCACTAGTGCTGACTCCCCAGGGTCTGTCCATCACAGGGGTGACCTGCAAGTTTGGTCGTACAACGCCTTGTATGGTGCCATCCCGATGGTGGAGTGGTAGCTGTTGTAGTACGCGAACTCTACCAAGGGTAGGTGGTCCTCCCAGCTGTGACTAAATTCGAGGACACATGTGCGGATCATGTCCTCGAGAGTCTGAATGGTCCTCTTCGTCTGACCATTTGTCTGGGGGTGAAAGGAAGTGATCAGATGTAGCTACGTCCCGAACACCTCCTGCAACCCTTTCCAAAGCACAGAAGTAATGCGAGCATCTTGATCGGAAATGATGGACGATGGCACACCATGAAGCCGTACAAACTCCTGAACGTAGAGACATCCCAATTTCTCCACTGATCTCTACTCTTTGATAGGGAAGAAGTGATACGACTTGGTGAGTCAGTCGACAATCACCCAAATGGAGTGGTGACCTCTGGAAGTGTGTGGATGTCTAGTCACGAAGGCCATAGATATGCCATCCCACTTCCACTCCAGAACCTCCAAGGGATGCACCAAGCCTGCTGGTACCTGGTGCTCTGCCTTCATCTGCTGGCAGGTGAGGCATCGAGAAACGAACTCTTCCATAACCTTCTTCATGCCCGACCACCAGTTCTGTCTTCTGAGATCCTGGTACATCTTCGCCACTCCAGGATGTTCCTCCAAAGGTGAAGTGTGAATCTCTCTCTACAACTCCTCTCGTAAAGTAATTGGTACAAAGGTACGTCCTCTGAAAAGGACATCGTGATCTCCTCCCACATAGAATCCATCAGCTGCATATCCTGAGGATATCGGTGAACGCCACGTCTCACAGTCGGTGTCCCCACGCTGTGCCTCTCTGACCTGCTGCAGTAGTGGAGGAGTGACTGTGAGTGACTGAAGGAAGGCTGCTCCATCTCTATCCATGAAGGATATCTATAAAGCTTCTCACTGCTCTGTCGCCTCCCCAAGTAGGTAAATGTCCGTCCTCCTGCCAAGAGTATCGGCTACCATGTTCCCCTTTCCATGAGTATAGACTATCTCAAAGTTATAGTCTTGGAGGAACTAAAGCCATCACCACGATCTCAGGTTCATGTCCTTATGCAAGAAGATGTACCTGAGACTCTAGTGGTCAGAATAGACTGTAAAGCGCTCGCCCATCAGATAGTGTCACCACATCTTTAGAGCGAAGACCACTGCTGCTAAATCCAGGTCAGGGGTAGCATAGTTCTCCTCATTCTACCTCAAATGGAGTGATCCATAAGAGATCATGGCCTAATCTTTCATCAGGACACATCTGAGTCTCGTCCCTGATGCATCGTAGTAAACTACGTACCCTACTCCCTCCTCTGGCAACCTCAATATAGGCGTGCTATTCAATCTCTGTCTCAGCTCCTGGAAGCTCTGCTGACATCTATCTGACCACTCAAAGGGTTTCACCTTCTTCGTCAAACCTAATAGTGGTGCCTCATCTCTGTAGAAGTCTGGCACAAATCTCCGGTAGTACCCAGCTAGTCCCAAGAAACTCCGCACCTCTGTCACGCTCCTGGGTGGCTCCCAAGCTAGCACTGCCTCGATCTTCGCAGGATCAACCGCAACTCCGGCCTCAAAGATGACGTGTCCCAAGAAGTGGATCTTGCGTTTCTAGAACTAACACTTCGAGAGCTTTCCATAAAGTTATTGCTCTCAGAGTGTGTCTAGTACATCCTGTAAGTGGTAGGCATGCTCCTCTTCAATCGTCGAGTAAATCAAAATGTCTTCGATAATGACCATGACAAATCGATCGAGATATGGCTGAAGGATCTTGTTCATGAGGGCCATGAACTCTGCTGGAGCATTGGTTACACCGAATGTCATAACCAAGAACTCATAGTGGCCATACCGACATCCGAAGGACGTCTTCTGCACGTCCTCATCCTGAACTCTGAGCTGATGATAGCCTAATCTATGGTCTATATATGAGAACCATCGTGCTCCCTTGAGCTGATCAAAGAGGTCATCAATCATCGGTAGCGGATACTTGTTCCTCACTGTCACCAAGTTCAGGAGATGATAGTCATCACAATGTCGCATGCTCTCGTCCACCTTCTTGGAGAACAATATCGGGGAGCCCAGGGTGAAACACTGGGTCAGATTAATCCCTTGCCATGCCAGTCCTCCAATTGTACCCGTAGCTCTCGATGCTCAGCGGGGGTCATCCGATATACCGGAGTGGATATCGAGGCTGTCCCGAAGTACATGTCAATATAAAAGTCTACCTCTCTACGAGGAGGTTGTCCTGGAACGTCGTCGGGAAAAACGTCTGCATACTGATGCACCACTACAGGAAAACCAGGACTCTGCACGTCAACTACTCCTAGGATGAGACTAGACAACTGATGAGTGATGGCCTGTCCTCTCCTCTGCATGATCCCATCATGTGCTGCGAAGGCTCCCTTCACCCCGATGAAGGTAAACCTGCTCCCGTCACTGCGTACACATCGCACCATGCACCTAATGCAGTCAATCTGAGCATGGATTGTAGATAAACAATCCATGCCCAAAATGACGTCGTAAGGACTTGACGCCACTACAAGAAGATCCCAGTCGAAGCTCTCTCATCCTAGAGTAATCTCAATCTTCCAGTACCAGTGCGTAATTGTCTAGTCTTCTCCCGTAAGAGTCTCTAGCCGTAAAGATCGAGCCGAAGGCTCTGTCAGAATCTCTGAGCTCCGAACAAGGGAAGCGGCTATGAAAGAATGAATTTATCATGTGTCTATAAGAACGGAAGCAAGGGTGGAATAGACACATATAGTACCTCGAATCATCTCGGGTGCGCCATGGTTGTAGGCCTCCGATGCCTGGAGCTGCGCCTGTCTCTGCCCGCCTGCTCCCTGTGGTCGGGGTGGGCCTCCTGGTGGTGGTGGTGGTAGATCATCAAAGCATCGCCCACCACCTGCTGCTCGGCCAACTCCTCTGCCTCGTCCGCCTACTCCCTGCGGACCGCCACGGTCGACCCTCTTCCTCTACCTGGGTGGTCCCTCAACTGTCTGCTGCTCCTCTCCATAGTGGGTCGGGCAGTCACGAGCCATGTGGCCCTACCCGCCGCATGCGTAGCACATTCTGCCTCTCGAAATACTGGCTCCGCGCTGTGTTCCCCACACCACTGAGCCAGTATCCTGAGGTTGTCTGCCTGAGGGTCTGGTCTTCCTGAACCCATGAGTCATCCATCCACTTCCTACTCCAGAAGACTCTACTACGTGCCGCCCTGCGGTAGGTCTCGCTGCTGATGTGGGCGTAACAAGGAATCTCTCGATCAGAAGGGCTCGCTCCAGTACCCATGACTGTGTTGGGATGCTGAGGGAGATCAGCAATGCTCTGATATCCTACCTCAATACCTGCTCGAATGTCCGGGCCTGGATGAATGGGTCTCATACCATGTTCTCCGAATACCGCTAGAGATTTGTAAATCTCGCCGAGTATTGGACGACCGTCAAGCTGCCCTGCCGCAGCTGTAGAAGCTCCTAGATGTGCACCTCACGAAGGGCGGCTGGGAAGATCTCTGAGCAGAAGTGGCTCTCAAAGTCCATCCAGAGGAGAGGTGCCTCGTCGTCCACCTACAGCATCAAGCCCCACCATCTGCCTGCTGCCGCGTGCAGGAGGATTGCTGTGAGGATCACCATGAGGTCTGCTGGTGTCCTCACTAACCTGTAAACTCGTACAATTGCCTCCAACAGATCCTCGGCTGCCTGAGCGTCTGTCTCCCCACGGAACATGGGCGGTCGCTGATGCTGAAACTCGTGCAGTGCACTAAGGCGGCGTGCATCATCAGCGGCTAGGGCTGGTAGCATCGGTGGCTCGGCGGGTAGTGGTACCGCCGATGCCTCTGCTGTCATAGGGCCCTGTACCGAGGCCTCGTCGCTCGATGGACTGTCGTCACGCACAACTCTCAGAACCCTAGCGGGCTGCCGTCGTGGGTCCATCCAGAAAAAAACAGGTGAGCCACGATAAAACAGTATACCTGTTAAACTGACACAAAGTAATCACAAAGAAAAATTAAAACACACATGCAATCAATGTTTTTCGTGCATTAAGTCAGAAATTAGAAGTGAGGGTCCTGGTGTACGGATACATCGGCCGCCACACCAACACTGGACTCCCTAGACTGATAACCACACACAATACTCTTAACACTATTGCTTCACATAGAAAAATATCAGAGTCCTGAGTTCTGTGGTAGAAACGAACACCTCTGATACCAATTTTTCACGACCCGTCCTCGGGGCCCATGTCGTGACTACCCCAACCACGCCTTCCATAGGCCAGGGGCTGGCGACTAGCACCAAGGCGTAATTCCCGGTAAAAAGGGAAGGCATTGCCTTTTTAAAGTAAAAAACACCACAGAGCAAGCAAGCAGAAGTAAACACTAAGTAAAAACTGTGTACAACAGTAAGTGCAGAAAAGTAAGTGGGCCAGAATACAAATCAAACTGAAAGTAAAGTAAAACTAAAAAAGGGAGTACAACAACTGAAAATTAAAGTCGTAGCCTCGATCCATCCACTGAAAGTCCCACCTGAAGGGTGGGTAAAGATAGCCTCCACAGCTCCTCGGGTCCTGCCATCCGCTTCGAGTACGCCCCGCCCTGGGGTCCACCTCCAGGTACCGACTGCTCCACAAGCCTCAACCATGATCTGCACTGTCTGTCGTCTGCAACTAACACAACATAGTGTGGGCATAGCCCATGCAAGGTTGAGTATAAGCTACTCAGTAGGGACCCCGAGACCCCCGAAGGTCTCCGAGAATCCACAATGGATAATCCACAATAGAAATATACAAACACAAAGTATCATCCGTCACATCTTAGGTATATGCCCATACATATACCTAAGTCATCAATTCTCGTTTGTCTCCAACATCCGAGCCCAAGTACAACCCAGTCCACACAGGAAAACACAACCCATTCCACACAGGAATGAAAAACGTAATCCACATAGGATATCAAGTCAATCTTATCGAAGATATGGATTGAAAGTCAACATTCAGCTCACACATGAATACTTCTTCATAAGATGATAGAGATTATCAGATATTCCCACTGATTCATCTAAGCCATCAGACCCACACAGGATCGATAATTACTAACCCCCGCAATGACCCACAAAGGATCGATTGTTAACTAACCCCTGTAATGACCCACAAAGGATCGATAGGTAACAAACCCATGCAATGAACCACACAGGATCGGACCCACACAGGATCTGTAGGCGCTGGCCCACACAGGACCGCTGAGCGCTGACCCACACAGGATCTGACCCACAAAGGATCGGTATCATTGATCCACCTTGGATCGCTGAGTGCTATAGTCTTCGCCGTCGAATCCAACGAGGATTTCTGTACAGTCGTCATTGTTGTCGCAGTCGCAGCCAGCTCTAGGGTTCCCGCACACAGTAAGCTCGTTCGGGAGGGTCTGCTCCACGAGCCGAAGGGCTGATACATCAACTGACATAAAGTCTGGAGTTGATGTATCCAAAAGTTCCGTATCATCAACAGCAACTCAACGTCATATACGACACGTCACTCGGACGCCCGGTCTGAGAGTTATTGGCTTTATCGTCCAAGGGGCCCGGTTGGTTTTTAAGTCAAAACCAACACGACCGTAGTCCAACTGCCTCCAAACCTGAAGAGGAGTAAGCCAAAATGTCCGTCTCACTTAGAGGAATCCATCAAAGTCAACGACACGTCAATCAGACGTCCGGAGCTCATGTTATAAGCGTTTCCGCTCCGAGGGCCCGGTAGGTTTCGTGTACGAACCAACCCGGCCAAACCCAAAGTACTCTGAAAAATTGAGTGTAATATATCAAAACAACCATCTCGTTCCAAGGATCGCATCTCCACTGACGGTGCATCAATCGGAGGTCTACAGCCCATGTTATGGGCAAAAGACCGTGAGAGGTCCGGTATTAGGGGGTTCTGGCACGGTCCGACCCGGACCGATACCCTCTGGGTCGGCCCGAACCGGGTCGACCCGTCCCGGGTCTGGGTCCGGCCCTCTTGGGCACGGCCCGGCCCGGCTGGCGTAGCCCGGCGCGCTGGCACCAGCCAGGTGTCTCGGTGGTTTTGGCCGGGTGGACAGGGGTGCGGGGGGGGGGGGGGGGGGGGGGCGTGCTGCCCCCCGCCTGCTTGTTATCCGCGGCCCCCATGTGGGGGGCCACTCATGTCCGACCAGCCGGTGGTTACGAACCCCCAGCTCTTCCTCTAGCCGCCAGGCCTGCTCCGGCCGGCCGGCTGTTGCCTCCACGCGACTGGCATGGGTCGGTCCCCCTACTCTGACGCCGGCGGCCCGGAACCGGCCGCCGATTCCCCTGCTCCGCCACGGCCCCACTCCGTCCATGGTGTTTTCGTGATCCTCCGGCGTGGCAGAATGTCGCTGTGACCTTATTCAACTTCATCGGTGCGGTGCAACGGTGCCGCGCATCCTTGCCGCACGATCCCACACGGTGCGTCGGCACCACATCATTTTCCTTCGAACAACAACAATACAAGAATAAGGGAGGAGGGTCTGCCGTGTTTGTACGGTCCGCCCCCCTCCCGTTAATCAATAGCAAGCAGCAGAGTTTCACGAAGAGTGGCAATAGAAGTAATCAGGAACAAAAATTTAAATAAACCCCTACCTCATCAAATTCATTGAGAGAGTGTTTGTCGTGGAAATAACCGTCAAGGAAGAAGACGTGGCGGAAGGATATAGTCGCGTCGCGGAGAAATGATTTTTCGGCGTCACGTTGTCGATCTCTGAGGATATGGCATTCTTCACGTTCTTTGCATTCTTCGTCGAGGAAGAAGAACTTCAATATCTTTTCCATTTTCTCCCAAATCCTCCCAATGCAACAAGTTCCAACCAAAATAAAATAAGAACATCCCTTATTTTATTAACACGACTTAAGTTGAAATTCAAATGTTGAATTAACCCTATCAAATTAAACTCACCTAATTAATTAACATAAGTTATCAACATTAATGGTGAGTTGAAGCTGTTATGGAATATGAAGGGGTGGGGTTCGTGTGGGCCCCACCCCCTCATAACCTCTCATTGGAAGTTGGGTGGTTACCAAACTTCCAACCAATGGTTTTAATTACTTAGTAAAAAATAAAAATTGAAGCTCAATTTTTATTTTAACTTACACAATTTTTAACAACTTCTCTCGTGAAAACGAAACTCTGGAAAAGGTGTTCCTATGCAAATATCGGTGCAGTGAATTCATCGGTGCCCTCGGAATTCGATTCCAAGCACCGGTTCAAAAGTTAGAAAAACCCGCTCGTTTGTTCACTGAACGTACCCGAGCTAATCTTCGGTTAGAAATTCCGGGAACACCGGGCCTTGGAATCAAGTGTCGTCAAAAATTACGTTCTTGTAAAATCCCAACGAAAATTAAGAAAAGAATTTCTCTTAAATTTTATGGATCATTACATTAACATTCAATATAATTCTATATTTCAAAATGATATTTAAATTGAAAACATTATTTCAATGGAAACCCTATAATTGGAAGTCCATGAATGATATTAAATGATATATATTTTTAATATATTTGATACTCTTTTAAATTTTGATTAATTAATATCCAATTTTACAATATTCATTACATAAAGGAAAAAAAACTTGTGTAGATGAAGGATGTATCCGAGAAAAAATAATGATATGAACAACCCATTACCTTACATATTTTATTTCAAAAAAGAGAATTAAACTCATATTAAATAATAATTACCATCTTAATATAATATTTTAAAAAATAATTCATATATTATACCTATTATAATTATCATTTCTATACATTTTTAATAAATTTATGAGTTTGTTTTAGTTTCTTTACATAGTTCTATTTTTTTATTTTCTAGTTTTTTGAAAAAATAAAATGAAAAATTCATTAATCATTTTTAGTATATTTTTTCATTACCATATTATTCAAGAAATTAAAATATATTTCTTAGTATTTTTTTTACTATGATCCAATTTCAATTCGTTAGGGTTTTAGTTTTGGTTTATGAAAATTTAATCATTGAATATATTTTCATTGTAATTTACTTAATGAATAAATGAAGATATTATTAATATCATAAATATTATTATAACCATTATAAAAACAAGAACAAGTAATATTTTATCATTATTCTTTAATAGTATATGTAGTATTGTTTCCACAGTAATCCATGATGGATATATAGAGAAATTTCAATGTGTGTGGTCAAATGACCCAAACATGTATATATTATAATTGATTGTTGTGTATGGTTAATAAATGATTTTTTTAAAATAAAAAAATTATTATAAAATAATATTGATAATATATAAAAATTAATGATTTGTATAATAAAATTTTAAGAGGCTTGAAATCAAGTATAATAATATGTATATTGAAATTTAAATGTGTCACCTCGTAGTAGTAGTAGTCCACATGTACACAATAATAATTTTTTGTTTCCATAAAATGGAGGTTGTATGTGAAATTTTTTATGAAATATATATATATATATATATATATATATAATATTATAAAAATGAAATAATTGTTACTTCTTTTAACATCCCATGTAATTTTTTGAGGTTACAGAAATCATGTTGTTCATGGAGACCATAGTCTATATTTATGCATAATGAAATTTTATCTTTTTAATGAAATATGATGAAAAGTTTTTAATGTTGATTTTAAACAGAAAATATCATATTGATACATTAATAACAATGTATTCATTTTTTAAAATATAATGGTTCTTTTAGAGGAGAATGAATGATTTGTTGGAAAATTAGATATTGATGTGTACATTCAATTAGAATTTGAACTCTCTTATAGTACATCATAAAAATAAAGTATATAGAAATGTAATATGAAATTTTTCTGATAATTGTTTTATAAGAAAATATGGTATGTAATTTAATCATATTAAAATGGAAAATTCCATTTTTGAGAGTCACTGTAAAGGAGTGGTGGAAGGCCTATTTCATAACTAGATGTAATGTTATTTTTGTAAATATATCCTATTAATATAAAAGAAACACATATAACACTGTGAATGTGGATTAAAAGAGTAATATGAGCTATTTTTGGGAATTATAAACATAATAAACTAATTTTATCTCATATTTTTTTAAAAAAAATAGGTCCTTTTATATCATAGTTCTCACTTTTACAATTTATTATTTTTTTTAATGTAAATTTTTAAATATAATTTGTTTTTTATACAAAAATTATTTTATAATTTTTAAATATTAAAAAACCTTTTAAAATATAAAAATCATTATTCATAACAACATTTCATTACGATTAGAAAGTTTATCTTATTATTAATGAAAAAAATATTTTATATGATTTTTATAAAAAGAATACTTTTATGAATAAAAAATAAGAAATATATATAATTATCAGTGTTGTTCGATTAAATGAAACTATTCATCTGTAATTAAAAAAATAATATTTATGTGACAATTGAAATAATTTAAAACCTCATTTATCATTATGGATAAAAGATTAAATGAAACCCATATATTTTTTTTAACAAAATTAAAATCATGTGTTTTTTTAACTGAATAATATAATTCGAAATGAAATATATTTGAATAAAAATTTATGAGGACATTTTTATATATTTCAAATTCATAGATATATTTTCATAATGTCATATACTTTATTTTGTATGGATAGAATATATTTTTTATAATTCACCTAATAATTAACTATTCAATAAAAATAAAAAAAATAAAATTGTGCGATTTTTCACATTAAGAACAAAAAAAATTTATTTAAAAAAATTAAATTTATGATTTTAATTTATTTTTAAATATAAATAATAATAAAATAAAAATACATAGAAAAATGTTTTTATATAAAAAAATATAATTCAATAAATTTTATTAATAATATTTCATATCATTTTATAATTAAATGAGATTTAATAGATCAAAATAAAAATGTATATTATAATGTAAAAATATTTTAGATGTGATGAATTTATTTTTTAATTAATTTTAACTTCTAAAATATATATTTGAATTTTTTTCACTTATTATCCATTTTTTTTTCATATTTCAATTCATAGTCATATTCTTTCGATTATATTTAAATAATACATTTTTTAATAAATTAAATAACTGAAAATTGAAAAAAAAGTTATAATGAAGTTAAAAGTAAGTTTTTTAATTGATCAACTTCAATTTCAACATTAGGAATTATTATTATTATAATTTTTTAATTTATGTTTCACATAATTTTACATTATAATAATAAATTATGTTTCACCTCGAGTTGACAAATTATATTTTAATTTGGAACCAAATGTGTTGATATCTACATCACATGAAATAATAAACCACAACAAAACATAAAATAGTATATAACTATTAAAATGTAGAGGTAGAATTGTCTAGTAATATATTGGAAATTTAATTATGAAATATGTCCACAAATAAAAATATTGGTTACTATTAATAAAAAGGAATTGATAATTTAAATAAGTATTTCAATGTAACTAAAACTACTAATTTTTTCATTGAAATTTAACCCTTGAATAATGACAATTTATACAAATTATTTTAGGAAATAAATTAAAATTTTGCTAAATTATTTTGTTTATATAATTAATAAATTAACATTGAGGTGGTGAGTAATTGATATGAAATAAATTTTAGAACAATTAATATTTTTCCCCAATGAAAAGAGATTAAAATATATTTTTATTGAATATTTAAATATAAAAAATTGAATTTTATCAAATTGATTTCTTTTAATGATTAATAAAATAATATCACCTTTATGTTATTTTTTTATTTTCCTAGAAAAATTGAATTTTAGTTTAATTTTGAATGATTCAATTTCTAAAAAAATTGATATTTTTGTATACATATCAAATATTATGTAAATGAAAATAATATTTAAAAAAATTTCAAAGATAAAAATTTTATAAAGGTAGTCAGTCTCTGATGTTTATAATTCTATTTTTTATTTTAGAATATTAGGTTTATTATTTTATAAACAAAATTAAAATTAACCATAAAAATAGAAACAATTTTTTTAGTTTAATTTAATTTAATATATTTTTTGATTTTTTGATGATTTAATTTTAATTTAAAATGAATTTTTTTTATTTCAATCTAATGTATAATATGAATATGTTTTTTTTCAAATTTTTTCTTATAAATAAAATTAAACTAAAAAAATAATCCACCTCTATAATATATATTCTATAGTAAGAAACCCGATGTAAATATTTTAGAAAATATACAAAAATTATTATGTGATAATATTGATTTAATATAAAGATTCAGTAGGTAAAAACTGAGCAATAATTCTATTTATATATATTTTTTATTTAAATTTAAATTACATATGTAAAAATTTATTTCCAATTTAAAACACAAATTAGTAAAATTAGGAAATAAAACATTAAAATTATTGATACATTTACTAAAATGATATTAGTAAGATTTCATGACCATATATATGAAAAATAATCATTATTCTCCACTTTTTTCCATTGATAGTTTATCGGTGTCGTTTCAATATTGAAATATAATATGAACATCCAAAATTATCCCACTCAACAATTTTATAAATGGGTCACTTCCACCCCATTATGATGTAATAATAATTTATAATTTCAAATAAATACGAATTCATTTTCTCTTAACATAATATTATATCATGTTCATAACTAAAAGACTCAATTAGATATTCTATGTACCTAATTTACAGGATTATTTCTTTAGGAAAAATTTAATTTTTAATAAGAGTATTTCTTTTTTCATATCCTTATCATCATAATAATCCTCAAAAAAATTTATTCTTTCCACCATAATAAAATAATAAAATTATTAGTAATATATCACAAATTTAATTTATATATTAATAAAACATTTTTCAAAACATTCCAATAACAAATTAAAACAAAACAACATCCATTGTGAAAAAATTCAGACTACCACTTCCATGAAATGTTATTTTTCAATTTTCTTGAACACCACTTTTGGATATCAACAATGAAGGATTTCATTAATTAATATTTATCTGATTAAAAAATATGAATATAAACTTATAATTTATATTATAACCATATCCCACAACATGTATTATAAAATGGAAATTATAATCAATTGTTTGTAAGGAATCCTGCCTTCGGGAATGATGATATTAATTTATCATCACCAGCTTACACAGAATATCAAAATAATATAATTTAAAATATTAAATGAAATATATTTTAATTTTTATATTTTTATAAGTATATATTAATAATATTTATAAAATGAGTTTACTTGTAAAATAATTATAACACATGGTTGGCTGAGATAATTTTACAACCTACATGAATAATGTTATAATATTTAATTTATGAACATCCATGGAATACTAGTTTTTTAATATGGTGTAAGATTAATATATCTATGATATTTTTATAATTATATAATAGTTTTATTGAAATTTAAAATTGTTTTATATATAATATTGAATGTTAAAAACAAAGAGACTCATTCTCAACAATTTACATTATCCAAAAACATATATTTATCATTCAGAAAATAAAATTTGTACATGAAGAGTCATTGAGGTATCATGACTGTAGTATATTTAATAAACAATCAATAAATAATGTTTTGAAAATAACCAATAACATTCCTTTCAAGTACGAAAACTGTAAAATATATTAAATATATGTTTTTAGAACAAGATGATGAATATAAACTATAAATGACTAATGTATTTGAAATTATTTATTATTGATGAATGATATAAAGGGAATCATGTGATAGTTGTTATTAAATATGTGACTATTATATTTTTTTATATAGGATGTTAGAAAATTTCTACCATGATATAATTAAAATAATGGTGCACTATCTTGAATATCAATTCATTGAGACTTGTTTATGTTATACACCATTTATGCCATTATGTTTTACTGACAAGGGTATTTATTTTTAACACCTTTATAATTTAATTATTCATGGTATTTAATTATCCATTTATAATTGTATCCTTTAAGGGGGTTTAATTCAAATGGTTTTAAATACATAAGTGTTGTGTTTATTTCATTTCAATTCCATGAGGCATATTTTATATTTCCGACCATATTTTCATTTATAAAGAGTATTATAAATAATTTACTTCATGTATAATTATTATCTTTCATTTTATTATATATTAATTTAATTTTATCCCTCTCATTCAATTTTTATTATTACATTTCCTTACTAAAAGGTTTTGAACCACCTGATTTTCATTAATTTTTATATGATTCATATTAAAATTATCTCTTTAATTTATAGGTGTTTATATTTCTCAAGTATAAAACGTTAAAGAAAATTATATAATTATTTATTGTGCTATTGTTCTCTTAGAAAATCTGTTACTGTTTTATTATTTCCAAATCATTAACACTTCATACACATGATTTCCCTTTCAATTAATTCATATTGGAATTCAATATGTTGAGATACTTTATTTGAACTAAATTCATTATAATATAAAATAATATTAATGACTAGGTATAATTATTAACTTAAGTACATCCCAATCACTTTATAGTTTGGAACATTATGGAACTCTTACGTATAATGAAAATAAATTTTTTGATTGGTGAAATATTCAAAATTATTATACAAGTTATTTAAAAATAGATGATTTTAGTTAAATAATGAATTTTTATTAGAATTCTTTTATATATTAATATTATTTTTCTAGACATATTGCGACCATGCTTTTCTAAATATCGAACCGAAATATATTTATATTCCACATATTTGAATCTCAATATGGATGTATTGAGAATTATAATGTGAGTTAATTATTAATTTTTTTATTATTATTATCTCCCCAACTACAAATACATTCGATATATAAAATTATTAGTTTTATATTGATTTTATATATACTGAATATGATTCTTTTGTTTCATTAGAAAATTTTAGGGGTATTTTTTGTATTTCAACCTAATGTAAGACTTATTTCATGGTTCTAAAATTGATAGATATAATGATTTCTTAGACACACATTTGATAGAAAAACTATTATCCTGGCCATGTTATTGACTATTTATATAGATCTATATATAATTATGAATTCTATCACCATGAATTAAATTATTTTTTCCTTGTGTTTATTTATATTATTAACAACAGTTTTGTTTTACGATCATGTGACCATTTATATAGAATTATTTTATTATCTTTTGCTACCTTCCATTGTATTTCATCTTTTTTTATCCCTTAATATCTTATAATATATTTTTCTAGTTACTAATAACTACATCTCACCCTAATTAATAATATATTTTCCTAGAATTTTTTGAATAATATTACATAATATATGTCTATAATAGTTGATGTTTATGATAATTGTGTAAGAGATATTGAATATTTATTATGGAAAAATTAGAATCTTACATATTGAATAACACATAAAATTTTTAGTCATAAAATGGCATTTATTTTTTAAATATTTTCCTAACACAAAGAAAATAAATCCTTTGTATTCCATCAAATGTATGTGAGTCCGAATTTATTAGTGAATTTTTTAGACAATTATAATTGAGTAACATATGTTTTTTAAGATGGAATATAAAAAATGTTTCTTTAACAAAAATATATTGGAATTAAAATCCTTGGATTCAATGTTTATTTAATTAAGATTATAGATAACTATAGATATTATGATGTTACCAAGAGAATTTAATCTAATGGTAATAAATGTTAAAAGTGTTGAAAAAATAGGTTTGATCAGAATTTTGTAAGGATAATTTTCCCTTTTGGATATTTAATGGAAGTACAAAATATTTCTATTTATTGAGTATTATTATTGAAGAAAAATATATAATACACCATAGTTTTTTAAATTTTAATTTAAAAACCTCATTTAAGAATATTATGGATTTTAGAGTCACAATGAAATTAAATCCTAATAAAGGTACTAGAAACAAGATACAGTTGTAGAGAAGATTCACCTAGGCTTAATCACCATTAAATTTATGTTGATTATTTAATAAATCTCTAATAGGTGCATGGATTGTGTTCCGAAAACTTCGTATAACAACCTAAAAATTCTAAACAAGGTTTTTAACATAAATGTTTTAATTTATCATTAAACAAACCAATAAAATTATAAGAAGCAGATTTTTCAGTGTATTTCAATTAGTTTTAAGTTAATTATAATTCTTATAATGAACGATACATATTATTTATTGTTTTCAATTTCACAGTAAAAAAATATTTATTCACTATGATTAAAATAATATATGGGAATAGAATTTATTTTTTAAAAACTATATTGAATAAATAATTTTAAACAAATAATTATAAAAAAATATAATTAAAGTGGTTTATATATTTTTCATATAGAAAAGATACATATATATAAACACAACACATATGAATATGAAATTATAATTTTAAATTATAAATTAAATATCATTTTTATTAATGTAACTATTATAAATTTTGTTTAATAAAAAAATTTTAATTATATATTATAACTCTTTTTATAAAATATCAAAATTAATCACATAGATTTGAAATTATTAAATTCTGATAAAAAATATTATGTTTTGTTTTATAAAACACTAAAATGATTATGGCATATTAATAAAAAAGATAAATTGGTTAGAAATGAATATAAAAAAATGCATTACAAAAAGGGAGAAGAATCGGGATTGGGGTTGGGGGACTATTCATGAGTCGCACAAGGGGGGCATGGTAGGATACCTTTTTGGGTAGGGTCGAGGTGAATTGGAGACACAGTATTAATATGAGAGAGGTCCTGCTAAGGATGGGTCGAAGGTGCCAGAATCGTGCCACTAGGGGGTGTGACGCATGTGGTCCATCATCATTGAACCGAGCAGAAGGGGGTTCGAGGTCTTAGTAGGTTAGGATTTCATTTATTCCAGATATTATCTTTCATTCAGATAGTTTTTTAATTTTGTATTTTGGATTTATTTGTTGTAGAATGGGGTATTCGTGTGTTTATGTTTTGTAGGTACTTGTTTTCCAATTAGATAAACTCTTATTCGATGGTTGTTTCCAATTTTGGTGGACTTTTGTTTTGTGTTTATTTTATTCCATTGATTCACTATCTACATATTTATCTATACTTTTTAAAAAAGGCATTATATTTTTGTTGGGTTCTTGAATGAATTCTTCCATACAACAAACATTTCATTTATTATCAATTTTTACTCCTCACTGATTTGTGGATTTATTTTTTCCTTAATGGTTAGTTTCTATTGTTTTTTCAATTTGTTCCATTAATTGTTTTCCTATTGTCCTTTTCAATTCATCTTTGTAAAATTTCATTTTCCATTCTATAATTTCCAAGATTGTGAAAAATAACATGAACATGTCTATTCGTTTAGTTTTCCCTCCATGATAGCTTTGTTTTGCGTTTTTGTTTTTTATAACACCAAATAAAATATTTAAAGGCTATAAGAAGCACTTATTTTGTAACATAGTATTTCTATTTTAGAAGTGTGAATGATGTTCATCATAATGACTACAACTCATGGTATTCAACTATTGTTTTGAATAAATATTTAATTATAAAAAATTTCTTATTATAAATTTTTTTAAGGGTTTAGTAATTATATTTATGAATTTTTTAATATTTTTTTGCATCAAATTCCACAAGGTGTAATCTTATAAATTATGTCAGAGCAATAAAATTATATGATTATTTTTAGAAAATATTGTTTTTAATAAAAAATGTTTTTTATTTTTTCGGTACTGAGAGTTTGTTTTTATTATAGAAAATATATTTACATATAATTTTATCTTGTTTCAAGGAATTAAATAATAATGTTTTGATCATAAGAAATAAGTGATTATTTTATTTTAAAACCATTGATTTCTATGTTTATAATTTAGTTAGATGAATTTATTGTATATATATTTATCACATATTCAATTTTTTATACATAAGTGATTTCTATAATTATATTTTTAGAAATTAAATTTTGGACATATATAAATATCTGGGTGTGTGTGTGTCTGTGTGTGTATGTATTAAATGTAACGACCCAAAGTTTCATTAATGGAAAATCCCTCTTGATCCAGTTAAATGTTTCTTTATGAAAAATGTTTTTTATAAGATGTCAACTTCTTTAGTTTTACGTTAAGATTTGTGACCTTTACTTTAATAGCCGTTGAACAGTGATCATCTGAGTGGTATAAATATAAGGCTTTAACAAAACCATTTCTACTCAGACAAAGGAAGCGATGGCCTCATCCAGTAGAATTTCCCCTTACGAAGCCCATTTGTCAGAGCTCGGAAGAGAGGTGGCATCTTTGGGCTTTGCCCTTGACCAAGCCCAAGCTGAGCTTCATCAAGTCAAGCTCGAACGTGATCGTCTACGGGAAAAATGGATGTTGATAGAGATTACCACTCGAGCGATGTTATCCGAGCAACCCCAAGAGTCTGTCACCATCGCACACCTTACCCTTAGGTCTTATGTGGCTATTTTAAGGGGTTATGTAACAAATAAGTAGCACCATGTTCATGTACATTATTTTTTGTATATAATAATGAATATAATTTTTTTTATACTTTGTAATTAGTTTTTAAAGTATAAATGGTGTTTTTAGTTATTATTTAATTAAGAATTATATTTTATTAAATTAAAGGATTTTTGAATTAAATAATATTTTAATAAAATATTATTATTAATATTAAATTACTTTTTATTAAATATAAATGATCTTATAATTTTATGAATGCATTTAAAATTTTTATTAAGGTTTGAAAGCCATTTCTGTCAAAACCCGTGAATTTTTTATAAATGTTGGTTTTTTTTATAAATGTGAAAATTCACATATCTAGAAAATTATTTAGATAAAATAAATATTATTTTTGGAATCAGGACGTCGAAATTATCCAACGGTGAATTTTTCATAATTTTCTGAGACAGTCAAATTTTTGGGTAAAAATTAAATACCATTTAAATATATAATGTGTTTTATGACATTATAATGACCCAATGGTGATGTAATAAAATATAATAATCCTTATGTTCGGCCAATATGTGTTTTATCATTAAAATAATGAGGTTTTGGGTTTGTTTGACTTACTTTTCAAAGCATTAATGGAGCCCTTAAGATTTATTCAAGACTTTGCCTTTTTAAATTAATTTCCATGGGAGTATGACTCACCTCCACATAAGAAACCATAATTTTTTTATAAGTTCGGACCTTGTCCTAGTAAAATATTGTTTTCCTCTTTCCTTTTACAGAAACCATGGGCAAATACCATGGTATGGTTTGTGGTTTGGATTATTTTAATATAAGGGGTCGCAAACCTAAATAATAAAGAATTCTCTCACCTTTCCTATATAAACCCACCCAAGCACCCACTTCCTCCTCACTAAAATCCTTTGGAGTTCATCCAACCTCTGCCCTACTCTCTCTAGAATCCTCCCAAGGTGCCCCAAGCTCCCAAGAAGCCTCTCACAAGCCTCTCTCTAGCCTTTGGAAGCACACTGCCAAGTAAGGGGTTTTCTTCCTTTCTCATTTTTTGTCAATTTTCTTTAAGTTGTATTTCCTTTTTTATTTCAATTATGAATGTTGGGGTATGGTTTCGCACCTCCCCCATACTGCCCTCTTATTGTTTGAATGATGGGAGAACCCTTTCTATCTCATTAAATTCCTCCCATGTACACCCGTTACTATGCCGAAATTCGGAAAGGAACTTCTCTCTCTTCTTTTACATTCAAGCAATACTTTTGTATCATGAATCTAAATTCCATTTCTATTGTTGGGACATGTATATATATTATCTCCTTACTGTCCATTACATGAAAATATGATGAGAAACCCCTTTCTCTCTCATCAGCCTTTTTTTATGAATTCTTATGTCACGCCGTTACGCTGCCGAAATCGCACTGATTTTCTAAGACAATGTCTTTGTGTAGTGAATACCATGCCCTTTTCTCCATCAAGGGTATTCACCTTTATGCACATTTACATATTGATTATAAAGTTTCATGTATGAATTCCACATTCCTTTATCGTGGAAGAAATGATTATGTTTTATGAATCCATGTTTTATGATCCATGTGGCACAATTATGCATGAAATGAAATTTTTAAGAAGGGTGCGCCCTTTATAGCGCTCCAATGCATTGGGTAAAGTATAGTATCATGATGCGTCATGTGCAATGAGTGTTTACTCATGCTAATTCAAGTTCAACGAGGGTTTTCTCGTGCTTCAAGTGCAATGAGGGTTTACTCATGCTCCATGTGCAATGAGCCTTTGCTCATGCTAATTCAATGTTAAGTGTTGTTGCCACATTTCCATGTTATGATTATCATGCTTTATCATGCCTTTATGTTCATGTTTCTCTTATGCTCTATTGATATGCCTATTTCCTAACATGTATTTCACTCCTCATGTTATTCATTGTTTACTCCCTTACTGGGCTTTATAGCTCACCCTTTTCTTATGCATGTCCTCAGGTTATCCCATGCAATGCAAAGTATGAAGGAATGTAGTGGTCATGTAAAGGAAGTTTTCAATAAAGATGTTGTATTTCAAGTTTAAAGTTTTTATGTAATGATCCTAATCCCCAGAGACACTAAACCTCTCGATCTTCTTTGTTGTATCAAGTGATGTTTTATGTAATAAAGCATGTTTAAGTTGTAATAAAAAGCAGGGTTGTCATAGTTGGTATCAGAGGATAGGTTTAGTTATTTTTGGGATTAGGAAACCCTAGTAAAGCCTTAGATACAAGACTAAGCATAATAGAAAAATCCCTAAGTTTTGGTAATTACTAAGTAAGTGGTTTATCAAACAAATACATCCATGTCTGGATACGAGCAGGTAGAGGCGGCTCTGGCACAGATGTATCCTAGGGGTAAAACCTGAAAACACCGCTTTGAGCTAGACTCGAACAGGAATTTGTGCACGACAACGGGCCTTGCTGCACTCTTGGTTACGACACTCCCGGGGGATATGTTATGATAAATTCACAATCTTAGTATGAACCCTTATTAAGAGAAAAATGCCCCTAAGAATATATGTTAGAAGGAAGATCATGAAAAGCCTGGATTGAATCCTATAGACTCATGAGTTAAAGTGATTAAAATTTATTTATAAGTCATCATACTTTTGTCTTTGGATTACCCTTTATGTGTTACCCCTAACTTTCCTTTTATTCCAGCCAATGGCCGGTAATAGGAGAACTCGGGCTAACAACCGTTGTGAAGATCAGTGTGATGATTGTACTTATGAGATGCCCAATCCAATGGGAGCGAGAATCGAGAACTTTGTCACGCTTCTCTCTCAGCTAACTCATGTTTTGAATAGAAACACTGGTCAAGAGGAACGTTCAACCCCCCCTAAGAAAGAACAAGTCACTATTGAAAGCTTCATGAGACAAAGGCCTCCAACTTTTAGTGGATCATCCGATCCCACGATTGCTGAACAATGGATCAACTCCATTGAAAAGATATTCTCCATCCTCCAATGCTCTGAAAAAGAGAAGGTTCTCATGGCGGCTTATCGTATGGAGGGTGAAGCTGATCAATAGTGGACGTTGATCAAAAATAAGAAGCCTGAGGAAGAGATCGAGGCTTTGGAATGGAAGGAATTCCGGAAGATGTTTTTGGATAAATATTTTCCACGCACCCTCCGTCGTAAGATGGAAAGGGACTTCCTTTCCCTAAAACAGAAAGATGAAGAATCTGTGGGAGCGTACGAGGCAAACTTCACAAGGCTTGCATGATACGCTTCCGGCTTTTTCGTTGCCCCCGAATGCAAGGTTGACCGCTTCTTTGGTGGGCTGAAGCCTAGCTTGCGGAAAGCATTAGCGATCCGTGACTTCGACAACTATGAGGAAATTGTCCGATGTGCCCTCAAGGTTGAAATGGAGATCGGAGAATCACAGGGGTATCATGGGGACAAGAAGCGTAAGGTGGACTTCAATGCTGGTGGTCCGATGGATAAATCCAACGGCGCTAAGAAATTACAGCACCTCACTTGGAAAAAGTGTGGAAAGAAGCACGCTGGAAATTGCCTTAGGGGGACAAGAAAATGCTTCAAGTGTGGAAGAGAAGGGCACCTAGCTTTTAACTGTCAGCAAGAAGGACCCGCGGCTGCGACAGAGGAGAGGAACGCTCCGTTCGAACATCAACGCGTTGTTCAATGCTTCAAATGCAAAGAACCGGGTCATTTTGCGAATAAGTGCCCTAATCCAAGGGTTATCGGAGGCAATCAACAACCTCCAAGAGAGCAAGGAAGAGCTTTTGCCATCACTTCTTCCGAAGTGAACCCCGACAACGAAGTGGTGACATGTACGCTAGTTATTCATTCAAGAATAGCGAACGTACTTTTTGATTCAGGTTCTACGCATTCTTTTATAACTCAAAAGTTTAGTAGAACAATCCCTGCACCACCACAAATCATGGAAGTAAAGATGTCGGTGAGTACGGCAAATGGGGCAATCATTGCATCCCATGAGTATAAGTCCTCCCCTGTTATAATATGTGGATTTAATTTCCCAGCGAACCTCGTCATACTCCCTTTGGTTGAATTTGATGCAATTCTTGGCATGGATTGGCTTTCCTTATATAGAGCCAACATAAATTGTCGGGAGAGGGAAATCACACTCCATATGGAGAATCGACCCCCGATTCTTTACAAGTGTCAGGAGGAAGATGAATATCCTTTAGCTCCATCATCTCAAGCATGGATATTACTGCCTTATGAGCACGCATATCTGGCTCAGATGATTAAGTCCAAGGAAGAAACCACCTTTGAAGAAATGCCTATTGTGAGGGAATTCACTGAAGTATTTCCCGAGGAACTTCCTGGTCTTCCTCCAAGAAGAGATGTTGAGTTCTCAATTGAACTTATACCTGGGGCGCTACCATAATCCAAGACTCCATATAGAATGGCTGTTGTTGAGCTTGAAGAGCTGAAGAAACAACTACAGGAGAATCTGGATAAAGAGTTTATACACCCAAGTTCATCACTATGGGGTGCACCAGTCCTCTTCGTCAAGAAGAAGGATGGGTCAATGCGGCATTGCATCGATTATCGTGAACTTAACAAAATCACGATAAAGAACAAGTATCCTCTCCCAAGAATCGATGACCTGTTTGATCAGCTGCATGGAGCACAATACTTCTCCAAGGTGGACTTGCGGTCGAGATATTATCAAGTAAGGGTGAAGAAGGAAGATATCCCCAAGACTGCTTTTCGTACAAGGTATGGGCACTATGAATTCATAGTAATGCCTTTCAGACTCACCAATGCTCCAGCAATATTCATGGACTTGATGAATAGAGTCTTTAGAGATTACCTAGACAAATTTGTGGTAGTCTTTATAGATGATATTCTAATATACTCCAAGACCAAGGAGGACCATGAGGAGCATTTAAAAACTGTACTAGAGACTTTGCGCAAGGAGAAGCTCTATGCAAAGTACAGCAAGTGTGAGTTTTGGTTGAAAGAAGTCTCATTCTTGGTTCATATCATCACAAGCAATGGGATATCTGTGGACCCCTCCAAAACAGATGCAATTGAGGGATGGCCGAGGCCAACATCGGTAACTGATATCCGTAGCTTCTTGGGGTTAGCTGGATATTATCGACGATTTGTGAGAAATTTCTCATGATTGTCCAACCCTCTTACCAAGCTAACTCGAAAGGGAGTAAAGTTTTCTTGGAGTGATGAATGCGAAGAAAGCTTCAAGGAGTTGAAAATGAGGCTTATCACTGCACCCGTGCTCACTTTACCCACAAGTGGAGAGCTTTTTGTGGTATTCAGTGATGCTTCGAAGAAGGGCTTAGGATGTGTGCTGATGTAGAATGATAAAGTGATATCCTATGCCTCAAGGCAGTTGAAAATCCATGAGCGAAACTATCCAACACCCGATCTAGAGTTGGCGGCGGTGATCTTTGCCTTGAAAATCTGGCGGCATTATCTCTATGGAGAGAAATGTGAGATATATACTGACCACAAGAGTCTTAAATATATATTCACACAGAAAGAGATTAATATGCGCCAGAGAAGATGGATAGAGCTCATCAAGGATTATGACTGTTCAATACATTACCACCCTGGGATCGCGAACCAGGTGGCGGATGCCCTAAGTAGAAAGGGTCCAACAATTCTATCAATGATGAGAATTGAGAAGGATCCAATCTTCTTAGACTTGACGAATATGGACGTGGGAATCATAAAGAAGGGAGCATTATCAATCCTTTCACAAATGATTGCTCAACCATCTCTTTTAGAAAGGTTAAAGGATGCTCAAAAGGATGATGCGGGAATCCAAGAAAAAGTGGAAGCTATCAAAAAGGGAAAATCCTCAGATTTTAATGTTATTGAAGAAGGAATTCTGAGGTTTGGGAAAAGACTATGTGTTCCATCAAGTTCGGAGCTGAAGAAAAAACATTTGGATGATGCACATAGTTCAAATTTCTCTATTCACCCAGGAAGCACAAAGATGTATCGAGATCTCCGAGAAAACTTTTGGTGGGATAATATGAAGAAGGAGATCGCTGAGTATAAATCAAAGTGCCTGGTGTGTCAGCAAGTGAAGGCAGAGAGGCAGAAGTCTAAGGGGATGATGCAACCATTGCCCATACGAGAATGGAATTGGGAGAACATCACCATGGACTTTGTCACCGGACTTCCAAGGACATCCAAAGGAAACAATGCAATTTGGGTTGTTGTGGATCTTCTAACAAAGACTGCACACTTCATTGCTATTCGAGAGGATTTCTCTTTGGATCAACTGGCACGGATGTATATCAGGGAAGTGGTACGGTTGCATGGAGTACCACTATCTATTGTGTCTGATCGAGATCCAAGATTTACCTCTAAGTTTTGGAAGAGTCTTTAACATGCTCTGAATACTGAACTGAACTTCAGTATGGCCTATCATCCTCAAACTGATGGCCAATCCGAGCGGAATATCCAAACACTTGAGGATATGTTGAGAGCGTGTTCAATGGACTTTAAAGGAGGATGGGATCAACATCTTCCTCTGGTTGAGTTCTCTTATAATAATAGTTTCCACTCGAGCATCCAAATGGCACCATAAGAAGCCCTGTATGGGAAAAGGTGTAGAACACCGACATGTTGGGACGAGGTCGGTGAACGTAAGCTGCTTGGACCAGAAATGGTCGAAGAAATGGTGGAGAAGGTGAAAACCATTCAGCAGCATATCAAGGTAGCCCAAAGTTGACAGAAGAGTTATGCAGATAATCGTCGACGAGACCTTGAGTTTAAAGTCGGAGACATGGTGTTTTTACGCATATCTCCGTGGAAGAAGGTCGTGAGGTTTGGAAAGAAAGGGAAGTTAAGTCCAAGGTACATCGGCCCCTTCGAGATTCTTGATCGTGTTGGGGTTGTGGCCTATCGACTAGCACTTCCACCTACTATGGCCAAGGTGCATGATGTCTTCCATGTATCCCTCTTAAGTAATTACATACCAGACCCATCACATGTACTCTCTTCCGAGGTGGTACAATTGGAAGATGATCTTTCTTATGAGGAGCAACCAGTGAAGATCTTAGATCGTAGAGAAAAAGTTCTACGAAATAAGACAATGCCCCTCGTCAAGGTGTTCTGGAGAAACCACATGTTTGAAGAAGCAACTTGGGAGTCGGAGGATATGATAAAGCTAAGTTACCCACATTTGTTTTAGTGTGGGAAAAGGAAAATTTCGCGGGCGAAATTTCTTAAGGGGGGAATGTTGTAACGACCCAAAGTTTCATTAATGGAAAATCCCTCTTGATCCAGTTAAATCTTTCTTTATGAAAAATGTTTTTTTATAAGATGTCAACTTCTTTAGTTTTATGTTAAGATTTGTGACCGTTACTTTTATAGCCTTTGAAAAGTGATCATCTGAGTAGTATAAATATAAGGATTTAACGAAACCATTTCTACTCAGACAAAGGAAGCGATGGCCTCATCCAGTAGAATTGCCCCTTACGAAGCCCATTTGTCAGAGCTCAAAAAAGAGGTGGCGTCTTTGGGCATTGCCCTTGACCAAGCCCCAGCTGAGCTTCATCAATTCAAGCTCGAACGTGATCGTCTACGGGAAAAATGGAAGTTGATAGAGATTACCACTCGAGCGATGTTATCCGAGCAACCCCAAGAGTCTGTCACCATCGCACACCTTACCCTTAGGTCTTATGCGACTATTTTAAGGGGTTATGTATCAAATAAGTAGCACCATGTTCATGTACATTACTTTTTGTATATAATAATGAATATAATTTTTTTTATACTTTGTAATTAGTTTTTAAAGTATAAATGGTGTTTTTAGTTATTATTTAATTATGAATTATATTTTATTAAATTAAAGGATTTTTGAATTAAATAATATTTTAATAAAATATTATTATTAATATTAAATTACTTTTTATTAAATATAAATGATCTTATAATTTTATGAATGCAATTAAAATTTTTATTAAGGTTTGGATGCCATTTCTGTCAAAACCTGTGAATTTTTTATAAATGTCGGTTTTTGTTTTAAAAGTGAAAATTCACATATTTAGAAAATTATTTAGATAAAATAAATATTAATTTTGGAATCAGGACGTCGATATTATCCAACGGTGAATTTTTCATAATTTTCTGAGACAGTCAAATTTTTGGGTAAAAATTAAATACCATTTAAATATATAATGTGTTTTATGACATCATAATGACCCAATGGTGATGTAATAAGATATCATAATCCTTATGTTCGTCCAATATGTGTTTTATCATTAAAATAATGTGGTTTTCGGTTTGTTTGACTTACTTTTCAAAGCATTAATGGAGCCCTCAAGACTTATTCAAGACTTTGCCTTTTTAAATTAATTTCCATGGGAGTATGACTCACCTCCACATAAGCAACCCTAATTTTTTTATAAGTTTGGACCTCGGCCTAGTAAAATATTGTTTTCTTCTTTCCATTTCCAGAAACCATGGGCAAATACCATGGGATGGTTTGTGGTTTGGATTATTTTAATATAAGGGGTCCCAAACCTAAATAATAAAGAATTCTCTCACCTTTCCTATATAAACCCACCCAAACTCCCACTTCCTCCTCACTAAAATACCTTTTAGTTCGTCCAACCTCTACCCTACTCTATCTTGAATCCTCCCAAGGTGCCCCAAGCTCCCAAGAAGCCTCTCACAAGACTCTCTCTAGCCTTTGGAAGCACACTTCCAAGTAAGGGGTTTTCTTCCTTTCTCATTTTTTGTCAATTTTCTTTAAGTTGTATTTCCCTTATTATTTCAATTATGAATGTTGGGGTATGGTTTCTCACCTACCCCATACTGCCCTCTTATTTTTTGAATGATGGGAGAACACTTTCTCTCTCATTAAATGCCTCCCATGTACACCCGTTACTTTACCGAAATTCCGAAAGGAACTTCTCTCTCTTCTTTTACATTCAAGCAATACTTTTGTATCATTAATCTAAATTCCATTTCTATTGTTGGGACATGTATATATATTATCTCCTTACTGACCATTACATGTAAATATGATTAGAAACCCATCTCTCACTCATCAACCTTTTTTTATGAATTCTTATGTCACGCCGTTACGCTGCCGAAATCGCACCGATTTTCTAAGCCAATGTCTTTGTGTAGTGAATACCATGCCCATTTCTCCATCAAGGGTATTCACCTTTATGCACATTTACGTATTGATTATAAAGTTTCATGTATGAATTCCACATTTTTTTATCGTGGATGAAATGATTATGTTTTATGAATCCATGTTTTATGATCTATGTGGCACACTTATGCATGAAATGAAATGTTTAAGAAGGGTGCACCCTTTATAGCACTCTAATGCATTGGGTAATGTATAGTATCATGATACGTCATGTGCAATGAGTGATTACTCATGCTAATTCAAGTGCAATGAGGGTTTACTCGTGCTTCAAGTGCAATGAGGGTTTACTCATGCTCCATGTGCAATGAGCCTTGGCTCATGCTAATTCAATGTTAAGTGTTGTTGCCACATTTCCATGTTATGATTATCATGCTTTATCATGCCTTTATGTTCATGTTTTCTTATGATCTATTGATATGCCTATTGCCTAACATGTATTTCACTCCTCATGTTATTCATTGTTTACTCCCTTACTGGGCTTTATAGCTCACCCTTTTCTTATGCATGTCCTCAGGTTATCCCATGCAATGCTAAGTACGAAGGAATGTAGTGGTCATGTAATGGAAGTTTTCAATAAAGATGTTGTATTTCAAGTTTAAAGTTTTTATGTAATGATACTAAGCCCCAAAGACACTAAACTTATTGATCTTCTTTGTTGTATCAAGTGAAGTTTTATGTAATAAATCATGTTTAAGTTGTAATAAAAAGCAGGGTTGTCATATTAAATCCCATGATTCTGTTTGATATATATATATATATATAATTAAAAATTTTCATACTCGATGACTAATTGTTTCATGTGATGTAAGTGGGTGTAATATATACATATATATTATTGAGGTTATAATATATATATATATATATATTCATAAATGAAGTATTAAAATTGGAGTATTATATATTTGTGTATAATGATAAATGTTTACCATAATTTTGTCGTTGTGTTTAAAAAAACACGAAATGCATGTCCTCGTGAAATATTAAGATAAATGATGTCACATATTCATTCAATCATGTCCATTGGTTATGCTTAACATTGATATACCATACATTCATAATAAACTCATGATTTTAAATTATATCTTTATGTTTATTTCCATGTTTATTAAGCTTATGAATTTAATCATAAATTTAAATGTTTTATTTAGGATTTTATTTATAATTTTTTGAGAAAAATACTATTATTTATCATGACAATAAATTTGAATGAATTTAAATGATGATACATGAAAGGATAGTTGAGTGCATGGAATGTGTATGCAAATGCTTTTGGAATGCGTTTTGGTGTTAACCAAACTAAAAAGTGATATAAAACTATTGTTGATATATTTATGCATGTACAAACTAAGCGTGACTATATATTTTAATGGATTTAAATATTTTTAAAATTTCAAACTCAAGTGAAAGTATATATAGACAAGAATGCATAAAATGTTTTCAGAAAATTGAACTCCTGAAAATTGTAAATGTGGAATGGAATTGGATAGTGAACCCAACCATCACAATGTGTGTTGTCCCAAGAATGTCTTAAATATTTCAAACAGCAACAAAATAGCATTTTTTCAGAATCTTGCATCTTATTTTTTGGGGAACACTAAATTACGGTTAATTTTTTTTTTGAATATATTTATTTTATAAAAGATCAATTATTTTTAAACCATTTTAAATTTCAAATAATATTTTTAATTATGTTATTTTAAAATTTATTTTCAAAATTAACTTCAAAAGAATTTTTTATAAGTATATATCGAAGGTTTTTAAACCATTTACTGGTAAATTTAATGCTTATCCTTTATTTAAAATTATTTTCATAGGTAACTTTGAAGCCAATAATTTTATGTTTCCATTTATCCATTCCTGAATGTGAAGTTTACATTGTGTTTATTTAATTTTTCGTAACTTTGATAAATTGTATTTTTGTATCTAACACTCTAGAACCATGATCAGAATGAGGTCCCCTATTGTGTAATTTTTAACACCGGTAACTTATAATTGGTATCATAGGAATGATCTAGACAACATAGAGCTTAGATCTTGTGGAGTCTAAAATATTAGTAGACCTCAAGATTCTTATTTCTAATGTTTTCTGTTTAGAATTTTTCTTTTTACAAAACAAATAGAGAGGATGAGATTCTTTTAGTGGGGAATAATGTAACATCCTGGAAATTCCAAACAAGGGTTTTTTTACAAAAATTCATTAATATATAATTCAAAAAAAATTAATATTATTTTAGAAAGATGATTTTATTATTTATTTGATTTATTTGTAAGTAAATTATAATAATTATAATTATCTATAGTTATTTTTTATAGTATTTAAATTCAATTTAAAAAAATTCATTATGTTTAAAAGAATTTTTTTAAATAGAATTTTTTTATAACAGGATATTGAATAAAAAATTTAAAATGAATAATTTTATGAAATTAGAGTTAAAATGGTTTCAAACAATTTGATATTCAAAAAGAGTCTTATACACATACACAAACTCACAATCATGAATATTAAAATATAATTTTGAATTATAAGTAATATATTATTTTTAAATGTGTTACTGTTATAATTTTGGTTTAATAAAAAATTATAATGACATATTATAATAATTTTGATTAAATATCAAATTTATTAAATTATTTTTTAAATTCTTACTATGAGATATAAATTATAATGTTATATTTTTAATAAATAAAAGTGAATATGTTATCATATTAAAGAAGGAAAATGGTTTAAAAATATGAAAATGATAACCAAATTAAGAAAATGAAGAATATTCAGTTTTGGGGTTGGGGGACTGTTCCTGAGCTGTGCGGGGAGGGGGAATGGTTCATTCACATGTGATGATGGGGTCAAGATGATCTGAGGGATTCATCTATGAGAGTTCACTCTATTAATAGAGTCGATGGTTCCAGAATCATGCTACCAAGGTGGTGAGGCCTATTGTCCATCTTGATCATGTTGAGTGGATATTGGTTCATGGTTCATGCATGTTATGGTGTTTTCTTTTCTAGAAATGTGGTTTTATGTGGATAAGGTTATGATATTATATTTTGGATTTCTTCAAACTAGAGTGGGGTTGGCATGCATTTTTTTATTTTATATACATGTTTTCCAACGTATAAAATTTTCTTTGATCGTTTTTACCTATTCTTTGTGGTATAATTTTCATTTTTTATTCCATTTTTTTATCTGAATCTTTATTTGATATTTATTTTTTTATTGTTTTTGTGATGTTGAATGAATGATTTTATAATTGAAATATTTTATTCACAGTTTATTTTTCTTCCCCACTAATTTTTGAATTGATTTGATCCATAATGTCTACTCTATGTTGTTTAGGAATATGTTCAGTTGAATTATTCTTATTAACCATTTTTATTTTTCTATTCAAAACTTAATTATCCATTTTATATTTTACAAAACTGTGAAACACAACATTCACTTGTCAATTCATTAAGAATTACCTACAAGCTGGCATTGTGTTGTGTTTTCTTTTATTTAAAACACAAAACAGTAGGGTTTTGGGCTCTAAATAATTCCTTATTACGCAATATAATTTTTTTATCTCAGATGTCGTTTTTAGTGCATCATAGGTCTTATAACTCATGGCCTTAAACTCAAGTATGGGAAAACTATTTAATTACAAAAATTTAATTTTATGAAATTTTATTTTTAAGGGTGTATTAATGTAAATGTTGAGTTTTTGATTCATGATTTTGGATCAAATTATGTAATATATCATCATAAAAATTATTTCATGTCATTTAAATAATCATAATTTTGTTTAGAAAATTTAATTTTAATTAAAATTGTGTTTTAATTTTTTTGTTACTAATACATTGGATTCTTCGAAAAAAAATATTTATATATAACTGTGTTTTTTATGGAATTACATTATAATGTTTTAATTATGTGAAATAATTGATTGCCCCTATTTTAAAACCTTCAATTCATAAATTAATAATTTAGTTAAATGTATTTATTATATATATATTTATCTCAAATTACATGTTCAATATATAAGTGACTCCATGAATTATATTTCTACAATTTATATTCATGACATATATATATATATATATATTTGTATGAAAACACAAGCTTTTGTTTTTCATATATATATTTATAAATAAAATGTTTCAAACTCTACGACTAATTGATTCAAGTGATGTATGTGCATGAAATATATTCATATATATTATTAAAGTTATATTATATATATATATATATATTAATAAATGAAGTTTGAAAATTTGTGTATTATATATATGTTTATAAGGATAAATTATTACCATTATTTTATAGCTATGTTTCATATTTTAAGATTAATGAGTTCACATCAATATACTATCATGGCCACACATTATGCAAGCATAAATATGCCATTCATTTATATTAAACTCATGATTTCAAATGGAATCTTAAGGTTTATTTCCATGTTTATTATGCATATGATTTTCATCAAGAATTGAAATGTTTGGTTTTAGATGTTTATTTATAAATTTATGAGTAAAACATAATTATTTTTTATGATCAAATATTTGTATGAATACCAATTATGATACATTAATGGATGTTGAATCCATAGAAAGTGCATGAAAAGGCATATGGCAAGAGTTTTTGTGGTAACCAAACATGGTGGTGATATAAAACTAACATTCAAATATTTATGAAAATATATAATAAGCATGAATGTGTATTTTAATGCAGTAACATGATTTCAAAATATAAAACTCTAGTGAAATTATATATTGTTAAAGTTGTGTTTAAATTTTTTCATAAAATTTTCCACTTGAACATTGTAAATATGGAATGGAATTAGTGAGTGAAACCATCCTTCTCTAAGTTGGTAGGACGAAGACATAATTAAATACTTCTTGCGGCCTCAAAATAGTGTTTTGTATTAAAATGTGTCTATATTTTTTCTCAAAAGATCAATGGATTATGTTTAAGAAAATTTTAATGTATTAATTTTCTAAAAGATATATTATTTTAAATCCATAAGTAATTTTAAAAAATATTTTTAAATATTTCCTTTGGTAATATATTTAATATATTAGCTTGAAAAATATTTTATAAGGATTTATCAGTTGTTCTTAAACCCCTTACTAGGAAACTAAATGCTTATACATTATATTAATATTATATTTACATGTCACATTGTAGTCTAATGTTGGATGCCATCAATTTTTACTGCGAGGAAGCAATTTTGTATTTTTCATTGTTTAATTTTTTTACAACTCTGAAAAATTGTAATCTTATATGTAACTCTACAAAACCTAGACCAGTAAAAGGATATATATTGTGTAATGTTTAAGGCTGGGACTATATACTACATGTACTGAGAGATATTCCTAGGGGATATGATTTTTTAATAAAATTATAATTATAAGTGATTATAATATAAATATTATCTTAATTAATTTGGTTTATTAATATGACTGAAACTGCGGAAATGAAACATAGATTGATAAGATTTTGATTCAGCTTTAAATGAAAACAACATATTATTTTTAAAGTTTGTGATTTTTTTTGATTTGTACGTTCATTTTATAACTCTGATTGGGTGTTAATTAATAATAAATCATGATTAAAGAATTTTGGTATTTATATTGGATAAATATTAAAGAAAAATGTTAAAAATGGTTCCTTTGTAAAAATAGTAGATTTCAAAAATGATTACCATAATAGGATAAAATATTGAAATAAAAATATTATTGTTATTCCTAATTATCTATTTTTAATTATGATTAATATTTATACTTATTTGAGTTTTAAATCATTCCAATGAAGATAATGATAGAGGATAATTGTTTTTTTGTTTAAAAAAATTCTGGATGAATGAATTTATAATTTCATAAATTTTAAAAATATTTGATAAAACACCAAAGGGGGTGAATTAAATGAAAAATAAGATGTTTTATGGGTGTAAATGTGGGAATAAAGAAGAAATTATATACTAAAATATAAAAAAATTTGTTTACACGGTTAGGGAAAATAATTATTTATTTATTATACCAATGATATTATTCTATGAACATTATTTTACATTATATGTTGAGTTATGAATATAAGTTATATTCACAAACAATTTTTATTTCTATGTGATAATTCAAATTGTGGTGACATAATTTATTAGGTTTGGGGTAGAGAAAATGACAACTTGAAATTATAAATTAAATTTTCCATTGAAACCTATAATGTTTGATGGCGTGCGTTTCATGAAGCAACAAATGAAAATGAATCACATAATAACATATATTATTTACATAGAATCTATATATTCTTTTATTAATTTAGGTGTTAAAAAATTATGAAATATTAAAACATGCAATAAACATAACAAATTACAGTAAGGATTTGATAATATTAAAGTAGTGTAGCTAAGTACCAATCAAGATAGATTTATGAGTTATGATAAAACGATCATAAAATTTCATATTAGGATAATTATTTTATGATACTAAATATATTATAATAATATACATTTTCATTTGTAATAAAAAACAAACACCAATTTTTTTAGCAATTTATATGAAATTATTGTCAAATAAATTAGAAAAATATTTGTGACATCTTTTATGGAATAGTAGAATTATAGTGTTTTATTTTTCCTAAATTTAATCTCTTTTTTGATTTAAAATAATAGTATTAGAAAAATATTGTTTTATTTAAATTATTGACTTTCTATTAATATGGAAAACCACGTGTTTTCTAATGTTTTATTATTTCTATAAATATCAATAATTATGTTTATCATAATTACTACTGAAACATATTATTGAATGAAATTAATTTATGATGTAGAAAATATATATTATAGAATATTATAAAAGATTTACGAAACCTATGATTATTTTTTAAAAAAATAAGACCTCTTAATAAAATAAGATGTTTTTTCATTTAATTTAATAAAATATTAATAAAATAAAATTATGTTTAGGTGATAAATAAAATATGTGAAATTTTTATTTGAATTTTATATAACTATTTAATTTTTAAAATTAAAACATTGATAATTTTTTACTATGAATACATTATTATTATGCCAATAATAATTTTCTTAAAAAAGATTTTTACACATGAAATGGACAGAAGTTAAAGTAAATTTTCTTTAAAAATGAAATCAATATCAAAAAATTAAAATAATATTTAATATTATTATGTAAACTTTATAGACATAAGATCATTTTATTTTAATGTAATAAAATTAAATAACATATTTTTAAAATAATTACCACCATGAATGATAATATATGAAATGAATTAAAGATTAAGGGGTTTGATACATTCATAAAACATGATTGAATATTAATTAAATAGGTTCTATGAAACTCATTTCACCTTATATATAATTATTTAAATATTATTGTACATCTAACCAATGAAGAGTTTCATTCCACCTTTGAAATGTAATTATACCTTAAATATTACAATTATCATCACATAAGAAAACGTGTAACTTATACCACTACATGATACAAAAATAACAAAAAAATCTAGAAACCCTCCCAAATGTATTCTATATGAATACTATATAACATTAATAACACTATATTATAAATTATATATATGTGGTTTTTAATTTCAAAGGATTTTTATATTACATATCATATGTTCTTAATGATAGTCTTTCTTACAACATGACATTTTCATCCCAATCATTACCTTCCAATTATACAATTAAATCATGATATATTGAAACTATTAGTAATAATATTGTTAATATTTATCATATAAAATGAAATAGATTAACAAACCATTTTTATCAATTGATAATAATTAAAAAACATTGATCATGTATAAGTGCAGACATCCAACTAAATTAAATGATGTGGTTAATTTATCAATATTCAGTATCATGGATGATGAAATGAAAAGACTTTATAATTAATCTGATTAAGAATTGATAATTGATAATTTTTAATTTTTATTTATAATATAACGTTATTCAAAAAATCTCTTCAGAATTGAAAATTATAATCATGTATACACACATATTATCACCTCCATGAACGAATTTTTTTTTCTTTCATCACAACACAACAGGGATGGTTTTAAGAATAAATATAATGATGTTAAATGATATTTATGACATTATTAAGCTCCTATAGTGGTTATATTTTCAATATATAAAATTTTCCCTTACTTGAATTTTTTATAACATGCTTCTATCTATCCAGGTTTTTCAATCATGTGAAAAATTTTAATATATATATATATATATTATTCAATAAGGAATAATATATGTTGATATTATATTTTAATAATAACTTATTTTATAATTTTTAATGTTTCCTGAATAGTGTTCATGATATTTAAAATACCTATTAATAAATCTCATTATGATCAATGAACAGGTCATTAATTGTTCTTCACATATTCCATATTGAGAGATAATAAATTTATCATTAGAAAAATTAATATGATATTTGATTTATCATTGAAACACCATGATTCTAGGATCATGTGTCATATATGAGTTATGGTGTTTTTCTATACAAATATGAATCCACAACATTATTATTATCCTAGTGCAAAAAATAATCTGAGTTTCTATCACAGAAGGATAAAAATAGATTATATCTAACTAATATATTATAAAAAGTAGTTATAAATAAAGTGTATTAATTAAAATTTATTGAAATATGGGTTTTAAGAAGGTTATTAATATTTTTATTTTCATTATATATAAGGATAATTAGTATTTTGATTAAACATGAATAAGGTTATTCATCATTTAACTAAAATTTCAATTTTTTTGACACGCTTATGTAATATAACAATTTTCTATTTTATTTCGTATATAACTATACAAATCCAATTTATATCATTATTAATTTTAATTAGGATATTTAATTTTTTATTTTTTATTTTATCATTCCAGTGCATTTGATTTAATGTTTTTTAATGTTGTATGTTATATTTATTTATATTTTCAAATCCATAATATAGGTTTTTTGTTAAACACCTATTTTGTTTTTTCATGACCCCCTCTCCAAAAGGTGCGCCCCTCCTAGGACAGTAATGTGAGAAGGGAGACAATGACCCATGAGTCCTGCCTCCAGCAGGCACTGGGATGGCGACTAGCACTGAGGGTATAGTAAATGTACAAATGGGAGGCATTAACCTCTAAGAGAACACAAATGAGAGAGATATATAAGACTGAATCCAACCAACTACAACTCTAACATAAATATAAACGAAATCCCAAGTACACATATGTAATGTCGTGCAAAACTACTACAACCAAAAGGGAAAAACTACAAATACCCAAAGAAAGTAAAAACAACCGCAACCAAAATCCCGAAAAGCTCCTACAACCCCAAGCTAGTAGAAACCATATTGATCTCAAACATACTCTAGGTGAGCTAAAAATACTTTAAATATAAATAGGGAGAGTATAATAGTATACTCATTAGGATCATCCCTCGAGCCTCTAATGTATATATAATGAAATCTTTCTAAATCACAGTGAACAACAAGTGAAACAAACTTGTCACCCAAAGAGGTATAATTTTTTCCAAGCCTCGCAATGGATAATATCACCATGTAATGCATACATGATCATATAATATAGTAAATAATATCATGGGTACCCTACTTTTATTTCCCCACTGGTTTTCCACTTTTCCCCAACGTCGCATGTCCTAAGCATCTCTCCCCGAAAAAGCCTTCTCGCAGACACATGGGTGAAGCACCACAACATTAACCACATGCAACAAAACCACCATGACCATGTAAGAATAGTAACCAAGTAGATTATGAGAGACACCACAACACACATATCATGTATCATACATTGTTCATTATACCTCAATCCATTACGGCCCACCCACCATGTAAGGATCCCCGTGCCATCACATCCCATACAAGTTACACCAGCAGTCTTCCATAGGAATGTGTATCTAGAATATATTTGTCTAAATAACCACAAGAAATTGTATCCCTCTACATACATATATGGGGAAAACTAACCATATTTCATAAAATAACTAGTAACATCCAAGAGAAGAGAGTGGGGTCATAGGGGGTAGTCATCCATCTATTGTCCCACTAGAATGTTGGGGAAAACACCCGCCCCAGGTCATAGAAACCCTAGGGTGTCACTATAAGGCCCCAGCCTTAAACCTTACTTAATCTTGAGTTATTACAAGATTACACATTGAGGATATTTTTAGGTTTATAGTTTTATATAATTAGATCATAAAACATGCATTACATTCCACATTTAAACAAAGTGGTTACATAAAAGATAGTATTCATTTTTCCCATCAACAGAAACATATTTAAAATAAAACATGGATTCTTTCTTGACACTTCCTTGAAACTATCATCATATCATGTACCCTTCCCTTGACCTGTTAGAAACATTTCAAAAACATGGGATGAGCATAAAACACTCAGTAAGGGATATAAAAATATGGAAATGAAAAAGGAGTGCATGTATACATATGAATGAAATCATAATTTACCCATAAAACATAAGCATTTTAACATACCTCATAAAATCATGAATAAATCATAGAAATCATAAGACATAAAGGTAACTTGAGTCATTCATAACATTCTTACGTAGGGAGTAACCCTCTTGGTTACGTTTGGAATAACCACCACAGTATATTCCCTAAATCTCTTCGGAGAAACCTTAATTTTTCACTCCTTCACGTTACCCAATGCATTGGAGAGATATATCGGGCTCACCTGCCCTTAGTTTATCACAGAACCACCCGTCTTCATAATAATTTCCAAGAACCTCAACATAATCGTATCACAAAAAACATTCATAAAGGAAACATAACATTTCCATCTTTCAATCACAAGATATCAATACAACACATTGATATAAAAACATTATGAAAACCATTTTCAATACCAAAACAATAGAAAAGTAAAACATGGTATTTATTTTTCTTCTTTAAAAAAAGTTTATGGCTTGTAGAAGAAGGCAAAACTCAAATAATGGTCATGGCGGCGGAGAAGTCGTTGTCGCCGCATACATACAACAAAAACATTCCTTTTTGTCATTTAGTAAACGCTTCGTATAAAAAAGATTCCTTTTGAATAAACGTAAAATTCAATGGGGTTTATACACCGTATAAAATAAGGTTGTGTATAAAACAAAATATGCCTCAATGAAAGGAGATATAGATGAAGTCCCATAAAAAGACGATATCCTTAGTTTAAGGACAAATAAATTACATAATTATGTGTGACAAATGAATACACCAAATATAAGTGGATATTAAGTGTAAAACAATCAAAGGTTATTAACAAATATTTATAGAACAACATATTCATGGAGTACATGTTTATCCCAAAGAATCAAATTTGGGTTAAGAAGTTCCCTTGCAAAAATTTGACAGCCTAACGACGTCACTACAAAATTCAGAAAAAGAGTTGATGAGAGATAAAAATGGTATCTCATCACATGGAAATAAAATTTAAATCAATAAGGATATATTAGAACATATACTAACATAATATTATGTGAATTAAAAGACATAACAAAAAAAGTATTTTAAAAAAGGAGGGTGAAAGGTTCCTATACCGACATGAGTATCTTTTGAAACATACGCCCCGTGAAAGAAGAACAATACAACATTTATGTAAATACTCATAAATGAATTTATATCATAGAATGAGTAAAATAATGGGCAGTACATACACCACTAAACGGAAATTTTGGAAAATATAGCATAAATCTCACGAGAATTAAAGTGAGATGAAAAATCTCTTACGAAAACTCGGCAGCCTAACAGCACCACTTAAAACATCCAAAATGGATTGATGAGAGGAAATAGGGTGTCTCATCATATAAACATAAAGTTTACAGAAAGAGGAATATAAAATAACATCCCCCAACATAACAAATAAGAGCTTAAAAGAAGTGACATAAAGGAGAGTACTTAAAAAGAAAGAGAGAGGTTGGATCTCTTACGAAAATTCAGCAGCCTAACAGCGCCACTCAAAACATCCAAAATGGAATGATGAGAGAGAATAGGGTACCTCATCATATGAACCTAAAAATTACAGTAAGAGTAATATAAAATAATATCCCAATAACAAGAAATATGATCTTTAAAAGGAATGACATAAAAGAGTGTACTTTAAAAGAAAGAGAGGAGTCAGATCCCATACCTCAAGTTCGACTTGTCTTGTTAGTTTCTTTATATTCCTGAATAATAAACATTGGTCAATTTATAATTTCCTAAGGACCTCCTTTAATTATTATTATTCAGTTAATATCACATATTATAATGTTATAATAATTGTCAAATAATGTTAGTTCATATCAGACGTTTTTGTCAATGTTTGGTACATGAGTAAAAAATGAACTTGTTTGAAAAACGATTGCCCATGTAGTTATAAGTAAATAATTTACAGAATATTATTGATGATTAAAATATAATATATATCCATTACATATCCATTTTATACTATCCCATATCATTTGGAGATAAATAACGAAAAGCACCATTCAGGGAGATGGTAGGCTGTACGTACGCATGAACTCTACTTTCATTTCTATTTTGTATTTTATAAAATGGAATAATAATGATATAAAGGTATTTTATAATTCCAGTATAATATCATATATAGTATCATAACTCCATCCTTTATACGTCCCACATATGGTATTAACGAATCAAATCACTTTGAGGGGGCGGTAGTCCGCACTTCCTTAAATGAAGATATCGTGTTTACCCGTAATGGAATCCATAAAGATATACCATAAATGAAAAATACAGAATCTTAAGTAAAACATAAACATATTATATATAATATATAAATATATTGACATCTTATTGGCCACATTTGAAGGTGATATATGAGTGTTGAACAATCATCGTTTCGTGAGGCAGAAATTCGCCATCCACGGAAACAGTATGTCCTTTAACCATTAGATGTAGGTGTGTTTAAGTGTAGCTCGAATAATTCTTATAAAAACATCCTAGTATATTGAAGATACTAGGGTTGTTACAAAAGAAATAAATAAAAAGTGTTTATGGGGTTGGAGAAGAAAAATAAAACAAAAGGACTCAAGTGAAGACATTACCTTAAAATCGGGTAACTCCCTTTGGTTTGAGCTCAAAGGCTTCCTTGGGAAGACTTCTGCCCAAATTAAGGCTTCAAAGAGTTAGATAGGGATGTGGAGATACAAAATGAGAAGGGGTTTTCCGAGCCAAAGGCTTTGGAAGTGTGGGTAATGAGGTAGAGGTGGGGGCCTTTTATAAAGGAGAGGAGGGGCACCCGTGGAAAGTAAAGAAATGTTACTTTATTTTAGAATGATTTTTGGATTTTAATGGTCCCACATTGATGTGTTTCGAGGATACGGTGATAAGGGTTCTAAATCCACCCATACAATAGGTTTTGGAAATGTTTAGGTCTCATATTTTACATTATCATTCCATTTTATTTAAATCCTTTATTATTGAGGTAATCACGGCATCATCATGAAGTCATAAATAATTTAATATATTTAATGTCAAAAAATTATAAAAAATATATCATTATTTATGAAATTTTTTTATATTTCTAATGAATATTTATAGTCAAAAATCTGAATTGTATAACCCCATGTAACAATTTTTTTAGTAAAACATCTCATGTTTGTGTCATTTTTACTTTAACATTACATAAAAAGTTATTTATGTCATTTCCCAACCAAAGTGGCTCCATGGGGTCCCCAAGTTGACCCATGGATTTTCATGGTCAGCCATGACTCATCCAATGAGGGTAGGACATATGTATAGGTCATTGATTTTATTAAAACATTATTCTTACCTTAAACTATACTAATTATCTCTAATCGCGATTAAAAACTTAATAAGTTACTATTCACCAAAAAATTATTTTAATCCCATTGAACCAAATTTTAATTCTTAATGAAAACCATGTATGTCGGATTTTTGAAATTCAAAACACAAAGATGGCAAAATTTCATTTAAACGGAAAATCAGTTTTTATAATTACTACTTAGTGGTTTCACTATTCATCAAAAATTGACGTTTTTCAAAAAATTACCAAAACATAACCCTAAGATATATTTGATATTCTGAATTCGAAAATGATGTCTACTTTACATAATTCAAAACATATAAGTTGCATTAATTAATTTAATAATTAATTCCTGCTGTCAAAACAAATAGCGTGTTTTTATGAAACAAAATGTATCAAAAGATTGACACTAGTTTAAGTCTGATTTCAAAGTGAAATTAATTCTAATGACCACTATTGGATTAAATGGTAAAAATATATTCTAATTTCACTTTAAACCCAATTCAAAATATAATCTAATAATATTAATAAATTAGATTAAAAAGAGATTTTGAATTAAAATACAATATTTTTCACTATTCATTAAAAATTGAACATTTTCGGAAAAAAACCAAAAGTTTACACAAAGTATATTATGATGTCCCGATTCTAAATAAGAATTTTATTTAGTCAAATATAACACATAAAATTTTCAAAAAGTGGATTTAAAAGAGCTTCCCCATCAAAATGCAGTTAATCGACCTTTTAAAGAATATTAGAATGTTTACGCTTAATATTGGATTCATTCACATTTTTAATCCTCTAACATTTATTGTAAAAAGTAAAAATATTTGACAAACATAAATTATCATTTTTTAGTTAGTTATGTTCATTCCCGCCCTTACAATGGCTAGGCGTTAACTACTATTTAAAATAATATTATTTTATTATTAGAGTACAGCGTAAGATTCCCAAGAAACTCGTTGTTGCGTATTGGGTATGCCATCAAGCATAGCGTCCCCTTTAAAGTAATATTAATATTTTATTAAAAAATATGGATAAATGTGAAAATTTCATATTCTTTATTTACCTGGGGTGTTACATCCTTCCCACCTTTTGGGAATTGCATCCTCGCAATTTTAAAGTTGAGCTTGGAAACATTCTTGAAAGTCCATCATCAGAACAAGAGTAGGAAAAACAATCGCTTTAAAATAAAGGAAGATAAGTACAGAGGTTACCCGAGTTAACCAATACTAGGATTCCAAGTTTGAAAATATGGACATGGAGGAAAAAACAAAGGGTCATGTTATGATGGAGAGTGATAGTAAACATGTCTAGGAGAAATTTAACCATAAGAAAATCACAAACTTGTGATGGGTTAAACGGTATTCGATTCCCCAGTAGGAAAATTTTACAGACAACATTTTTGTTTTAAGTTAATTTTCATTGAGGAATTTATTTTTGAGCTTAACTAACTCATAATGAAACATACTTTCTTGCCATGTAGACTTTCAACTTTTACTAGATTCCTTAATCAAACTCATATTTTCTATAAAAGATGATTATTTAGGAAGACTTGTTCGCATTAAGAGTTCTATAATCAATTTCTAGAGAATCACCTAATCTAAAGAAGAGAACTATATACTTCCCATGTCCTTAGACTCTATCCAAAACCAAATACAAAAAGGTTAGTACAAGATCAGATAATCCAGAAAAGGATAACCCTTTATTAAAATAAAATCTATTCTTAATCTCCAAAATTTGAAAATCAAAACACAAAGTTCAACGAGGTCCATTCAATAAACGATTTGTCCATAAAATTCATCAAAGTAAACCAAACTAAGATTGAAACCCAAATATTTGAAGGATTTAGTCACATAGTCTTCAAAGTTAAATCTAAACTTTTATCTCAAAACAACATCAGTTACTCTTAATGTCTCGTATTGAAAAGTAATTAACCTAATCAAATATCCTCCATGATAGGTTAATAAATTTCCATAGATAACCCAAAATCAACTTACTCTTAATTCATAAAATCATCTAACTAAAAATAATCAGTTAAACTAACCAGGGACTTCACGTAGTCCAATGGTAGGTGATAAATATTAGTCGCACTTTGGTTGTGGGTTCGATTCCCTCGGCTTTGTCCGACGCGACGGGTTGTCACACGGTCTGCGTGTTGTCCTTTTTCCCAAACTATATAATTATTAAAACATTCCCCAAAATGTGATAAAATCTTCAAAAATAATCATAAAATATTTTAACCTCAAGTTTATCTCATTCCTTTAATTTTCCATCATAACATATAAAAACCCATAATTACCTCAAAAGTAAGGATCATATAAACCATAATGGTTACCTTTATAATTATTACCTGAACTTCCACATCGATTGGTCATCTCATACATGATGCATTACAGAACATACCAAGGTACAAGTGGTTGATCATGACTCCTGGATAGTTGGTTTAGAAAAACCATGAGTTTCCTCATTGAATCCCCCATTTCTTCCAGTCTCTTAATCAGAGAACCACCACAGTTTCCTTCAAACCTATTGTCACTTTAGTGCCTGCTAGATCCATCCATTTACTAAAACCAAAAATTCAGTGTGAGTATATCAACAAAACCATCGTGTACTAATGACGAAGATATACTTACTCATTCACTTCATCTAAAAACTATGACTCTTTCGGAAATCCTAACCATTTTGGTAATGTCACTTATACTTAAAGAATACCCTAGCCTCTAAAGTTATCTAAACCGACCTTTGATACCAATTATAAGGCCCCAGCCTTAAACTATACTTAATCTTGAGTTATTACAAGATAACACAATGAGGATCTTTTCAGTTTTAGAGTTTTAGAGAATTAGATCATAAAACATGCATTACATTCCACATTTAGAAAAAGTTGTTACATAAAAGATAGTATTCATTTTTCCCATCAACAGAAACATATTTAAAATAGAACATGGATTCTTTCTTTATACTTCCTTGGCACTATCATCATATCATGTACCCTTCCCTTGACCTGTGAAAAACAAATTAAAAACTTGGGATGAGCATAAAAAGATCAGTAAGGGATATAAAAATATTGAAAGGAAAATGAGTGCATGTATACATATGAATGAAATCATAATTTACCCATAAAACATAAGAATTTTAACATACCTCATAAAATCATGAATAAATCATAGAAATAATAAGACATAAAGGAAATTTGAGGCATTCATAACATTCTTACGTAGGGAGTAACCCTCTTGGTTACGTTTGGAATACCCACCAGAGTATATTCCCTAAATCTCTTCGGAGAAACCATAAAGTTTCACTCCTTCGCGTTACCCAATGCATTGGAGAGCTATATCGGGCTCCCCCACCCTTAGTTTATCACAGAACCACCCATCTTCATAATAATGCCCAAGAACCTCAACATAATTGTATCACATAAAACATGCAAAAAGCAAACATAACATTTCCACATTTCAATCACAAGATATAAATACAACACATTGATATAAAAACATTATGAAAAACATTTTCAATACCAAAACAATAGAAAAGTAAAACATGTTATTTATTTTTCTTTTTAAAAATGGGTATGGCTTGTAGAGGAAGCTGGAACTCAAATAATGGTCATGGTGGTGGAGAAGTCATTGTCGCCACATACGTACGACAAAAACATTCCCTTTTGTCGTTTAGTAAATGCTTCATATAAAAAATATTCATTTTGAATAAACGTAAAAGTCAAAGGGTTTTATAAACCGTATAAAATAAGGTTGTGTATAAAACAAAATATGCCTCAATGAAAGGAGATTGAGATGAAGTCCCATACAAAAACGATATCCTTGGTTTAAAGACAAATCATTTACATAATTATGTGTGAAAAACGAATACAGCAAATATAAGTGGATATTAAGTGTAAAACAATCAGAGTTTATTCACACATAGTTATAGAACGACATATTCAAGGAGTCCATGTTTATCCCAAAGAATCAAATTTGGGTTAAGAAGTTCCCGTGCAAAAATTTGACAGCTTAATGGCATCACTACAAAATTCAGAAAATGAGTTGATGAGAGATTAAAAGGGTATCTCATCACATGGAAATAAAATTTAAATCAATAAGGATATAGAAGAACATATCCCAACATAATAGTATGTGAACTAAAAGACATAACAAAAGAAGTCGTTTAAAAAAAAGAGGGTGAAAGGTTCCCTTACCGACATGGGTATCTTTCGAAACATACGCCCCGTGAAAGAAGGACAATACAAAATTGATATAAATATTCATAAATGAATTTATATTACAAAATTATTAAAATAATTGGCAATACATTCCCCACTCAAAGGAAATTTTGGAAAATGTAGCATAAATCTCACGGGAATAAAAGTGAGATGAAAAATCTCTTACGAAAACTCGACAGCCTAACGACGCCACTTAAAACATCCAAAACAGATTGATGAGAGGAAATAGGGTATCTCATCATATCAACATAAATTTTACAGAAAAATGAATATAAAATAACATCTCCCAACATAACAAATAGGAGCTTAAAACAAGTGACATAAAGGAGAGTACTTAAAAATAAAGAGAGAGGTTGGATCTCTTACGAAAATTCGGCAGCATAACGGCGCCACTCTAAACATCCAAAATGGATTGATGAGGGAGAATAGGTTCCCTAATCATATGAACATAAAAATTACAGTAATATTAATATAAAATAATATCCCAATAACAAGAAAGATGAGCTTTAAAAGTAATGACATAAAAGAGTGTACTTTAAAAGAAAGAGAGGAGTCAGATCCCTGACCTCAAGTCCGACATGTCTTGTTCGTTTCTTTATATTCCTGAATAAAAAACTTTGGTCAATTTATAATTGCCTAAGGACCTCCTTTAAATATTATTATTCAGTTCATATAACATATTATAATGTTATAATAATTGTTTAATAATGTTAGTTCATATCAGACGTTTTTGCCGATGTTTGGTACATGAGTCAAAAATGAACATGTTTGAAACTTTTTTGCCCATGTAGTTATAAGTAAATAATTTCCAGAATAGTATTAATGATTAAAAAATCATATATATCCAGTACATATTAATTTTATACTATTCCATATCATTTGGAGATAAAAAACGAAAAGCACCATTCTTGGAGACGGTAGGCCGTACGTACGCATGAACGCTACTTTCATTTTTATTTCATATTTTATGGAATGGAATAATAATTATATAAAGATATATTATAATTACATTATAATATCATATATAGTATCATAACTCCATCCTTTATACGTCCCACATATGGTATTAACGAATCAAATCACTTGGAGGAGGCGGTAGTCCGCACTTCCTTAAATGAAGATATCGCGTTTACCCATAATGGAAACCATAAAGATATTCCATAAATGAAAAATACAAAAACATAAGTTAAAAATAAAAATATTTTATATAATATATAAATATAGTTACATCTTATTGGCCACCTTTTAAGGTGATATATGAGTGTTGAACAATCATCGTTTCGTGAGGTAAAAATTCGCCATCCATGGAAACAGTATGTTCTTTAACCCTTAGATGTAGGTGTGTGTAAGTGTAGCTCAAATACTTATTATAAAAACATTCTAGTATATTGAATATTTTGGGGTTGTTACAAAAGAAAAAAATAAAAAGAGTTTATGGGGTTGGAGAAGCAAAATAAAACAAAAGGACTCAAGTGAAGACATTACCTTAAAATCGGGTAACTTCCTTTTGTTTGAGCTCAATGGCTTCCTTGGAAAGACTTCTGCCGAAAGTGAGGCTTCAAGGAGTTATAGAGGGATGTGGAGATACAAAATAGATAGGTTTTGGCCGAGCCAAAGGCTTTGTAAGTGTGGGTAAAGCGGTAGTGGTGGGTGCCTTATATAAGAGGAGAGGAGGGGCACTCTTGGAATGTAAAGAAATGTTACCTTATTTTAGAATGAGTTTCGGATTTTAATGGTCCCAGATTTATGTGTTTCGAGGATAAGGTGACAAGGGTTCGAAATACACCCATCCAGTAGGTTTTGGACATGTTTAAGTCTTAGATTTTTCATTATCATTTCATTTTATTTAAATACTTTATTAATGAGGTAATCGATGCATCATCATGATGTCAAAATTAATTTAATATATTTATTGTATAAAAATTAGAAAAAAATATCATGGTGTAGGAAATCATTTTACATTTCTAATGAATATTTATAGTCAAAAATCTGAATTTTATAACCCCAATTAACAATTGATTTAGTAAAACATCTCATGTTTGTGTCATTTTTTACTTTAACATTAAATAAAAAGTTCTTTATGTCATTTCCCAACCAAAGTGGCTCCATGGGGTCCCCAAGGTGACCCATGGATTGAATTGGTCGGCCATGACTCATCCAATGAGGGTAGGACATGTTTCTAGGTCATTTCATTTTATTAAAACTTTATTCTTACATTAAACTACACTAATTACCTCTAATTGCGATTAAAAACATAATAAGTTACTATTCACCAAAAAATTTTTTTAATCCCATTGAACCAAATTTTACTTCTTAATGACAACCATGTATGTCGGATTTTTGAAATTCAAAACACAAATATTGAAAAATTTCTTTTAAATGGAAAATCAATTTTTATAAGTACCACTTAGTGGTTTCACTACTCATCAAAAATTTAAGTTTTTCAGAAAATTACCAAAAATTCAACCTAATCTATATTTGATATTCCGAATTCTAAAATTATTTATATTATTCAAAATTCAAAACATATAAGTTTAATTAATTAATTTAATAAATAATTCCCACTGTCAAACCAAATAGCATGTTTTTATGAAACAAAATGTATCAAAATATTGACACTAGTTTAAGTCTGATTTCAAAGTGAAATTAATTCCAACGACCACTATTGGATTAAATGGAAAAAATATATTCTAATTTAACATTAAAACTAATTCAAAAGATAATATAATCATATAAATAAATTAGATTAAAAATAGGATTTGAATTAAAATACATCATTTTTAACTATTCATTAAAAATTGAACTTTTTCGGAAAAATACCAAAAGTTTACACAATGTAAATTTTTATGACCCAATTCTAAAGAAGAATTTTATTTAGTCAAATATAACACATCAAATAGTCAAAAAGTTGATTTAAAAGAGGTTCACCATCAAAATGCGGTTAATTGACCTTTTAAGGAATATTAGAATGTTTACGCTTAAAATTGGATTCATTTGCATTTTTAATCCTCTGACATTTACTGTAAAAAGAAAAAATATTTGACAAACACATATAATCATTTTTTTAGTTAGTTATGTTCATTCCCGCCATTACAACGGCTAGGCATTAACTACTATTTAAAATAATATTATTTTATTATTAGAGTGCAATGTAAGATTTCCAAGAAACTCATTGTTGGGTATTGGGTACGCCATCGAGCATAGCATCCCCTTTAAAGTAATATTAATATTTTATTCACAAATATGGATAAATGTGAAATTTTCATATTTTTTATTTACCTGGTGTGTTATAGTCACTTTCCCTAACCGATGGGGTGGAGTAGCATATAGAAACACAAAAATAACATCATATAATATTTCTCAATACCACTATATATGCATAACCTGGTCTTAGACTCATCTTTAACTGACATGTCTCGGACTCCCGGCTGCCACTTCCTAGAAAATGTATCTTATAAGAACACAATAGTTTAAAGAGAATTCATTACATTCCATCATTTCCTTTTTATCAGATCCACATTATGTTCATTAATTATTTAAAATTAATTATCTACTAACAAAATTTGACATTATATTGAACTAGTATCATTCCCAAAGTCAGCTTTTCCATTAAATTTAATCCTCAGCATTATGTCCCAGCAAGCTTCAACCCCATGGGTTAGCATAATATATTCAATAATTTATTAAAAAACATTATTAAATTCTAATATTCTCAACTAACATGTTGGATTTGCATATTGAAACACAAAAATTACAACATATACATTATATCACAAGCACACTATGGGCATAACCTGGTCTTAGAATCAACTGTAGATCATATTGCTTAGACACATGGCTACTTCTTATAATATAAGGTATCCTATAAACACACAACCATTTATAGGGCATTGTTTACATTACCTCATTCCCTATTTATCAGTCTCACTTTACAGTCATTAATTCTTTAACATTAATTATCTATTAGAAAAAATTTCATTATATTTCATTATCATCACACCCAAAGTCTACTGTTCTTTTAAATTGAAACATTAGAATTGTTTTATGGCAAGCTCCAACCACTTGGGTTGACATCATATATTCAATCGTTTATTAACATCATATTTACATTCCCATATTCTTAGACATTCAAAAAAATATTCTAAGATACTAAAAAGGGGGTGTCAACATGGTGAGTAGATTAATTTCCCATCGAGACTTTTCCAGCTATAGCAAGAGCATAGACGCATCCTCCCTCAGGAAGTTAAACATGGAAAGCATGTGGCATACCCTGCAAATCTTCTCCCCTTTTAAGCAGGTAAGAAAAACATATTCCTTGAGCAGTGGGAAATGAAAGTAAGATTAAAACCCAACAGAAAACCTCAAGCATCCCAAATTCACATCTAATAAGTTCCATCATCTCTAGTGTCCTCCCAGAATCCCACATGCATAAATAGATGCATCTCTCCACTCTAGGCATCAAATAATCCCACAACCAATATTCCTCCCTACCCAAATATCTTAAGATCCTTCCCAGCTCACCTCACAACACAATCTGTTGGGAAAAAAAGCATATCAATTGGGCTCTTGGCCCTTAAACATGAAAAAGGGAAACTCAGAACCCTACAAGATATTATCTTTTATCAAACAAACTATTCATAAATAAATCTTGATTTAACTAATTAATTATTTATAGGTTCTATCTTTGGAAATCCTACTCTGTAAGATATCAAAATTTGATTAACTGTGCTTACTACATCAATTTGATTAACATAAAATTACAAAACCACAAGAAAATTCATATACATGTATCTTTATCTTTAGCTAAACAATTATCAATTTATTCTAACTTTACATTCATTACCAATTTTCATAAAGAATAAAAAGATAACAATTGATTATTATATGTCACACAATCTAGTAAAACAAGAGGCAATAACATATGATCTATACCAATTTATTTATCCGGTTAAAATATTTAATAGGTCAATTTCATTGTGATATAATGGTATAAAACATGCTAACTCTACATTTTCATATAAATGAAACGATAAGAAATGAATCCACTACCTCAAATGGTTCTTGATGTTCTTTATATGAGAACATGCCACAAAATGGGTTATGATACCCCCCAGTGATAATTGTATCCACCCAAGGATTTAGAAACACCAACTCACTGATAAACACCCATGAAAAGTCCATTACAAACATAGAGAGAGTATTCCATAAAACGTAAATGAGAAATAGAAGGAGATGAACCCAAAATAATGACTATAGATCATACCTCATATTGATGATTGATCAATACTGCATGGTTGCATAAAAAACAGAGAGGAAACAATCCAAGGATGAATGTTTGATCACACAACTCCAATGTGAAGGAAAGAAGGGTTTGAAAATTTCACACCAAAGAATAGGGAGGATTAACTTGGGAGGAAAATATCTCATTCCTTTAGAATATTTAATAGAGAAGTTGTTTAAGATATGCTGGATTTTCGATTAAAATATGATCACATTAAACAACACTAATTGACCACATAAAAGCATCCTAATCCCTACGAAAATTAGTATTAGAGTTATGGACTTTGAATCGGCTTTAGAGTCTCCAAAATGAGGCTTTAAATACATTTTTCATCAAAGGAAACATCAAAGGTGTGAAACAATAAGAAGATGGAAACATTTTTCATGAAATCAAAATATTTCAAAGGAAATAGATGTTGTAGTTGGAAGCGCACTATTTTGGAAGCACTATTCATGAACTCAACATTTGGAAATGGAAATAGTGGTTACCATTGGAACCTCATAGTTCTCGAAAGTCTATTCCTGAAATCAAAATTTGGCAAAAGAAATAGAGGCAACTGTTGGAACCTCACCATTCTGGAAACACTATTCATAAACTAGAAATTTGGAAAAGGCAATATAGGCTTCCATTGGAACATCACCATTCTGGAAACAGTATTCATGAATTTGATGTTTGGAAAATGAAATTGAGGCAGCAGTTGGAACCTCACCATTCTGGAAACACTATTCAAAGAACGAGAAATTTAACAATGTGCTGAGGATGACTCACCTTGACCACCCAAAAACACCTCAACCAACATATTTCAAAAATGTAATAGACTATAGTGGTCTGGGACAATTCATCATATACCTCTAAAAACATTCTCATCCATGAGAATCAAAAACCAACCCAAAAATAAAAAAAGGTGTTCGAATAACTAATCATTGAGATACCTCTCAAAAGAGAGAATGCCACAAGAAGTAACCAGTGAATGGCATCCCATTAACATGAAAGGCCTATTATCAAAAATTGAATGTCATTACATTAAATGAGTTAAACATTAATCAAGTCTGAGTACTGAGCACGTATCCATAACTCATGTTCTAATGTACTCTCCTCGACACCTTCATGTATGTACTTGACACCAACCAAAGGAATAGCATGACCACAAAACACCTTCTACTAATCGTCTTGGATCTCTACCATCCACTCCTCAGAGGTCTCATAATATTCTTCATAGAATATTATCCAATTGAGGGCATGTGAGTCATCATGAATATAACGATGGAACTGTGATACATGAAATGTATCTGAATCGCCTGTGGGGGAAGCACTATCTGATACGCCAAAACTCCAACATGAGCCAAAAAATTGAAAGGACCAACAAACTAGGAAGAAATCTTACTCCCATGATCGAACCTTCGCTGCCCACGACGGAGAGTCACCTACATAAACATGTTATCCCCCAAATCAAACTATAATAGTCTCCTCCTTTTATCGGAATATGATTTGTGATTATCCTGTAATATATTCATCCACTCACAAATCACTTGACCATATCTATTGTATTTTGCAGTAGTTCTAATAAATGAATTGTGGACTCTCCAACCCTAGTCCAACACAATGGATAACAGAACAATCATCCATACAAGGCTTTAAATGGAGACATTGATATGTTTGAGTGATAACTATTATTGTATGAAAAATATACCAAGGGAAAGTGGTCCGTCCATGAACCTCCAAAATCCAAGACACTTGATTGCAACATGTCATCATGAGTATGAATGGTTTTCTCTATCATACCATCCATTTGCGGATGAAAAGAATTTCTAAGGCATATCTGAGAACCAAAATCATGTTGGAGACTTATACACACCCTAGAGGTAATATTAGGATCTCTATCAGAAATGATCATCCTTGGGACTCCAGGAAGTCTCAACCGCATCTCCAGATACTGCCTCAACAAAAAATCCACTGAGCATGACTCCTTGATCACTATGAAGTGGCTGCATTTTGTTAAACGATCCAATACAACCCAAATAGCATCATGTCCTCCACGAGCACGAGGTAAACTAGTAACAATGTTCATTTAGATGTACTCCCACTTCAATTGAGGGACATCTAACAGCTGGAGCAGACCACTAGAAACATGGTGTTAGTCCTTCACCTTCAAGTAGACCAAACACTGGGACACAAACTCTGCAACCACAGGCTTCAGCCGAGGCCACCAAAACTAAATCATAAAGGCGCGGTATATCCTTTTCATGATTTTATTCACTGCTAAAGGTGATCTATTAACTCTCTAAGAACCGTCTCACACATTTCTAAAGGAACTAATAACTTTTCGTGATTAAACACTCAGTGTTTCTCATCCTTAGACCAACCATCAGGGGCTTCACCAGAATCAACTTGGTCTCTCCAGACCTCCACCTCAATATCCCTCAATTGGGACTCTTCTTCCTGTTGCTCTAGAGAAGATTTCACTATCATTTTAAAATTACAACCTCTGCCCCCCAACTTCTTCCATATCAAGAAGTAATGCTGAATGTTCTTCCATTACTCTCTAGGAATCACTGTATTCACGCACTACATCACTACATGAATTCTAGATCATTGAATCATCTACTACATTTTCCTTCCTAGATGTATACAATATTTTGATATCATATTCCAGTAAGAACTCAACCAGCCAACGTTATCTCGTGTTTATGTCGCACTAGGATAAAACAAACCCTAGGCTCTTATGATCAATGAAGACCGAAAAGCATTCTCTAATGAGGAAATATCTCCACAAATTCAGAGAAAAACCCACTGCCACTAACTCATGATCGTTGGTGGCATAATTACATTCACGAGGGCACAACTTCTAAGACCCCTAAGAAATGAATGATCATTGATGCATCAGAACATAACCTACCCCTAGATGCGAAGCATCAAAAAAACATTAAACTGGACTCCCTAAGCTAGAAGAAAATGAATTGTATCACTTACTAACATCTATTTTACATAAATGAAAGCTATCTCACACTAATCCGTCCACATGAATGACTAATCCTTCTTATTCAATGCTGTCAGAGGAGTAACAACCCGAGATATATCGACTATGATATTCGTGTAGTAGACTACTAGGCCAAAGAATCTTTTCAACCGTGCCACTGTCTAGGGGTTTTTTTTGAGACAAAACTTCTTCTATCATTGATGGATCCATAACTACTCCCTGTTGGGACACAAAATTCCCCACATAACAGACTTATTGAGCCCAAAACCCATACTTCACAACTTCCAAAATAACTAATGTTTATGAAGAAGTCCCAAAACAGCGTGTATATGGTTTGCATTATCTTTCTCAAACATGGAGTACACAAGTATTTCATCGATAAAACCCACCATAAACATATCGATGAACTTACGGAACTCCAGGTTCATCAATACCATGAACCTATATAGATCAACCGTCACACTGAACGGAAATTACAACAATCTAGTAATTCCATTGATGACAAAAGATATCATTATTCAAGATATCCTCATCTGTCACATGAATTTGATGATATTCTGACTACAATTCAAGCATTGAGAACCACCATAAACTGATCAGTTGATAAAATAAATCATCAATCCACAGAAAAGGATAGTAATTATGTAGTGTAACTTTTTTAAGAGGTGATAATAGATACAAAACCGCAATCTACTATCAGCCTTCTTTATGAACAAAACTGGTGCACCGCATGGTGACACAGTAATCCAAACAAAACATCACTGTAACAGGCCATAAAGATGTATACATAGATCTCGAAACTCAGAAGTTACCATCCTATATCCATTCATAGAGATAGAAGACGCTTCTAGTTGTAAGTCAATCCCAAAATCGATCTCTCACTGAGGGGTAAATGATACAACCACTTCTGAAAATACATCAGGGTACTCTATTACGACCATAGAAAATTACAACTACTAAACCATTGAATAAATCAGTATTATCATATCCATAAAGGATGACAAAGAAGGAACACACCTCTATGAAATCTGAAGTGTCCAGATCAGTGTGAATCACTGAGAGGGGGAGGGGGTGAATCAGTGATCCCTTAAAACTTTTTACTAATTGATTCCTTATCAATTAAAACTCTATGGCTGGTTAAAGCCTCGATCCACTCTTCTTGTATCTCTCACCTTTCCTCGAATGATGCAGTAAATGTAAAGGCACTGGACACAAGGATTTACAAGGTTTGGCACCAAAGGCCTACGTCCTTGCCATGTTGGTTATACGCCCCAACATGGTTTCTCCATTATAATCGGTTAGTATTACAATGGTCGATACAGAGTCCCACTGTATCTCTCCTGAGTCCCACAGGAGAGTCTTTATACTGCGTCCCACAGTGTTACCAGAGTCCCACTGGACTGCTCCAGAATCCCACTGAAGACTTCTTCTCCCTGAGTCCCACAGGGTCTTCTCCTGGCTCCTCGAGTCACACGAGTATCTCCTCTTCTCTTTAAGATTCTTCAAGTATCTTCAGAAGTCTGGGATAAAGATAGCTGGCCTTGCTCTGTACCTCTGATCACTTGTGATGATCAGGTCTTCTCGTCTTCCTCAGGCTTTATCACCTTCTTCTAAGGATGACCTGGCCTCTCTCTTCAATAATCTTCAACAGCCTCTGATAAGGTCTGTTGATCTTGCTCACAACTTCTAATCACTTCTGTAGATCAAGATCTTCTCAATTACTTAATAACTCAGACAAACAATATCATTCACTTCAGTCTGGCTCAGTCTCACTTCAGAACAACTTCATGCACTGAGTGCATGGCATCTCTGCTTCCTCATGCACTGACTGCATGGTCTCTCAGTATTCTTCAAGATCTTCTGTCTTGGACAACTCAATTGCACACCACTGATATAATCTTTGATTACGTGCGCATGTGCACGCATGTATGCATGCACTCTCCTGTTCTTCTTCTAGGTGCAGTAAACCCTCAAAGGGTGTATTCACTTTAAGCACACACCTTTTCTTCTTTTCCTTCACACGTTTAATTCCTTTTGATTACACACATAAATGTGTGTTATACTTTGTGTGAGTGTCTTCTTCTTCTTCTAAGTGTGCACAACCTCTTTGCACAAACTTAGGCTTCGGCCTCCTTGTCTCTTAGCACACACTTGTTTTCTAAGGCCCTTCTTGTCATCCCACTTGGCAATGGCCTTCCTTCTCTTCTTGCACACACACAAGGCTACGACCTCCCTCCTTCACTTTGCACACAAGGCATGCAAGTCTCGGTCTTCACTTGAATTGCACACACACACAAAAGCGTGATGGTCTTCACTCTTCAATAATACACACACATAAGGCCTCGGCCTTGTTAATTCTTTGTGCACTCAAAGCCTCGGGGTTTCTTCTCCACTTACCACACACACACAAATTGTGGTATACTGCCTTGCACACACTTAACCCGTGGGTGAGATATTCTTCACCCAAACTTAATCATCAAGGAGGCGCGCAAGGTGCAGCTGGCTACTGCCTTGGGTCGTGTAGGTCCTCAGGTGCAAGCGACCACCTCTTCAACACTGCGTCTGGCATGCAAGGTGTTACCACAGGCCGTGGGGTGTGCAAGGTATGACACCGTGGGCGCGCAAGTGTGTCAAGGACACCTTGTCCATGCAAGTGAGAAGGCACAAGGGCTTCAACCGTGGGCGCGCAAGTGCGCTGCCCAAATCCCTTCTTCTTGTCGCGCAAAGGGGTAGCGTGCAAGGGACTCCTTCGGGCCATGGATGGCACCGAGGACTTCAACCGCGCAAATAGATTGCACGGGGCTTCTTTCTTCGCGAGGTAGAGGGATCTCACAGGACGACGGATCTTTAACAAAACTTCAGCAAGCAAATTTAAGAGCAAGGCCTCTCTTTATATAGGCAGAGGAATGCCAAATCTTCTGCGGGATATATTTCTCAAATCCCCACAACTTTCGGATTTTCAAGATTCTGCAAATCTTGATTTGCTCCTCTGTTTCACGCGGGTTCTTTATTTTTCAGTCTTCTCCACGTGCATGCATTTTTAGAATGTGTGCATGGCTTCATCAAGGAGTAATCCATGCAAAGCATCAATCCCACGTGGCCTCGTCATATTCTCTTGCCTCGTCCGAACTCCAAATTCTCCAATCAATGTGTGCATGCCTTTTTTATTGCATGTATATGTTCCTTACGGAGAGACGAGCACAATGGTGCCTTCGGCTTCGAGAAAGACAGTCGGGAGCTCGACTTCAGTGCTCGGGTTGCTCCTGGTTCGACGTAGGCACGAGGGGAGGCATCGGCATGGATCGAGGAAGGAGACGCCTCGCAGGCCGTTGGATCAGATCATTGGACGGCCGCGATCAGAAGATCTCGCGCGGGATCGATCGTGCGGTCGAGATCTGGTGTGCGATCAATCGAGCGGCCAGGATTTGCTCCCGGAGAAATTTCCGCGTCTCACATCGAAACGCCGAGCGGTTTTGCCGTGGTTTATCACCCAGTCGCTCCCCGAGACGGCCAGTTGAATCTCCTCCCCTCTCGGTGCCGCCCCGCACCGAGTTCTCTCTGTGGGCGTGCTCTTGCGCCCACCCCTGTCACTCGGGCGCGCCACTGGCGCCCACTATGCTTGTCACGGGCGCGCTCCTCGCGCTCACGCTGCACGGGCTTCATCACCGCATGGCCTCGGGGCTTATACACGGGCCCCGATCTCCTGCCTCAGGGATATGCTGCCTTGGCCTGAGGGTTCCCCATGGGTGTGGTGACCTCGAGTCCCACATGAGCCTTGGGTGATGACCCTCGGCTGGCCTTCCCTGGTGGCTATTTTTTGCTAAGTAAAACACTTAGGACTTTGTATAAAAACAAAGAAACCAAGTGAAAATGCCACTTCTTCCTCTAAGTCATTCTTCTTCATTAGAATTCCTCCAATTCTCTTCAACATTTATTCATCACTTAGGAATGGAATTCCCGAAGATTCTTCTTCAACCGAACTCTTGAATCAAACATATTCATCAAAGTTCTTTATTGATCTAATCAAAGATCAAGTTGGGACTTCTTCTAATTCACATGCACTAAGTGATGGTGCATGGACTTCATTAATCCACTTCATCCACTTAGAGATTGTGGATGGATCATCTTCAACTCCTCATGTATTGTCAATACAATACACGACCTTCTAAAATTGTTGTGACTTTGTATCCAGTTGATACAAGTTCTTAGAACTTAACGATCAGCTCATCAATCGTCACATGTAATGATGATGCTCCATCATCATCCATTATTCAAGTGGTGTAACTTAGTATCATCTTGATACAAGTATTGAAACATTAAGAACAGTTCTACAATCGTCTGATATGCACAGAGAATGTTTTAACCACAACATCCTATGTCACTTAGTGAATCTCCTAAGTGACATGCATCTTAGTACCATGGCCATTCTCCTTTCCTCACCAACACCATCACATCCTTTGTCATTCACATATTGAAACTCCTTGACATCCATCCATTCATTCCTTGACAACAACATACCTCATTGACAACAAATGCAACACAGTGCACTTCAATCTCCCCCTTTGTATTTGTTGTCAATACACTTTTTTAGCACATATGAATGGGTCAATATGTGTGCCAATATTTTCTCCCCCTTATTGGCAATCAAATGCAAAGGTGTGGTGTGGTTCTGTTAAAAATATTTCTTCCTCCCTTTGAATAACATCTTCTTAAAAATCACTAAGATAGGGATGATGTCCCATGTTCTTCATTAGCAAAGAACCTTTAGTAAATCATCTCTAAGTCTACTTGGGCTAACCCGGTGTAGAAAACAAGAGTGATGTAACCAAGGAACTTAATGCTGTCCAAAATTCCCTGTACATGTGAGATCATGCTTCAGGGGTTTGAAATTTTTTAGATATAACAATGAATTGCTAAATCCTGCACATACTTCACCAAACTCATTAGAAAGTTCAGGTGCACAGATAAAGCTCCCCCTTTCATCCATTTGTCTTCCATCAATACTCCCCCTTAATTGTAATGATGAATGCAATTAAGAATCAAGGGATGAAAGTATGATTGGAATACCTTAACCTTATCTCAAGATGGTATTAATCTCAGAATCCAATCTTCTTCAGATAGGCTCCCCCTCAAGGGGTGCACTCCATTCCTTCCAAACCATCCTCCAGCTGAGAATGATCATCATCTTCAATTCCCTGCAATGTCAGCACATGTAAATACAAGTGATTAGGGAATAAGATGTAACCTCCTTGGTTCATCAATGTGAACAACAAGGTTGAGAAGATTCTCTCAACCGAGATGTCCCATTTTCACCATTCTTCACACTTGCACATTTGATCTTCAATGATGTTTGTGCTGGTGTGGATCTCAACACCACTTTTACTTCTTTGTGTGTGACTCCTCTATTTCTAGGTGCCTTCTGAGCACTAGAGTATCCTGGTGCAATCTTCATTCTTTTGAAGAATTCCTTCTGAGCTGGAATGAATATCATGCATTTATCACTAGTATGTCCAGCTTGATTGCACCTCACACACAGAACTTGATCTTCATGTGAAATGTTCTGCTTCCCTTTTTCCTTAGCTACTACCAGTGCTTCATCATTAGCTCTTTGTAGTTCTTTGGAAAGTTGCAACTGATTAGGCCATATGACTAGTAATTCACTTGGAAGTGTGGCCTCAGTTCTGGATGTTCCACATGGTTCTTTTGATGCTTTCAAGCTACCTTTCTTAGGCAACTTGTTTTCAATCAATCCCTTCTGCTTCTTATGGATTGATTGTCTTTTTGAGTCCAGTCTACTTCTATTCAGTTCCATGGCTTGTTCACAAATCTCCATGGTATGACCTTTCCTTCCACAGTAGAAGCATGTTTTCTTCTTGGTGGTCCTTCTGGATGCATCACCCTTCTTGGATTTAGACTCCAAGGTCTTCTCTTACTTTTTCATAATCTTCATGGGAGCATCTTTAGCTTTCTTCTGCTTGCTTCCCAAGGATTCTTTCATAGCCAGGTTCTGTGATCTTCTCTTCTTTTAATCTCTGGATACAGTTGGAGATTGACATGTATCTTTTTGACCACTTTTGCAAACATCCCAGATGTTATCAAGTAATCCAAATCTATTTGCAGTAAACAGATGTCTCTGGACCTGTGGATGTTGCTTCTTTCCTTCTGGCTCGCTCCCCATTGGCATGGGCTTCCTCTGTGCTTTTTCATTCAGTGGATTGTACCAACAATCCTTTGCACAATGCCCATACTTGTTACAACACCAACATTGACCCACAAATCTTGACTTTTTGATTCCTTCTGATTGTAGGGTACTTGTCTTGAATTTTTGTGCTGCTTCAGGAGAGCTCTCTTTCTTCATCTTCTTCATCCATACTTGATCAATGTTATTCTTCCATCCTGTACTTTTTGTGGAAACACATTTAGAAACATGAGTACAAGATGGGATGGATGGTACCTTCCTTTTAGAAGATGTTTCCCTTTTATTAGAGGATGTCCTTATTTTGGAATCATCCTTCTCAATGCACACTTGTGTAGCAAAATTTCTTCTTTCAGCTGACTGGGAGGCTTCAGCTTTGGGTGATTGCAGATTTTTCAATATCACCTCCAGTTCAAAGCATTTCATATTGAGGGAGTTCTTCTCATCCTCAACCAATCTTAGCCTACCTTCCCAATTCTGTTTCAGCTATTCTAACTGGTCTTCATGCACCTTCTTCATTTCTTGTAATGAATTATCAAGATCCTTTACCCTATTTACTTTGTCTTCAAGTTGAGCATCTCTGACATTCATTGAAAATTTGTGCCTCTTTTCCAATGCATGGAAAACTTCTTTGATCATTATCATAAATATTTCTTTCTCAGAAAGGCTTCTTTGCAATTCTTCACAAGTATCTTCATATCTATCATTGCAAAGAGAAACTGTTTCATCCTTAGCCTTCACTAGCTTTCTGAGAGTGTTGGTTATGCCAACCCTTTTAGCCAATTGGACTTCCAGAGAATTGGTTTCATCTTCTAGCTGTAATTTTTCTTCTTGAAGATCAAGGAGGCCTGTAGCTATACACATTGCCACTTCCTTGGGGACTGTCTTCTGAAGATATTTGATTGAATTTAGAAGATCATTGTTCCTTCCATCTTCATCACATCTAGAGCAGGCTTCATCCGAATAATGATAAAAGGAATTGTCATCTGATGTGACTTTCACATTTCTTTCCATAAAAGGAGTTTCTTTGATTGCAACAACCTTCTTCTTCATCTTCTTTTCCTGTTTCTTCATTCTGTTTTTCAGAGTCTTGGCAGATATCTCCATTTGAGGTTGGTCACTCATTTCCTCAAATCTGCACTTCATAAAGACTCCCTTGGATCTTTTAGAAGTAACCTTCCCTCTGATTCCAATTGAAGTGCCCAGATCAGTGTGAATCACTGAGAGGGGGAGGGGGTGAATCAGTGATCCCTTAAAACTTTTTACTAATTGATTCCTTATCAATTAAACCTCTATAGCTGGTTAAAGCCTCGATCCACTCTTCTTGTATCTCTCACCTTTCCTCGAATGATGCAGTAAATGTAAGGGCACTGGACACAAGGATTTACAAGGTTCGGCACCAAAGGCCTACGTCCTTGTCATGTTGGTTATACACCCCAACATGGTTTCTCCGTTATAATCGGTTAGTATTACAATGGTCGATACAGAGTCCCACTGTATCTCTCCTGAGTCCCACAGGAGGGTCTTTATACTGCGTCCCACAGTGTTACCAGAGTCCCACTGGCCTGCTCTAGAATCCCACTGAAAACTTCTTCTCCCTGAGTCCCACAGGGTCTTCTCCTGGCTCCTCGAGTCACACAAGTAGCTCTTCTTCTCTTTATGATTCTTCAAGTATCTTTAGCAGTCTGGGATAAAGACTGCTGGCCTTGCTCTGTACCTCTGATCACTTGTGATGATCAGGTCTTCTCATCTTGCTCAGGCTTTATCACCTTCTTCTAAGGATGACCTGGCCTCTCTCTTCAAGAATCTTCAACAGCCTCTGATAAGGTCTGTTGATCTTGCTCACAACTTCTAATCACTTCTGTTGATCAGGATCTTCTCAATTACTGAAAAACTCAGACAAACAATATCATTCACTTCAGTCTGGCTCAGTCTCACTTCAGAACAACTTCATGCACTGAGTGCATGGCATCTCTGCTTCCTCATGCACTGACTGCATGGTCTCTCAATATTCTTCAAGATCTTCTGTCTTGGAAAACTCAATTGCACACCACTGATCTAATCGTTGATTACGTGCTCATGTGCATGCATGTATGCATGCACTCTCCTGTTCTTCTTCTAGGTGCAGTAAACCCTCAAAGGGTGTAGTCACTTTAAGCACACACCTTTTCTTCTTTTCCTTCACACGTTTAATTCCTTTTGATTACACACATAAATGTGTGTTATACTTTGTGTGAGTGTCTTCTTCTTCTTCTAAGTGTGCACAACCTCTTTGCACAAACTTAGGCTTCGGCCTCCTTGTCTCTTAGCACACACTTGTTTTCTAAGGCCCTTCTTGTCTTCCCACTTGGCTATGGCCTTCCTTCTCTTCTTGCACACACACAAGGCTACAGCCACCCTCCTTCAGTTTGCACACAAGGCATGCAAGTCTCGGTCTTCACATGAATTGCACACACACACAAAAGTGTGATAGTCTTCACTCTTCAAGAATGCACACACATAAGGCCCCGGCCTTGTTAATTCTTTGTGCACTCAAAGCCTCGGGTTTTCTTCTCCACTTACCACATACACACAAATTGTGGTATACTGCTTTGCACACACTTAACTCATGGGTGGGATATTCTTCACCCGAACTTAATCATCAAGGAGGCGCGCAAGGTGTAGCTGGCTACTGCCTTGGGTCGCGTAGGTCCTCAGGTGCAAGCGACCACCTCTTCAACACTACGTCTGGCATGCAAGGTGTTACCACAGGCCGTGGGGAACGCAAGTTATGACACCGTGGGCGCGCAAGTGTGTGAAGGACACCTTGTCCATGCAAGTGAAAAGGCACAAGGGATTCAACCGTGGGCGCGCAAGTGCGCTGCCCAAATCCCTTCTTCTTGTCGCGCAAAGGGGTAGCGCGCAAGGGACTCCTTCGGGCCAAGTATGGCACCGAGGACTTCATCCATGCAAATAGATTGCACAGGGCTTCTTTCTTCGCGAGGTAGAGGGATCTCACGGTACGACGGATCTTCAACAAAACTTCAGCAATCAAATTTAAGAGCAAGGCCTCTCTTTATATAGGCAGAGGAATGCCAAATCTTCTGCGGGATATATCTCTCAAATCCCCGCAACTTTCGGATTTTCAAGATTCTACAAATATTGATTTGCTCCTCTGTTTCACGTGGGTTCTTTATTTTTCAGTCTTCTCCACGTGCATGTGTTTTTAGAATGTGTGCATGGCTTCATCAAGGAGTAATCCATGCAAAGCATCAATCCCACGTGGCCTCGGCATATTCTCTTGCCTCGGCCGAACTCCAAATTCTCCAATCAACGTGTGCATGCCTTTTTTATTGCATGTATATGTTCCTTACGGAGAGACGGGCACAATGGTGCCTTCGGCTTCGAGAAAGACAGCCGGGAGCTCGACTTCAGTGCTCGGGTTGCTCCTGGTTCGATGGAGGCACGCGGGGAGGCTTCGGCATGGCTCGAGGAAGGAGACGCCTCGCAGGCCGTTGGATCAGATCATTGGACGGCCGCGATCAGAAGATCTCGCGCGGGATCGATCGTGCGGTCGAGATCTGGCGTGAGATCGATCGAGCGGCCAGGATTCGCTCCCGGTGAAATTTCCGCGACCCACATCGAAACGCCGAGTGGTTTTGCCGCGGTTTATCACCCAGCCGCTCCCAGAGACGGCCAGTTGAATCTCCTCCCCTCTCGGTGCCACCCCGCACCGAGTTCTCTCTGCGGGCGCGCTCTTGCGCCCACCCCTATCACTCGGGCGTGCCACTGGCACCCACTATGCTTGTCACGGGCGCGCTCCTCACGCTCACGCTGCGCGGGCTTCATCACCGCGTGGCCTCGGGGCTTATACACGGGCCCCGATCTCCTGCCTCAGGGATATGCTGCCTTGGCCTGAGGGTTCCCCATGGGCATGGTGACCTCGAGTCCCACATGAGCCTTGGGTGATGACCCTCGGCTGGCCTTCCCTGGTGGCTATTTTTTGCTAAGTAAAACACTTAGGACTTTGTATAAAAACAAAGTAACCAAGTGAAAATGCAACTTCTTCCTCTAAGCCATTCTTCTTCATTAGAATTCCTCCAATTCTCTTCAACATTTATTCATCACTTAGGAATGGAATTCCCGAAGATTCTTCTTCAACCGAACTCTTGAATCAAACATATTCATCAAAGTTCTTTATTGATCTCATCAAAGATCAAGTTGGAACTTCTTCTAATTCACATGCACTAAGTGATGGTGCATGGACTTCATTAATCCACTTCATCCACTTAGAGATTGTGGATGGATCATCTTCAACACCTAATGTATTGTCAATACAATACATGACCTTCTAACATTGTTGTGACTTTGTATCCAGTTGATACAAGTTCTTAGAACTTAAAGATCAGCTCATCAATCGTCAAATGTAATGATGATGCTCCATCATCATCCATTCTTCAAGTGGTGTAACTTAGTATCATCTTGATACAAGTATTGAAACATTAAGAACAGTTCTACAATCGTCTGATATGCATAGAGAATGTTTTAACCACAACATCCTATGTCACTTAGTGAATCTCCTAAGTGACATGCATCTTAGTACCATGGCCATTCTCCTTTCCTCACCAACACCATCACATCCTTTGTCATTCACATATTGAAACTCCTTGACATCCATCCATTCATTCCTTGACAACAACATACCTCATTGACAACAAATGCAACACAGTGCACTTCACAATCATAGGGTCTTGCTCGCCAAAAAACACCACCAGCTCTCCATTTGCATTGAGGAACACAACATGCCTCATGAAGAAATCTACGAAAGATGATACTGAATAAAACCAATACTTGTTGAGGATGAAATCATATGGTTGTATTAGTAATCATAGTAAATATCCCCAAGAGTTTTGCTACCCCAACATTAGCTCATGGTCTCTACATACTTAAACAAGTCTGCTCGACCTCCAACTGGCATAGTCAATGTCGTGGGCACTGAAAGCCTCTCTGACACAAGTCACAATGAATAGAAAAGGGTAGTTAATATGAATGAGTGTGTCACTTATAAATCAAATAAATCATACACCATTTTAAAAAACATGAAACAGTTACCTCGAATGATGTTCGGCTCGCCTAGAGCTAGCAATGCTAAAGCATGAACCTGCACACAACCTCTTCTATAGACTCTCTGACCATGATGAAGACTACCACCATAGACACCCTCTTCACTCTGAGAATGAGGAGAATCACTGGGATATCCTCTCCTTACCCCATCAACCCTCAGATGATCCAATGCTGGTGCATCCTACTACAACTACCTCAGCTGAAACTACCACAACGGAGGAATCTAGAGTGGAACACCTGGTGTATGATGACTTCTCTGAATGGTCGGGCACACTCACTACTGATGACCTTGACCACCACATGAAAAACAAGTGCTTGATCCATTTTCATAGACATGAGAGCCACTGACCGCATAGAAACGACATGGTAAGGGATGGGACATACCCTGGTTGAACGGAAACTCTTACACCTTGAAAACTGGGAACCCCAGACCATAGCTCTACTTCGTGAGGTATCACGAAGACTCATTTCTCGACATGATATGGTTATGGATGATTTCCTAACGGTGACCTCTTCCATCACAAGTACATCAAGATACCACTTCAACATAAATTTCGTGACCTACTGCTGGATCTTTGGAAGCAAAGCCTCCTCAAAATGCCTTTCCCTGAACACCTCAACGGGAAACAGGTCCAAAGAATATCGTAAAAGGTTCTAGAAATGGATTTCAAACACACTCACACTGGTTCACCCCTGTCAAAGGGTATGAAAATCCTAGAAACTGGACACCATCATGGTAAAAGAATAAAACTCGACTCCAAACTTATCTCGAAACACCTCCCATGAAATCTATGACTCCTCGTGATCGTTGAGGAATAAGAACCACCAATTCCTCACTACTCCACACAACATATTTAAAACCAAGGAAACCCAGTAATCCTTCCAAGGACATATCAAACTAAACCCAATCTCGATATCCCTTAACCAGTCTTTAGTGACTTCTTTTGAAACAGATCCCTCGTACTTTTGTAGAATTTTGCGATGAAAAACTCGAAGTGTCTTCCAAGTGTTGTTTTTGTTGACCTCTACCCTATGGCAATCCTCTGGAACAACCTCATATATGTCCTCTATGTGATAATATCGAGGACGTCGACCAAGATCCATTCTTGTAAAATAAGAAATAGTTTGAGCTCCTATACCTGGAATATAGAAGAGTAAACATTAATAAATTATTTTTTTCTTTTATTCATTTCAGGTTAACCTATCCCATGTTCTACCCTTTAAAACAAAAGGAAAACGAAGAATGGTGCATGATCGTTTCCAATGTCTCTACCAGGAAACTAGAATCACCTCGTTCAATAGCCATTGTAAACATAAATGTACATACATCATATCATAGGGGGCCCAAAATGCCTGTTTTTATGCCGATATCTAGTGTTTACATTGTTTTCTAAATATGAATGACACAGTTTTCCCTACCAAAACATGATAACTCACCTCTTACTAACATCAAACTCCATATTATCCCTCATCTAGACATTTGATACCACTCTGTCATGACCCCCTCCCCACAAGGTTACCCCTCTTGTGCCAGTAATGTGAGAAGGGAGATAATGTACCCTGA